>OX451741.1:886179246-886849155 GCA_948472305.1 Vicia faba | reverse complement strand
AGAGAGGAAATCATGGCCAATATTAATTAAGAAGAAAATTCAATTTTTGAGTAAGGATCTATTTTAATGCTTGAATATTAGGTCATACTTATGCATTGTAATTTAGATGGATGGATTAAAATGAAGCTACTTTGAGTTTAGAAAATCAATTTCATAAAACTACTCTTTATAAAGATAAAATCGATCACAAAGAAATTGAATCTAACAAATCACTTTCTTTCTCATTACGATATTATGTTCCTTTTATTAAACATGTTTGTATTAATTGTTCAATAATATCTACTATTGAATAGGACGCAAAATTTATTACTTCCTCTGTTCTTTAAAAAATTTACTTTTTAGATTTATTGAAAATTTACTTTTTAGATTTATTGAAAAATTAACGTAACTAGACTGTATATAATCTAAATACATTGATTCTTTAATGAATTAAAACATAAACTTCTTCTTATATTAAGAACCAGAGGTAGTACTTAACATGTGTTTGTTTCCGCATTGTGACTATCCAACAACAATCATTTGGCTCACTATCACCATTAAGACAGCGTAATTAACACAAGTGAAAATGATCGCGACAAAACAGTTCAGACGCATTAGAAAACATGCATTTAAATATTTAAATTTTGGAATGGTTTAGAAGGGAATGATTTTTATTACAGACTTGTCTAAATATAGCTAAGATTCACTGATACATGAAATGTTATAATAAGGAATAATAAAAGAAGTACTACAAGTTGAATGAACAATAAAAACCATATATAAATGCATAGGAAATAAATGTATATTATCTCTAAATCATCTTGATTATATCTTGCAACCAATATTTTGCTTGATCAACATCAAATGGTTCACCACCCATGTTCTGAAAAATAACAAACAGAAAAATGAATCAAAGTTAATAATGTTGGTCTTTTCCAATAGTTTTCTTCTGATATTAATTCTAGTTAATCATCTTTTTTATTTAGATTCTTACCTTTAAGCAAGTTGTGATCATGTAAGCTCCTTTTATAGTTGTAAAACTAATGTCTGTCATTTCAATGCACAAATCATTCATAATCTCCATTAATTTGTTGAACCTCCCTCTCTTTTTCTCAATGATCATCTTAATCCACAGCTTAGTCCCATCAGTTTTTTCCACACGAATCTCTTCCTATACAAAGTAACCACACAAACATGTTATTACATGACTAATTAATATTTCATTTACTTAATATATGGAAAAAAAATTAATGTGTACAAAACCTGTATCCCCCATTTCTTCATCTCTTCTGCACCAGAAACTTCATCGATTTTCCGCTCCAAGTTTTCTTTTGCTTCCAATGCTTGAAGCTCTTGTGTGAGACTATTAACTTCATCTTGAAGCTTCTTGACATAAGTAATAGCATCTTGAATAATGCTTTCTTTCAGCATCTGAAACCAACAAGTAAATTTTTTTATAATAATATATTGTAAACATAAAAATCATGATATAAAAAAATGAGAGTGAAGTTTAGAGAGTTTGCATTTGTGATATTTGGTACTATAGACCGAAGTGTGCAAAGCCTTGAATGAAGTTTATCTCTCCTCCTCCTTTCAATCTCAAGATTCTTTGATACAAACATTCTTGTGCCATCTTCATTATAGTACTTCATCCTAGGTTTTCCCTTATTGATGTCCTCTTCAGCATTGTGAAACAACTCATCTTGAGACACAGAAAATCTACTACTGTCATTAACTTGTTCCATTTTGAAGAAACAAGTAATGAACATTTAAGAGAGAGAGAGAGAGAGAGTACAGTATATATGTAAATGTATCTCATAATGGAATCATGTGTTTTAATTCTCAGGTTGTTTTTTTATGAGAGAGAAATATATTCCTTTTTAGGACATTTGATTTGTACTTGTTTGACTGATATCATTACAAAACTACTCTTCTGTTATACTATCTCATTTTAATTATAAATGGATGAGAACAGTAGTTAAGAGATAAAAAAGATAAGTTGAATATTATTTAAGAGATTTAAAAGATAGATTTTCTCTAAAAATATGTCTATTAATTGCATTGCAAATATACATACTTAACTTTTTTAAAAATTATTGTATGTATCTGGTGCATTAAATATATAATATATTCTTTATTTAGAATTTTTAATGGCACTAGTTAACATAAATCTAAATGTATTATTTGAGTTTTAAGTTTATAAAAAAATGTTGTCAAAAAAAATTTATTAAAAATATTCTCTCATATCTCTTTTATAAAAAATATATATATATTTTTAAATTTATTAAATACTTAGTGTATTTATTCTATACTATAATGGTTCAAATACATTTCTTATTTAATAAGTTTAAAATTTAATTTTTTTAATAATAAATATTTAAGTAATTGGATATGATATTTTTTTATTATAAATTACTTTTCTTTAGTAAAGTATGTTTATTAATTGTAGGTAGTAAAATAATTATATAATTAATATATAAATAAAAATATATTACAAATAATTAATGCTTCATTAATTTTTAAAATAATAATTAATAGGACATTTATAATGAAACAGGGAAAGTAAAATTAATATATACATTCACAAATAAACACATGATATTATAGTCATATTTCACATATAATTCATTTGTGTAGAAAAAAAAATGTTGGAAGTAAAGATGAATATTTAACTAAATTTAATTTTGTTGATTTTAAAATAAATATATATTCTTTTAAATAATGTCTCATATATTAAACAAAAAAAAACATTACAAAAGATTGAACAAAAAGCCCTTCAAAAGTAGAAAATCAGAAGAAGAAAAAGGCAAATCTAGTCTATTTTATACAAAGTTTTTTTTAATGCCAATAAAAATGGACTAAAAAATAGTGAGAGAAAAAAATAGAGAGATCTAGATTAGCCAAAAAGAATTCTTCCTATGAATGTGAAAAATATAAAATTTATGTGTGTGAAATAAGCAAACAAGAGAACCATTTATTTCTGAAATGCCAAGGCACAAGAGAAAGAATTCAACAAAAGATTAAGGGAAGATTGTTGTCCATAATATATATGACTGATTTGTACAGATTTTGGCAGTTGGTTTTGTTGACTGCAAAAGTAAGTTGTTAGAGAAATATTACCGAATCTTCGTGCAATAATGTTATTTAAGCCTAACTTGTCATGTGGTGTATCCCTTTAAAGGATACCAAAAATTAAATGTGTCTTAGACCAATTTTTTGATAAAAGGCTCACAAAAAAACATAGTAGAACAGTATGAAAAACGATTTTGATACATGAAGTAAGCTACTTCGAGCTATATTTATACAGGAGGAGTTATGTTGGTAACTTGCAGTCCAAGTTATCTATGCGTGAAGAGATTTCACACTTTTTTGTTTTTTTATTATACTTTAATTTATTATCATTTAATACTCATCCGATTCAAATATAAATTTATTCGCGGTTCAATTCAGTTTTGGATGATTGATTAAAAAAATTTTGATCTAATCTGATCCAATTTCATGTGATTTAATTTAGATCAATTTTTAAATATCCAAATTACAAATTATATTTTTAATTAAGATTAATAAAATATTAATAAAAATAAATTTGATATAATATATAATATATATTATATACAAAATTAATATTACAAAATACAATCAACAGTAACATTTTTATTTTGATTTTTTTTATAATATTTTTTCTAAAACAACTTTGATTAATAGTATGTAAAAGCCCGATTAATACAATTCATATTTTGTTTAATATATATTTAGACATTAAAAAGTAGTATTAAGAAATATAATAAAATTGATTAATTGGGTGTGAAAAGTTGGTTAATATAGTTTATAGTGTCATGACATCAAAAAATAATTTTACGTATTGAATCAACTTTGATTAATAATGTGTATAAAATTGGATAATACAGTTCATAATTTGGTTAATGATTTCTCATGTATAAAAAATATTAAATAATAAAATAAAGTTGGTTAATAGAGTGTAAATAGTGGTTAATATATTTTATAGTTTAGCGTCAGAAATGATTAATACTATGTATTTTATTGGTTAATATAGTTATGAAAGTGGTTAATAAACTATAAATAAAATAAGTGGTTAATAACATATATTTTTTTAGTTAATACAATGATAAAATTGGTTAACGGCACAACATCATATTTGTGTTATAAAATAATTTTAAAAAAATAAATTATTTTTAAATAATATTTTTTATTTAAAAAAAAACACTAATACCATAAATGCATTTGGGTGTAAGTATTGTGCTTCATAAGTATTTGATGTCAATACAGCAATGCTCATCAACAATAATATGATCTTGTGTAGGTATCAACAATAATGTGAGGACTTTTTTTTGGCATTTTCTATGTTTCTAAGTTACGATCATTTTTCAAGTATTTGATTCTTTTGTAAAATTCACTATCATAATCAATTAAATAATCACAAAAAAAAGTATAACAATTAAAAGTGGTTGAAGACTGAGCTCGATATTATACTTCATAAAATAAATGAGACATTATTTGTTTCTTATATGAGTGTCATGATAAAATTGATTCTCAACTAAAAGGGAGTCAATTGAGATCTGATGGAGGATTTCATCGAAGGTCACGGGGTCTTCCTATCTCGATTAGACGGTGGGAGTACTTGCGAACACTTTGACGTCCAAGTCAGTGATGCACTAAAGCAAGAGGTTTTATTACAAAAAAAAATGTGTACCTAAATATGAGTCTATCTTTAGGCTTTTATATTAGGGTTTAAGGGTTTGAATCTCTCAAAGCTTCTCTTTCAGACACTTGTCTCATGGTGAAATATTATGAGATCATGTTTCTTCAGGACCTAACAATCAGGCTCCTCTCGCAAGGAATTTGGGCCTTTGATTTCCTTAAGTTGTCCTCCTAATTAGGCATCTGTTGAATCCAAAATAGTATCCCTAAGCCTAGTCCAATAAAGTCGGTGTGTGGCTTGCTGGTTCATCTTTGTTCTTCTGCACACATTTTTGGAACTCATTCCCTTAAAATTAAATTTTGTTTGCGGAAAATTTACTTTGATGTGCATTTTTTCCCTTCTTGTCTTTTAGTATATTTTGCTTTTAATTCTTTGTCAGAGGATGATGTGGTTTTAATGATCTTTGTTGCCCTTCCCTTGCACCATGTAGGATTACTGCTTGAGAACCTTAACTATCATTTTGATTTTATGTTTTGGGTTACAAATCTCTAATGACTGGCTTCCTAAAATTTATGAGCTCGTTATCTCGAGGTTCCCTTGATTGTTGTTTGTTGGATCTCTTCTCTATTCACCTTCATAATTCAATCTAAAATGTATAAATATGTGTAAATTTTTTATTTATCCTCTTTTCATATTCTTGCTCAGATTCACTATTGTTATTGATCTTCCTCTTTCTTTCAAAGAAAACATTAATTATTTTTGTGTTTAGGTTTCAAGGATATCATTTTCTCTAAAGCTCCTCATTTTTCTCCAAGTATCAATAATCTTCCTTACTTGGTATGTTCTTCTTGCTTTTACTATGTGATTTATTTTTTGCTATTTTACTTCTTCCTCATTCTGATTTGGGGTGGTGTCTACCTCTCTGGTGGTGGCATTGCCTTACTTGGGGAATCAACTCCTTCTGAATTACTTCATCCTCAATTATTTCCCTGGCTCCATTATTGGTTGATCAGAAGGGACTTAGATCAGACACTTTATTGATTGCCTCTAAAGGGCCTTTAATGTGGAAAGTTTATAGTACTTGACCATTTCATTTGAACTAAATAGTGGGTAAATGGGTTTCCCTTCCTCAAAATTATTATTCCTTTTTGTTGAACATGTAGAATGGGTAGAAACATTCCCATGAGTCGATATATGATATGATCTTAATAGATGATATGAGGCTATCGGGTCTCTAGGAGGATACTGTGGAATGCATCCCATACGTGAAAAACTCCTTATTTTTAAGACTTTAATGTTAACACTACAGACATTTGGAAGAGGATATGTTCAAACCTAGTACTTTCATGTGAAATAAGAACTCAAATATGTGCAGAACATGAGTTCTTACCCGCTCCTCGCATTTTACCAGGCTTAAGAGGAATGTAATAACTCCAAAAAGGCCATTAGAGATGTTGGTGTTGACCAAGTGATTTCAAACACAAGAGAGAGGGTGAATTGTGATAAACAGTTTTTCAATTTTTTTTATAAAACAATTTATTTTACTTGGTTAGTTTTAAGAAAAGATATGAAGCAAGTTAAGTACAAAATAATACAGTAAATAATAGTAAAATAAATAGATAACGGAAAAGGAAATTGCACATCATAATTTAGAGTAGTTTGACCATAAACCACACGACCTAATCCAGCCCTCGAAGATTCTCCCTTGAGCGTCCCACTAACAACTTGAGCTTTTATTACAAGGTCAACCCACAACCTTATTACGTTAATATTTTACTATGATTCTGTTGTACCCCAAATTTTCCCTACCTCGAGGATTTTATTTTTCAAGTTTAAAATAGAAGAAATATTTAATTAAGGATGGTACAGAAATATATGATGGCCCATTCTTAAATTTAAGTCAATTAGGGGGTGTATTTTAATTCAGGAGAGTGGAGCTTTCTAAATCAGAAAGACTTGTGTATCCTTGAACCCATTCGTGAAGCATGTTGGCCATTGGCCCATGCGATTCGAAAATGGAAAATTATTTCAAGAGAGAAATTAAGTTTTTAAATTTGTTGTTTCCAGTAAAAGGAAAAATGAAACTGCAGTATTCAAGGCCCATTCATCAAGCCCAATTAATGTTTTTTCATTTTTACTGTTTTTTAAGAGAAAACGTTATTGTTCAAAATCTTTTGTTAAGCAAAAGGGGCCTATATTGGGCCCAGTCCGGCTAAAGGAATTTATTTGTTATTAAAAAGTAGATAAATTGTTTTGTTAAATAATGTTTACAAAATTTATTTGTTCTGTTGTAAACTAGGCCCATTAAGGTTTCTTTTAGCCCATTTGGTATCTTGTTGTTGTTTTATTATTATTAAAATTGTTGTTTTTGTTTTAATTGAAAAAGGATATGTAAAAATAATATATATTTTTAAAGAAAACTTAACGCATTTGATTACTACTGATAAAATTGGTTTTAAATTTGTTTTCTGATTAAAGGTTATTTTTATTGTTATTTGGAGAAAAAGGTCGATTGGGCCTGGTTTAAGAGAAAAAATGTTTGTTGTAAATAAAAAAGATGTGCTGGGCTGAAATATGAATAATTAACGCGTTGGCCCAACTGAATCGAAAACAATAATTATGTTAATCAAACCAAAATTAGTGCAGAGTTTTGATCACTAACAGCAACTGTGTAAATCAAATAAAAATTAAAACATGATCAAATCTTCATCAGTCCAGCCCATAACGAATCATATGCAGTACAAATTGCACCAAATCAAATGAAATCTGGAAATTACATTACCATAAAATATAATAAATTACATTCAAATTGCAATCAATCCTTAATTGTCTAAATTTCCTAAATCTATCTCCATAATCTACGTTAACAAATTGTAATCACAAATTAACAAAAGCCCTAATTTCTAAAACCTATAAATACAAAGAAGAACATAAAGGGAAGGGGATGGAGATACAGAAGAGGGAAGACAGAAGAACCGAACGAAGAATGAAGAACACGCCATCTCGCGTTGAAGACCAAAGATTGACGCGATTAGGGTTTTGATATACGAAACCCTAATTGCTGGCCGCTAATCGCTAACCGCAGCTGCTTCCACCGTTCACCATTGTCGCCAAACTCTCTTCACCGGAACCTACAAAATCAAAGAAGGCGATGGGGGATTAGCTCGAAATTGGACCAAAGGTGTGGACTCAGAAATTGGTATCGCGAGAGGGGTAATCTAACACTTATCTCTTTTTGTCTTCTTTTGTGATTGTTGGGTTGGGGTTTGTTTGGGTGGTTACGGTGGGTAGGGATTTATCAAGCAGCGCCGCTGCGATGATTGAGTTTTTTTAGGGTTAAGTGAAAGAGAGGGGAAGGGTTTGTGTATACGAGAGAGAGGAAGATGGTGATTTGCTGTAAGCATAAACAAATGGAAATGAAATAATGTAACTGTTGTACCCCAAAATTTTCCCTCCCATTTCCTCAACATTTTCTCATCACAAGACCTTTGAAGATCAAGATCCAGTTAGGGTTTCCTCTGCTCAAGACTTCTCCTTGCACTGTTAACCCAAATTAGGGTTTGTGGTTGAACAAAGATGTTTTGACCTAAAATGCCTAAGATGACTTTCATGCTTCATGTTGGACTCCCAAGTTTATCCATACCAAGTTTCAAGTCTTGATTCCAAGTTTTGCCCAGTCAATTGGACAGATGACCTAGAAATCAGCTGTATTGGGGAAAAAGTCAACTGTGGCCAATTGACAGTCAAATCTCATGAAAATTAACCCACATCAACATTATGAACTCATATGGACCATTTGATCAAGTTTGGATCACAATTCCACAAGAAATTTGATCAGATCATCAAAAGGGCAAAATGGTCATTTTTAGGGTTTTGACTGCACAAAGGCAATTTTTGACTGTTTGACCTAACCATTGGCAAACCAAGCTCACATATGGACTCAAGGACCCCATGGAATTATCTTGGCATGCTCAACAAACTCAAAAGATCCCAAGTACACAAGATTGACAATTGAATTTCCCAATCAATTGATCAATTTTGACTGCATACTGAAAAGTCAAACTTTGACTTTTTGGTCAAAATTAAGAGTCAAGATTCATTTTTCATCAAAACATGCCAAATCATGAAACTTGTTCACCAAGAAACCAAGAAATGCAAATTAGGGTTTGAAATGGAATTTTTCATAACTTAGAATTTTTCTAAGTTATGGAAAACCCTAGTTTTTTCCCAACTTTGCCCCACTTTCTCACCAAGATTAATTTGGATTCAAACAAAAGTCAAAACATGAAAGTTGTAGCTTGTTGCATAATCTACAACTTTGATTCACAAAGTTTTCCCAAATGAGGCTTGTATCTCAAGTTACAAATTTTTGAATAAGGGCACTAAACCATTCATAACTTAGTGAAAATTTGACTTTTTTAACAAGGTTTTCTACCTAAATTCAAGACCATTTTCCATACACTTCCACTTGGAATTTCAATTTGCATTTCAAAGATGGATTGTAGTACACATTCCAAGCTTTCCAAAATGTCCAATAACTTCTCAAACAACCTCATGGTTAGGAAGAATCGAATTTTGCAAAATGGGCAAAAGTCACTTTGATTCATGGCCATGTACATGTTCATACACTTTGCAATTTTTCAAATCAGCATGGGCGAGCTAGTTACAGGCCTCTAATCCTTTTCTTACTCAATAATTAAATGTCAATCCATTGTGTTTTAGCTTTGTTTTTTTCATATAGTCATTACACAAGGAATTAAGCCTTAATTGGAAAAAGTGATTTATCCATTTTTGCAAAGTAGAACTTTATGTCAAGTTTGAAAATCAAGAGGTACAATGCATATCTTTGGACACAAGATTCATGGACATAACACACTGATCAATACTAAAATATGCAGCATAGTGTGAGGGCCTGTACAGGCTAGAATGATCAAGTGGCTTTTGTTTGCTTCAAATTCAAGTAACATGGCATAACTTGTACCAACTTGGATATCAGCTTAGACACACTTAGACAAACTTATCAAACACATTCCAAAGATCATAACCAAGCTATTGCACGACCCTAACACCTCTCATCCCTCCCAAAACTCAGAATCACCTTGAAACTGCTCAAACAGAGCAACCTCTGCAGATTGAGTTCCAACTCTCAATCCTTTCAAGCATTCTTGCCCAAACCAGTTCACATACCCTCCTTACCATCTATGCAAGCTATCCAAAAGCTAAAACACGATCTGTAACACCTCCAAGCCACTTCACCATTTTTATTTTTCTGTTTTGCAGTTGAAGTTCTCTAGCACGATTCAGGGAGTTTCAAGACAAAGTAGAACTTGGAATAGCATCCTCACACTTCAAGGAAGCTATACAAATCATCATCTTGCTCTGAAAACTCCTCCATTGCAAAGCACGATTCCAACTGAACAGGTATATTCATGAAGTTCTATCTCTCAGTATAGGCATTGTTAGCTTTAGGTTTGTGAAGGAAACATGTCACAATCATAGCCCTGAACATGCCCATATGATTAGATTTCATTTATATTATGTATGCTTAGAGAATTTTGGTTCTGAACATTGATGAAAAGCTAGGTCAGAAATTGGGGGAGAAGAAATTCTCCCTCATCTTAGAGAGTTAAGTCAAGTTCTTTATATCCCTGAATTCGTCTCTTAATGCTCTACATTTTACATGTTATGAGTTTTGCTTGAAAGTCCAGGAATTGGAAGATAGAAAACGCGTGTTCATTGTTGTTCATACAGTCTGGAGGTTGAAGAAGGAGTTTTCTGGGCTGGGCCTGTTTGGTCATTTCTGTTTGCACCACTCTTTTGCTTTCACACCCCCTAGGCCCATTTGACTTAGTTTTTATGATTTTTTGACATTTTCTTTTTTAGATTGACTTATTTATTTTTTCTCATGTTATTAAAAATATAAAAATCTTTTTTCTCACCATTTTTTAATTTATTAGGTATTTATGTGATTTTCTTTTGATTAATGCATAAATAAATGAATATATACATTTCATTAAAATATTGAGAAATATGTAAAAATACTTTTATTTTCATTTTTATTTTATTTTACCTTCTGAAAATATTTTACATAAAAAATACTTTTTTTTACAAATATTAAAAATTATTATTATTTATATATATAACACATGTTTAAAATAATACATATATACATATATTTATTAATATATTTAGGGTAAATACAAAATATATACACTTTTGGTTTTTTTATTATTATTAATATTTAATATAAAAATACATTTTTGACAAATACTTCACTTTATTTTATTTTTGTACATAATAAATAAATACTTGTATTAAATTAAATAATAATACACTTTATTTAATAGAATTAGGGTTTTGGCCTTAAATATGAAAAAACTCCAAAAAAATAATACCTTTTTATTTTCTTTTTATTTTACATAAATAATCCTTTTTTCATACATATAAAAATTCTTTTTTTGCATTCTTGCATATTTGTCTTATTTTATTTAATCTGTGCAAATTAATCATCTTGTAAATATTCAATATTGATGTAATAGTTTTAGGTTTAAATTCCTTGTCAAAATCCCCATTTGAACATTTGTACCCCCCCTTCCCATATTTGGTTTTGTAATAGCTTAGTAAATTTATTTTCGCACTTTATTGCTTTCCAATTATACCATGTTAGAATTAGGGTTTGTATGCGAAAAACGATAAAATAGTTATGACCTAATCTCAAGACAAACAAGCATGAAAATGAACACACAAATCACACTTGCACCCCATAGGATATTCCACTTGTTGCCTTTCAAAATTGAGCCATATTGCATGTTAGGTCTCTTTGGGAAAAACAAACAAATCAAATGATCATAGTCCCTCGATAACATTTTCAAAATATTGCCAAAACAAATGATCAAGTCCCTTAAAGAAAATGCCCAAAGATACTTGGCACCATTGCAATTATGGTCTAAAACGATGACCCGCGTCTGTCCCTTTCACATCCTAACATAAGATTGTCCACCAAGTACAATGGTGGAACAAACTTGTTAAAAGGGTTAAAACATAGCAATAAGCTTTGAGAAATGTAGGAGTAGATAACCTCTTAGTTACTTGAATCAATCTTGCAAAACAAAACACTTGCCTATTTTTCAAACCACACATCAATACACTTTCAAAACAACTTTCAAAAACATCGAAAACCTTTTCAAAAGACATACACCTTTGTATACATCCCAACATGGATCATTACAAAGGTTGCCACCACATTGGCTTCTTTTCAAAACATTTTCAAACCCACACACACAAGCACCATTTAAAACAATTGAAACAAAAGGCAAGTGATCTAAGCAAGTAACTAAGAGCCCATGGATAACCATGGATAGAAAGGGTGCTAATACCTTCCCTTTCTATAATCTACTCCCCGAACCCAAGAAAACATCTCAAAAGGTTTTTGCTGTGCTTTTTAACCTTTCCTTAGGATAAAATAAAAAGTCGGTGGCGACTCTTGCTCAACCGAAACATTTGCGAAAACAAACGCAAAACACCAAGTCAGTTCTCCCACCGTATCACAAAACTGGCGACTCTGCTGGGGAGTTTTATAAAGTGGAGTAACCTTAGGGTTTAGATCACCTTTGTTTTCAATTATTTGCTTTGTTTGCTTTTATATTTGTGGGCTTTGCATCGGAGTTTCATAGATCCTAACCCGGATCTGGGAAATACCCTTTTTAGGTAGCATAATCTGTGAGGGACCTGTCCGGCGTAGACCGACATGGGTGAAGCAGTGGCTACGTTGGTGTGGCATCTTGGTCTGTACCTATATCCCTCGTGTTGCAACGGGGAGAATATAGGTCTTCTAAGGAGTCATTAAACACCAACCAACCATAGAACCCTAAATTGACCAACTTGGCTATTAGGACAGTAGCAGTATGCTACACTCATTGAGGCTAAACTCTCGAGATGGTTCTGACCGCGAGAAAAGATTGCGATGCTGGAGTTATGACCGATTGAGGGTAGCCAATGATTTGAGATCCTCTAGAACCCGATTACTTTTGATAGGACAGGTTTTCAACCCACAAAACCAAAAGAGGGTAATACCTGAAATTCATGCTGGCCTGAGACCTAAGGGTGTCTTGTGTGACTTGTGTGCCTTATCATGTTTGCCTGTGTGAATACTTGTGGTGTGCTTCATCATAGCATCATGCCATCATACCATTGCATGCATCCTGTATAAAGGACTAACCCATTTCAAAGACAAAAAAAGTATCATCTTTGCTCTGTTTTGTAGGACATCATAATGCCCGTACGTAGGAATACCATCCGGCTCAACTTTGTTCAACCACCAGTTTTACTCAAGGATTTGGTTGGAAGGATTCCAAACACTTCTTCCTTCATCAACAGACATGGTTCTCTCCTTGGCTTGATCACTGCAAAATGGGACCAACAACTGATAAGTGTTCTGACCCAGTTTTATGACCCCCTGTATCATTGTTTCACCTTTCAAGACTTCCAGCTGGTTGCTACCCTGGAAGAATTCTCTTATTTGCTTGGGATCCCTGTCTTGGAACAAACTCCATTCACTGGTTTGGAAAAGACTCCTAGACCTGAAGAGATTGCTGCAATTCTCCCCTTGACCAAAGAAGAGGTATTGTCCAACTGGGAAACTAGAAATGGGGTCAAGGGCTTTTTGGTCAAATTTCTGGTTGGCAAGGCTAATGATTTCTGGAATGACTTGGACTTCAAGGCGTACGAGGATATTCTGGCTCTTTTGATCTATGGTCTGGTATTGTTTCCCAACCCTGACACCTTTATCAGTATCCATGTCATAAGGATCTTCATGTCCCGGAATCTGGTACCCACTCTTTTGGGTGATATTCTACAACAACTCTATGCTCGTACTGCTCGAAAACGGGGAACTTCGTGGTGTTGTGCTCCTTTGCTAGTAAGGTGGTTTATTTCGCACCTTCCTAAGTTCGTGCTGAAGAATGAAGAAGGAAAAGGTTGGGCTCGGAGGTTAATGTCTCTCACTGATAATGACATCACCTGGACTCTCAGGGGTTTGGATGAGGTAACTGTTGTTGACCGTTGCGGAGAATACCCTAATGTTCTGTTGATTGGTATCCAAGGAGGAATCTCTTACAATCCATGCTTAGCTCTCCGTCAGTTTGGAAGAGCCAGAGGAGATGGACCTCATGAAATGCTGGTTCCTCACTTCCATTTTGAGTTTCAGGCAGACAGTGACAAACTACGCCATGGATTCATTAGAGCTTGGGACAGAATTCACAAAGCTGACCCACATGAGTTGGGGCCAAAGACTTCTCTACCAATGGAACCCTATTGCAAGTGGGTCCGCATCCGTGCTCAGAGATTGGGTATGCCATACGAAGCTGTTAGACCTCTCATTCTTGAATCCCCTGATGAAGATGGGGTTCCTCCAACTGTCCTCCCTCCTCAGATACCTACTGATTTTGACACAATGAAGAGATCTTGGGCGCAGCTAAAGGAAGAACGGGATTTCTATCGGGAGAAGTTCAACGAGCAGGAACGGAAGATCCAGAGGCTGACTAAGCAATTGGAAGAAGAGAGAGTCCTGAACAACTACATCAACACTGAGAAAAGAAGGCCATGGGAGCATTGATGGGCTTTGGATATTTCCTTTTATAGTTTTTATTTCCTTTCCAGTATTTTTCATTCCTGTAATGCCTAAGGGCAAATTGTTGAACAATTGAAAATTTTAATCTAATGAAGTGTGTTTCCCTTTTTTGTCTACAAAGTTGAATCTTGTTTGTCTTTGAAAACATAAAACATACGCATTCCATTGCACCATATGCATAGCAGGTACCCTATTTCACAGGTTGCTTAATCTCCTTCGCTGTTTATTTTGAACAGTCATCATGAATCCAGACTCATCCAGTGAGCAAGCAATCAAGGCCCTTCAGGCCCAAAGTGCACAGTTTCAAGAGATGGTCCTAAGCCTAGCCCAAGGTCAGCAAGAGTTGAAGACTCTACTCCTGAAGAAGAAGAAGAAAAAGAGGACTGCGTTGTTCAACGCCGGACGCAGATTTGGGAACACACTCCACAATGAAGCTGAACCAACTACTTCTTCTGCTGAGAAAAACAGTCCCCAAGGGGGAGGAGCTCCTAGTCCCGCAGTCTTCGACAACGAGACGGACTATAATGACGAACAATACCCACCTGCTGCTGACAGATACAAGAAATTGGAGGACCGCTTGAGCGCCATGGAAATTCAGAATATGCCGGGACTGGATTTCGGAGATATGGGGTTATCTTCTGGGGTAGTAATTCCACACAAGTTTAAGGCGCCTGCCTTCGCCAAGTATGATGGGGTCTCCTGCCCAAAACTGCATCTGAGGTCGTACGTAAGGAAGATCCAACCTTACACGGCAGATAAGAACCTCTGGATTCACTTCTTCCAAGATAGCCTCTCGGGGTCACAGCTTGAATGGTTCTACCAATTAGATGGAACTAGCATCCGACACTGGGAAGATTTGGCAACCGCATTCTACAGACAATACCAATACAATTCTGATCTCGCTCCTACGCGTACCCAACTTCAGGGTATGTCTCTAGGAACGGGTGAAGGGTTCAAAGAATACGCACAAAAATGGAGAGATTTGGCTGGCAGGGTGCAGCCTCCATTGACTGATCGTGAGCTGGTTGATATGTTCCTAGGGACTTTGTCTGGTCCGTTTTTCAATCATTTGGTTGGTAACTCCTCCGCTGGGTTTACGGATTTGATTCTAACGGGAGAAAGAATTGAAGCTGGCATCAGGTCAGGCAAGATACAAAAGGCTGCCTCTACAAGTACTGAGAAGAGGCCGTTTAAGAAAGAAGCAAGCGCCGTCTATGGTCCTAGACGACAAGTCAAGCCCGAAAGTCGCCAAGCCGTCAATGCTTTGGTCATTTCAAAACCTGTTGCTGCTCCTCAGCAGTACAATCAACAAAGAAGTGAAAGGCCCAAGAGGCAGTATACTCGGCTGAGTATGACCCTATCTCAAATTCTACCCCAACTATTATCAACCAACTTGGTGACCCTCAAAGAAGCTCCTAAGGTCGTCAACACTGCGTCTCCTAAGTATAACCCAAATGCCCGGTGTGCTTATCATTCTGATGGTCCCGGGCACACTACTGATGATTGCTGGGCCTTGAGAAACAAAGTGCAAGATCTTATCGACGCGAAGGAAATTCAGTTTGAAGCGCCTGAGAGACCAAACGTTGTAACTGCTCCTATGCCCCAGCATAGAGTAAATGCCATTGAGGAAGAGTTGTATGCTGTTTCGGTAAATGAAGTTGTCACCCCTCTTTTGACTGTTAAGAGGAACTTACTACTAGCCGGTTTATTTCCGGGTTGTAGCAAGGGCTGCCTCCTATATGCTGTTATCCCTACCGGTTGTCCACTGCTGAAATCAGGCATCCAAGGCCTGATGGATAGCAAGGAGATTCTGTTCAAGAAAACTGCTGTTCCGTCTGTTTCCATTGAAGAAATATCTGTTGTCACAATTTACAATCCTGCCAAAGCTCCCGTAAGGAAACCAATCCAAATTATGTCTGTTGCACCCATCACTATTACTGTTCCGGAGCCTCTCCCGTATAAGTCTGATAAAGCGGTCCCATGTCATTATGGAGCCGACGTGTATGTGCTTGGGGTGAAGCAGGAGTTCAACACCAATACCAGTATCAGTAGCATCACTGGTCCCGCCAAGATTACCCGCAGTGGCAGGCTCTTCTCGCCTGACATTGCACCGCCAGTTATCCGAAAACCTCTCACCATCACACCCGCAAGTGTGCATGTTCCAGTTCAAGTTCCTATGTCTACTACTACCGCCGAGTCCTCTGATACTTGGGGCAAAGAAGTTGCTACCGATTCGCCTGCCAGGACGGAGGCACCAAAAAATAATACTGTTGTGGAAGCCTCCCAACAAGAAATGGAGGAAATCCTTAAAATTATCAAAAAGAGTGACTTTAATGTTGTTGAACAGTTGTGGCATACTCCTTCCAAAATCTCTATGTTATCATTGCTGCTATGCTCAGAGGCCCATGCAAAAGCCCTGATTTCATTTTTGAAAACGGCCCATGTGCCGCAAGAGACCTCCGCGGATCAATTCACCAACTGTGTGGCTAATTTGACGGCTGACAATGGCTTAGGGTTCTCGGATGCTGACCTTACCGCCAAAGGGAAAAATCACAATGATGCCCTGCATGTTTCCATATAATGCAGGGGCACTACTCTCGCACACGTGTTAGTGGATACCGGCTCTTCCCTGAATGTCTTGCCCAAGAAGGCATTGGACCGCTTGGATTGTGAGGGCCTGGAGTTGAAACCTAGTAACATCATTGTTAGAGCCTTCGACGGTTCTAAGAGGATGGTGCACGGTGAAGTAGACATCCCTATTTGTGTGGGTTCCCAAGTTTTCAACTCAACGTTCTATGTAATGGATATTCGTCCATCTTACTCCTGCTTGTTAGGACGACCCTGGATTCACAAAGCTGGGGCAGTAACTTCCACTTTACACCAAAAGCTCAAATACCCTGTCAAAGGGAAGATTGTTACTGTGCAGGGTGAGGAGGAATACATGGTGAGTCACTTGAATTCATTCCGGTATATCGAGATGGACGGGGAGTTTATTGAAACCCCCTTTCAGCATTTTGAGGAAGTACCTCCAGTGTTGGCATCAGCTGAAGCAATAGTTGAAGAAGATTTTCCGTTGAAGATGGCGTCCTTGAAGGATGCCCGGGCTGTAATCGAGAAAGGCAATTGTACAAACTGGGGTCAGCTGCCTGACTTCACTCAAAAGAACGACAAGTTTGGGCTGGGCTTTACTGCAGAGGCTCAGAGGGTTGTGCGCAAGGAAAAGATCAGAAAGGCTCCGGTGTTTATCTCCAACCCAAGGGTGAATGCTATCGAGGAGGATGTAGAGGAAGCAGAGTTTGACAGTTGGATCTACCCGACTACCAGCAACAGACCGAGCAACTGGACGGCAAAGGATTTTACACCTATCACATTTGTCACGCAGTAATTAATTTCTTTTGATTTCCAATTTGTAACAAACAATATGTTAAAACTTTGTTGGCTCGGTGTCCTACCCGGGGCATCGTAGCTCCATTTGTGAGGGCTTTTTGTATGACATTTCCATATATCATCAATCAAAACATTGGACGTTTGTTGCATTTCAAATCTTGTGCTCTTTTTCTTTCTGTGTTATATATATTGCAAAACAGCTATATTTACACACACTCACTTATACAGGTTTCAATCCACTCTGGATCTCACTGGTCACAGCTCTGCTACCGCCAGTTATGACTTCGAGAATCCGATCAACTTGGCCGAAGACGAAGGTGAAGATGATTGCGAAGTGCCTGGTGAACTCGTAAGACTACTACTCCAGGAAGAGAGGGCTATTCAACCACATGAAGAGCCGGTAGAAACGATTAACCTGGGTACTGAGACAGATAGGAAAGAGGTCAATATTGGGGCTAATCTAGAGCTCAACGTGAAGCAACGATTGATCCAGATGCTACAGGATTACTTGGAGATATTTGCTTGGTCCTATGAAGACATGCCTGGTTTGGATGCCGACATTGTGGTTCACCACCTGCCAACCAAGGAAGATTGCCCTCCGGTAAAACAAAAGGTCCGACGAATGCGCCCAGAGATGTCTGAAAAGATCAAGGCTGAGGTTATGAAGCAGTTCGACGCCGGGTTTCTTGCAGTGACTTCTTACCCTCTGTGGGTTGCCAATGTGGTGCCAGTACCGAAGAAGGACGGTAAAGTCAGAATGTGTGTCGACTACAGAGATTTGAACAGGGCAAGCCCCAAGGATGACTTCCCCTTACCTCACATCGACGTTCTTGTTGACAATACTGCTCAACACAAGGTGTTCTCCTTCATGGATGGTTTTTTAGGGTATAATCAGATCAAGATGGCTCCGGAGAATATGGAAAAGACTACCTTTATGACTCAGTGGGGCACCTTCTGCTACAAGGTCATGCCATTCGGATTGAAAAATGCTGGGGCAACCTATCAACGTGCCATGGTTGCTTTATTTCATGATATGATCCATCATGAGATTGAGGTATACGTTGATGACATGATTGCAAGGTCTCAAACTGAGGAAGAGCACCTTGACCATCTGAGGAAGTTGTTTGACCGACTCAAGTTATACAAGCTGAGGTTGAATCCCAACAAATGCACCTTTGGGGTAAGATCCGGAAAATTGCTAGGTTTCATTGTAAGTGACAAAGGTATTCAGGTGGACCCTGCCAAGGTAAAAGCCATACAAGAGATGCCAACCCCAAAGACAGAGAAAGAAGTCAGAGGCTTCCTAGGACGACTGAATTACATTGCCCGATTCATCTCACATCTGACTGCTACTTGTGAGCCAATCTTCAAATTACTGAAGAAAGATCAAGTAGTACGCTGGAACGATGAATGTCAGGCTGCCTTTGAAAAGATAAAGGAATATCTCCAAGAGCCACCCATTCTTATGCCACCAGTGGAAGGAAGACCTCTGATACTATACTTGACAGTGCTTGATAATTCAATGGGGTGTGTGCTGGGGCAGCATGACGAGTCTGGCCGAAAAGAGCACGTTATTTATTACTTGAGAAAAAAAGTTTACCGACTGTGAGTCTCGTTACTCACTGCTTGAGAAAACTTGCTGCGCTCTAGTATGGGCTGCTCGCCGGCTGAGACAGTATATGCTGACTCATATTACTCTATTGATTTCAAAGATGGATCCCATCAAGTACATATTTGAAAAGCCTGCTCTGTCTGGAAGAATAGCGAGATGGAAAATGATCTTAACAGAATATGACATCTAGTATACAACTCAGAAAGCAATTAAAGGAAGTGTACTGGCAGATCATTTGGCACACCAACCTGTGGACGATTACCAATCATTGAACTTTGATTTTCCGGACGAAGACATCATGGTGGTAACTGACTGTGAAGTACCTGGACCGGATGAAGGACCTGAGGAAGGATCTCGATGGTCTATGCATTTTGATGGAGCCTCTAATGCTTTGGGAAACGGCGTCGGCGCTGTAATCATATCTCCCAAAGGAACTCATACTCCACTCACCGCCCGATTATGTTTCAACTGCACCAACAACATGGCAGAATATGAGGCATGTATCATGGGTCTACAAGCTGCAATCGACTTAAGGATCAAATTTCTGAGTGTCTTCGGAGATTCCGCTCTCGTGATCAATCAGATCAAAGGAGAGTGGGATACGAAACACCCAAATCTTATTCCTTACAAGGAGTATGTGTCAACCTTGCTTCCCCACTTTGAAGAAATAACTTTTGAGCACTTCCCAAGAGAGGAGAATCAGCTAGCGGACGCACTAGCTACGATGTCTTCAATGTTCAAAGTTAAATGGGACAATGAGGCTCCCCGGATCATTATCTGGAAGTTGGACAAACCGGCATACTGCTGCGAGCTTGAGGCTGAGAAGGTGACTAAAAAACCCTGGTATCATGAGGTGAAGAGGTATTTGGAAGCTCAGGAATACCCTGAAGGCGCATCTGTCAATGACAAGAAGTTCATGAGGAGGTTTGCTGCAAAATTCTTCCTCAGCAACGACATTCTCTACAAACAGAATCATGATTCAACTCTACTACGTTGTGTGGATAAGGCTGAAGCAGAGAAGATCATGATAAAACTGCATGAAGGTACATTTGGAACACATTCCAGTGGACACACCATGGCTAAGAAAATCCTTCGGGCGGGATATTTCTGGTCCACGATGGAAGCCGATTGTTACCAACACTCTCGAACTTGTCATAAATGCCAGATCTATGCTAACAAGGTGCATATCCCTCCAGTTCCTTTGAACGTCCTGACGGCACCTTGGCCTTTTGCAATATGGGGCATCGATATGATCGGTGAGATCCGACCGACGACATCCAATGGGCATCGTTTCATCTTGGTGGCGATCGATTATTTCACAAAGTGGGTTGAGGCAGCTTCCTACGCCACAGTAACCAAGAGCGTCGTGGCACGTTTCATCCGGCATAATCTGATCTGTCGGTACGGCGTCCCAGAAAGAATCATTACGGACAATGGTACCAATCTCAATAACACAATGATCACTGGACTCTGTGAACAATTCAAGATACAGCACCACAATTCTTCCCCCTACCGGCCGAAGATGAATGGGGCTGTAGAGGCAGCTAATAAAAATATCAAGAAAATTGTGCAGAAGATGACAGTGACCTATAAAGATTGGCACGAGATGTTACCGTTCGCTCTTCATGGGTACCGTACCTCAGCAAGGACGTCAACCGGGCAACTCCTTTCTCCTTGGTCTATGGCATGGAGGCAGTCTTGCCAATTGAAGTCCAGATACCCTCTCTCCGGATAATGAAAGATGCAGACTTTAGTGAAGATGACTGGATCCAGACTCGACTTGACCAATTAAATCTGATTGACGAAAAGAGACTCACCGCTATCTGTCATGGTCAGACGTATCAAAAACGGATGATCAGGGCATTTAACAAGAAAGCCAGACCACAAGAGTATCAAGTTGGGGACCTGGTAATCAAACGCATCATCCTTCCTCAAAGTGATCCCCGGGGCAAATGGACCCCTACATACGAAGGGCCATTTGTGGTTAAACATGTGTTCTCGGGAGGAGCCATGATCCTAACCACCATGGATGGTGACGACCTTCCTCACCCTGCTAATGCAGACATAGTAAAAAGATACTACGCATAAATAAAAGACCCGCTAGGTTGACATACCTAGGCAAAAATAAGGGCTTCCCGGCGAACCAAAAGGGTTCGGGCAAAAATAAGGGATGAAATGAATAAAAATCTGTACACCCGGCAAGTCGAAAACCTGAAAAGGCGGCTTGGGCAAAAATGGGTATCCCGGTGGACTGAAAACCCGAAAGGGCGGTCTAGGCAAAAGTTAGGGATTAAAGCGTAATACTATGTCTCATTGGATCACCTTGCATCCAGAATTCGGCATCAATTATCTGGCTCAGACTTCGGCATCGACCAATCAGCTTCATCTTCAACTAGGCAGCAGAGCGATGAGACGCTCGGAGACATAAGGGCGATAGCAGAGTTGGAACCCAGTGGGATTGTTCACATAGCTGTTTTGTTTCCTTTTCAAAAATTGTAAATTCTATGTTATTTGGCGGCATCCTCTTACTAGGATGTCAGCCTCTTGTACAAAAACGCCTATTCACAGGCAAAAGTTCAAATCAATACAAATTCACTTGTCCATACAAATTGCCATTGTTTTTCCTTTTTTCTGTTTTGTCTTGCGAAGAACGTCCAATGTTCATTTTTTTGATATATGCATTTGACATTAAATCGCTGATTCATAAATATTTGCATAAAAAAGGACTAATTACAGGTGACATCAGAGACAGGGGCAATGTAAAGTTGTCTGATGCAGTCTGGTTGCTTTGTCTGCCAAGGTACCAAGGTAGGTTCGACTGAAGAATGTGACCAAATCATCTCAACACCCCGCAGAATAAGACAAGGTTCAGCAATACAATCCCCAGCGGAGTATAGACATTCATCAGCAAGCATCCCCGACAGTCTTGATCTAAGATTGTTCCCCGGTGGAATACCATCATCCCCAGTGGAATCATTTACCAATACAATTCCAAAAGTTTCTCCAGCCGCTCTTAAAGCTTATCCCCGATAGATTCTGGAAGCTTGTTCCCTGCAGAATACGGACGTCTCTCCCGAGCTTTATTCAGAGTTATTCCTCACGAGGGCATATAACTGGGTTATCCTCAGCTAATCACCACGGAAGATCGCCCTCGGCGAGGTTCTTTCAATCCCCGGCAGGAGTCTATCTTTGGTGTTCCCCAGCGGAGTTTATCATCATTATCTCCAGCAGAATCCATCATTAAAGTCCTCAGCAGGCCTCTCATCAAAACTTCGGCAAAGTATCTCTTCCAACATAGCATTCCCCGGCCGGTCGTCAAGGATTTATTTTCCTAAGACGAAATTACATTCATAAACATTTCACATTTTCCTACATCTTGCTTACATACATGATAAAGTGCATACAACACTATCTCATGTTGAACATCATGATATCATGCATATCATACATCATGACATCACATACAACTGATGTTTTTGCCTTTTCAGGGAAAAAGACAATCCCAAAGACAACTACCTTCAACTGTCACAATTCCAGATTCGATACCTGTATCTAGCCAGGGCACATCTGTGAGTGATCAGTTTCCAGACTCGATTCCTGTATCTAGCCAGGGCACGTCTGAAGAGTTCGAAGATTCGATTCCTGTATCCAGCCAGGGCATATCTAGCAGCTATCACAATTCCGGATTCGATTCCTGTATCCAACCAGGGCATATCAGTTGACCACATTTCCATACACGATTCCTGTATCTAGCCAGGGCACGTCTGAAGAGTTCGAAGATTCGATTCCTATATCCAGCCAGGACATATCTGTTGACGACTATTTCCGGATTCGATTCCTGTATCCAGCCAGGGCATATCTGTGAGCAACCGATTGTAGATTCGGCACCTGTATCTAGCCAGGGCATATCTGCATGAGGAGATTGAAGATCAAACACCTGTAACAAGCCAGGAAAACATCTGTCTTTCTCAAATACACAAATTCTCGCTAAGGAATCTCTTATGCGATCAACACTTCCAAATGGCATCTATAAGCCCATTCCCGACAAGATTCTGTCACATCTCCAGATGGCATCTATAAGCCCATCTCCCTATCCACCATCTCTCCAAATGGCATCTATAAGCCCATTCCCGACATCACATTGCTGATACTTCAACATGCGAGTGCAAATTTCCGGGCACTCTGGTGTCCAATCTCCTTTTACCCTCGAGTCACGAAAGGCAAACTTGCCAATCTAACTCTTCAGGTCCAAGAAGATTGAACAGGGGCAACTGTTGTAACCCAAAATTTGCCCTCCCATTTCCTCAACATTTTCTCATCACAAGACCTTTGAAGATCAAGATCCAGTTAGGGTTTCCTCTGCTCAAGACTTCTCCTTGCACTGTTAACCCAAATTAGGGTTTGTGGTTGAACAAAGATGTTTTGACCTAAAATGCCTAAGATGACTTTCATGCTTCATGTTGGACTCCCAAGTTTATCCATACCAAGTTTCAAGTCTTGATTCCAAGTTTTGCCCAGTCAATTGGACAGATGACCTAGAAATCAGCTGTATTGGGGAAAAAGTCAACTGTGGCCAATTGACAGTCAAATCTCATGAAAATTAACCCACATCAACATTATGAACTCATATGGACCATTTGATCAAGTTTGGATCACAATTCCACAAGAAATTTGATCAGATCATCAAAAGGGCAAAATGGTCATTTTTAGGGTTTTGACTGCACAAAGGCAATTTTTGACTGTTTGACCTAACCATTGGCAAACCAAGCTCACATATGGACTCAAGGACCCCATGGAATTATCTTGGCATGCTCAAAAAACTCAAAAGATCCCAAGTACACAAGATTGACAATTGAATTTCCCAATCAATTGATCAATTTTGACTGCATACTGAAAAGTCAAACTTTGACTTTTTGGTCAAAATTAAGAGTCAAGATTCATTTTTCATCAAAACATGCCAAATCATGAAACTTGTTCACCAAGAAACCAAGAAATGCAAATTAGGGTTTGAAATGGAATTTTTTATAACTTAGAATTTTTCTAAGTTATGGAAAACCCTAGTTTTTTCCCAACTTTGCCCCACTTTCTCACCAAGATTCATTTGGATTCAAACAAAAGTCAAAACATGAAAGTTGTAGCTTGTTGCATAATCTACAACTTTGATTCACAAAGTTTTCTCAAATGAGGCTTGTATCTCAAGTTACAAATTTTTGAATAAGGGCACTAAACCATTCATAACTTAGTGAAAATTTGACTTTTTTGACAAGGTTTTCTACCTAACTTCAAGACCATTTTCCATACACTTCCACTTGGAATTTCAATTTGAATTTCAAAGATGGATTGTATTACACATTCCAAGCTTTCCAAAATGTCCAAGAACTTCTCAAACAACCTCATGGTTAGGAAGAATCGAATTTTGCAAAATGGGCAAAAGTCACTTTGATTCATGGCCATGTACATGTTCATACACTTTGCAATTTTTCAAATCAGCATGGGCGAGCTAGTTACAGGCCTCTAATCCTTTTCTTAATCAATAATTAAATGCCAATCCATTATGTTTTAGCTTTGTTTTGTTCATATAGTCATTACACAAGGAATTAAGCCTTAATTGGAAAAAGTGATTTATCCATTTTTGCAAAGTAGAACTTTATGTCAAGTTTGAAAATCAAGAGGTACAATGCATATCTTTGGACACAAGATTCATGGACATAACACACTGATCAAGACTAAAAGATGCAGCATAGTGTGAGGGCCTGTACAGGCTAGAATGATCAAGTGGCTTTTGTTTGCTTCAAATTCAAGTAACATGGCATAACTTGTACCAACTTGGATATCAGCTTAGACACACTTAGACAAACTTATCAAACACATTCCAAAGATCATAACCAAGCTATTGCACGACCCTAACACCTCTCATCCCTCCCAAAACTCAGAATCACCTTGAAACTGCTCAAACAGAGCAACCTCTGCAGATTGAGTTCCAACTCTCAATCCTTTCAAGCATTATTGCCCAAACCAGTTCACATACCTTCCTTACCATCTATGCAAGCTATCCAAAAGCTAAAACACGATCTGTAACACCTCCAAGCCACTTCACCATTTTTATTTTTCTGTTTTGCAGTTGAAGTTCTCTAGCACGATTCAGGGAGTTTCAAGACAAATTAGAACTTGGAATAGCATCCTCACACTTCAAGGAAGCTATACAAATCATCATCTTGCTCTGAAAACTCCTCCATTGCAAAGCACGATTCCAACTGAACAGGTATATTCATGAAGTTCTATCTCTCAGTATAGGCATTGTTAGCTTTAGGTTTGTGAAGGAAACATGTCACAATCATAGCCCTGAACATGGCCATATGATTAGATTTCATTTATATTATGTATGCTTAGAGAATTTTGGTTCTGAACATTGATGAAAAGCTAGGTCAGAAATTGGGGGAGAAGACATTCTCCCACATCTTAGAGAGTTAAGTCAAGTTCTTTATATCCCTGAATTCGTCTCTTAATGCTCTACATTTTTCATGTTATGAGTTTTGCTTGAAAGTCCAGGAATTGGAAGATAAAAAACGCGTGTTCATTGTTGTTCATACAGTCTGGAGGTTGAAGAAGGAGTTTTCTGGGCTGAGCCTGTTTGGTCATTTCTGTTTGCACCAGTCTTTTGCTTTCACACCCCCTAGGCCCATTTGGCTTATTTTTATGATTTTTTGACATTTTCTTTTTTGGATTGACTTATTTATTTTTTCTCATGTTATTAAAAATATAAAAATCTTTTTTCTCACCATTTTTTAATTTATTAGGTATTTATGTGATTTTCTTTTGATTAATGCATAAATAAATGAATATATACATTTCATTAAAATATTGAGAAATATGTAAAAATACTTTTATTTTCATTTTTATTTTATTTTACCTTCTGAAAATATTTTACATAAAAAATACTTTTTTTTACAAATATTAAAAATTATTATTATTTATATATATAACACATGTTTAAAATAATACATATATACATATATTTATTAATATATTTAGGGTAAATACAAAATATATACACTTTTGGTTTTTTTATTATTATTAATATTTAATATAAAAATATATTTTTGACAAATACTTCACTTTATTTTATTTTTGTACATAATAAATAAATACTTGTATTAAATTAAATAATAATACACTTTATTTAATAGAATTAGGGTTTTGGCCTTAAATATGAAAAAACTCCAAAAAAATAATACTTTTTAATTTTCTTTTTATTTTACATAAATAATCCTTTTTTCATACATATAAAAATTCTTTTTTTGCATTCTTGCATATTTGTCTTATTTTATTTAATCTGTGCAAATTAATCATCTTGTAAATATTCAATATTGATGTAATAATTTTAGGTTTAAATTTCTTGTCAAAATCCCCATTTGAACATTTGTACCCCCCTTCCCATATTTGGTTTTGTAATAGCTTAGTAAATTTATTTTCGCACTTTATTGCTTTCCAATTATACCATGTTAGAATTAGGGTTTGTATGCGAAAAACGATAAAATAGTTATGACCTAATCTCAAGACAAACAAGCATGAAAATGAACACACAAATCACACTTGCACCCCCTAGGATATTCCACTTGTTGCCTTTCAAAATTGGGCCATATTGCATGTTAGGTCTCTTTGGGCAAAACAAACAAATCAAATGATCATAGTCCCTCGATAACATTTTCAAAATATTGCCAAAACAAATGATCAAGTCCCTTAAAGAAAATGCCCAAAGATACTTGGCACCATTGCAATTATGGTCTAAAACGATGACCCGCGCCTGTCCCTTTCGCATAAGATTGTCCATCAAGTACAATGGTGGAACAAACTTGTTAAAAGGGTTAAAACATAGCAATAAGCTTTGAGAAATGTAGGAGTAGATAACCTCTTAGTTACTTGAATCAATCTTGCAAAACAAAACACTTGCCTATTTTTCAAACCTCACATCAATACACTTTCAAAACAACTTTCAAAAACATCGAAAACCTTTTCAAAAGACATACACCTTTGTATACATCCCAACATGGATCATTACAAAGGTTGCCACCACATTGGCTTCTTTTCAAAACATTTTCAAACCCACACACACAAGCACCATTTAAAACAATTGAAACAAAAGGCAAGTGATCTAAGCAAGTAACTAAGAGCCCATGGATAACCATAGATAGAAAGGGTGTTAATACCTTCCCTTTCTATAATCTACTCCCCGAACCCAAGAAAATATCTTAAAAGGTTTTTGCTGTGCTTTTTAACCTTTCCTTAGGATAAAATAAAAAGTCGGTGGCGACTCTTGCTCAACCGAAACATTTGCGAAAACAAACGCAAAACACCAAGTCAGTTCTCCCACCGTATCACAGTAACAAAAACAAATGTATATCCTGTCCAATTCGATATGCATGCACCCACAGTATTATCCTGCACCTTCGTTAATCATCCCTTAGATCTGCATCAGACGGTCGTAAGGCTAAGTCCTATAGTAAGGCCATACACCCTTGCAGCACACGATCAAACTGGCCCCTTCAATCTGTACAATGGGCCTAAGCCCAGTTAATTTCTGCACCCCCCCCCCCCCTTTGCCATAGTTACTAAACCACCAAACGATTTGCACCTCCCTTTAGAACATATTTGGGCCTAGCCCAGCCTGATTATTAGCATCCTACTTTTAATAGTATAATTAAAAATGCACCCCCCCCCCTTTTAAGTTTAACTAAATTAACTTATTTTCTATTTCTTAATAATTCATATATTTTTTCTATTTTCTTTTTTCATATATATTATTTATTTCTTTTATTTATAATTATTATTATTATGTTTGCTATTTATTTACAATAGTTATTATTATTATTATTAATATTAATTATTATTATTATTATCATCTAAACTTATTTTATTCAAAACTCATGCATATATTTTCTTATATATTTTGCATTGAATATTTTTTTAATCATGCATTAATCAAGAATTTTTGCAATTAATACGATTAAAAAATACTAACAAATCTCAAACTATTTTTCGCGAACAAACTAATCTAAACAACTGTTTTTTTGCAAAAGGGTTTCAAACGAATTTTGACTAATCACGCATTTAGCCAAAATCTCCACAATCACTACTCCCGGTTAAATGTGAGGCGATTCAAAATACATTTGCAATCCCTAAAAAACACCTACCCCATACGAACTATGAATTGAGACTCTGATTCCTCATAAGAGGATACGTGGGCATACGATCAAAAATCGTGGCGAGTTTCCCTAATTAAAACTTAAAACCTGTTTCACCCAAACCTAAACCTAAAACCTAGTATCCTTGTGAACAAGGTAGATGAAAGGTTCCTAACACCTTCCTTTCGTCTAATGAAGCCCAAAACCTAGAATCTCTGTCTGTGAATTAGGGTTTTCTATTAGATGCCCTTCCTTAGGATAAAAAATAATAGTGGCGACTCTGTATTTAAAACCAGTCGCAACAGCTGGCGACTCTGTTGGGGACCTCAACTTTATGTTTTAGGTTTTATTTTGGGTTTTACTTGTATTTATTTGCTTTATTTACTTATTTATTGCATTTATTTATTTCTTGTCTATTTTTCTTTATTATTATATATTTTCTATGTGGCGGGTTTTATTTCAAAAAAAAATTTCAATAACCCTTAGAAAGAAGGTTCGTCTATTAGCTTAAGGGATACATCATCCCTGTGAGTTTATGTGACGAATTCTCCTAGAGTCGGTGGACTTATGAAAAAGGAATACTTATTGAGAGAAATCCTCTTAACGAGTGGTACTTTAGAAGGACACCCATGACTCTTTATAATGACCTTAACCTAAGATCTCATGACGAGACCTTTCACGACTTTAAGACGAAAGTTTCGGTCCGTAAAGAGGCTCCACCTAAGGGAGGCCCTTGTGCTTTTTCCCTCTGGTGTTAATCATGATACCCTTAAGGAAGCCACCTTTTGGGAGGGTAGATTAACCGTAGGTCAAAATTAAGAAGCCTACTTTATAAGGGTATTTATCACAAAATCTCATCACTCAGCCAAACTTCTATGCATTCATACATTTCATATATTTGTCATCTGTTCTTTTTATTTGTCTTATTCACAGGGTACAAAAAAATAATAATAAAATCAAGATCTCGGTGACTGCCTTAAAAAAGGGATACCAAAGGAAATAACTTGTCCACGTCAATGCACCAAACATGTCTGAAATCAAAGCCATAAAAGGGAAATAATGTACTGAAGACTTTCTCAAGCTTTGCCGAACAATGGTTGATAGTTTCAGAGCAGATATCTGTAAGCGTGCTTAGAATATTTATTTCCCCTTTTGTTTATGTTTCATACAAACTAGTTTTGATTTCAAGTTGTAATATTTTTCAACATCTGGATTATGTTACTTTCAATAAAGACATTTTGTTTCCATATCTCATTGGCATATCTATTTTAAATCTAGTCACCAAATAAAATAATAATAATAAGCAAAAGATAAGCATTTACCCAAATGAATAAGACATTTAAAACAAGTAACCATTACATGTTCATAATCATACGCATGCATGCATTCATAAACACCCGTATATCATATCAAAGCTCATTTTTTAAAAAAAAAACTCTCCAGTTAAACCATTGGTAGGAAAAGATCTCCACCTCCTTGGCCTCCATATCAAACAAGGGCCTACCAACAAAAAGTAATGGAGAAAATCGAGGAAACTCAGGCTGCGTTCAAAGAGGATCTTGACCAAGTAAAGGGTGATGCAAGTTCAATGAAAGGAGATCTGAGTCAAGTTCTCCTAGCTTTGAAGAACACCATTGACAGACAGGACCAGATTCCCAGGGTAGCTTTCGAAGAAGTAGCCCAAACGATTGGTGCATCAAGCGGTAACCAACTAAGAAAAAAACCAGGAGCAGGACCCCAAAAGTCCGTCATGGCCCAGTAAGAGACCAGAGAAGCTGAAACTGAAGGGTTTGTCCCACTGCCATCAAAAGCAGGGGCATCACATACCCTACAAATTCCAATCAACAATGCAGCCAACTAATTGGACATGCAATACGGAAACCACGACCCAGAGGATGCCAACCAGGCACCCTTAAAGACAACTGGTACCCATGCCATTGATAATCCACTGGTATTGAATCAGTACAAAGCTCTGGAGGAAAGATTGAAAGCTGTAGAGGGTTTTGATGCCTTCGAAGTAGATTCTCTCGAGATGGGCCTAGTTCTTGATGTGGTAATTTCGCCAAAGTTCAAAGTGCCTGACTTTGGGAAATACAAGGGACTCACCTGTCTAAGAAATCATTTGTGCATGTAACTGAAGGGTTTGTCCCACTGCCATCAAAAGCAGGGGCATCACATACCCTACAAATTCCAATCAACAATGCAGCCAACTACTTGGACCTACAATTCGGAAACCACGACCCAGAGGATGCCAACCAGGCACCCTTAAAGACGACTGGTACCCATGCCATTGATAATCCACTGGTATTGAATCACTACAAAGCTCTGGAGGAAAGATTGAAAGCTGTAGAGGGTTTTGATGCCTTCGAAGTAGATTCTCTCGAGATGGGCCTAGTTCTTGATGTGGTAATTTCTCCAAAGTTCAAAGTGCCTGACTTTGGGAAATACAAGGGACTCACTTGTCTAAGAAATCATTTGTGCATGTATTGTATGAAGATGAATGCCCATGCCCATGATCAGAAGCTGATGATTCACTGTTTTCAAGATAGCCTGAGTGGGGCATCTTTAGATTGGTATATGCAATTGGAGCGAACACATATTCGAACTTGGGAATATCTTGCTAATGCTTTCTAACAGCATTACAAATATAACCTGGACATGGCGCCTACTCGCATGCAACTCTAGAATTTGTCCCAGAAGAAAGAAGAGTCCTTCAAAGAGTATGCTCAAAGATGGAGGGAGATGGCATCCCGTGTGCAACCACCATTGTTAGAGAAGGAATTAGTAGACATGTTCACAGGAACTTTGCAAGGGATGTATTATGAGAAGATGATTGGGAGTATCTCGTCGGGATTCGCAGATTTAGTGACCATCGGAGAAAGAATTAAGACTAGAATAAAGAGTGGGAAAATACCACGGGGACCATCAATTGCCCCCTACAATTCAAAAAGGCCTGTTTCAAACTTCCCAAAAGGAAAAGAGGGAGAAATTATTGTTGTCACCTCACAACCAAGGGCACAACAACCATTAATGATCCCACAAGGACAGCAGCAAGGCAGATTCAGAATGCCGCAAAGAAATTTCGATCCACTCCCTATGCCACCTAGCCAGTTATTACAGCACCTGGTCAAGGCTTCCCTGGTGGAAATCAAGCCTCTAGCTCCTCCAATCGGGCCACTCCCGTGAAAGTACAATGCCGACGCCAGATGCGAATAACATGCAAACTCTCCCAGATACACCATAGAATAATGTTGGGCATTTAAGCACTAGGTTCAAGATTTGTTAGAATCTCAAGACATCACTTTTGAGAAGCCTAACATCAAATCAAACCCTATGCCTCTGCATGATGGGCTGGCAATAAATGCAATTGAAGTAGTCACTGACTGTAGGGAAACCAGACAAGTAAAAGCCCCGATAAACTTGTTAAATGAACATCTATTGGAATGTTGGTTCTTGTTGGAGCATAATAAAGCCTTCGAAAGAATGTTACAAAAGCTAGTGGACCAGGGGATAGTCCAATTCGGACCATACCCTGAAGGAAAATATATAGCTACTCTGAAAGGTAAAGCATGGTTTCCTCCAATCCAAGAGACCTTTGTCCACAAAGGAATAGAGCATGGCAGACGTGTGGCGAGGATATCCAGCAAAGTTAACATCAAAAGGGAAACTGACTACATCCGAGAATGTTCCGTAGGAGAAGAACTCAAAAGATGGACCGTCGTTGAGATTCCTGAGATCTTTTTCTTTCCTAAGTGATTTTTCTTGTTTTTGAAAGAATCCATGTCAAGCCCGAGGCATGAGGGTTGCTTGTAAGGGTTCCCCCGTTTTGTTTCAGACAATGTTTACAATTAATAAAAGTTATATTTTGTTTTCAATAAAGATCTTTGTCTTTCTCTTGCATTTATCTCTTAAATTTCAAAATGACAATACTTTCTCTGCATATGCATTTTCAAAGTTCATATACTAAAATCTGCACCAAAACATGATAAAGGTGTAGATTCAAGCCCAAAACCAGTGATAATGTTGTTGTTGCAACCCGATATAATTTTGATGCTCCTATCAACCAAGTTGAAGAGGAAGTTGATGAAGATCTTGAACTTTCTAAGGAAATGGAAAGGGAAATAGAGCGAAAGGCTGAAAACATACAACCATATCAAGAGGCTATTGAAACCATTAATCTAGGCACAGAGGAAGATCCAAAAGAAATCAAGCTAGGGGCAATGTTAGAGAATAGCGTCAACGAAAGGCCGATCAAGCTATTATCTAGCTCACCAACCGCTACCAGAATATCAATATATGAAGTTCGACTTTCCATACGAAGATGTCATGGCTATGGGTAACTATGAAATGACAAGACCTAACGAAGAACCCGAGCCAGGGGCACGATGGGCACTCATGTTCGACGAGGCTTCAAATGCACTAGGGCACGATATAGGGGAAATTTTGACTTCTCTAAAAGAATTATCACCAGCCCTATACTGCAAGATTGTGTTTCGATTGCACCAACAACATTGCTGAATACAAAGCCTGCATACTAGGACTGGAAGCTGCCATTGATCTGAGAATCAAATACCTCGAAGTATTTGGGGACCCTGCACCAGTCATATACCAAGTCAACATCGAATGGGATACTAAATATTCAAAACTGATTCCATATCGGGATCATGTTTTAAAACTGACTGCAGAATTCACAAAGATCACTTCAGTCACATCCCACGAGAAGAAAATCAAATGGTACTGGCAACTATATCAGATATGTTCAAAGTAACTTGGTCAAACTAAGAACCGCGCATCAAAATCAGACACTTCGAAGAGCCCGTATATTTCCTTGCTATTTAAGAAGGGCCATATGCCAAGCCTTGGTTTTACGACATCAAGAAATGCTTCGAAAAGCAAGAATATCCAGAAAATGCCTCTAGCATCGACAAACGAACTCTACGGAAATTAGCCTCGAAATACTTTCTGAGTAAGGATGTACTGCATAAGAGGAACTACAACATGGTTTAGTACTCAACAAGATTCTGCTACCTCGCCTCAATTCACATGGTAAATGGACACCCAACTACGAAGGTCCATACATAGTGAAAACAACATTCTCCCGTGGTGGTCTTATCCTCACAATAATGGATGGGGAAGAACTACCGCATCTGGCCAACTCAGACGCAGTCAAAAAATACTATGTATAAAAATCTCTCTAAGCTAGAACCCTGAACGGGAGACTTAGGAAAAAAGGAGCGTCCCGGTGGATCGAAAATCCTAAAGGGCGATTCAGGAAAAAATTAGGAGCATATAAACAAAAAAATTATCCTGATGGATTGAAAATCTGAAAGAGAAATCCAGGAAAAAATTAGGGATTTCATACAAAGAAATAAAGAACAAAAAGACCGTGATCTAAGAACTGCGACTACAAACCACGAAGTGAGAGATGGATTTGAATCATACAACTCCGAATTAAAGGAGATAAGGGCTATTAAAAAGATATTGGAGAACATCAGCATCAACTATCATTTTTTATTGCCATTTACAGTTTCCAAAATTATTGTAATTACCTCTTTCAAGGAATTGCATCTTGTACTCTCGCCTATGCAAAGGCATATCAATAAAACATCCACTTTTTATTTTCACCTTTCAAATTGTGTTTTTTCTTTTCTCAGACTTGTTTACAAAATACTACGATTATCGCTTGTGAATATTGTCTTGAAATCATTTCAGGGAATTAACAAATAAAAACATTTGACAAAAACATCGAAAAAGCATTTTTGTTAGAAAAACATCAAAAGAAAATTTGTGTCTACGTCCATACACATGTCTACGCCCACATCTACGCTCACAACACAAAAGTCTAGACACATGTCTACTTTCACAACTACGCCCACAACACAAAGTATGCGCAGACGTTTACACCTACGCTTACAATACAAAAAATGAATGTTCAAAATCTTGCTAACACTTTTTCCGCCAAGTTCAAATAAAATTCAACGACGCCACGACAATACAACATACAACGCCAAGGGTTGGTAATTTAAAGCCAAGGGTTTAAAGGAGAGAATGCCAGAAATATTCTTCATAACATTTCAAGGCATACACGCATTTTACACATATTTCACACACACATTTTTCATATCCAAAGCATACATACACTATACACTTTTGCATACATACAATACGCATATACTCAAGGTTCCATATCAATATCAGACGTCATGCGCATGCGTCATACCGCAAACAAACAATCTCACCCTCGATTCAGCCATCTAAGGGTCAATCACCAAAACACTTCTCCTACAATTCAACCCGTCACCAAAGTCTCCATGTCGTGACGTGTTCAGCCCATCACCTAAGACTCCACGCAATGATGTTTTCCCTCTACAACATGGTGCATTAGCTAAATCTCCATGCAATAATGTACGAAGCTCGGTACATTGCCTAAGACTCCACGCAATAATATATTATCCTCATCTAAACCCACTGCCTAAGACATCGTGCAACAGTGCGGTTCCTTGTTTCGTAATAAATACCATTGCCTAAGACGTTTGCAGTAATGTGTTTCTTTATTCCTTAACATATATCATCGCCTAAGATGACATGCAGGGATGTTCAAAAACCAAAGCTTATCACCTAAGATGACATGCAGCGATTCGCAAACCCAACCCACTGCCTAAGACATCGTGCAGCAGTGTGGTTCCTTGTTCTTTAATATAGATCATTGCCTAAGACGTCATTAAACAATATGTTTCTTTATTCAACAACACAAATCGTCGCCTAAAAAGACATGCAGCGATGTTCTAAAACCAAAGCTTATCGCCTAAGACGACATGCAGCGATTCACGAACCTAACTCACTGCCTAAGACATCGTGCAGCAGTGCGGTTCCTTGTTCCGTAATAAAGACAATTACGTAAGACGCCATGCAGAAATGTGTTTCTTTATTCTGTAACACCGACCATTGCCTAAGATGACATGCAACAATGTTCGAAAACCAAAATCTAGCTTATCGCCTAAGACGACATGCAGCAATTCGCGAACCTAACCCACTGCCTAAGACATCGTGCAGTAGTGCGGTTCCTTGTTCGGTAATAAAGACCATTGCCTAAGACGTCGTGCAACAATGTGCTTATTTATTCTACAACACATACCATCGCCTAAGACGTCATGCAGCGATGCTCATACAAAATCTAGCTTATCGCCTAAGACATCATGCAGCGATTCACAAACATAACCCAAGGCCTAAGTCTCCAAGCAGCCGTGCATCATCAATTGTTGTTTTATTCATCCCCCCAAATGGATGAGTAAGAAAAAGCAAACCGAGATATACAAGATTGCTCTCTAAAGCTCAAGACTATCTGCTTCGTCATTAAACCCTAGTAAGCGATATATCATCAGCTTTGCCTACTTCCTCAAGACTCGTAAGGGTATGCTATATCAGCATAACCTTATGATCAGTCGGATAAATTTCAGGATATTCCAAGTATTCAATAAACTCCCAATAAAAATTCACAAGACTCGTGTATCCTCACGCTATTCAATTGGAAGATAATTGAATATGGGCAGCTGTCGTACCCCAAATTTTCCCTACCTCGATGATTTTATTTTTCAAGTTTAAAATAGAAGAAATATTTAATTAAGGATGGTACGACAATATCTGATGGCCCATTCTTAAATTTAAGTCAATTAGGGGGTGTATTTTAATTCAGGAGAGTGGGGCTTTCTAAATCAGAAAGACTCGTGTATCTGTGAACCCATTCGTGAAGCATGTTGGCCATTGGCCCATGCGACTCGAAAATGGAAAATTATTTCAAGAGAGAAAATAAATTTTTAAATTTATTGTTGCTAGTAAAAGGAAAAATGAAACTGCGGTATTCAAGGCCCATTTCATCAAGCCCAATTAATGTTGTCATTTTTACTGTTTCTTAAGAGAAAATGTCATTGTTCAAAATCTTTTATTAAGAAAAAGGGGGCCAATACAGGGCCCAGTCCGGCTAAAGGAATTTAATTGTTATTAAAAAGGAGATAAATTGTTTTGTTAAATAATGTTTACAAAATTTATTTGCTTTGTTGTAAACTAGGCCCATTAAGATATCTTTTAGCCCATTTGGTATCTTGTCGTTGTTTTATTATTATTAAAATTGTTGTTTTTGTTTTAATGGAAAAAAGATATGTAAAAATAATATATATTTTAAAAGAAAACTTAAGCATTTGTTTACTACTGATAAAATTGGTTTTAAATTTGTTTTCTGATTAAAGGTTATTTTTATTGTTATTTGAGGAAAAAGGCCGATTGGCCCTGGTAAGAGAAAAAACGTTTGCTGTAAATAAAAAAGATGTGCTAGGCTGAAATAGGAATAATTAACACGTTGGCCTAACTGAATCGAAAACAATAACTGTGCTAATCAAACCAAAATTAGTTCAGAGTTTTGATCACTAACATCAACTGTGTAAATCAAATAAAAATTAAAACATGATCAAATCTTCATCAGTCCAGCCCAGAAAGAATCATATACAGTACAAATTGCACCAAATCAAATGAAATCCGAAAATTACATTACCATAAAATCTAATCAATTACATTCAAATTGCAATCAATCCCTAATTGTCTAAAATACCTAAATATATCTCCCTAATCTACGTTAACAAATTGTAATCACAAATTAACAAAAGTCATAATTTCTAAGACCTATAAATACAAAGAACATATAGGCAAGGGGATGGAGATACAGAAGAGGGAAGACAGAAGAACCGAATGAAGAACGAAGAACACGCCATCTCGCGTTGAAGACCAAAGATTGATGCAATTGGGGTTTCGATATCTGAAACCTTAATCACTAGCCACTAATCGCTAACCGCCGCTGCTTCCACCGTTCACCACCGTCGCCAGACTCTCTTCACCAGAACCTGCAAAATCAAAGAAGACAAAGGGGGATTAGCTCGAAATTAGACCAAAGGCGTGGAATCAGAAATCGGTATCGCGAGAGGGGTAAGCTAACACTTAGCTCTTTTCGTTTTCTTTTGTGATTGTTGGGTTAGGGTTTGTTTGGGTGGTTATGGTGGGTAGGGATTTATCAAGCAGCGCCGCCGCGGTGATTAAGTTGTTTTAGGGTTAAGTGAAAGAGAGGGGAAGGATTTGTGTATACGAGAGAGAGAGAGAGAGAGAGAGAGAGAGAGAGAGAGAGAGAGAGAGAGGAAGATGGTGATTTGTTGTAAGCATAAAAAAATGGAAATGAAATAATGTAACAAAACAAATGTATAATCCGTCCAATTCAATATGCATGCACCCACGATATTATCCTACACCTTCGCGGATCATCTCTTAGATCTGCATCAGACGGCCGCAAATCCAAGTCCCGTAATAAGGTCATACACCCTCGCATCACACGATCAAACCGACCCCTTCAATTTGCGTAATGGGCCTAAGCCTAGTTAATTTCTGCACCCCCCTTTGCCATTGTTACTGAACCACCAAATAATTTGCACACCCCTTTAGAGCATATTTGGGCCTAGCCCAACCTGATTATTAGCACCCTACTTTTACTAGTATAATTAAAAATGCACCCCCTTTAAGTTTAACTAAATTAACTTATTTTCTATTTTTTAATAATTCATATATTTTTTCTATTTTCTTTTTTCATATATATTATTTATTTCTTTTATTTATAATAATTATTTTTTTTCTATTTATTTACAATTACTATTATTATTAATATTAATTATTATTTTTATTATTATTATTATTATTATTATTATTATTATTATCTAAACATATTTTATTCAAAACTCATGCATATATTTTCTTATATATTTTGAATTGAATATTTTTTTAATCATGCATTAATCAAGAATTTTTGCAATTAATACAATTAAAAAATACTAACAAATCTCAAACTATTTTTCGCGAACAAACTAATCTAAACAACTGTTTTTTTGCAAAAGGGTTTCAAACGAATTTTGACTAATCGCACATTTAGCCAAAATCTCCGCAATCACTACTCCCGGTCAAATGCGAGACGATTCAAAATACATTTGCAACCCCTACAAAACACCAACCCCATACGAACTACGAATTGAAACTCTGATTCCTCATAAGAGGATACGTAGGCATATGATCAAAAATCGTGGCGAGTTCCCCTAATTAAAACTTAAAACCATGTTTAACCCAAACCTAAACCTAAAACCTAGTATCCTTGTGAACAAGGTAGATGAAAGGTGTCTAACACCTTCCTTTCGTCTAATGAAGTCCGAAACCTAGAATCTCTGTCTACGAATTAGTGTTTCCTATTAGATGTCCTTCCCTAGGATAAAAATTAATAGTGGCGACTCTATTTAAAACCAGTCGTAACAGATTCATCTTGTAACCTTTATAATAATATTAATGTTATAAGAGAATGACACTTGTGATTTAGAATTACATCTCAATCTAATTCAAACAACACTCACACATGCATAACTCTTACTTAAGTATTTTGCTCTCCCAACATTAAAATAACTCTTAAGTGTTTAAAGGTTTATAAGAAGAGAGTGAGTAAGAGAGAAGAGTAATATTTCATTATGTTGTGTATTTTAAAATGAACACATGTCCACCTTATATTAGGAAAAAATATTGGACAAAAAAGGAAAGGATTTTGAGTTGGAGCTGCTCCCTAATTTATTAGCCTACAACATTAATCAATTATGACCTAGCATTTTAAGGAAAGAAGAATGTCAGAACTAGAGTCTAATCCACTAAAAAGCTTCTTAATTAATTATAGATATATTTCTCTCCATAATCGATTAAACATATATTCTAATTGATTAGAGAGTTGATTTTCTCTTCTTAATTGATTAAGTACGCTTCTTAATCGATTAGTTTTATGCCAAAAATATGTTTAAGAATATTTTCAAAATAGTTCAAGTTTTAGAAAAAGATTTAAGTGTGTCTGCATTATTTTAATACTTTTATATCTACTCACATTTATTACAAACTATTAATCCCAAACAGATAAAAATAATTGAGGCACAAGATCACAAGCGAGCTTGCATGAACTACAGTTTCTTTGATGTTGTTCTTAGTATTTGATTTCCTTTGTGCCAAACATTAGATCCTTCTCTCTTTTTGATTTACTTCAATATTGATGATGCTTTGACAATTTTGATTTTATTCTTTTTTCATCGTCAAAACCGCAATTACCTACACAATACACAAAACCTCAATTGGAACAAAGCTATCAGAGGTTGCAGAGCAGCTGAAGAAGTACGGTAATGAGTTAGATTGTGTTAATGAATTGGAACAATCGTCTAAGTTTGTCAAGTGCTATATGATGGACTTACCTCACCATTCATGTTGCAAGTAAGAAAACCTAAGAGAGAAGGTCATAGTTACACCAACAATCTCAAGTATTAAGAGCTGATGCATGTTAGTTTTGTATGTGTTGTCGAATATCAACATCAAATAAAACATGTTCAAAATTTTTGTTGAATTTTATATATGTCTAAAATATATCGCTCACAACATCAAAGTCCTCCTTATTTACTGTCAAATACACATACTTCTCTTTTTCAACTTATATCCATCAGATCATGCATTCTTTTGTATATGAATCTTTCATAGTAGTATGGTATGCAATTCGTGCTTTGTATAATTTTGTGACACTTGTAAAATCATTTGGATTTTTGTCTTTTAATGTTCTCTTTATGAACCCCGATGTAATATGGTACTTCGTCATTGAAGGGAAATCATGATAAACACAACGGGTAAATTACAACAAAAAAATTGTGGATATTTACGAATGGTCACAAGTGAGAGATTGATTAATTACCTCTTATAGTGTAAAATATTTAATTGTGATAATCACAAGCACAACACAAACGACAACACCTATATTAAGCCCACACAAATGGAATCTACAATGACAGATTCTTTTGCCTACTTTAACACCCTAATTTTCTAACTAATCTTAACATATTTAAGTCTTTTCTTAGTAATATAAAAGAAAACGGTTGCTCACGCTTTATCAAAGGCGGTTGATTCCTGGATTAGGCGTAGTTTTTTTTTTAATGTGGCTCCTCCTTGTATTGAATAAATTTTGATTAATAATATAAATTAAGTTTTTGTTTTGTGAGAAAAAAATTTGAATAATCTCATCATAACTTTCATGGATAAATTAGCGGAATACCCGTCTGTTTGTACGAGTACTAGTGTGGTACGCTCATTTGTTTTAGATTGTTTGTTTTGTATAGAAAATTAAATAGGATAGTGTGATGCGGTGGGAGAACTGACTTAAGGTTTTGCGTTTGTGTTCGCAAATGTTGCGGTTAGCAAGAGTCGCCACCGACTTTTCTTTTTCCAAAAAGGAAAGGTAAAAAAGCACAGGAAAGACCTTTGAGATGTTTTCTTGAGTTCGGGGGTAGATTATTAAAAGGGAAGATGCTAGCAACCTTTTCATCCATGGTTTTCCATGGGCTCTTAGTTACTTGTTTAGATCACTTGCTTTGCTTTGAAATTGTTTGAAATGTTGCTTTGTGTGGTTTTGAAAGTATTTTGAAAAGAGGCCATTGTTTAGGCAATCTTTGTAATGATTCTCGTTAGTAAGAATATATACAAAGATGTTTGTCTTTTGAAAAATGTTTCAATATTTTGAAAGTTGTTTTGAAATGTGTGTGTTTGTTTTTGAAAATAGCAAGGATTGTTTTGAAATTGATCAAGTAACTAGAAGCATTCTACCTACTCAAAAGTCTTTCTTGTGCATTTTTATTCCTTTGACATTGTTGATTTACCATTGATTTGGTAAACAACCCTATCTTTGGATGTAAACGAGACGGGCGTGGGTCATCGTATGACCATGATAGCAATGTTGCCAAGTATCTTAGCATGTTTGAGGGACCAAGATCATTTTGTTTTAGACAACCTTTTGATAGCGTCATCGAGGGACTATGATCTTATTTGTTTTTGTTTTTCCAAGATACTTCGCGTGCGTAACATGGCCATTTTTATTTAGGAAACCAAGTGGGAGAAACCCTAAGGGTGCTTGTGTGCAATGTGTGTCATTTTACATGCTTTTTGTCTTGCATTAGGTCTTGTCTATTTGTTTTGTTTTTGGTCTTATCATGCAAACCCTAATTTACTAACACAAGTATATAAAGCGGTAAATTGTGTAAATGTAAACTAAGCTATTACAAAAATTATTACGGGAGGGGGGATACAAGTTTTTGAATGGGGATATTGCATAAAATAAACCCTAAAAATACTATTACAACCCAATTGAATATTGTGCAAATTAAATAAATGTACAAATATTTAAATATGCAATGTAATGTATTTATGCAAAAAATGTTATGTATTTGTTTAATGTATAAAAAATGATTTATTTAAGCCCTAAAAATAAGAGAAAAATATTGTGGTTTTTTGAAAAGGTGAAACCCTAGTTTTTGATTTAAAAGAAAATAATGCTTTCTATCATTATTTTGTCCATTTTTTGTATAAGAAAATAATTAAATAATATTATGTACAAATATTAAAAATTAAAATATGTATGAAAATAAATATTTTATGTATATAAATAACATAATAAAAATGTATAGTATTTTTAAATATATTTACAATTTATTTAAGAAAATAAAGTATATTATCCTAACAAATCATTTTTTATGCCAAAAAATAATAAAAAAACAAAATAAAAGAAAAAAAATAAAGAAAATATTTTTCATGATTTTTGTGATTCAGAAAAATAATTAAAAGTGATAAAATATAAAAATGAAAAGAAAATATGAAAAATATACAAAATAAAGTCAGGGGGTGTAAATATCAAGTCAGAGGTGTGAAAATCAAAACAGAAAGGCCCAGGCGCGCCAAGGCCCAGACAAGTCATCCCTATCCTCCAGCTTCCTCCATGCGCGTGCGTATATGCTCAAACCTGTATCTTGCTATTGCTTGCATAAAAACAAAAAACCCCATAACATAAAACATGTAGCTTTTAATCTCACGATTCCAATGATATAAAATTTGTAACCTAACTCTCAAAGATCAGAGAGAATTTTAATGGCCCTAAATCGTGACCTAAATATTTCAGCAACTTCAAGGTTCAAATTCTCTTAGCTTAGTTAATATAAATGACAAGTATGCATATGTACAACTTCACCATGATAAGGGCTACATTTTTGCTTCACAAATCGTGGCTTGAGGATGCCTAAATAGAGAGATAGAGATTTGAAAAATACCTCCTTCAGCTGGATTTGGATATGACAATGTGGGGATTTGAGTGAGGCCTGAGGATCATGTGAGCTTCCTTGAAGTTTCTTCAAGCTATTCCAATGCCTAGCTTGCTTTGTGGATGGCCAGAAGTCTCTGTAGAAGTCAAGCTGCAACCTCCAAATTTGAAAATGGCAATGGCTGAAATAGAGCTTACAGAACCAGGGCCAGGGCTTGGATAACTTTGGTAGGATATATGGAAGTTGTTTGAAATGTTGAAACAAAAAACGCACGAGCCAAAAATGAAATGACTAGAGTTTTGCAGCAACTGGCAGTTTTGGCAGAAAAATGAAGTTTTGGAGTTTTGGAGAGTTTCAGATGTTTAGCATTCGTGTCCTGAGTTGTGACAAGTTTTTAAATATGTAGAGAATGATACAAAGTCCACTCTTCCCTTGTTGTACTAGCTCTGACCCTTTTGGCAACTTTTCTTGCCTTTGAAGAAATGTGAAGTGACCAATGCCAACATGCTTGTACTTGGCTAGTTTGTGAGCTGATGAGAGTTGGTATACTTTGCTTGATATCTGTGGAAGTTGCTTGCCTCAAAGAAATAGGTCCAAAGCTCAATAATGTGCCATTTATGCCATTAATGGAATTATCTCTTGTGCAATGTTACAAAAGTGAAAATAAAGCCTTTGTCTTCTGAATTAGCATTTAATTATGGAGTGTAGAATGAGTTTAGGACCTGTAATGCAAAGTACAAACATCCAAGATCAGATTTGCAACTTGATACTTTGTGAAAATGGCATGAAGAAAAGTGATAAAATGTCAATTTCTTTCCTTCGATTCTCCCTAACCACAAATAATCTTGGAGAGTTCTTGGACATTTTAGAAAGCTTGGAATATTCTCTATAATCCATCTTTGAAATGAATTTTGAGATACCTCTTGTAACTAGGTGAAAAATGTCCATGAAGTTGGGTCAAAAAATTGCCTAAATTAGGGCAAATTTTCACTAAGTTATTTAGTTCATGGACCTATGTTCACAAATTCATAACTTGAGATCCAAGCATATTTTGGGAAAAGTTTGTGAAGAAAAGTTGTATATTTCATGGAGGACTACAAATTTCATGTTGGGAGTTTTCTTTGAATCAAATTGCATCATGGTGAAAAAGTGGTGGAAAGTTGGGAAAAAATAAGAAAATTTCCATACTTAGAAAAATTCTAAGTTATGAAAATTTTCAAATTCAAAACCCTAAATTTCAAAATTGGTTTTCTTGGTCAACAAGTTTCATATTTTGACATACCTTGATGAATTATGACCCTTGGCACTTGATTTTGACCAAAAAGTCAAAGTTTGACTTTTCAATGTACAGTTGACTTTTGATCAGTTGACTGATAAAATTCATCTGTCAATCCTATGAACTTGAGATCTTTTGAACCATGTAATTAGGTCAAGATGATGCCATTGAACCCTTGAAATCATGATTGAACCCAATTGGTCATTGGCTAGGTTAAAAATCAGAAATTGCCCTTTCTCAGTCAAAACCCTAATTTTGACCATTTTGCCCTTTTGATGATTTGATCAAATTTCTTGAGGAGTTGTGATCCAAACTTGATAAAATGGTACATATGAGTCTAAAATGTTATTGTGGATCAAAAATTATGATATTTGACTGTAAATTGGCCATGGTTGACTTTTTCCCCAATACAGTTGATTTTTAGGTCAACTGTCCAATTGACTGGTCAAAAATGTGATTCAAGGCTTGAAACTTGGTATGAGAAATCTTAAGGTTCCAACATGATGTATGAAAGTCACATGAAGAATTGATGGTCCAAAAATCCTTGTGCAAACTCAAACCCTAATTTTGGGTCATCAGTGCAAGATGAGATGTCCTGAGCTGAGCAAACCCTAATCTTGTCTTGAGTCCAAGAAGTCTTGTGAGAAAAATATTGATAAATGAGAGGGCAAATTTTGGGGTACAACAGCTGCCCCTGTTCAATATTCTTGAACCTGAAGAGTTAGATTGGCGAGTTTTCCCGTTCGTGACTCGAAGGTAAAAGATGATTGGACACTAGAGTGCCCGTAAATTTGCACTCGTCAAAGTGTAGTTGAAGGAATAGGCTTAAAGATGCCATTTGGAAAGGTGATATAATCTTGTTGGAGATGGGCTTAAAGATGCCATCCAAGAATGTTTGCTGAGTTGTAAATTGTAAGTCAGAAGAATAAGTATCAGAATGGTACCCGCGTCTGGAACGTATCTGAGCTATATTTGGAGATTTCGAACCTGAATGAGAAACAGAATAGCATCCGTGTCTGGAGCGTATCCGTACTGTATCAAGAGTGTGAAATCTGAATTTGAATAAGTATCAGAATGGCATTCGTATATGGAGCGTATCTGAATTGTATCTTGAAGTTAAGGTCTTAATGAGTAACATAATAGTATCTGTGTCTGGAGCGTATCTGTATTGTATCTGAATCTTGAAATATGAATAAGAGTCAGAATGGCATCCGTGTCTGGAGCGTATTTGCACTTGAAATCTGAATAAGTAACAGAATGACTTCCGTGTCTGGAGTGTATATGAACTAGAATTTGAATAAGTGACAGAATGACTTCCGTGTCTGGAGTGTATCTGAACTGTTTCTGAGTGACAGAATGACAACCGTATCTAGAGCGTATCCGGATTGTTTCTGATAGTTGAAATCTGGATAAGTGACAGAATGGCAACCGTGTCTGGAGCGCATCCGTACTGTATTTGAAAGATGAATCTGAATGAGTAACATAATGACTTCCGCGTCTGGAGTGTATCTGTACTGTATCTGAATCTTTGAACATTGTTAATGATAGTTGTTAATCTTATCCTGAAATGGGTAAAATATTAGCTGAAACACAAAGTTATGTTGCATGAAATGTATGATGCAATAAAATGCGCTTTATCAATCTTTATGATATATGGATGTAATGTATGCACATGTAAATTGATTTGCTGTATTGCTGAGGAAAATAAATCCTTGACTGTTGTCGGGAAAAATAAATCCTTGACTGCTGAGGATAAGAAATCCTTGGCGACTGTTGGGGATGTAGGGATCCTTCATGTCTTGAAGTTGGAGTATTGACCAAAATTCTGCTGCGAGCAATGCCATATACTACTTGAGTAATTTGCCTAGGGAATCCAGAGAATTTTGCTGACTTCTACTGGGGATTACACAACGGGAAACCCTGTTCTGCTGGAGAAAAAGGAAGACTCTGATGACTTTTGCAGGGAATTAAGAATGAGAATCTTCATTTTATTGGGAAGCAATGAAAACTCTGGGGAAGAAGGCTTACTGCTGGTGAGTAGGTTCAGGAGTTCTAATCGTCTGCCACTCTACTGGGGAATTATCTTAGGTTGAGGAGAGACAAAAAGCTAATTGTTATCTAGTTGCTTTTCAGACTTCAAGACAACTTGCTGGGTAATTTAGAGAAACTGGATGGTTTCTGCTGGGGATTGATAGTTTGAAGTTTTGGCTCTGCTGGGGATTGGGAGTTTGAAGTTTTAACTCTGATGGGGATTAAGGGTTTGAAATTTTAGCTCCGCTGGGGATCTAGATGATGTACTATAAGGATTACTCATAGAATAGCCTAAAGACGTTTTCCTAACCTTTCAGTCTGTCAGTAATTATTATTTTCCACCTTGTTTGTTTGTAAACAGTAATTATGTTCAAATGCATATGTTCATTAATGAATCATTGGACGTTTTTGCAAATAAAAACACAAGTGTAAAGAAAAAGACAAATAGTTTTCTGTACTTTGAAAGGGATATCTTTGTATTTACTTTGAATAAGTATTTTGTATAAAGGAGACAGACATCCTAGTAAGAGGATGGTGTCATAAAAGTAAGAAAAATTTATACAAAGATAGCTATGTGTAAAAAAATCCCATGGGGTTCCCATTCTGCTATAGCCCTCGTATCTCCGAATATCTTATCAATTCGCTGCTTCGCCCGAAGATGATTGAATTGATCAGAAGTTCAAAGTTTGTCAGTGAAGAGATTATCCTTAAAGTGATCCGACGAGACATAGTCATACGCTTTAATTCCCTAACTTTTGCCTGGACCTCCCTTTCCGGTTTTCAGTCCACCGGGAAACCATTTTTTCCCAAGTCGCCCTTTCGGGTTTTCAACTTGCCGGGTGTACAAATTTTTTTTGTTTTATCCCTAATTTTTTCCCGAACCTTTTTGGTTCGCCGGGATGCCCTTGTTTTGCCTAGGTGTGTCAACCTAGCGGGTCTTTTATGTGTAGTATCTTTTGACTATGTCTGCGTTTGCAGGATGTGGCAGGTCGTCGCCGTCCATGGTGGTTAAGATCATTGTCCCACCAGAAAATATGTTTTTGATTACAAATGGTCCTTCATAGGTAGGAGTCCATTTGCCCCTGGGATCACTTTGTGGCAAGATGATGCGCTTGATTACTAGATCTCCAACTTGATATACCTGGCGCCTGACTTTCTTGTTGAAAGCCTTGATCATCCGTTTTTGATACGTCTGACCATGGAAAACAACAGTAAGTCTCCTTTCGTCAATTAAGTTCAGTTGGTCAAGTCGGGTCTGAATCCAATCGTCTTCACTCAAACCTGCATCCTTCATGATTCTCAAAGAGGGAATCTGAACCTCGATAGGTAAAACAGCCTCCATGCCATAAACCAAGGAATAGGGTGTTGCCCCAGTTGATGTGCGAGTCGTGGTACGGTACCCGTGGAGAGAAAACGGTAGCATCTCATGCCAGTCCTTGTAGGTGACTGTCATCTTTTGTATGATCTTTTTAATATTTTTGTTAGCAGCTTCAACTGCACCATTCATCTTTGGCCGATATGGGGATGAATTGTGATGTTGAATTTTGAACTGCTCGCACAAGGCGGTGATCATAGTATTGTTAAGGTTTGTACCGTTGTCAGTGATGATCCTTTCGAGGATACCGTACCGGCAAATAAGGTTTTTTTTGATGAAGCGGGCAACAACATTCTTAGTAACGGATGCGAAGGACGCTACTTCAACCCACTTGGTGAAATAGTCAATGGCCACCAGAATGAAGCGGTGTCCATTGGACGCTGTAGGTTTGATCTCCCCAATCATGTTGATTCCCCACATAGCGAAGGGCCAAGGAGTTGTTAAGACATTTAGAGGAATTGGAGGCACGTGCACCTTGTCTGCATAGATTTGACATTTATGGCAGGTGCGGGAGTGTTGATAGCAGTCAGCTTCCATGGTAGACCAGTAATAGTCTGCCCGTAGAATCTTCTTTGCCATCGTATGCCCGCGAGAGTGAGTGCCAAAGGTACTTTCATGCAATTCAGCCATGATCTTTTCAGCTTCAATCTTGTCCACACAATGGAGCAAAATAGAATCATGATTGCGCTTGTACAGGATGTCATTACTTAGGAAGAAATTAGCCGAGAATCTCCTTAAGAACTTTTTGTCGTTGACTGAAGCTCCTTCCGGGTATTCTTGAGCCTCGAGATACCTTTTGACTTCATGGAACCAAGGCTGGTCCACTACTTCCTCGGTATTAATCTCATGACAATGTGCTGGTTCATCCATCCATTCAATGGTAATCTGGGGAGCCTCATTATCCTGATCAAGTTTAAACATGGATGACATTGTAGCTAGAGTATCTGCTAGCTGATTCTCTTCTCGTGGGAAGTGCTCAAAGTTAATCTGCTCGAAATGTGGTAACAACGTCAAAACATGCTCTTTATAAGGGATAAGGTTTGGATGTTTAGTGTCCCACTCTCCTTTGATCTGACTGATGACCAAAGATGAGTCTTCAAACACATCTAAGGATTTGATTCCCAAGTCTATGGCAGCCTTGAGTCTAAAGATGCATGCCTCGTACTCTGCCATGTTGTTCGTACAGTTGAAGCAAAGTCTGGCCGTGAAAGGAGTATGCCATCCTTCTGGAGATATGAGCACAACACCGATACGGTTTCCAAGTGAATTGGATGCCCCATCAAAGTACAGGGTCCATCGGGATCCTTGTTCAGGTCCGTCATATGGTCTGATCTCTTTGCAATTGTCCAATGTCATGATGTCTTCGTCAGGGAAGTCGAACTTCATGGATTGATAATCTTCTACAGCTTGATGAGCCAGATGGTCAGCTAGCACACTCCCCTTTATAGCTTTTTGGGTCGTGTACTGTATGTCATATTCTGTTAAGATCATCTGCCATCTAGCTATTCTCCCAGACAGAGCAGGCTTCTCAAAGATGTACTTTATCGAATCCATCTTATATATCAGCAAAGTGGTATGAGTCAACATATATTGCCTTAGCCGGCGAGCAGCCCATACCAAAGCGCAACAAGTTTTCTCGAGCAGTGAATATCTGGTTTCAGAGTCGGTAAACTTTTTGCTAAGGTAATAAATGGCATGCTCTTTTCGGCCAGACTCGTCATGCTGCCCCAGTACGCACCCTATTGAATTCTCTAAGACGGTCAGATACATGATTAGAGGTCTTCCCTCGACGGGTGGCATCAAGACAGGAGGTTCTAGCAAATACTCCTTGATTTTATTGAAAGCAATCTGACATTCATCATTCCATCTGACCACTTGATCTTTCTTCAACAGCTTCAAGATTGGTTCACAAGTAGACGTTAGGTGAGAAATGAACCTAGCAATGTAGTTTAGGCATCCCAAAAAACCTATGACCTCCTTCTCAGTGCGAGGAGCAGGAATTTCTTGTATAGCTTTGACTTTGGCAGGATCAACCTTGATGCCTTTGTTGCAGACAATGAAACCTAAGAGTTTACCGGATCGGACTCCGAATGTGCACTTGTTTAGGTTCAATCTAATCTTGTACCCCTTAAACCTGACAAACAGCTTTTGCAAGTGATCCAGGTGTTCTTCTTCAGCTTGTGATCGGGCTATCATGTCATCTACGTAGACCTCTATCTCATGATGTATCATGTCATGAAACAAAGCTACCATGGCGCGTTGATAGGTTGCCCCGACATTATTCAGTCCGAATGGCATCACTTTGTAGCAGAACGTACCCCACTGTGTGACAAAAGTAGTTTTCTCCATGTCCTCAGGTGTCATTTTGATCTGGTTATAGCTTGAGAATTTGTCCATGAAAGAAAATACTTTGTGCTGAGTTGTATTGTCGACCAAGATGTTGATGTGCGGAAGTGGAAAGTCGTCTTTAGGGTTGGCCCTGTTTAAATCTTTATAATCCACGTACATTCTCACTTTTCCGTCCTTTTTAGGCACGTGCACAATGTTGACCACCCATTGAGGATAGGAAGTAACGGCTAGAAATCCAGCATTGAAGTGTTTCATAACTTCTGCTTTGATCTTCTCTGACATGTCAGGTCTCATGCGGCGGACCTTTTGTTTCACCGGTGGACAATCTTCTCTTGTGGGTAGATGGTGTACCACAATGTCTGTATTGAGTCCTGACATGTCTTCGTATGACCAGGCAAAGATCTCAACGTAATCATTCAATAGCTGAATTAGGCGCTCCTTGACACTCGGCTCTAGATCGACACCTATTTTGATTTCCTTTTTATCTTCCTCAGCACCCAAGTTGATTGTATCCAACTGCTCCTCATGAGGCTTAATTGCTCTTTCCTCTTGTTGTAGTAATCTGGCCAATTCCCCTGGCACCTCACAATCTTCCTCACCTTCGTATTCGGCTTGGTAGACTGGATCTTCAGAGCCACTGAAGGCTATAGAAGTATCGTTACCCATGGGATCCGGAATGGAAGGGTACCTGCATTTGTGAGTGTGGGTGTGTGTAAGGGTATAGCCATCTTAAAACAATAAAATGTAAAAGAAAGGCAATGAGCATAAAAGGTTTATATGTGAAAAAGCATCCATGATTCATTGAATGACATATGTAGATAAAATAAAAACCCTTACAAATGGACCATTGTGCCTCCGGTAATACACAAGGTTTTTAAAGTACGAATTGTTTGTGAATTATTACAGTCCAACATAAATGTAAAAGATAAATTACTGCAGTATGAAAGTTATCAGGATGAAGTCCTTGGCTTCCCAGTTGCAAAGTCCCCCGCTGACAGTAGGAAATATCCAATCTTCTAAGCTGCCCTCCTCTTCATTGTCTTCTACTGCACTGACGCTTTGGTTGGTAATCTTCACATGTGGCCCCCCAGCACGGGCACGGTGCACAGCCTTCTGACCAGTTGAAGTAAATCCCAAGCCGAACTTGTCTAATTTGTAAGGAATGTCTGGAAGCTGACCCCAGATTATGCATCCCCCTTCTTCCACTACTACTCTTGCATCCTTTAAAGATGACATTCGAGGTGGAGGTCTTGTGATCTTGGGAATTGAGGATACCGCCTTGGTCGCTGCTATTTCTTCAGAGACTTCTTCAAAATGTTGGAAAAGGGTCTCTATGAACTCGCCATCTAACTCCACATAGCGGAAGGAATTCAGATGACTAATCATATACTCCTCCTCCCCATGGACAATTATGATTTTCCCTTGGACAGGGTACTTGAGCATCTGATGCAAGGTGGAGGTTACAGCACCGGCGTTGTGGATCCAGGGGCGTCCCAACAAACAAGAGTAAGAAGGACGGATGTCCATCACGTAGAATGTTGAGTTGAAAACCTGAGTTCCCACCTTGATTGGGATGTCCACCTCCCCGTGGACCATCCTTTTAGACCCATCAAAAGCTCTCACCACTATATTTCAGGGTTTTAAAGTCATCCCCCTGCAGTCTAATCTATCAAGGGCTTTCTTCGGCAAGACGTTCAGAGATGACCCAATATCAACCAAGACATGAGCTAGGGTTGTTCCTCTGCACTCCACTGGGACATGTAGTGCATCGTTGTGTTTTCTCCCTCGGGGTGTCAAGTCAGCATCGGAGAAACCCAGGCCATTATCAGCTGTCAAACTGGCCATACAGTCCTCGAACTGGTCAGCAGACGTTTCTTGCATCACGTGAGTTGTCTTCATAAATTTTACCAGTGCTTTGGCATGTGCTTCAGAGCAAAGTAGCAGGGCTAGCATAGAGATCTTGGAAGGGGTCTGCCCCAATTGTTCAACCACATCATAATCACTTTTCTTAATGATCCTCAGGATTTCTTCCATCTCCTTCTTGGATGTTTCAGGAATAACTAGTGATTGAGCCTTCGTCAGAACAGGCTCCTCTTGAACATTCTTTCTTTTATTCTCAGCAGTGGAAGTAGGGATAGGAATTGCATTGTCTTTGTCGGCGGGCACACTTGCAGGTATAATCACTGGTGTAGGGGTAATCTTCGGAATGGCCACGGGTCCAAAGACTGTTGTTGGAGGATAAATCTCTGGAGAGAAAATTCTTCCACTACGGGTAACCTTGCTTGTTCCGGCAATGTTACTGATGTCGTAATTGTCCTCTTCAGAGCTTTCTTCTTCTGCAGTCTGTTCAATTTGTTTAATACCATGGTAGTAGATTTCTCCACCATAGTTCCATGGTACTGATTTATCTGATTTGTATGGGGCAGGCCCGGGCATTTTTATCTTAAGCGGAGCGGTCTTCGGAGCAGGTGTAATCCTAACGGGTCTTTTAGGGGCCCTGAAAGGATTGGCGTAGATGGTTATTATTGAAACTACTTTCACTGGAACGGGTGAAACAGGAGCTTTCTCAAACAAAATTTCTTAGTTATCAATCAATTGTTCGATTCCTTTCTTCAACAGAGGGCAGTCAAATGATGAGGACAGGCAAACATGGTAGTCTTTGTCACAACTTGGGAAGATTATAGCTTTTAATAAATTCAACTTGATGGTCGGGAGCAGAGTTAACAGTTCATCCACGGTAGAAACAAACAGATCTTCTTCAATAGTGTTGGCATTATGACCATTGTTGTACCCCAAAATTTGCCCTCCCATATTCTTCAAAATTTGCAAAGAACATGCTTCAAAATCTCCCCAAGGGTTGCACAGTTCAATGGCCTCCTAACAGTCAAAAACTAGGGTTTTGGGTCTGGCAAAGAAATTGAAGTTTTCAAGGGTCCAATCAAGTCTCACATGCCTACAAACATTGTCAAGTATCCTCATGTCAAGTTTCAAGACTTACAGCACAAAATTGCACAGTCAAAAACCCTAATTGCTCAACAGTCAACTGCAGGGGCAAAATGGTCATTTGACAGTCAAAAGTTCAAATTTTTGGTCAACATCTTATTTTGAAGCCACAAACATCATTTGATCAATTCTTGATCATGATTTTCAAGGCATGGCTCAAAAAGTCTCAAGATGCAAAAGTTTCCATATTTGGACAGTTGAAAAAGTCAACTGTAACTTGACCAAGGCATAACTTCCACATGGTTCATCAGAAAAATTCCATCCAAAGCTCATTTTGAAGATAAAGACATTTCCTACAACTCCTCTTCACACTTCAAGTCCAAGAAATGCTCTCACAAAAAGTTATCAATTTCAACATTATAGGTCATTTTCAAAAGTCAACAAAAAGGGACTTTAAGTCAAAGATCATAACTTGATATTTGTAAATCAAAATGACATGGAACCAAAGGCATTGGTTAGAGGACTTCAAGACCTTTCCAAAATGTCCAAGAACATGATCAAAGCTTAAAAATTGAGCAAGATATGCCTTGTGGAAGTTGGGAAATATTTGGGAATTTTGAAAAGTCAACTTTACTTCAAATGCCTCAAAATTGCTAATGGGCCACAATTTCTTCCAAGAATCATCATCCAAAGGCTATGCACGACCATTGGCCCAAAGGGAAGTTATTTCATCATTTTTTATTATTTATTTGAATTTTTAATCACCATTAATTCATTTAATTAAATAAAATATGACAAAAATAGCAAAGCATATGTTTTGAATCTTGTGATACAGCTAATAGACTCCTTAAAGACTCAAGATCTCGTGCACATCAAAAAAGGGAAGATTTGGTGCAAATTGGCATGTTTTTCATGAGGAAAAGATTGAAAAAAGATTCATAAAAATCAAATCTTGAAAACCATTAAAGACAAAGCTTTGAGCTTGGATTATTGACCAAAATCGTTCCTTATACAAGCACAGACCTAACCCTAATACAAAAAACCTTCAAGCTGCGCCTCATATCAAGAACACACTTTGCAATTTTTGGTGAAAAAAGTCAAAACTGAAAACTGCATTAGAGGACGATTCAAAGCTTCTAACCAATTTCAATAGCTTGCCAAGGCTTCAAGGAACCTAACTGCATCCTTTTCCAGTCCCCACGCATCAAGAATTGGTATATAGAACTCAAAATTCTTCATACTTTGTACATAATCGTATTTGAATTTCTGGGCATTTTCCATACATTTTGATTGCTGTTTTACACTAACATGGACCTTCTGAGTCCATTGATATTGTTTAATTGAGTTTTCGTTGCCTATATGCAAACTTGCCATGGAAGCCATTTAGGGTTGCAGGGACTTTAAAAGAGGGCTTTGCTCCTCTGGAAAAATCAGGACACAGGACTTATGCCATTAGAACCAGAAGCTTCACACGAACTCAATCCACAGGTCGCGCTCAATTTATGAGCAACCAAGGCATATTTGCTATTTTCATGTTTACCACTTAGTGGGGGTTTAAAACCCCCGCTATCTCTTTTTATTTTGCAGGCAGCATGAGGAAGATGGAGGACGTGTCCATGGCTTACAGGCGCGTTTGAATTTCGCGCGAAATACACCACTAACCATTGTTTTGCATTATGTTGTTTATTTGTCATATTATGTTACAAACGCGCAAATGGCATAGTTGGTGGACAAAGCACTTGGTAAGTATTGGGACCTGGGTTCGATTCCCAGGTCCCCCATATGTCTTTCTATTTTTTCTTGTAATGTGATCAGGTACTCAATATGTCCAGATGACCACCAAACACGCAGCGCTGAGGCTTGCCACATGGCCACTGAGATCCATCCAAAAGCCAAGATGTGAATTCCATGGTACACCTTAGTCCAAGGGCCACACGCGCGCTGAAAAGTCAACCAAAGGCCTTAATTCATTGGGCCTGATTGCTACAATAATACCTCCAAATTGGGGTCAACACCCCCCAAGTGTTTGTATTTCTTTTCTTTTTTCTATTTTTTTATTATTTGTTTTAATTTAATTATTTCCTTTTAATTCATAAATTAATATTTTCATAACATAAAAATACCCAAAAAATTCAGAAGCTATAAAATAAAAAATAGGTTTTTATGGTTAATTCACTAACATTTTTGTAAATAAATTTTATTAATTGATTTAGCTTTAATTCTAGGTTTAATTTTAAATGTTTTTTTAATAAACTAAAAAATGTAGAATTAGGGTTCTAAATATTTTTATTCTTTTTCTTTTCTTTTATCATTATTAAAATATTAATTATTTTGTAAATAAATTGTCATGTAGATAATTAGATTAAAATTAGGTCAAATTTAAATATTTTTTAATAAATTAAAAATAGTTTAGAATTAGGGTTTTAATTTCATTTAATCTTCTTACTAATGCCATAAATACAAAAAATACTCAAAAATAAATTCTTTCTTTTATTTAACTTAATTAATTTATTAATTATAATTTAATTTCCTTAAAAGGGTCCAACGCCCTCGCATTCGATCACAATTCTATTTCGCGCGCTTATTTTATTTCCTTTTTTTATAAATTTCATGTAATTATCCCAAAGCCATGTAATAGATTAATTAGGACATTTATCTTTTCGCACTTTATTTTATTCAAATCGGGTCTTGGATTAATTTGGCGATGTAGACCCGCGCCTTTGTAATAGCGTAGGACTTTTAAATTCCGCATCTTTTAAACTGTTAATAAATTTGCATGAAAGAATGAATGCCAAAATAAAAGCAACGCGTAGATCACTAATGCATGACAAGACAAAAATATCTGAAAACGACACACAAATCACACACCACCCCTAGGGTACGCCTCATTGTTCCCTTGCCCCTCGAAAGGTGGTCGTCGAGTAGAGGATGTTTTAGTAAGTCCTCATGTCCATGAACATGGCATGAGGGTAGCTTCTAAGGTGCCTTCATATTGCTCTAGTGATCACCATGTCCCGAACCCTCGAATTGACCCGAACACCTCCAACGGTGGTGCTACTTACCTCTCAATGGTGGGATGGCACTACTTCAAGGACATTTACACAGACGAATTCCTTAGGGTAGGTAGACGACTCTAGATACTTGCTCTAATTTCAAAACAAATCAAAAAAATACTTTTCACACCGACACTTTTCAAAAAGCTTTCGAAAGCAACTTTTCAAACACTCTTGAGGACTGATACAAGAGTCGAACTGAAATTTTCAAAGAAACTTTTTAAACCCACAGTTGAAAAGCAAACAAGCCATTTTTGAAAACACAATGAGCAAGTATCTAAGAGCCCATGGATAACCATGGATAGAAAGGGTGCTAACACCTTCCCTTTATATAAATCTACCTCCCGAACCGAGAGTAATCTCTATAAGGAATTTTTTTGTGCTTTTGTCCTTTCCATTTTGGAGAAAATAAAAGACGGTGGCGACTCTTGCTTCCGCGACATTTCGCGAACCAGCGTTAAACAGTCAGTTCCAGATCCACCGATCACAGAACTGGCGACTCTGCTAGGGACTATTATAAAGTGAGATGTACCTTAGGACTAAGATCACTGTGTTTTCAATTGTATTGACTTGTTTGCTTTAAAATTATGGGTTGCATGGGAGTTACATAGATCCTAAACCGGATCTGGGGATACCCTGTTTAGGTAGCATAAGCTGTGAGGGACCTGTCCGGCGTAGACCGACACGGGTGAAGCAGTGGCTATGTTGGTGTGGCACCTTGGTCTGTACCGATATCCCTTGTGTTGCAACAAGGAGAATATGGGTCTTCTGAGGAGTCATTAAGCACCAACAGACCTTAGAACCTTAAATGACACAACTTGGCCATTAGAACAGTAGCAGTATGCTACGCCCATTGAGGCTAAACTCTCGTGATGGTTCTGGCCGCAAGAAAAGATTGCGATGCTGGATTTATGATCGATTGAGGGTAGTCAATGATATTGGGATCCTCTAAGAACCCGGTTACTTTTGATAGGACAGGTATGAACCAACAAACTGAAAAAGGGTAATACCTAGACCTCATGCTGGCCTAAACTTTAGGGGCTTGTCTTGTGTGACTTGTGTGCCTTACCATGTTTGCCTTTGTAAATATTTGTGGTGTGCTTTATCATAACATCATAACATCATGAGCATTGCATGCATCCTGCATAAGGACTGACCATTTCAAAGACAAGAGGGTTTCACCTTTGCTCTGTTTTGTAGGACATCATGGTGCCTGTGCGAAGGAATACTATCCGGTTCAACTTTGTTCACCCACCTGAGTTGCTTGAAGAGTTGGTTAGCAGAATTCCAAATACCACTTCCTTCATCCAGAGGCATGGTTCTCTTCTCAGTTTAGTCACTGCAAAGCGGGATCAACAGTTGATGAGTGTCCTGACCCAGTTCTATGACCCTCTGTACCAGTGCTTCACCTTTCAAGACTTCCAGCTGGTCCCTACCCTGGAAGAGTTCTCTGATCTGCTTGGCATCCCTATCTTGGATCAGACTCCCTTTACTGGTTGGGAAAAGACCCTCAGACTTGAGGAGGTTGCTGCAGCTCTCCCCTTGACCCACCAAGAAGTAATGGACAACTGGGTGACTAGAAGCGGAGTTAAGGGTTTCTTGGCCAAGTTTCTGATTGGTAAAGCTAACAGTTTCTGGAATGACTTGGACTTTAGGGCATATGAATACATCTTGGCTCTCTTAATCTATGGGCTAGTCTTGTTTCCTAATCCTGACAACTTCATCAATGTCACTGCCATAAGGATCTTTATGTCTCAGAATCCTGTGCCCACTCTCTTGGGTGACATCCTGCAACAACTTCATGCTCGTACTGCCCGAAGACGAGGAACTCTATGGTGTTGTATCCCTTTGTTGGTGAGGTGGTTTATTTCGCACCTCCTTAAGTTCGTGCTGAAGAACCAAGAAGGAAGAGGTTGGGCTCATAGGTTAATGTCTCTCACTGACAAGGACATCATTTGGACTCTCAGAGGTTTGGATGAGATAGCTGTTGTTGTACCCCAAAATTTTCCCTCCCATATCCTTCAAGAAATTGCCAAATCAAGCTTCAAAATTCCCCAAGGGTTGCACAGTGTAAGAGCCTCCTGAACAATCAAAATTAGGGTTTTGGTTCTGATCAAGAAAATGAAGTTTCCAAGGGTCCAATCAAGTCCCACATGCCTATAAACATGGTCAAGCATCCTCATATCAAGTTTCAAGACTTTCAGCACAAAATTGCACAGTCAAAACCCTAATTGCACTACAGTCAACTGTAGGGGCAAAATGGTCATTTGACAGTCAAAAGTCCAAATTTTTGGTCAACATCTCATTTTGAAGTCACAAACATCATTTGATCAATGCTTGATCATGATTCTCAAAGCTTGGCTCAAAAATCATCAAGATGCAAAAGTTTCCTTATTTGGACAGTTGAAAAAGTCAACTGTAAATTGACCAGGGCCTAACTTTCACATGGATTATCAGAAAAATTCCATCCAAAGCTCATTTTGAATATAAATACATTTCCTACAACTCCTCTTCATACTTCAAGTCCAAGAAATGCTCTCACAAAAGGTTATCAATTTCAACATTATAGGTCATTTTCAAAAGTCAACAAAAAGGGACTTTAAGTCAAAGGCCATAACTTGAGATTTAAAAATCAAAATGACATGGTACTAAAGGCATTGGTTAGAGGACTCAAAGACCTTTCCAAAATGTCCAAGAACATGAGCAAAGCTTAAAAATTGAGCAAGTTATGCATTGTGGAAGTTGGGAAAGTTTTGAATATTTTGAAAAGTCAACATTGATTCAAATGACCTAAAATTGCTAATGGGCCTCTTTTTCTTCCACAATTCATCATCCAAGGCATGTGCACGACCATTTGGCCCAAAGGGAAGTTTTTTATTATTTTTATTTATTTATTTGAATTTTTTATTACAATTAATTCATTTAAACTAAATAAAATATGAAAAAATACTAAACTAATGAAATCAAATCTCTTTGTGCAGAAAATACTCTCATTGGACACTCAAGATTCGTGCATAATCATTTTTAGAAGGTTTTGTCATGATTTGATATCAAAGTGCATGAAAAGATTTGAAAATATTTTGCCATAAAAATCAAATATCCATACATCAATTCTTTGATTCCTTGGACAAGAAACAACCCTAAATCATTCATACATATACAAACAAGCAAGACCTAATCCTCCTAACCAAAAAGCTGCACAGAAAACACCATTTGAAAACTTGAAATTTATCAAGAAAACTCAATTCTGAAAACAAGGATAGAGGACGATTCAAGCAAAGAGACTTGTGCCATCACCTTCCTGAAGCTTCAAGGAAGGATTTCCAATCAAAATCGTTCATCCTAACATCAAGAATTGGTAAAACGAATGTGCCCTGTACAGAAAATTTCGTGCACTCGTACATCATGAATCATGCGTTTTTAGCACTTTTTAATGTTTGATTCATGTTCATTATTTGATTCTAATGCTAACCATGTAAATTAATTGTGTTTTTGAGCGTTGTACACGATTCCACCATGGTCGTATTTTAGGGTTTGCAGAACTGTGAATTGGGGTTTTTCATTTAAGGAACAATTGGAGCACAAGACCCAGACCATCAAAATCAGGACCCTCATACAAACTCAGTGATGGGGTCGCGCTCAATTTATGAGCCACCCTGAGCTAATCGCTATTTTTCAGTAGGGGGTATAAGGGGACAGTACCAAAACCGTTGCTAATGATGTTTTGTTTCAGAAAAATAAAGGCCAAGCGAAGGAGATGATGAAGTGGCAAAACATGATAGGGCCATTTGAAATTTCGCGCTGGAATTCAACTAACCATTGTTTGTATTTTATATTGTTTATCTTTTATTATATCTACAAAGCGCGTTAGGTGGTCCAGTGGCAAGCAGATGTAGTGGTGACCTTCAGGACTTGGGTTCGATCCCAGGTCCCCACCCCTTTCCAATATTGTTTTTTCAAGTATTATCCCATGCAGGTTCAATACAAGGTTCTATCATGCGCCCCTCAATCCAACGCGCCACATGTCCCATTACCCTCCATCAAAGGCCACGATCTGAGGAACAGGATAAGCTGCAGTCAAAGGTGCCACATGCTAGCCACGAAAGTCAATCAGGCCAGGCTTATTTGGGCTCTAAATTGATGGGCTTCACCCTCCAAATTAGGGGCAGACCCCCTAGGTTTGCCATTTTTTTACATTCTTTCTTTTTCATTATTTCTATTTTCTTTTAATTATTGTTTTCTTAATTAATTTATTATTTTCATAAAAAACATAAAAAATCAGAAAAGATAAAAAAAATTAAATATATTTATTTAATAGTATTTTTTGTAAATAAATTGCATTAATTCACTTAGTTCTAATTTAGGGTTTAATCTTAACATTTTTTTAATAAAAACCTAAAATTGGTAGAATTAGGGTTTATAATAATGTTTTATTCCTTTTTCTTCTCTTTCATAATAATTAAATATTTAATATTATTTACTTTTATAAATTAAAATTGCATGTAAAATAATTAGGTTTAAATTTAGGTTAAAGTTTAATACTTTCTTAACAAATAAAAATTGTAGAATTAGGTTTAATTGTATTTAATTCTTTTTCCCATTTAAATCTTAAAATACCAAAAACAAATTTCTTTTCATTTTAATTAATTTAATAGTCGTTTAATTTAATTTAGTTAAAAAGGGTCCAACGCCCTCGTTTCAACTTTAATTCCAATTCGCATATTTATTTTTTATTCTTTATAATACTTATGTATCTCTCCCAAGGCCATGTAACATTTTAATTTTCTGGCACTTTACTTTAAGTCTTTATTTTTCTGTCAAATCGGGTTCAAGAAATTTTGGCGATGTGGACCCGCGCCTTTGTAATAGTTTAGGAACTTTATATTTCTCGCAATTTTTAACTATTAATAATGACATGCAAGAATGAATGATAAAATAAAAATAACGCGTAGATCACCAATAACATGACAAAAGAAAAAAATAACTGAACATGACACACAAATCACACACCACCCCTAGGGTACGCCTCACTGTTGCCTTGCCTCGAAAGGTGATCGTCGAGTAGAGGATGTTTTAGTAAGTCCTCATGATCCGGGAACCTGGCATGAGGGTAGCTTCTAAGGTGTCTTCCCATTGCTCTGGTGATCACCATGTCCCGAACCTCGAATTGACCCGAACACCTCCAATGGTGGTGCTACCTACCTCTCAATGGTGGGATGGCACTACTTTAAAGGACATTTACACAGACGAATTCCTTAGGGTAGGTAGGTTCTCGTGGATACTTGCTCTAATTTCAAAAAAACAAATTCAAAAATACTTTTCACACCGACACCTTTTCAAAAAGCTTTCGAAAGCAATTTTTCAAACACTCTTGAGGACCGATACAAGAGTCGAACTGGAATTTTCAAAGAAACCTTTTTAAAACCCACATTGAAAAGCAAACAAACCATTTTTGAAAACACAAGTGAGCAAGTATCTAAGAGCCCATGGATAACCATGGATAGAAAGGGTGCTAACACCTTCCCTTTCTATAATCTACCTCCCGAACCGAGAGCAATCTCTTTAAGGAATTTTTCTGTGCTTTTGTCCTTTCCATTTGGAGAAAATAAAAGACGGTGGCGACTCTTGCTTCCGCGACATTTCGTGAACCAGCGTTAAACAGTCAGTTCCAGATCCACCGATCACAGAACTGGCGACTCTGCTGGGGACTTAAAACTTAAAGTGAGGTGTACCTTAGGGTTTAGTTCATAACTGTGTTTTCAATTGTATTGACTTGTGTGCTTTAAATCGTGGGTTGCTTGGGAGTTCTATAGATCCTAACCCGGATCTGGGGATACCTTCTTAGAAAGTAGCAACAAGGTTGTGAGGGAACTGTGCGGGGTATACCAACATGGTTGAAACAGTCTGCTACGTTGATGTGGCACCTTGGTGTGTACCGGTAACCCTTGAGTTCAGTCAAGGAGAGTACGGGGCCTCCGCGTGGTGTCATGAAGCATCAACTGACCTTAGGAACCTTAATTGAACCATCTTGGCCTCTTTAGGGTAGTGAGATAACTGACTTTGGTGCAGTCCGAGGTTGGTTGATACTCGATACTACACTCAATTGAGGGTTGCTTTCCTGGAATATTTCGGTCGCCAGTTCAGTGGCTAAATCGAAACGATGAACAATGAAAGCAATCCCGTGATATTGGGACCCTTAGAACCCGGTTACTTCTGATAGGACAGGTTGAACCCACCAACTTCAAGAGGGTAGTACCCCAAACCTCATGCTGGCCTAAACTCTAAGGGCTTCTCTTGTGTGACTTGTGTGCCTTCGTACTTGACCACTTGCATGCTTTATCTGACACATGAACTACTTGCAGGTTTTGTGTACAGTCCTTAATTGGGACTCATAACAGAGTGTACTAAGTTTCTTGCAGGTTTTGGTTTGCAGTCCTTAATGGGGACTCGTAACAGGGTTACCTACATTATCCCATGCATCATGACATCATACCATTGCATACATCCTAACCCATTTCAAGGATCTCAAGGGTTTGTGATGCAGGTCAGGATGAATCAAACATCTAGCAAGGGGCAAAGAGGATTTATTTTCCTCTAGCCAAGGTTGTCAGGGGCTATGACCCACTCGATATGGTGAGCCTTGACCCTTGAGGAAGGACTCTCAACAACATGAAGTTCCTCCCATCAAGCTACAAAATGCAAATTCCAACTCTAACAAGTTTCTCTATTTACCCCGCGAGGTCCTTGAAATCATTGCATGCATATCATACATATCATTGCGTAACAAGTACCCATTCTCTGCAGGTTGCTTACCTTCTTCGCTATTTATTTCAGCAGTCTCGTCATGAATCCTGAATCCTCAACTGAGCACACTATCAAGACCCTCCAGGCTCAGAACGCCCAGTTCCAAGAGCTGATCATGAATTTGACCCAGGGACAGCAAGATCTGAAGACCCTGCTATTGAAAAAGAAGAAGAAGAGGATTGTTTTGTTCAGCCCTAGACGCAGATCTGGGAACACACTGCAGGATGAAGCTGAGAGGACAACTCCATCTGTCGGGAAAGGCAGTCATCAAGAGGAAAGGGTTCCCAGTCCAGTGGTCTCCGATAATGAGACAGATTTCAACGACGAACAGTACCCTCCGGCAGAGGATAGGTACAAACAGTTGGAAGACCGACTAAGTGCTATGGAGATACAAAAAGTGCCTGGCCTGGACTTCGAGGATCTAGGTCTGTCTTCTGGGGTAGTGATCCCGCACAAATTCAAGGCACCTGCCTTTGCAAAATACGACGGGGCATCCTGTCCAAAGCTGCATCTCAGGTCATACATGAGGAGGATCCAGCCCTACACGGCCGACAGGAACTTATGGATCCACTTTTTCCAGGAGAGTCTTTCAGGGACTCAGCTTGACTGGTTCTATCAACTGAATGGAGCCAACATCCGCAGCTGGGAGGATTTGGCCACTGCATTCTACAAGCAGTACCAGTACAATGCCGACCTTGCTCCCACGCGCACTCAGCTTCAGGGAATGTCTATGGGTGCAGGTGAAGGTTTCAAAGAATATGCTCAAAAATGGAGGGACCTTGCTGGAAGGGTACAACCACCTCTGACTGACCGCGAGCTCGTCGACATGTTCTTGGGGACCCTGTCTGGTCCATTCTTCAACCACCTGATTGGGAATTCTGCTGCTGGGTTTACAGATCTGATCTTGACCGGGGAAAGAATAGAAGCTGGCATCAAGTCGGGGAAAATACAGAATGGTGACTCCTCGAACACTGAGAAGAAACCATCCAAGAGAGAATCTAGTGCGGTCAACGCAGTAGCTATTGTAAAGCCGGCCGGTGCTCCTCAGCGTCACCGTCAACAAAGGGAAGAAAGACCTAAGAGGCAATTTACTCCCCTCGGCATGACCTTGTCACAGATATTGCCACAGCTGCTGGAAACCAAGTTGGTAACTCTCATGGATCCCCCGAAGAATCCTAACAGGACACCTTCAAGGTACAATCCCAATGCTCGCTGCGCCTATCATTCCGACAGCCCGGGGCATGCTACAGATGACTGTTGGACTTTGAGAAATAGGGTTCAAGATCTGATTGACGCAAAGGAAGTCCAGCTCGACTCTCCAGAGGCTCCCAACGTGATCACTGCTTCCATGCCAAAACATGGCTAGGATAGAAAGCACTTTTTTTGTTCATTTGAATTCAAGTTGTAATTTTCTTTTGATTGTTCAAACATTTACTCATGTTAAACATTGTTATTTCTTTAATGCATCGCATATGTCTGTTTTGAAACAATATATTCGTATTCACTTAATGCAAATTATTTTCATGTTTTTTCTGATGTCAACTCTTGATTAAGAAATTCTAAGCCTCTTGAGGGAGGATGACGAAAACAATACCACAATCTACAGTATGCTTTTGAACAGACCCCGCTGATGAGGTACAGGCATTGTTTCAATCCCTAAAACACTGGAGTTATAAGGATGATAATCCCTCGTCAACCCCTCTGAGCCAAAGAAGTAGGAGTTTTTTTTCTTTTCGAAATTTAAAACCCTTAATCATAACCTGGAGCAGGGTAGTTCTCTCAGTTGATCCGAGTGCATAACGAAGGGCACCAAAGAGATCCTTACAAAACAAAGAAAGACCGTGATGGTTCCGAATAATCATAAAGACAGGCAGTCATTACTTCTCAAAATAAAAAACCCATTAAGTCAAAACCCATGAAGGAGACTTACAAAATTGGGGCATCCCGCTGACTGTAATTCCAAAAAAGGAAATAGTTCAGGCAAAAAAAGAAAGGGATAACAAAAAATCAGACAAGAAAGAGGTCTTACAAACCCTCAACAAAAAAGGAATGACTGCCTATTCAAAATAAGTTATCAACATCCGAATCATCACCGGAAAATCAGAGCAAAGACTCAAACAAGGTCTAACGCACGATCAACTGAGTTTAGGTTTGAAGAACATCACAAAGAACGGGTGGGTACAAATAATTTGAGCCTTTATCCTTGGTTTCTTAAACCGTGAACCAGACCACGTTACAACCCTAAAAAGTCCTAGCTGAAGCATGGGTTAGTTCGAAAGCATACTGTTATAAAGGTATCCTGACTCCTTAAGGCTCGCAGTAAAATAACGAGTTTGACATCACAGTTTACAAAAGAACTCACTTGTTTTATTAAAAAACTGCATTTCCAAAAACTTCGAAACAGACATAAGCTTTGCATTTTTAACATAACTTTGTTTGCATACGACTATTTGTTTGAACAGCATAGAAGCTCGCACGACGAATATCAGATGAACAAAAACACTCCCAAACAAGGGGCATGACATGATCATTATCCGTCATCTGGGGCAGTTAAGTCAAGATTCAGAGAATCTCTCAAATGCCAAATAGCCTGGGGCAAATCTCCGTCTAAGTCACTTGGGGCATTGGACGATCAAACGAAGATCTTCTGGTGGCATGGCAACACAACAACAGGGGCACCTCCCTACATTCTGAGAACGTGGACATAGTCGAAAAAATACTACGCAAAATCAAAGACCCGCTAGGTTGACACACCTAGGCAAAAATAAGGGCTTCCCGGCGAACCAAAAGGGTTCGGGCAAAAATAAGGGATGAAATGAAAAAATATGTACACCCGGCAAGTCGAAAACCTGAAAAGGCGGCTTGGGCAAAAATGGGTATCTCGGTGGACTGAAAACCCGGAAGGGCGGTCCAGGCAAAAATTAGGGATCAAAGCGTACGACTATGTCCCGGTATCTCGCCACTTGCCTACCAGAAGAAGATTTGTCAAACGGCAGTCATCAAACACCTTCACAGGTACCTTCTTCTCCAACAGAAACTGGGGCAATAATGAGTTGTCTAAATGATCCGGTTGCCCTGTCCACCGAGGTGCCAAGGTAAGTTCAGCTGAAGAATGCGACCAAGATACCTTCACTCCCTGCAGAGCGAACGCGTCTCCCCGGTTTTATTCAAAGGTTATTTCTCCACCAGAGCTTATAACTGGGTTATCCTCAGCTAAAAGCCACGGAAAGATCGTCCTCGGCAAAGTTCTTCTTATTCCCCAGCGGAGTTCATCAAAACTTCTAACAGAGCACAACAACGGTATCCCCAGCGGAGTTATCCTCATCAACCTCAGCAAAGTACTTCTCTTTCCCCACAAAGTTCACTCCCCGCAGAGTAATCTATTCGCCAAGTTTATTTCCCAACGGAGTTATCTTCTCCTACCGGTATTCTTGCAATCATCATCCCCAACGGAAACGAAGAATCTCACTCTTCAACATCAGCCCAGGATTTGACTTCCTGACATCCGTCAAGGATCTATTTTCCTAGACGAAGATACATTCATAAACATCACATTGTTATACATCATGATACATGCACATACGCATCATATCATACAATCTCATGTGTTGGAAAATATTATTGCTTGATCCATATCATGCATTGCATATGACTGACCTTTACCTTTCAGGAAGGATACAGTTAAAAGATCAGCTATGTAGACGAATTCAGTCAAAGTAGACAAATCCAGTCAAAAGAAGACAAGTCCAGTTAAAATTACTTCCACTCATCGTTATAGACACTCGTCGTTATAGACACTCGTCGTTATAGACACTCGTCGTTATAGACACTCGTCGTTATAGACACTCGTCGTTATAGACACTCGTCGTTATAGACACTCGTCGTTATAGACACTCGTCGTTATAGACACTCGTCGTTATAGACACTCGTCGTTATAGACACTCGTCGTTATAGACACTCGTCATTATAGACACTCGTCGTTATAGACACTCGTCGTTATAGACACTCGTCGTTATAGACACTCGTCGTTATAGACAGTCGTCGTTATAGACACTCGTCGTTATAGACACTCGTCGTTATAGACACTCGTCGTTATAGACCACTCGTCCATGGAAATAACCTGTCAGTAGAGACAACTCACCAACCTTTCTGAATTCCAGATCCGATTCCTGTATCTCGCCAGGGTGTGTCTGAAGAGTTCGAGGATCCGATACCTGAATCTTGCCAGGGTGTATCCGTTGAAGACTAGCATTACCAGATCCGATTCCTGTATCTTGCCAGGGTGTGTCTGAAGAGTTCGAGGATCAGATACCTGAATCTTGCCAGGGTGTATCCGTTGAAGACTAGCATTACCAGATCCGATTCCTGTATCTTGCCAGGGTGTGTCTGAAGAGTTCGAGGATCCGATACCTGAATCTTGCCAGGGTGTATCCGTTGGAGGCTAACATTACCAGACTCGATTCCTGTATCTCGCCAGGGCACGTCTGAAGAATTCGAAGATCCGATTCCTGTAACCAGTCAGGACATATGTACATAAAGCATCTGAAGACCAGTTCCTGTAACATGTCAGGTACTCATTTTTTCTTTTGCAGGTACGCAAGTTCTCGCTAAGGAGTCTCCTACGCGATCAACATCCAGATGGAATCTATAAGCCCATCATCCTATTCATCAACCTCTAAATGGCATCCATAAGCCCATTTCCATCACACTGCTACTATGTGAGCGCAAATTTCTGGGCACTCTAGTGTTCAATCATCTTCCACCCTCGGATTACGAAAGGCACGCCAGCCAATCTGCATCCTCGGGTCTAAGAAGATTGAACAGGGGCAACTGTTGTACCCCAAAATTTGCCCTCCCATATCCTTCAAGAAATTGCCAAGTCAAGCTTCAAAATTCCCCAAGGGTTGCACAGTGTAAGAGCCTCCTGAACAGTCAAAATTAGGGTTTTGGTTCTGATCAAGAAAATGAAGTTTCCAAGGATCCAATCAAGTCCCACATGCCTATAAACATGGTCAAGCATCCTCATATCAAGTTTCAAGACTTTCAGCACAAAATTGCACAGTCAAAACCCTAATTGCACTACAGTCAACTGTAGGGGCAAAATGGTCATTTGATAGTCAAAAGTCCAAATTTTTGGTCAACATCTCATTTTGAAGTCACAAACATCATTTGATCAATGCTTGATCATGATTCTCAAAGCTTGGCTCAAAAATCATCAAGATGCAAAAGTTTCCTTATTTGGACAGCTGAAAAAGTCAACTGTAAATTGACCAGGGCCTAACTTTCACATGGATTATCAGAAAAATTCCATCCAAATCTCATTTTGAAGATAAAGACATTTACTGCAACTCCTCTTCATACTTCAAGTCCAAGAAATGCTCTCACAAAAAGTTATCAATTTCAACATTATAGGTCATTTTCAAAAGTCAACAAAAAGGGACTTTAAGTCAAAGGCCATAACTTGAGATTGGTAAATCAAAATGACATGGGACCAAAGGCATTGGTTATAGGACTCAAAGACCTTTCCAAAATGTCCAAGAACATGAGCAAAGCTTAACAATTGAGCAAGTTATGCCTTGTGGAAGTTGGGAAATTTTTGGATATTTTGAAAAGTCAACATTGATTCAAATGACCTAAAATTGCTAATGGGCCTCTTTTTCTTCCACAATTCATCATCCAAGGCATGTGCACGACCATTTGGCCTAAAGGGAAGTTTTTTATTATTTTTATTTATTTATTTGAATTTTTTATTACAATTAATTCATTTAAACTAAATAAAATATGAAAAAATACTAAACTAATGAAATCAAATCTCTTTGTGCAGAAAATACTCTCATTGGACACTCAAGATTCGTGCATAATCATTTTTAGAAGGTTTTGTCATGATTTGATATCAAAGTGCATGAAAAGATTTGAAAATATTTTGCCATAAAAATCAAATATCCATACATCAATTCTTTGATTCCTTGGACAAGAAGCAACCCTAAATCATTCATACATATACAAACAAGCAAGACCTAATCCTCCTAACCAAAAAGCTGCACAGAAAACACCATTTGAAAACTTGAAATTTATCAAGAAAACTCAATTCTGAAAACAAGGATAGAGGACGATTCAAGCAAAGAGACTTGTGCCATCACCTTCCTGAAGCTTCAAGGAAGGATTTCCAATCAAAATCGTTCATCCTAACATCAAGAATTGGTAAAACGAATGTGCCCTGTACAGAAAATTTCATGCACTCGTACATCATGAATCATGCGTTTTTAGCACTTTTTAATGTTTGATTCATGTTCATTATTTGATTCTAATGCTAACCATGTAAATTAATTGTGTTTTTGAGCGTTGTACACGATTCCACCATGGTCGTATTTTAGGGTTTGCAGAACTGTGAATTGGGGTTTTTCATTTAAGGAACAATTGGAGCATAAGACCCAAACCATCAAAATCAGGACCCTCATACAAACTCAGTGATGGGGTCGCGCTCAATTTATGAGCCACCCTGAGCTAATCGCTATTTTTCAGTAGGGGTATAAGGGGACAGTACCAAAACCGTTGCTAATGATGTTTTGTTTCAGAAAAATAAAGGCCAAGCGAAGGAGATGATGAAGTGGCAAAACATGATAGGGCCATTTGAAATTTCGCGCTGGAATTCAACTAACCATTGTTTGTATTTTATATTGTTTATCTTTTATTATATCTACAAAGCGCGTTAGGTGGTCCAGTGGCAAGCAGATGTAGTGGTGACCTTCAGGACCTGGGTTCGATCCCAGGTCCCCACCCCTTTCCAATATTGTTTTTTCAAGTATTATCCCATGCAGGTTCAATACAAGGTTCTATCATGCGCCCCTCAATCCAACGCGCCACATGTCCCATTACCCTCCATCAAAGGCCACGATCTGAGGAACAGGATAAGCTGCAGTCAAAGGTGCCACATGCTAGCCACGAAAGTCAATCAGGCCAGACTTATTTGGGCTCTAAATTGATGGGCTTCACCCTCCAAATTAGTGGCAGACCCCCTAGGTTTGCCATTTTTTTACATTCTTTCTTTTTCATTATTTCTATTTTCTTTTAATTATTGTTTTCTTAATTAATTTATTATTTTCATAAAAAACATAAAAAATCAGAAAAGATAAAAAAAATTAAATATATTTATTTAATAGTATTTTTTGTAAATAAATTGCATTAATTCACTTAGTTCTAATTTAGGGTTTAATCTTAACATTTTTTTAATAGAAACCTAAAATTGGTAGAATTAGGGTTTATAATAATATTTTATTCCTTTTTCTTCTCTTTCATAATAATTAAATATTTAATATTATTTACTTTTATAAATTAAAATTGCATGTAAAATAATTAGGTTTAAATTTAGGTTAAAGTTTAATACTTTCTTAACAAATAAAAATTGTAGAATTAGGTTTAATTTCATTTAATTCTTTTTCCCATTTAAATCTTAAAATACCAAAAACAAATTTCTTTTCATTTTAATTAATTTAATAGTCGTTTAATTTAATTTAGTTAAAAAGGGTCCAACGCCCTCGTTTCAACTTTAATTCCAATTCGCATATTTATTTTTTATTCTTTATAATACTTATGTATCTCTCCCAAGGCCATGTAACATTTTAATTTTCTGGCACTTTACTTTAAGTCTTTATTTTTCTGTCAAATCGGGTTCAAGAAATTTTGGCGATGTGGACCCGCGCCTTTGTAATAGTTTAGGAACTTTATATTTCTCGCAATTTTTAACTATTAATAATGACATGCAAGAATGAATGATAAAATAAAAATAACGCGTAGATCACCAATAACATGACAAAAGACAAAAATAACTGAACATGACACACAAATCACACACCACCCCTAGGGTACGCCTCACTGTTGACTTGCCTCGAAAGGTGATCGTCGAGTAGAGGATGTTTTAGTAAGTCCTCATGATCTGGGAACCTGGCATGAGGGTAGCTTCTAAGGTGTCTTTCCATTGCTCTGGTGATCACCATGTCCCGAACCTCGAATTGACCCGAACACCTCCAATGGTGGTGCTACCTACCTCTCAATGGTGGGATGACACTACTTTAAAGGACATTTACACAGACGAATTCCTTAGGGTAGGTAGGTTCTCGTGGATACTTGCTCTAATTTCAAAAAAACAAATTCAAAAATACTTTTCACACCGACACCTTTTCAAAAAGCTTTTGAAAGCAATTTTTCAAACACTCTTGAGGACCGATACAAGAGTCGAACTGGAATTTTCAAAGAAACCTTTTTAAAACCCACATTGAAAAGCAAACAAACCATTTTTGAAAACACAAGTGAGCAAGTATCTAAGAGCCCATGGATAACCATGGATAGAAAGGATGCTAACACCTTCCCTTTCTATAATCTACCTCCCGAACCGAGAGCAATCTCTTTAAGGAATTTTTCTGTGCTTTTGTCCTTTCCATTTGGAGAAAATAAAATACGGTGACAACTCTTGCTTCCGCGACATTTCGCGAACCAGCGTTAAACAATCAGTTCCAGATCCACCGATCACAGCTGTTATTGACCGTTGCGGAGAATACCCTAATGTTCCTCTGATTGGTACTCAAGGAGGAATCTCTTACAATCCATGTCTAGCGCTCCGTCAGTTTGGAAGAGCCAGAAGAGCAGGGCCTCATGAGATGTTGGTGCCTCACATCAGTTTTGAGTTTCAGGTGGATAGTGACGAGTTGCGTCGTAGGTTCATCAAGGCTTGGGACAGAGTTCATAAAGCTGACCCACAAGAGTTAGGGCCAAAGACTTCTCTACCTATGGAAGCCTACCACAAATGGGTTCGCATCCGTGCTCAGAAGTTAGGTATACCATACGAGGTTGTCAGACCCGTCATTCTTGAGTATCCTGACCAAGATGGGGCTCCTCCAATTGTCCTCCCTCCTCAGATACCTACTGATTATGAGACATTAAAGAGGTCTTGGTCGCAACTGCGAGAAGAACGGGATTCTTATCGGGAAAAGTTCAATGAGCAGGAATTGAAGATCCAGAAGCTGACAAAGCAGTTGGAGAACGAGCGAGCTCTGAATGACTACATCCGTACTGAGAAGAGGAGACCATGGGATCAATGAGGAGCTCTGGATGTTCTTTTGCAGTTCTATTTCCCTTTTCAGTATTTCCCTTTTATGTAACGCCTAAGGGCAATCTGTTGAACAATTTAAGTTTCAAAGTTGAATCTAATGAAGTGTGTTCCGTTTTGTTTACAAAGTTGATTCCCGATTGTCTTTGAAAACATAAATCATACGCATTCCATTCATCATGTGCATAGCAGGTTTTCTTCTTTTCAGGTTGCTTACTGTTCTTCGCTGTTTATTTCAGCATCATGAACCCTAACTCATCATCAACCGAGATGTCTATCAAGGCTCTTCAGGCGCAGAACGCGCAATTTCAGGAACTGATCATGGGTTTGGCTCAAGGCCAAGAAGAGCTGAAGGCTTTACTCCTGAAGAAGGAAAAGAAGAAGAAGAAGAGAACTGTTCTTTTCAACTCGAGCCGAAGGTTTGGCAACACTCTGCAGAATGAAGAGGCTGGTTCTTCTATAGGCAAGAGCAGTCCCCAAGGGGGAAAAGGTCCTAGTCCAGTAGTCTCTGACAACGAGACTGACTTCAATGAGGAACAATATCCTCTGGCAGAAGACCGGTATAAGCAGTTGGAGGATAGACTGAATGCTATGGAGATCCAACAAGTGCCTGAGCTGGATTTCAGAGACTTGGGCTTATCTACTGGTGTGATTATTCCTCACAAGTTTAAGGCACCATCTTTCACCAAGTATGACGGGGCGTCTTGCCCTAAGCTACACCTCAGATCTTATGTGCGGAAGATTCAACCGTACTCAGTGGACAAGAACTTGTGGATCCACTTCTTCCAGGAGAGTCTTTCAGGGACTCATCTCGAATGGTTCTATCAGCTAGATGGGACCAAGGTTCGTAACTGGGAGGAGTTGGCTACTGCTTTTTACAAGCAGTATCAATATAATGCCGACCTTGCTCCTACACGTACCCAACTCCAGGGTATGTCGCTAGGGTCAAGCGAAGGTTTCAAAGAGTATGCACAGAAGTGGAGGGATCTGGCTGGCAGGGTGCAGCCTCTGTTAACTGACCGGGAGTTGGTAGACATGTTCTTAGGGACCCTATCTGGGCCATTTTTCAATCATCTTATCAGGAATTCGTCGGCAGGGTTTACTGATCTTATTCTGACTGGAGAGAGAATAGAGGCTGGAATGAAGTCTGGCAAAATTCAGAAGGGCGCATCTGCAAGTTCTGAGAAGAAGCCCTTTAAGAAGAAGGCCAGTGCGGTATATGGGTCTAGAAGACAAGAGAAACCTGAGCGCCGCCAGTCTGTCAACGCGGTGATGATTGCTAAGCCTGCTGCCGCTCCTCGGCAAACCAATCCACAAAGGGCTGAAAGACCCAGAAGAGAGTTTACCCGGCTAAGTATGACCTTATCGCAGATCTTGCCGTAGTTGCTATCCACCAATTTGGTGACTGTTAGAGAGGCCCCGAAGGTTGTAAATACGGCTTCTCCCAAGTACAATCCAAATGCCCGTTGTGCTTATCACTCCGATAGCCCGGGGCATTCCACTGATGACTGTTGGGCCTTAAGGAATAAGGTGCAAGACCTTATTGACGCAAAAGAGATACAGTTTGAAGCACCTGAGAGGCCAAATGTGGTGACTGCTCCTATGCCCCAGCATAGAGTGAATTTCGTTGATGAAGATGTGTACGCCATTTCTATGAATGATGTAGCTACTCCCTTGATGACTGTTAAGAGGAGCCTACTGCTGGCCGGTTTATTTCCGGGTTGTAGTGAAGGTTGCCTTTTCTGTGCTGTTTCCCTTTCTGGTTGTCCTTTGCTGAAGATGGGCATCCAAAGCCTAATGGACAGCAAAGAGATTCTGTTCAAGAAGACTGCTGTTCAGTTTGTTCCGGTGGAAGAAGTTTCTGTTGTTACAATCTTTAATAATTCGATCAAGGCTATCCCAAGGAAGCCGGTTAAAATCATGACTGTCGCACCCGTTGTTATTACTGTTCCGGGGCCTCTCCCCTATGAATCTGATAAGGCTGTCCCCTGGCATTATGGGGAAGACGTGTATGTACATGGAATCAAGCAAGAGTTCAACACTGGCACCAGCATCAGCAATATCACTGGTCCAGCAAAAGTTACCCGCAGTGGCAGGCTCTTCTCGCCTGACATTGCACCACCAACTATTCAAAGACCCCTCACTATAACACCTGCAAGTGTACCTGTTCCCAGTTCTGATCAAGTTGTTTCCCCTGCTGCCGAGTCATCTAATGCTCGGAGTAAAGGGATTGAAGATGAGCCTGCCCGGATGGAGGCGCCAAAATCTGTGAATGCTGAGGCCTCCCAACAAGAGATGGAGGAAATTCTGAAAATAATCAAGAAGAGTGACTTTAATGTTGTTGAGCAGCTGGGGCATACCCCCTCCAAGATCTCCATGCTCTCCTTGTTGCTATGCTCAGAGGCCCATGCTAAGGCCTTGATTTCATTTCTCAAGACGGCCCATGTGCCACAGGAGACATCTGCAGTCCAGTTTACTGATTGCGTAGCAAATCTGACAGCGAACAATGGTTTGGGTTTCTCGGACGCTGACCTTACTGCTAAGGGAAAGGACCACAATGACGCCCTGCATGTCTCTATTGAATGCAGGGGCACTACTCTTGCGCACGTGCTGGTGGACACTGGTTCTTCCCTAAATGTGCTACCCAAGAAGGCCTTAGACCATTTGGATTGTGAGGGCCTGGAGCTGAAACCTAGCAACATCATCGTCAGAGCCTTTGACGGTTCTAAGAGGATGGTTCATGGAGAGGTAGACATTCCTATTCGTGTGGGTTCTCAAGTATTCAACTCTACTTTCTATGTGATGGATATCCGTCCATCGTATTCTTGTCTACTGGGTCGACCTTGGATCCACAAAGCTGGGGCAGTGACCTCTACCCTGCACCAGAAGCTCAAGTATCCCGTCAGAGGGAAGATTGTCACCGTGTAGGGAGAGGAGGAGTATATGGTGAGCCATTTGAATTCCTTCAGGTATATCGAGATGGACGGGGAGTTTATTGAAACCCCCTTTCAGCATTTTGAAGAGGTACCTCCAACATTGGCAGCAGCGGAAACAGTGGTCGAAGAGGATGTTCCTTTGAAGATGGCTTCCTTGAAGGATGCCCGGGCTGTGATCAAGAAAGAGGCTCAGAGGGCTGTGCGCAAGGCCAAGACTAGAAGACCTCCTGTGCTCATTACCAATCCAGGAGTGAATGCTGTTGGGGATGAAGATGAGGTGGAAGAATCAGAGTTCAATAGCTGGATCTACCCGACGACTGATGGCGGATTGACCAATTGGATTGCTAAGGATCATACTCCTGTTACTTTTGTTACGCAGTAATAAACTCCTTTGTTTTGTTATTTGTAATAAACAATTAAAACTCTATGGCCCGGCGTCTTACCCGGGGCACCGTGGCTTCATTTGTGAGGGTATATTAAATTGTCATTTCATATATCATGAATAAAGATCTTGGACGTTTTCTCGCATTTAAAATCTTATGCTCCTTTTCTTTCTTTCCTTTCATTATATTGCAAGACAGCTGTATTTACACACACTCACTCATACAGGTTTCAATCCACTCTGGATCTCACTGGTAACGACTCTGCTACTGCCAGTTATGACTTCGAAAATCCGATCAACTTAGCCGAAGACGAAGGTGAAGATGATTGCAAAGTGTCTGGCGAGCTTGCAAGACTGTTACTCCAGGAAGAGAGGGCAATTCAACCACATGAAGAGCCAGTGGAAACAATAAATCTGGGTACTGATACAAACAGAAAGGAGGTAAAGATTGGTGCCAACCTAGAGCTCAGCGTGAAGCAACGGTTGACTCAGATGCTACATGATTATGTGGAGATCTTTGCCTGGTCCTACGAAGACATGCCCGGTTTGGATACTGATATTGTGGCCCATCATTTGCCTACCAAGGAAGACTACCCTCCGGTTAAGCAAAAGGTCCACCGTATGCGTCCAGAGATGTCTGAGAAGATCAAAGCCGAGGTTATGAAACAGTTTGATGCTGGGTTCCTTGCAGTGACTTCTTATCCTCAGTGGGTTGCTAATGTGGTGTCGGTACCTAAGAAAGATGGAAAGGTCAGAATGTGTGTCGATTACAGGGATCTGAACAGGGCCAGCCCCAAGGATGACTTCCCTCTACCTCACATTGATGTCCTGGTTGACAATACTGCTCAGCATAAGGTGTTCTCTTTCATGGATGGTTTTTCAGGTTACAATCAGATCAAGATGGCACCTGAAGACATGGAAAAAACTACCTTTGTTACTCAGTGGGGCACCTTCTGCTACAAGGTCATGCCTTTTGGACTGAAAAATGTTGGGGAAACCTACCAACGTGCCATGGTTGCTTTATTTCATGATATGATCCATCATGAGATAGAAGTGTATGTTGACGACATGATCGCAAGGTCCCAGACTGAGGAAGAACACCTTGATCATCTGCAGAAACTGTTTGACCGTTTGAAACTGTACAAGCTAAGGTTGAACCCGAACAAGTGCACCTTCGGGGTTAGATCTGGAAAGTTGCTAGGCTTCGTCGTAAGTGACAAGGGTATTCAAGTGGACCCTGCCAAGGTTAAAGCTATTCAAGAGATGCCAGTTCCTAAGACAGAGAAAGAGGTCAGAGGCTTTTTAGGACGCCTGAATTACATTGCTCGGTTTATCTCACACCTAACTGCTACCTGTGAACCAATCTTCAAGCTGCTAAAGAAAGATCAGGTAGTACGTTGGAATGATGAATGTCAGGCCGCTTTCGACAGAATCAAAGAGTATCTCCAAGAACCACCTATCCTTATGCCACCGGTTGAAGGGAGACCTCTGATACTATACCTGACAGTTCTTGACAACTCAATGGGGTGTGTGCTGGGGCAGCATGACGAGTCTGGCCGAAAAGAGCATGCCATTTATTACCTTAGCAAAAAGTTTACCGACTGTGAGACCCGATACTCACTGCTCGAGAAAACTTGATGCGCTTTGGTATGGGCTGCTCGCTGGCTGAGACAGTATATGCTGACTCACACTACCTTGTTGATCTCAAAGATGGATCCTATAAAGTACATATTTGAAAAGCCTGCTCTGTCTGGGAGAATAGCGAGATGGCAAATGATCTTGACAGAATACGACATTCAGTACACGACCCAGAAAGCCATCAAGGGAAGTGTATTGGCAGACCACTTGGCACATCAGGCAGTAGACGACTATCAGTCAATGAACTTCGAGTTTCCAGACGAGAGCATCATGATAGTGACTGATTGTGAAGCACCTGGACCGGATGAAGGACCTGAGGAAGGATCCCGATGGTCTATGCACTTTGACGGAGCCTCCAACGCTTTGGGTAACGGCATCGGCGCTGTAATCATATCCCCTCAAGGCACTCATACTCCACTTACTGCCCGACTATATTTCAACTGCACCAACAACATGGCGGAGTATGAGGCATGCATCATGGGTCTCCAAGCTGCGATTGACTTAAGGATCAAGTTTCTGAGTGTCTTCGGAGATTCCGCTCTCGTGATCAATCAGATCAAAGGAGAGTGGGATACGAAACATCCGAATCTTATTCCTTACAGAGAATGTGTATTGACCTTGATCCCCCACTTCACAGAGATAACCTTTGAACACTTTCCGAGAGAGGAGAATCAGTTGGCGGACGCGTTAGCTACGATGTCTTTTATGTTCAAGGTCAAATGGGACAATGAGGCTCCCCAGGTCACTATCTGGAAACTGAACGAACCGACGTACTATTGTGATCTCGAGACTGAATTGGTAACTGAGAAGCCTTGGTACCATAAGGTGAAGAGATATTTGGAAGCTCAGGAATACCCTGAAGGTGCGTCTGTCAATGATAAGAAGTTTCTGAGAAGGTTCGCAACAAAGTTCTTCCTTAGCAACGGAATTCTGTATAAGCGAAACCATGATTCGACCTTACTGCGTTGTGTGGATAAAACTGAAGCAGAAAGGATCATGGAAGAGCTACACGAAGGGACATTCGGAACACATTCCAGTGGACACACCATGGCAAAGAAAATCCTTCGGGCAGGGTATTTCTGGTCCACAATGGAAGCTGACTGCTACCAACATTCTCGGACATGCCATAAATGCCAGATATATGCAGACAAGGTGCATGTTCCTCCAGTTCCTCTAAATGTTCTGACTGCGCCTTGGCCTTTTGCAATGTGGGGCATAGATATGATCGGTGAGATTAAACCTACAGCGTCCAATGGGCATCGCTTCATCCTAGTGGCGATTGATTACTTCACGGAGTGGGTTGAAGCAGCTTCCTACGCTACGGTAACCAAGACTGTTGTGGCACGGTTCATTCGGCATAATCTGATCTGTCGATACGGCGTCCCAGAAAGGATCATTACAGACAACGGTACCAATCTTAATAACAAGATGATCACTGAGCTCTGCGAGCAGTTTAAGATACAGCACCACAACTCTTCTCCTTACCGGCCGAAGATGAACGGGGCTATAGAAGCAGCAAATAAGAACATTAAGAAAATCGTGCAGAAGATGACAGTGACTTATAAAGATTGGCACGATATGTTACCGTTCGCTCTACATGGGTACTGTACCTCAGCCAGGACGTCAACCGGGGCAACTCCTTTCTCCTTGGTCTACGGTATGGAGGCAGTCTTACCGATTGAAGTCCAGATACCCTCGCTCCGGATAATGAAGGATGCAGATCTGAACGAAGATGATTGGATCCAGACACGACTTGATCAGCTAAACCTTATTGATGAAAAGAGACTTGCTGCTATTTGTCATGGTCAAACGTACCAAAAACGGATGATCAGGGCATTTAACAAAAAGGTCAGACCACAAGAATATCAAGTTGGGGATCTGGTAATCAAGTGAATCATCCTTCCTCAGAGTGATCCAAGGGGAAAATGGACCCCTACGTACGAAGGGCCATTTGTGGTTAAACATGTGGTCTCAGGAGGAGCCATGATTCTAACCAACATGGATGGTGACGACCTTCCTCACCCCGCCAATGCAGACATAGTAAAAAGATACTACGCATGAAAAAAAGACCCGCTAGGTTGACATACCTAGGCAAAAATTAGGGCTTCCCGGCGAACCAAAAGGGTTCGGGCAAAATGAAGGGATGAAATGAAAAAAATCTGTACACCCGACAAGTCGAAAACCTGAAAAGGCGGCTTGGGCAAAAATGGGTATCCCGGTGGATCGAAAACCCGAAAGGGCGGTCCAGGAAAAAATTAGGGATAAAGCGTAATACTATGTCTCATTGGATCACTTTGCATCCAGAACCCGGTATCAGCTATCAAGTTCAGACGACATCGATCAGTCAGCTTCATCTTCAACTAGGTCATCAAGTGATGAGACGCTTGAAGATATAAAGGCGATAGCAGAGTCGGAACCCAGTGGGATTATTCATTTCATACAGCTGTTTTATTTTCTTTTGTACAAATTTGTATAAACTCTTTTGTTCGGCGGTGTTCTCTTACTAGGACGTCAGCCTCTTGTACATAAACGCCTATTTTACAGGCAAATTCAAAAATCAATACAAAAAATCACTTTTCAGCTCAAATTGCCATTTGTTTTTCTTTTCTATTTTGTTTTGCGAAGAATGTCCAAGGTTCAATTTGTGATATATGCATTGACAATAATTTGCTAACTCATGAATATTTGCATACGAAACAAAGGATTAATTACAGGTAACATTAGAAACAAAGGCAATAAAGAGTTGTCTAAGCAATCTAATTGTTCTGCCCACCAAGGTACCAAGGTAGGTTCAGCTGAAGAACACAACCAGTATATCTTAATTCCCCAGAGAGTGAACCAGCAAGTCAATGCACTCTCCCCAAGTCTATAGTCAGCCTTAAGGAAGTTGGGTATCCCCGGCAGATCTCAACATTCCTCAGCGCAATATACAAACATTCATAAACAAGTGTCCCCGGCAGTCTTGACCTAAAGATTGTTCCCCGGCGGTATATCAAACATTCAGCGGAGTCACTTCCCCAAGATAGTTCAAAATTTCCCCAGGAGAGTCCAATCCGGTTTCCCCAGGAAAGTTGAGATCCATCTCCCCAAGCAGTAAGCTTATCCCCAGTAGATTCTGGAAGCTTATCCCTCGCAGAGCACGAACGCGTCCCCCAGCTTTATTCAAGAGTTATTTCCCTACCAGGATATAACTGGGTTATCCTCAGCCAAAAGCCACGGAAAGGTCGTTCTCAGCGAAGTCTTCTTATCCCCAGCGAAGTCTATTAGCACTTCCAACACAACAATGGTATCCCCAGCGAAGTTACCATCAACATTTCAGCAAAGTACCTCTCTCCCCATAGAGTATTGCTCCCCAGCAAGATCGTTAGAGTACTTTTCTCCCCGCAGAGTAATCCATTCTCCAAGTTTATTCCCCAACGGAGTTATTTTCTCCTACCGGTATTCTTGCAACTATCATCCCCAGCGGAAACGACGAAATTTATTCTTCAACATCAGCCCAGGATGTGACTTCCCGGCACCCGTCAAGGATTTATTTTCCTAAGACGAAAAGATACATTCATAAACATCACATTTTCATACATTACAGCATGCATATACGCATCATATCTTACAAATCTCATTTATGTTGAGAACATCATCGCTTGATTCATATCATGCCTTGCATATGACTGACTTTTACCTTTCAGGAAAGATCCAGTTGAGTTCTCAGCTACATTTCAAGACCTTGTCCGGTTCAGTTAAATCGACCCTAAGATTTTCCTGATTCTTATCCAGTCAAAGGCCTTCTCTGGTTCAGTCAGATCGACCCTAAGATCTCCCTATTTCTTATCCAGTTGAAGATTTCAAGACCTTGTCTGGTTCAGTGAAATCGACCCTAAGATTTTGCTGATTCTTATCCAGTCAAAGGCCTTCTCTGGTTCAGTCAGATCGACCCTAAGATCTCCCTGATTCTTATCCAGTTGAAGATTTCAAGACCTTGTCCGGTTCAGTGAAATCGACCCTAAGATTTTCCTGATTCTTATCCAGTCAAAGGCCTTCTCTGGTTCAGTCAGATCGACCCTAAGATCTCCCTATTTCTTATCCAGTTGAAGATTTCAAGACCTTCTCTGGTTTAGTCAGATCGCCCCTAAGATCTCCCTGTTTCTTATCCAGTTGAAGACATCCAAGATTCTCTCAGCGTTACTGTTGAGCTTGAAGTCGCCCAAGATTCTCTCAGCGTTCATGTTGAGGTAGTAATCGCCCCAAGATTCTCTCAGCGTTCCTGTTGAGGTAGTAATCGTCCTAGGTTCTCTCAGCGTTCCTGTTGAGGTAGTAATCGTCCAAGGTTCTCTCACCGTCCCGTTGAGGTAGTAACCATCCCTGGTTCATTCATCACCTTTTGAAGCTCCAGATTCAATTCCTGTAACCAGTCAGGGCGCATCTATACAAAGAGTTTGAAGACCAGCTCCTGTAACAGGCCAGGTAATCATTTTCTTTTTCAGGTACGCAGGTTCTCGCTAAGGAATCTCTTACGCGATCGACACCCAGATGGCATCTATAAGCCCATCCACCTATCCATCACCTCTCCACATGGCATCTATAAGCCCATATTCCTATCCATCAATCTCCAAATGGCATCTGTAATCCCATTCCCATCATCACACTGCTACTATGTGAGCGCAAATTTCTGGGCACTCTAGTGTTCAATCATCTTCCACCTTCGGATTACGAAAGGCACGTCAGCCAATCTGCATCCTCAGGTCTAAGAAGATTGAACATGGGCAACTGTTGTACCCCAAAATTTTCCCTCCCATATTCTTCAAAATTTGCAAAGAACATGCTTCAAAATCTCCCCAAGGGTTGCACAGTTCAATGGCCTCCTAACAGTCAAAAACTAGGGTTTTGGGTCTGGCAAAGAAATTGAAGTTTTCAAGGGTCCAATCAAGTCTCACATGCCTAAAAACATTGTCAAGTATCCTCATGTCAAGTTTCAAGACTTACAGCACAAAATTGCACAGTCAAAAACCCTAATTGCTCAACAGTCAACTGCAGGGGCAAAATGGTCATTTGACAGTCAAAAGTTCAAATTTTTGGTCAACATCTTATTTTGAAGCCACAAACATCATTTGATCAATTCTTGATCATGATTTTCAAGGCATGGCTCAAAAAGTCTCAAGATGCAAAAGTTTCCATATTTGGACAGTTGAAAAAGTCAACTGTAACTTGACCAAGGCATAACTTCCACATGGTTCATCAGAAAAATTCCATCCAAAGCTCATTTTGAAGATAAAGACATTTCCTACAACTCCTCTTCACACTTCAAGTCCAAGAAATGCTCTCACAAAAAGTTATCAATTTCAACATTATAGGTCATTTTCAAAAGTCAACAAAAAGGGACTTTAAGTCAAAGACCATAACTTGAGATTGGTAAATCAAAATGACATGGGACCAAAGGCATTGGTTAGAGGACTTCATGACCTTTCCAAAATGTCCAAGAACATGATCAAAGCTTAAATATTGAGCAAGATATGCCTTGTGGAAGTTGGGAAATATTTGGGAATTTTGAAAAGTCAACTTTACTTCAAATGCCTCAAAATTGCTAATGGGCCACAATTTCTTCCAAGAACATCATCCAAAGGCTATGCACGACCATTGGCCCAAAGGGAAGTTATTTCATCATTTTTTATTATTTATTTGAATTTTTAATCACCATTAATTCATTTAATTCAATAAAATATGACAAAAATAGCAAAGCATATGTTTTGAATCTTGTGATACAGCTAATAGACTCCTTAAAGACTCAAGATCTCGTGCACATCAAAAAAGGGAAGATTTGGTGCAAATTGGCATGTTTTTCATGAGGAAAAGATTGAAAAAAGATTCATAAAAATCAAATCTTGAAAACCATTAAAGACAAAGCTTTGGGCTTGGATTATTGACCAAAATCGTTCCTTATACAAGCACAGACCTAACCCTAATACAAAAAACCTTCAAGCTGCGCCTCATATCAAGAACACACTTTGCAATTTTTGGTGAAAAAAGTCAACTGAAAACTGCATTAGAGGACGATTCAAAGCTTCTAACCAATTTCAATAGCTTGCCAAGGCTTCAAGGAACCTAACTGCATCCTTTTCCAGTCCCCATGCATCAAAAATTGGTATATAGAACTCAAAATTCTTCATACTTTGTACATAATCGTATTTGAATTTCTGGGCATTTTCCATACATTTTGATTGCTGTTTAACATGGACCTTCTGAGTCCATTGATATTGTTTAATTGAGTTTTCATTGCCTATATGCAAACTTGCCATGGAAGCCATTTAGGGTTGCAGGGACTTTAAAAGAGAGCTTTGCTCCTCTGGAAAAATCAGGACACAGGACTTATGCCATTAGAACCAGAAGCTTCACACGAACTCAATCCACAGGTCGCGCTCAATTTATGAGCAACCAAGGCCTATTCGCTATTTTCACGTTTACCACTTAGTGGGGGTTTAAAACCCCCGCTATCTCTTTTTATTTTGCAGGCAGCATGAGGAAGATGGAGGACGTGTCCATGGCTTACAGACGCGTTTGAATTTCGCGCGAAATACACCATTAACCATTGTTTTGCATTATGTTGTTTATTTGTCATATTATGTTACAAACGCGCAAATGGCACAGTTGGTGGACAAAGCACTTGGTAAGTATTGGGACCTGGGTTCGATTCCCAGGTCCCCCATATGTCTTTCTATTTTTTCTTGTAATGTGATCAGGTACTCAATATGTCCAGATGACCACCAAACACGCAGCGCTGAGGCTTGCCACATGGCCACTGAGATCCATCCAAAAGCCAAGATGTGAATTCCATGGTACACCTTAGTCCAAGGGCCACACGCGCGCTGAAAAGTCAACCAAAGGCCTTAATTCATTGGGCCTGATTGCTACAATAATACCTCCAAATTGGGGTCAACACCCCCCAAGTGTTTATATTTCTTTTCTTTTTTCTATTTTTTTATTATTTGTTTTAATTTAATTATTTCCTTTTAATTCATAAATTAATATTTTCATAACATAAAAATACCCAAAAAATTCAGAAGCTATAAAATAAAAAATAGGTTTTTATGGTTAATTCACTAACATTTTTGTAAATAAATTTTATTAATTGATTTAGTTTTAATTCTAGGTTTAATTTTAAATGTTTTTTTAATAAACTAAAAAATGTAGAATTAGGGTTCTAAATATTTTTATTCTTTTTCTTTTCTTTTATCATTATTAAAATATTAATTATTTTGTAAATAAATTGTCATGTAGATAATTAGATTAAAATTAGGTCAAATTTAAATATTTTTTAATAAATTAAAAATAGTTTAGAATTAGGGTTTTAATTTCATTTAATCTTCTTACTAATGCCATAAATACAAAAAATACTCAAAAATAAATTCTTTCTTTTATTTAACTTAATTAATTTATTAATTATAATTTAATTTCCTTAAAAGGGTCCAACGCCCTCGCATTCGATCACAATTCTATTTCGCGCGCTTATTTTATTTCCTTTTTTTATAAATTTCATGTAATTATCCCAAAGCCATGTAATAGATTAATTAGGACATTTATCTTTTCGCACTTTATTTTATTCAAATCGGGTCTTGGATTAATTTGGCGATGTAGACCCGCGCCTTTGTAATAGCGTAGGACTTTTAAATTCCGCATCTTTTAAACTGTTAATAAATTTGCATGAAAGAATGAATGCCAAAATAAAAGCAATGCGTAGATCACCAATGCATGACAAGACAAAAATATCTGAAAACGACACACAAATCACACACCACCCCTAGGGTACGCCTCACTGTTGCCTTGCCCCTCGAAAGGTGGTCGTCGAGTAGAGGATGTTTTAGTAAGTCCTCATGTCCATGAACATGGCATGAGGGTAGCTTCTAAGGTGCCTTCCTATTGCTCTGGTGATCACCATGTCCCGAACCCTCGAATTGACCTGAACACCTCCAACGGTGGTGCTACTTACCTCTCAATGATGGGATGGCACTACTTCAAGGACATTTACACAGACGAATTCCTTAGGGTAGGTAGACGACTCTAGATACTTGCTCTAATTTCAAAACAAATCAAAAAAATACTTTTCACACCGACACTTTTCAAAAAGCTTTCGAAAGAAACTTTTCAAACACTCTTGAGGACTGATACAAGAGTCGAACTGAAATTTTCAAAGAAACTTTTTAAACCCACAGTTGAAAAGCAAACAAGCCATTTTTGAAAACACAATGAGCAAGTATCTAAGAGCCCATGGATAACCATGGATAGAAAGGGTGCTAACACCTTCCCTTTCTATAAATCTACCTCCCGAACCGAGAGCAATCTCTATAAGGAATTTTTCTGTGCTTTTGTCCTTTCCATTTTGGAGAATAAAAGACGGTGGCGACTCTTGCTTCTGCGACATTTCGCGAACCAGCGTTAAACAGTCAGTTCCAGATCCACCGATCACAACCATGCCTCGGAATCGGAGCGGAAATAACATTTGGTTTCTCAGGCGCTTCAAATTCAACTTCCTTCGCGTCTATCAGATCTTGAATCTTATTCTTCAAAGACCAACAGTTGTTGGTGTCATGCCCTGGACTTTCATAATGGTACGCACATCTGGCGTTAGGATGGTAATGTGGAGAAGTAGTATTAGGATTTTTTGGGGCCTCTTTCAAAGTGGCCAATTTCAACTTCAAGAGATGTGGTAGCACTTGGGCTGGAGTCATGTTAATCTTGGTAAATTGTCGCACTGGCCTTTCTACCCTTTGCTGGTTATTTCTCGGCTGATCTGATGCAGGCTTCAGAATCATTACGACCCCCACCGTTGGTCGACGTTCGGTTCTTCCCTGATTTCTCTGTGAATAGACAGCAGATACTTCCTTTCTTCCCGTGAAGGGATTTTTTGCAGCAGTTGAGGCAGACGCGTCCTTCTGAATTTTCCCATTTCTTATACCAGCCTCCACTCTTTCGCCAGTTAGAATCAATTCGGTAAACCCTGCAGAGGAGTTTCCAATCAAATGATTAAAGAAAGGACCTGACAGAGTCCCCAGGAACATGTCCACTAACTCTCTTTCAGATAAAGGTGGTTGTACCCTTCCGGCTAGATCCCTCCACTTTTGGGCGTAGTCTTTAAAGCCCTCATTGGAAGCCATAGCCATACTCTATAGTTGAGTACGGGTTGGCGCCAAGTCGGCGTTGTATTGATACTGTTTATAGAAGGCTGTTGCCAAGTCTTCCCAATTATGGACATCTGCCCTCTCCAACTGGTAAAACCAATCAAGCTGCATTCCTGATAAACTGTCCTGGAAAAAGTGGACCCACAGATCTTTGTCAATAGAATGTGGTTGAATCTTCCTGACATAGGATTTGAGGTGTATTTTAGGGCAAGACACCCCATCATACTTGGAAAACAGTGGCACCTTAAACTTTGGAGGGATTACTATTCCTGACACCGGCCCTAATTCCTCAAAATCCAGACCCGGTACTCTCTAGATTTCCATAGTGGTTAGACGTTCTTCCAAGTGTTTGTATTTGTCATCGGCCGAAGGGTATTATTGTTCAGAGTAGTCATCTTCTTCCTCTTCTTCTTCTTCAGAATATGATGGCACTGCCGCTCCTTTTCCTTTTCCTCCCCCCTCTTCAGATGTTGTTGGGAATTCCAAGGTCCTTCTGGCTTGTCCCTGAAATCTTCTTCCCATGAAAACCACACCAGTTGGCTTCTTCTTCTTTTTCTTTCTCTAGCAAAGTCTTCAACTCCTCCTGCCCCTTGGCTAAGGTCATGAGCAACTGTTGAAATTGTGAATTCTGAGCTTCCAAATCTTTGACCGTTTGTTTGATATCCATCTTGCTGAAATAAACAGCAGAGAGATGAGGAAACTTGGTGTGAAGACCTGTTTATGCATATGATGAATGATATGTATTCATGCAATGCTTTCAAGGATTCAGAAATTCAAATTTGTTTTAAACAAAAAAGAAACACACGTCATATTAATAAGATAGAATTGTGAGTACATCAATGCCCCTTGGGCAAAATAATACAAAACTCTAAGGTAAAAAGACGTTGCGCATCCTCTTTGGTGCAATGTAGGTGTTGAGAGTCTGCTCTTCATGAAGTAGCCGAGTGAGTTCCAAAACCTTCTTCTCGCTTGCGTAGAATTGGGCTTCGAAAGTATCGCGCTCTCCCTTGAGCTGTATCCAACTCCTTTGTAGGTCTTCGAGTGATGTTGGCATGTCAGGATGTAGGATGGTGTATGGAACCTCTCCTTCCTTAACAGGCTCTATAATCACTGGGAGAATGGAGGGGTAAGGCATCATAAGACTTTGGGCACGGGTTCGTACCCACTTGAGGTAAGGCTCAAGAGGGATGGAATTCTTGTGTCCCAAGGTCTTGCTATCCACCTTGTTGGGCATCCTCCATGCTCGGATGAATCTCTGACGGAGTCCTTGGTTGTCGTTGTCGTAGTCGAAAACTAATCCTTGAATCAGCATATCATGTGGGCCATCCCTTCAGGCATAACCAAACTGTCTCAGAGCTAAACAAGGGTTTTAGGTGATGCCTCCCCTAATGCCAAGTAGAGGGACATTATGGAATTCCCCACAACGGTCAACAATGATAACATTCTCTTTGGATCGAGAACACCAATGAATATCTGAATGGTTAAGTGTCATTAACCGTTGTGACCACCTCAAACCTTTCTCATTCTTCAAGACTGATTGGGGAAGATGAGAAATAAACCATCTTGCCAAGAGAGGAGTGCAACACATGAGAACACCTCTTTTCCTCATTGTACGAGTGTGAAAAGAGTGGAGGATATCCCCAAGCAATGTAGGCACCGGGTTGCGAGCCATGAAGATTTTGACAGCACTCACGTCTATGAGTTGGTCAGGATTAGGGAACAAGAACATCCCATAGATGAGAAGAGCTACAATCTCCTCAAAATCTTGCAAGTCTAGAGAATTCCAACAGCTTTGGGACTTCTCAAACAAAAACTTTGACAAGAAGCCTTTGACACCACTTCTAGTTTCCCAATGTGTTGTGACATCAGATGAGTGCAAGTGCAGGGCTTGGGCAATCTCTTCTAGCTTTGGATCTCTTTCCGTACCGTTGAAGGGTAGTTGATTGAGAATAGGAATCCTCAAGAGTTGAGAAAATTCCTCCAAAGTGGGCACAAGTTGGTAGTCAGGAAATTTGAAGCAATGATGCAAAGGGTCAAAGAATTGGAAGAGAACTTTCAGCATATCCTCCTCTGTGTTGGAAGTGACCATGTTGAGTAGACGACCATGTCTCTCGATGAATGGAGAATTCTCAGGAATCCTTGAAGCTATCTCCTTGAGTTGTGGAGGAATTCTTAGAAGGTTGATTTGGATAGTTTTCCTATGAAGTGAATCCATAACCTACAAAACAAGAACAAAGATGAATCTCCAAAATCCTTGAAATGGTTAGTGGATGCATATGATGTTCATGATGTCCATGATGTTATTCACAAGTATATATGTATAAGAAAATCACACAAGTTCCTAATTTAGGCTTGCATGGGGTTTCATAGGTAAGTACCCTCTTGAAGTTTAGTTGGCTCAACCTGTCCTAAAAATAGTAATCGGGTTCTAAGGAGTTCAATATCACTGGATTGTTTCCTTGTTCATTGTTTCAATTCAAGCCTCTTTACTGGCGACCGAAATATTCCAAGGAACCAACCCTCAATGAGTGTAGTATCGAGTATCTACCAACTTCGGACTACACCAAAGCCGGTCATCTCACTACATCCTAAAAGGCCAAGTTGGTCAAGTAAAGGTTCTAGAAGTTCATTAGTGCTTCATGACATCACTCATCGGCCCCGTATTCTCTTTGATTGACTCAAAGGCTACCGGTACCCACAAATATGTCGCACTAACATAGCTATTGCTTAGACCATGTCGGTATACCCCACACAGTTTCCACAACGTATTGCTATTTACCTATAATGTTTCCCAAATCCGGGTGTAGGATTCAAACCCAAACAATAGAACCAAAATGTAAAGCAAACAAGTCAAACAAGGTAAGCATGTAAAGATGATCTAAACCCTAAGGTAACCCCACTTTTATATTTTTCCCCAGCAGAGTCGCCAGTTCTATGATGCGGTGGGAGAACTGACTTGAGGTTTTGCATTTGTGTTTGAAAATGTTGCGGTTAGCAAGAGTCGCCACCGACTTTTCTTTTATCCAAAAAGGAAAGGTAAAAAAGCACAGGAAAGACCTTTGAGATGTTTTCTTGAGTTCGGGGGTAGATTATTAAAAGGGAAGATGCTAGCAACCTTTTCATCCATGGTTTTCCATGGGCTCTTAGTTACTTGTTTAGATCACTTGCTTTGCTTTGAAATTGTTTGAAATGTTGCTTTGTGTGGTTTTGAAAGTATTTTGAAAAGAGGCCATTGTTTAGGCAATCTTTGTAATGATTCTCGTTAGTAAGAATATATACAAAGATGTTTGTCTTTTGAAAAATGTTTCAATATTTTGAAAGTTGTTTTGAAATGTGTGTGTTTGTTTTTGAAAATAGCAAGGATTGTTTTGAAATTGATCAAGTAACTAGAAGCATTCTACCTACTCAAAAGTCTTTCTTGTGCATTTTTATTCCTTTGACATTGTTGATTTACCATTGATTTGGTAAACAACCCTATCTTTGGATGTAAACGGGACGGGTGTGGGTCATCGTATGACCATGATAGCAATGTTGCCAATTATCTTAGCATGTTTGAGGGACCAAGATCATTTTGTTTTAGGCAACCTTTTGATAGCGTCATCGAGGGACCGTGATCTTATTTGTTTTTTATTTGCTAAGATACTTCGCGTGCGTAACATGGTCATTTTTATTTAGGCAACCAAGTGGGAGAAATCCTAAGGGTGCTTGTGTGCAATGTGTGTCATTTTACATGCTTTTTTTCTTGCATTAGGTCTTGTCTATTTGTTTTGTTTTTGGTCTTATCATGCAAACCCTAATTTACTAACACAAGTATATAAAGCGGTAAATTGCGTAAATGTAAACTAAGCTATTACAACAATTATTTTGGGAGGGGGGATACAAGTTTTTGAATGGGGATATTGCACAAAATAAACCCTAAAAATATTATTACAACCCAATTGAATATTGTGCAAATTAAATAAATGTACAAATATTTAAATATGCAATGTAATGTATTTATGCAAAAAATGTTTTGTGTTTGTTTAATGTATGAAAAAAATGATTTATTTAAGCCCTAAAAATAAGAGAAAAATATTGTTATTTTTGAAAAGGTGAAACCCTAGTTTTTGATTTAAAAGAAAATAATGCTTTCTATCATTATTTTGTCCATTTTTTGTATAAGAAAATATAAATAATATTATGTACAAATATTAAAAATTAAAATATGTATGAAAATAAATATTTTATGTATATAAATAACATAATAAAAATGTATAGTATTTTTAAATATATTTACAATTTATTTAAGAAAATAAAGTATATTATCCTAACAAATCATTTTTTATGCCAAAAAATAATTAAAAAAATGGTTAATACCTATTTTCACCCCTGACATATGGGGTGTATTTGAAAAACCCCCTGCCAAAAAAAAAGTTCCAATTGTTACCTTGACAAATTTTAAAAGTTTCAGTTTTTACCTTGAGGATGCCACATCACCTAAAAGGCTGATGTGGCTTATATTTTTGTTATATTTTTATTATTATTTTAATGACATGGCTTGATTAGTTGTCATTTATATTAATATTTTATTAATTGAGTGTTAATTCAAAGTTAAAAAAATTTTGTCCTTCAACAAGAATCAAACCATGGACATACTATGTGCAGTAAACACTTCTTACCACTAGACCAATGCATTTTCTTTGTTACATATATGCATCAATAAATATTCATATCATTAACATATTAATTACAATTATCAATAAATTTTCTTAACTAGTTGGTTTAAATAATTCTTAAAAAAATGTTTTACATATTTTATCTTTTTACTGTAACTTTTTTTAAATTTTAAATTTTCAAAAATCACTTAAATTTAAAATTACTTTAAATATTTTTTCGTAAATAAAACTGATTGTTTTTAATATTTTGATTTTATATTTAAGTTAGTTGATGTTAAAATTAATCTTTTAATTTTAAAAAAATAAGTTGAAAAATTTTATAATAATTATTTAAAAGAAAATAACTTTTTAAAGCTAAACAATTTTTAAAAACTAAACAATTTTTTGTTTTCAACTTATTATTTACGAAAAAGTTACAGTAAAATTATTATAAAGCTAAACAACTTTTTAAAGCTAAATAATTTTTAAAAAAAACTTTTTAAATTATTTAACAATTTTTAAAAAAAACTTTTTAAATTATTTAAAGATTTATTTACGAAAAAATTACAGAAAATTTTTATAATAATTATTTAAAAGAAAATAACTTTTTAGCTTTATAATTATTTTCTTTTTAAAGCTAAACAATTTTTTGTTTTCAACTTATTATTTACAAAAAAGTTACAGTAAAATTATTAAAAGATTTATTTAAAAACAATTGGAACTTTTTTCGTAAATAATATAGTTATTTTAAATAAGTTGAAAATAAGTTGAATTTTTTTTTTCGTAAATAAATCTTTAAATAATTTAAAAAGTTTTTTTTAAAAATTGTTTAGCTTTAAAAAGTTATTTTCTTTTAAATAATTATTATAAAATTTTTCAACTTATTCTTTTAAAATTAAAAGATTAATTTTAACATCAACTAACTTAAATATAAAATCAAAATATTAAAAACAATCAGTTTTATTTACGAAAAAATATTTAAAGTAATTTTAAATTTAAGTGATTTTTGAAAATTTAAAATTTAAAAAAAGTTACAGTAAAAAGATAAAATATGTAAAACATTTTTTTTTAAATTATTTAAACAACTAGTTAAGAAAATTTATTGATAGTTGTAATTAATATGTTAATGATATGAATATTTATTGATGCATATATGTAACAAACAAAATGCATTGGTCTAGTGGTAAGAAGCGTTCACTGCAAATAGTATGTCCATGGTTCAATTCCTGTTGAAGGACAAAAATCTTTTTTTTTTGGCAGGGGGGTTTTTCAAATACACCCCATATGTCAGGGGTGAAAATATGTATTAACCCTTAAAAAATAAAATAAATAAAATATTTTTCATAATTGTTGTGATTCAGAAAAATAATTGGGGGTGTAAATACCTGTTGGACAGAGATCAACAAAATGGACTTTTTATTAAAAAAAAAAATAATTACATCCAACTGTATTACATTAAAATAACAGTAAAAAAAATGGATACAAAAATACTGGAAAAAAAAAAGATACATCAGTGATCCCCCGGAACCCGGTAATGACCCCCGGTTCCGCATCCCCGTCCTCGCCTTTCTCGTGCTGGGTGCCGTCGCGTTTCCTGCTGCGGCAAGGTCGATGGCCCAGCGAAGTCAATGCGGTCCGAATCCATAAAATCAGTCAGATCTCCATATCTAGAAGATCTGCTCTGGTACAGTCGGTTACCCATACCCTCAAAGTTTGGTCGTGTTGGCGGTGGGTGGGGTTCCATGGTTGGTCTGTAGCATTGGTCGTCTGAGTACGGGGGGTGTAAATATCAAAATTTTTTTATTAATAACCAAGTATTAAAATAATATTTCGCAAATAACCGGGTTTCGGAAAAAAATACGCAAATAACCATGTTTCAGATGACTCCCCAAAGGAGGAGCCATCTGAAATGGCGCATGCACCTCTTTTTTTAAGGGAGGCGCCATCTCACTTGGCGCCTATGTGCTTAGGGCATGCCCTAAGCCAAGTGAGATGGCGCCTAAGTGTATTTTTAGGGAAAAAAAACTTTTTATTTATTTTTTTTCCTGTGCTTTGCCTGTTGGACAGAGATCAACAAAATGGACTTTTTATTAAAAAAAAAATAATTACATCCAACTGTATTACATTAAAATAACAGTAAAAAAAATGGATACAAAAATACTGGAAAAAAAAAAGATACATCAGTGATCCCCCGGAACCCGGTAATGACCCCCGGTTCCGCATCCCCGTCCTCGCCTTTCTCGTGCTGGGTGCCGTCGCATTTCCTGCTGCGGCAAGGTCGATGGCCCAGCGAAGTCAATGCGGTCTGAATCCATAAAATCAGTCAGATCTCCATATCTAGAAGATCTGCTCTGGTACAGTCGGTTACCCATACCCTCAAAGTTTGGTCGTGTTGGCGGTGGGTGGGGTTCCATGGTTGGTCTGTAGCATTGGTCGTCTGAGTACGGGGGGTAGAAAGGAAATGGATCTTGGGGTGTTTGGTATTGAGGATGTTGGGTGGTTTGGTAAGCCCATGCATGTATCACGATAGGACAATAAGGGAAGCGCCATTGGACTTGGCGAAAGAGTACAAAAATGAATGGTGTCGCCACCCCAATTGGCGAATAAGAGGTGTCCTTTGTTACAGCATAGGCTCAGGCTACGTGACAGCCTTTGGGATTCCTTTCATTATTTCATGCAAGCCCATTGGAGTTGATGGGTGGAGTCTTACAAAATAAATGTATATGTGCAGAATAGGGCCAGGCTAGGTGGCAGCATATAGGGTTTCATAAGCCCATGCATGTATCACGATTGGACAGTAAGGGAGGCGCCATTGGACTTGGCGAAAGAGTACAAAAATGAATGGTGTCGCCACCCCAATTGGCAAATAAGAGGTGTCCTTTGTTACAGCATAGGCTCAGGCTACGTGTCAGCCTTTGGGATTCCTTTCATTATTGCATGCAAGCCCATTGGAGTTGATGGGTGAAGTCTTACAAAAAACATGTATATGCGCAGAGTAGGGCCAGGCTAGGTGGCAGCATATGGGGTTTCATTATTGCATGTAATATTATTGGCAGCCTTGGGGGGTTGCATCCTTACTTAATTGAAATTTTTAGCCTTACGTTTAACATAACATTTATTCACATAATCTGTCAAATCTTCCAACCCTCGAATCAGTCATCAAATTCATACATTCCAACCTTCAAACATTACAACATTCATAACTTCATACAATCAATAAACCTCAAACATTCTAACCTTCAAACCTTAAAACAATTCTACGCAATGGCCTCTTCACCACAATTTATCGTCAAAGCACATTTCAACGGTGAGACATACATTTGTCCCACAACTGGGTTTTTGTTTAGAAACACAGACAACATTCGATTTCTCTTAAATGGGAAAGCCAATTTCTCGTACTTCAAGAAAAGATTGGAGGCCAAACTTGAACGAGGCCCGGTGTCCCAGATATTTTATCAGAATCCAGTTTTTTTTTGGAAACAACCAAGTAATTTTTTATAAGGTTGAAGTTCAAGATGACGAGGATCTCCAGAATATGATTTCCAGCCATGTCTATTCTGGATACGACTCTATTGAGTTGTACGTTTTGCTTCAAGAGCCTCCGGTGACACAGGAGGTTGAGCCTCCGGTGACATAGGAGGTTGATCCTTTGGAGAATGAACAAGATGAGGTAGATGCAGTTGATGATGAAGAAGAAGATAACGAGTTAGAGTTTGATGAAATGGTGAACGATGATTCTGACGATGATGGCATCCCTAGTATTCCTACAGACAAAATCTACACACCACCTCCGCACATGACAAACTTCAACATGGGCGGAGATGAACCTTCTACTGACTTATTTTTCAAACCATATATGCAGTCGGATGAAAATTTAAAAGAGAATGACAAGTTTCGTAACAGAGAGGAATGCATCAGGGCCATTAAAAAATTTCACATGCTCAACTCGGTTGATTTTAAGGTGGATCGTGTCAACCCGGAAAGGTACAAGATCAAGTGTGTCCACCCTGACTGTATGTTCAAGTTGACCGCATCATACATATTAAGGGGTGACTGCTGGGTCATAGGTTCCATGACTACCCACACTTGTGTAAGTTCCACTCAATCACAGGACCACCGAAAACTCAACTATGATCTAATCTGTCAAGAAATCCTACCCCTGGTCAGCAACGACCCATCTTTGAAGGTGAAAACAATCATCTCCCACATCACCACGGTTTTTAACTACACTACGTCTTACCTTAAGGCGTGGTTAGCAAAGACTAAGGCGATTGAAAGGGTGTACGGAAACTGGGATGAGTCATACCGAGAACTTCCCCGCTACCTGAATGCACTCAAGACGTATTCTCCAAGTAGTGTTTACGTTCTGGAAACATTGCCAGCGTACGCCCAAGATGGTAGTCTACTGCATGGCAACGGAATATTCAGTCACGTGTTTTGGGCATTTCAACCATGCATCACATGGTTTGCATCATGCAAACCAATTCTACAAATTGATGGGACTTGGTTGTATGGGAAGTACAAAGGCACGCTATTGATGGCAGTTGCACAAGATGGCAACAACAACATTTTCCCCGTTGCGTTTTCCCTTGTCGAGGGGGAGACCGGTGGTGCTTGGAGCTTTTTCCTAAAAAATCTTCGGACGCACGTGGCTCCTCAACCAGATCTCTGTTTGATCTCGGACAGACATGCCTCCATTGAAAGTGCCTATAATAATCCAGCAAATGGTTGGCATGACCCTCCTTCTACGCATGTCTATTGCGTTAGGCATATCGTCAAGAATTTCTCGAGGGAGGTCAAGGACAAAACATTGAGGAAAGCGGTTATGAATGCGGGATATGCATTGACACAACCCACATTCAAATATTATCGCAACGAGATCCGTTTGTCTAATCCAGAAGCCGGTAGGTGGATTGACAATATTCTGGTGGAAAATGGACTAGGTCATACGACAATGGCCAAAGATGGGGGCATATGACAACGAATTTTATTGAATCAATGAATGGAGTATTCAAGGGCATACGAAACCTCCCAATCAGTGCCTTGGTAAAATCTACGTATTTTAGGATGGCTGTGTTATTTGCCAAAAGAGGTGAAATGTGGAATGCGGTGTTGCAATCTGGACAACTATGGAGTGAAAGCTGCATGAAATACATTAAGGCTGAAAGTGCTAAATCCAACACTCACATGGTTATACTGTTTGACCGACACAGCCACAACTTCATTATGAAAGAGACAATCGACCACAATGAAGGCCTTCCAAGACAAGAATACAGGGTCATTTTACCTTCTCAATGGTGCGATTGTGGCAGGTTTCAAGCATTTCGTATGCCTTGCTCTCATGTCATTGCCGCTTGTGCTCATACCCATCAAGACGCGCTTCAACTGCTGTCAAACGTTTACAAATCTGAAACGTTGCTCACTGTTTACAACAACAACTTTCCTTTGGTGGCAAAACCGGATTATTGGCCTGAATACAACAGCGATATAGTTTGGCACAATGACCAAATGCGAAGGAACAAGAAGGGTCATCCCAAAAGTAGGCGCATCACAACAGAAATGGACGATCTTGACAGGTTGGAAAGAAAGTGTGGTTTATGCCGTCAGGTCGGACACAATCGCAAAAACTGTCCAAATCGGGCGTCTGGCTCGACCACATAAATATTGTAATACATAAAATCTTTTCAATATTTGTGTTGTAAACATTTGGGTTTTCCGTTAACAGATTTTGCTACAGTTAATAAAACGCGTACAATAATAATTAACGATATTCAATCTAGGAAATTACAACTGTTAACACAATTTCATCTGACCCATGCATCATCAGCATTACATCACTGTCTGTTTTGACTTCCTCCAACCACACATTAGGTCTTCCTGTCGCATGTGAGGTTGTTGTTTGTTTTTGCTGGATCCTTCGAATTTTTTCCCACTCTGCAATGTCTCCATCTAGCCACCGCATCAACTCCCGCTTCAGACGCTCCATGGAGTGAATGTGCCAGAATTTCATTTTCATCGCAGGTTTCGTGGCGGAGAATATAACGTAACCATCTCTGCTAAAAATCATAGGCGACGTCATGACGCAAATAACGGAGTACAAAATAAAAATACAGTGCGAGAAAGTGTGAGAAATTTCGGAGAAACGGACGAATTATTTATAAAACAGCATTTTGCCCTAGTTTTGCCCTAGGAGCCAAGTGAGATGGCGCCTCCTCTCATTTTTAAGGAGCATGCGCCATCTCACTTGGCTAAAAGCCAAGGGAGGCGCCAAGTGAGATGGAGCCTAGGGCAAAACCCTAGGTGGAGGCGCCAAGTGAGATGGCTCCTCCTTTGTGGAGTCATCTGAAACATGGTTATTTGTGTAATTTTTTCCGAAACCCGGTTATTTGCGAAATATTATTTTAATACATGGTTATTAATAAAACAAATTCGTAAATATCAAGTCAGGGGGTGTGAAAATCAAAACAGAAAGGCCCAGGCACGCCAAGGCCCAGACAAGTCATCCATGTCCTCCAGCTTCCTCCCTGCACGCGCGTATATGCTCAAACCTGTATCTTGCTATTGCTTGCATAAAAACAAAAACCCATAACATAAAACATGTAGCTTGTAATCTCACGATTCCAATGATATAAAATTTGTAACATAACTCTCAAAGATCAAAGAGAATTTTAATGGCCCTAAATCGTGACCTAAATATTTCAGCAACTTCAAGGTTCAAATTCTCTTAGCTCAGTTAATATAAATGACAAGTATGCATATGTACAGCTTCACCATGATAAGGGCTACATTTTTGCTTCACAAATCGTGGCTTGAGGATGCCTAAATAGAGAGATAGAGATTTTAAAAATACCTCCTTCAGCTGGATTTGGATATGACAATGTGGGGGCTTTGAGTGAGGCCTGAGGATCGTGTGAGCTTCCTTGAAGTTCCTCCAAGCTATTCCAATGCCTAGCTTGCTTTGTAGATGGCCAGAAGTCTCTGTAGAAGTCAAGCTGCAACCTCCAAATTTGAAAATGGCAATGGCTGAAATAGATCTTACAGAACCAGGGCCAGGGCTTGGATAGCTTTGGTAGGATATATAGAAGGTGTTTGAAGTGTTGAAACAAAAAACGCACGAGCCAAAAATGAAATGGCTAGAGTTTTGCAGCAACTGGTAGTTTTGGCAGAAAAATGAAGTTTTGGAGTTTTGGAGAGTTTCATATGTTTAGCATTCGTGTCCTGAGTTGTGACAAGTTTGTGAATATGTATAGAATGATACAAAGTCCACTCTTCCCTTGTTGTACTAGTTCTGACCCTTTTGGCAACTTTTCTTGCCTTTGAAGAAAGGTGAAGTGACCAATGCCAACATGCTTGTACTTGGCTAGTTTGTGAGCTGATGAGAGTTGGTATACTTTGCTTGATATCTGTGGAAGTTGCTTGCCTTAAAGAAACAGGTCCAAGGCTCAAGAATGATAAAGTTGCAAAAGCTTGCGTTTATGAAAATGGCAATGTGCCATTTATGCCATTAATGGAATTATCTCTTGTGCAATATTCCAAAAGTGAAAATAAATCCTTTGTCTTCTGAATTAGCATTTAATTATGGAGTGTAGAATGAGTTTAGGACCTGTAATTCAAGGTACAAGCAACCAAGATCATATTTGCAACTTGATACTTTGTGAAAATGGCATGAACAAAAGTGATAAAATTCCAATTTATTTCCTTCGATTCTCCCTAACCATAAATGATCTTGGAGAGTTCTTGGACATTTTAGAAAGCTTGCAATGTGCTCTATAATCCATATTTGAAATGCATTTTTAGATACCTCTTGAAACTAGGTGAAAAATTTCCATGAAGTTGGGTCAAAAAACTGCCTAAATTAGGGAAAATTTTCACTAAGTTATTTAGTTCATGGACCTATGTTCACAAATTCATAACTTGAGATCCGAGCATCTTTTAGGAAAAGTTTGTGAAGAAAAGTTGTAGATTTCATGGAGGAATACAACTTTCATGTTGAGAGTTTTCTTTGAATCAAATTGCATCATGGTGAAAAAGTGGTGGACAGTTGGGAAAAAATAAGAAAATTTCCATACTTAGAAAAATTCTAAGTTATGAAAACTTTCAAATTCAAAACCCTAAATTTCAAAATTGGTTTTCTTGGTCAACAAGTTTCATATTTTGACATATCTTGATGAATTATGACCCTTGGCACTTGATTTTGACCAAAAAGTCAAAGTTTGACTTTTCAGTGTACAGTTGACTTTTGATCAGTTGACTGGAAAATTCATCTATCAATCCTATGAACTTGAGATCTTTTGAACCATGTAATTAGGTCAAGATGATTCCATTGAACCCTTGAAATCATGATTGAACTCAATTGGTCATTGGCTAGGTTAAAAATCAGAAATTACCCTTTCTCAGTCAAAACCTTAATTTTGACCATTTTGCCCTTTTGATGATTTGATCAAATTTCTTGAGGAGTTGTGATCCAAACTTGATCAAATGGTACATATGAGTCTAAAATGTTATTGTGGATCAAAAATTATGAAGTTTGACTGTAAATTGGTCATGGTTGACTTTTTCCCCAATACAACTGATTTTTAGGTCAATTGTCCAATTGATTGGTCAAAAATGTGATTCAAGGCTTGAAACTTGGTATGAGCAATCTTAAGGTTCCAACATGATGTATGAAAGTCACATGAATCATTGGTGGTCCAAAAATCCTTGTGCAAACTCAAACCCTAATTTTGGGTCATCACTGCAAGATGAGATGTCCTGAGCTGAGCAAACCCTAATCTTGTCTTGAGTCCAAGAAGTCTTGTGAAAAAAATCTTGATAAATGAGAGGGAAAATTTTGGGGTACAACAGATAGTTAAATAAAAAATATATGAAAAAATAAATGTGAAGATATGAAGGAAAATTGATACGCGTATTTGTTCTCAAAATCTAATAAAAATAAAATGAATTTTTTTTAAGAGTAAATAAATTGGTGCCTATAATTCTTTCAATATATAAAAATATTTGAATTAATAATATATATATATATATGTGTGTGTGTGTGTGTGTGTGTGGAGAGAATAAATTGACACCAAGATGTGATTTTTTTTTTGGAATAACCAGGTATTAAAAAAAAATCGCAAATAACCATATTTCAGATGACTCCCCAAAGGAGGAGCCATCTCACTTGGCGCCTACACCTACTTTTTAAGGGGAGGCGCCATCTCACTTGGCGCCTAGGTGCTTAGGGCTTGCCCTAAGCCAAGTGAGATGGCGCCTTAGTGCATTTGCTAGGGCAATTTTCGCGTTTTTTTTCAATCCGGTGTGTTACGTATTCGATATAGGATCAACAAAATTGACTTTTCATTTACAAAAAGTGATTACACCCATAAGTATTACATAAAAAAATAGATTAAATTAAAAAATAGATTAATCAGTGGTCCCCCAGAACCCGGTAATGACCCCCGGTTTCGCATCCCCGTCCTCATCATTCCCGTGCTGGGTGTCGTCGCGTTTCCTGCTGTGGGAGGGTCGATGGCCCAACGAAGTCAATGCATTCCGGATCCATGAAATCAGTCAGATCTCTATATCTAGAAGATCCGCTTTGGTACAGTCGGTTACCCATACCCTCAAAGTTTGGTCGTGTTGGCGGTGGGTGAGGTTCCATGGTTGGTCTGTAGCATTAATCGTCTGAGTACGGGGGGTAGAAAGGAAATGGATCTTGGGGTGTTTGGTATTGAGGATGTTGGGTGGTTTGGTGATATTGTGGTTGATGGTAAGTTGGGTCGGTTGGTTCATAATCTTCCGACATTCCCAGATCAGGGCTAAGGCTGGATGTAGTGGGGCCCATATTGGGATATACAGAAGACTGAAATTGTGTGTGGGGTATGCGGGTGTGTTGGTATTGTGATTGGTTTTGCGGTTGGGTGTGAGGCATGTGGGGGTATTGGTACTGAGGTGGTGATTATGGTTGGTTGTGGGGCATTTGGGTGTAATTGTATTGTGGTGGCGATTGTGGTTGGGTGTTTGTGGTTCTGTTTCATCTGAGGGGTTGGTGGGAGGTTGATGTGTGTTGGGTTTGTTGTTGGGAAAATGAGGGTTGTGCCCATTGTGTTCGTGGGTCAACCAAATACCTTGGATGAGACACGTGCATTTCAGGGTTACTAACCGACCTGTACCAAGATAAATATTGATCCATGTGTCGCATATTACCATGATTGAGGAAAACCGGGAATTGCAAGATATGTCGGTGATGCCTCTGCCACATCTTACACCATTCTGGAGAAAAGTCTTTCCAGTTGGTAAGACCCTATTAGGCGTCGACCCTTTTGAGATGCCACGGGGAAAAACCAGTCAGATCACTAGGTATCTCTTGATGCATTCTGAACTGCATCTTCACACGGTCGTTGTGGTGCATCTCCAGAACATTGAACCGTATGATTGCAGTCTTGGCGCTCCAAATTGCTGCATCCTCGGGGTTTGGTTCATGGCCCAAACCCAAATATGGTCTCCAGACAAACTGCGCATAAAATTAAATCAGGTTAATGAAAATGTGATATATAAATAATTTAAAAGTAGAAAAGTTGAAAGGTACGACGTACATCATCCGGGCCTAGGTGATCCAATAGATTGCGGTATAGTGCGACATTGAATCTTGGATTCTTGCCGTAATCCATACCCCTCACCCAATACTTAAAGGAAATGAAAAATATTTTATTTTTATCATATCTTTGGTGAAGAGATGAATAGTGATAAATGATATAATTTGATGACTTACTTTGTTGCGTACGGGAAAACAAATGTGTTGTTATTGACGGGGTTTAGGGACTCCATCCTCCACCAACCCCAGGCTTGAAGTAAAAAAGCGCAGCCATAAAATGTACATTTTCCTTGATTGCATTTTTGCACAAGGAACTGTATAGGTGGACTAAAACAGCAGAACCCCGACTATACTTTCTAGTTTTTTCGAAGTCTCTAAGTAAATTTAAATACATAAAATTGACATTATTTCTCGTACTTTCGGGAAATAAAAAGGTTCTAAATAGTGTCATTAGATAAGTTCTAGATTTTATTACCCTGTCTTGCTCAGAGGAATTTTCGTTTAATTCCAAAGTCGCAAAATGATTTTTAAGCTCAGTTAGTAGTATACCCTGACCTCTCGCACCACCACCTTCAACCATATCCCTACCCAACAATTCTTCACACAGATAATTGGGTTGTTGAACCGACCCGTTAACGGCCTTACCATCGACAGGGTGACCAAGTAACACGTACACATCCTCTAGCATGACGGTACATTCACCTATTGGTAGGTGAAATGTATGGGTCTCTGGTCTCCACCTTTCCAACATTGCAAGTATAAACTTTGAATCAATTGTGCAGTTGGAGATCTTTATAACATGTCTGAAACCTGCGTATTCCAGATATGGTACGATAAATAGGTCGGGAGCAAGGTAGTTGTGAAACCAGATTTTTAATCTTTTGGTATCCTGAGTTAATAATGTAAAATGTGTAAGATTAAGTAAGATGAACAAAGCATTACCATAAGTATAAAAAATGTATAACTATAAAAGAAACTTACAAATGCTGCAATGTTGTCCCTTGTGCCTCTGTGAGAATCGCCCATTATGAGAAGAGCCATTGTTGAAAATGCCTGAGATTATGAAAGACTTAGAAAAAATTGTAAGAGATTATGAAAGAGTTTGTAGCAGAGAGTGAGATGATTGTGGGTGCGAGAGAAGTATGTTATACTCTGTATTTATAGGCAAAAAAATTTCATAGAGTAAGTGAGGTGGTAGCTGGTGCATGCATGCATGATAAGTGTCACTCTTGCAGTGTAGGCATAGGCTAGGTGGCAGCCTTGGAGAAGGCATCTCTGCATGCATGTAAAACGATTGGACATGAAGGGAGGCGCCATTGGACTTGGCGAAAGAGTACAAAAATGAAAGGTGTTGCCATCCCCATTGGCGAATAAGAGGTGGCATGGGGTGTAGAGTAGGCGCGGGCTAGGTGACAGCCTTGGAGAAGGCATTCCTGAATGCATGTAACACTATTGGAGGTGATGGGAGGAGACTTACAGGTTACAGTGTAGGTGCAGAGTAGGCGCAGGCTAGGTGGCAGCCTTGGAGAAGGCATCCCTAAATGCATGTAACACTATTGGACGTGAAGGGAGGCGCCATTGGACTTGGCGAAAGAGTACAAAAATGAAAGGTGTCGCCATCCCCATTGGTGAATAAGAGGTGACATGGGTTGCAGAGTAGGCGCATGCTAGGTTACAGCCTTGGAGAAGGCATGCCTGAATGCATGTAACACTATTGGAGGTGATGGGAGGAGACTTACAAGTTACAATGTAGGTGCAGAGTAGGCGCATGCTAGGTGGCAACCTTGGAGAAGGCATCCCTGAATGCATGTAACACTATTGGACATAAAGGGAGGCGTCATTGGACATGGAGAAAGAGTACAAAAATGAAAGGTGTCGCCATCCCCATTGGCGAATAAGAGGTGTCATGGTTAGCATAGTAGACGCATGCTAGGTGACAGCCTTGGTAATACTATTGGACGTGATGGGAGGAGCCTTAGAGGTTACAACCTTAGTTAATTCAAATTCAGTATGACCTATTTAGTCTTACATTTATCAAAACACTGATTCACTTAATCTCTCAAACTTTCCAACCTTCAAACCTTCAAACCTTCAAACCTTCAAACAATCAAACCTTCAAACCTTCAAATAACTCATAAACTTCCAACCTTCCAACCTTCAAACCTTCAAACAATCATACGCAATGGCCTCTGCACCCCAATATGTCATCAGCGCACATTTCAACGGTGAGACATACATTTGTCCCATCTCTGGGTTTTTGTTTAGAGACACAGACAACATCTAATTTCATTTAAACGGAAAAGCCAATTTCTTGTACTTCAAAAAATTATTGGAGGCCAAACTTGGACGAGGCCCGGTGACACAAATATTTTATCAGAATCCAGTTTTTTTTGGTAACAACCAAATAATATTTTATAAGGTTGAGGTTCAAGATGACAAGGATCTTCAGAATATGTTTTCCAGTCATGTGTATTTCGGGTACGACTCTATTGAGTTGTACATTATACTGCGGGAGTCTCGGGTGACACAAGTGGTTGATCCTTTGGAGACCGAACAAGCAGAGGTAGATGCTGTTGATGAAGAAGAAGAAGATGACGAGTTAGAGTTTGACGAAATGGTGAATGATGATTCTGAAGATGATGGGATACCCGGTATTCCTGCAAACGAGATCTACACACCACCTTCGCACATGACAAACTTCAACATGGGCGGAGATGAACCGTCTTCTGATTTATTTTTCAATCCGTATATGCAGTCGGATGAAAACTTAAAAGAGAAAGACAAGTTTCGTAACAGAGAAGAATGTATCAGAGCCATAAAAAAATTCCACATGCTCAACTCGGTCGATTTTAAGGTGGACCGTGTAAACCCAGAAAGGTACAAGATCAAGTGTGTCCACCCTGATTGTATGTTCAAGCTCACTGCATCATACAGATTAAGAGGTGATTGATGGGTCATAGGTTCCATGTCTACCCACACCTGTGTCAGTTCTACTCAATCACAGGACCATCGAAAACTTAATTACGATCTCATTTGTCAGAAATCCTACCACTCTTCAGCAACGATCCATCTTTGAAGGTGAAAACCATCATCTCCCACATAACTATGGTTTTTAACTATACTCCGTCTTACCGTAAGGCGTGGTTAGCAGAGACCAAGGAGATTGAAAAGGTGTACGGAAACTGAGAGGAGTCATACCAAGAACTTCCTCGCTACCCGAATGCACTCGAGACTTATTCTCCGGGTACTGTTTACATTCTGGAAAAAGTGCCAGCATACGCCCAAGATGGTAGTCAACTAAACGAAAATGGAATATTCAGTCGAGTGTTTTGGGCATTTCAACCTTGCATCACAGGGTTTGCATCATGTAAACCAATTATACAAATTGATGGGACTTGGTTGTATGGGAAATACAAAGGCACACTACTGATGGCAGTTGCACAAGATGGCAACAACAACATTTTCCCAATTGCCTTTGCCCTAGTCAAGAGGGAGACCAGTGGTGCTTGGAGCGTTTTTATGAAAAACCTGCGAACACACGTGGCTCCTCAATCATATCTCTGTTTGATCTCGGATAGACATGCATCCATTAAAAGTGCATATAATAATCCTGCAAACGGTTGGCATGACCCTCCTTCTACGCATGTCTATTGCGTTAGACATATCGTCCAAAATTTCATGAGGGAGATCAAGGACAAAACACTAGGGAAAGCAGTTATGAATGCGGGATATGCATTGACACAACCCACATTCAAATATTACCGCAACGAGATTCGTTTGTCAAATCCGGAAGCCGGTAGGTGGATCGACAATATTCCGATCGAAAAATGGACTAGGTTATATGACAATGGCCAAAGATGGGGGCACATGACAACAAATCTAATTAAATCTATGAATGGGGTATTCAAAGGCATACAAAACCTCTCGGTCACTGCTTTGATAAAATCTACGTATTTTAGGATGGCTTCGTTGTTTGCCAAAAGAGGTGAAATATGGAATGCAGTGTTGCAATCTGGACAATTATGGAGTGAAAGCTGCATGAAGTACATTAAGGCAGAAAGTGCCAAAGCCAACACCCATATGGTTATACAGTTTGACCGACACAGCCACAACTTCATTGTGAAAGAGACAATCGACCATAACGAGGGCCTGCCAAGACAAGAATATAGGGTTGTACTACCTTCTCGTTGGTGCGATTGTGGCAAGTTTTAAGCCTTTCGTATGCCTTGCTCTCATGTCATTGCCGCATGTGCTTATACCCATCAAGACGCGCTACAACTTTTGTCACACATTTACAAATCTGAAACGTTGCTCAACATTTACAACAATAGCTTCCCTTTGGTAGCAAAACCAGATTATTGCCCTGCATATGAAGGAGAAATAGTATGGAACAATGACCAAATGCGAAGGAACAAAAAGGGTCATCCCAAAAGTAAGCGCATCACAACTGAAATGGACTCCCTTGACAATCTGGAAAGAAAGTGTGGTTTATGCCGTCAGGTCGGACACAATCACAAAAATTGTCTGAATCGGGCGTCTGCCTCGACCACATAAAAATTGTATTACATAAAATCTTTCCTTAATTATGTAGTAAACATTAGGGTTTTTCGTTAACAATATTTGCTACAATAAACATTGCACGTAGAAGAAAAAAACATGATATTCCGTCTACGAAATTACAATTGTTAAAACAATATCATCTGACCCATGCATCATCAACATTACATCGATGTCTGTTTTGACTTCCTCCAACCAAACATTAGGTCTTCCTGTCGCATGTGAGGTTGATGTTCGTCTTTGCTGGATCCTTCAAATTTTCCCCCCTCCATGATGTCTACATCTAGCCATCGCAATAACTCCCGCTTCAGACGCTCTATGGAGTGAATGTGTCAGAATTTCATTTTCATCGCAGGTTTTGTGGCGGAGAAGATAACGTAACCATCTCTGGTAAAAATCATGGGCGATGTCATGACGCAAATAACAAAGTAAAAAATAAGAAAACAGTGCGAGAAAGTGTGAGAAATGATGGAGAAACAGACGAATTATTTATAAAACAACATTTTGCCCTATGAGCCAAGTGAAATGGTGCCTCCTCTCACTTTTAAAGTGCATGCGCCATCTCACTTGGCTAAAAGAGAGAGGAGGCGCCAAGTGAGATGGCGCCTAGAGCAAAAAGCTTGGTGGAGGCGCCAAGTGAGATGGCTCCTCCTTTGGAGAGCCATTTGAAACATGGTTATTTGCGTGATTTTTTCCGAAACATGATTATTTGTGAATCTTTTTTAATACCTGATTATTCAAAAAAAAAATTTCCAAGATGTCATGACACCAAATCTTATCCGTTTATTATTATTAGTCTAAAGATTAAGATATAATCACTTAAAAACTAACACATGAAAATTTTAAGGGATTTATCTTAGCCTTTAGATTAATAATAATAAAGGGATAGAATTATATATATATATATATATATGGAGAGGATCAATTGACACCAAATCTTATCCCTTTATTATTATTAATTTAAAGATTAAGATATAATCAGTTAAAAACTAACACATGAATTTTTAAGAGATTTATGTTAGCCTTTGGATTAATAATAATAAAGGGGGTAGGATTAGGTGTCAAATGATCCCCTCTTATATATATATATATATATATATATATATATATATATATATATATATATATATATATATATATATATATATATATATATATATATATATATATATATATATATATATATATATATATATATATATATATATATATATATATATATATATATATATATATATATATATATATATATATATATGTGTGTGTGTGTGTGTGTGTGTGTGTGTGTGTGTGTGTGTGTGTGTGTGTGTGTGTGTGTGTGTGTGTGTGTGTGTGTGTGTGTGTGTGTGTGTGTGTGTGTGTGTGTGTGTGTGTGTGTGTGTGTGTGTGTGTGTGTGTGTGTGTGTGTGTGTGTGTGTGTGTGTGTGTGTGTGTGTGTGTGTGTGTGTGTGTGTGTGTGTGTGTGTGTGTGTGTGTGTGTGTGTGTGTGTTGGAACAAAGAATTCAAGAAAGATGATTTTGTGAAAACAAGAAGGAGAGGAAGAGAAGAGAGAGAAATTTTGAGTTAGTTGAGCGTAACTAACTTTCTAACAGATTGTATTATTATTGTTGCATTCTAATTACAAACATAATGGCTCTTTATATAGGCAAAGTGCTCATGCCCAAATACACATGCTAAAAGCCCAAATGTAACCGAACAAGAATTATACAACTAACACACCCCCTAATTCATGTTCTTGAAACTTCTCATCCTGATGCCTTTCTTTAACTCTTCGAACCTTACTTTCTTCAGAGATTTGGTGAATATGTCAGCTAGTTACACTTTTGTCTTGCAATGTTTTATTTCGAGCTTCCCTTTATTGACTTGATCCCTCAGAAATTGATACCTTCTTTCAATGTGCTTACTTCGACCATGACACACTGGGTGATTCGTAAGGTTTATAGCTGACTTTTTATCAATAAACAGCTTCATCTTCGATTCCATTATTCTGAGTTCTTCAAGTAGCATTTCGACCCATGCTGCTTGGCATGCAACATATGATGCGGCCACATATTCTGCTTCGCATGATGACAAGGCCATAATGTTTTGCTTCCTCGAGCTCAAGGAGATTGGAGCTCCTTCGATCATGAAAATGTATCCTGCGGTACTCTTCTTTTCGTCTTGATCTCCACTGAAGTCTGAGTCAGTGTATCCATGAACTTCGACATCTGAGTTGTTCTTCGATTTCTTTGGTAACAGCGCACCATGATCAATAGTTCCCTTTATGTATCTCAATACCCTCTTTACTGCAATGAGATGACATTCTTGAGGCTTCTCCATAAATCTGCTCAACAATCCTACACTTTGGCAGATATCTGATCCAATATTGCAAAGATACCTCAAGGATCCAATGATTTGTTTGTAAAGGGTCGAACTTACAAATTCATCATTCGATTCCTTTTTCAGCTTTGCTCCAGCCTCTAATGGAGTAACAACTGCCTTACAGTTTCTCATATGGAACCTCTTCAGTACATCTTGAGCATACTTCGTTTGATGCAAGAAAACTCCTTCTTCGATGTCTTTGAATTCCATTTCCAGGAAATAGGAGATATTCCCTAAATCAGACATTTTGAATTCCTACATTTCGACTTTAACTTAATTATCTCAGCTTTATCTGCTCCTGTAATGAGTAAGTCATCAATATAGAGACATAAAATGATTCGATTGACACTTTATAGATCATTTACATGTACTTTATGTTCAGAGACACACTTTGTAAAACCTGCTTCGATTAGGAAGCTATCTATCCTTTTATTCCAAGCTCTAAGAGCTTGCTTCAAGCCATAGAGAGTCTTCCTTAATTTGTAAACTTTTGACTTCTGCCCTTTGACGTCGAAACCTGGTGGTTAAGTAACGTAGACTTCTTCTTCCAATGGACCATTCAAAAATGCTGACTTTACATCAAGTTTGTGCATTTTCCATCCTCTACATGCAGTTATCGAGACGAAAATCCTGATTGTTTCGATCCTTGAAACAGGCGCATATACTTCTTCGAAGTCAAAACCAGGTTTGTAGAAAACCTCTGGCCACCAGTCTTGCATTATACTTCTCAATCTCACCATTTGGCCTTCGTTTCACCTTGTAGATCCATTTCACATCGATTGGTTTCTTATTGGTTCTTTAGACAAGCTCTCAAGTCTTGTTCTTCTCAATGGCTCTAAGTTCTTCTTTCATGGCTTCACACAAGTTCTAATTGCTCAAGGCTTAGCCCAAATCAATTGGTTCCGCTTCAGCCATCATCATGGTTTCTTCTATTAAGTCACCATCTGCATCAATTTCTTAATCTAGAAACCTCTCATATCCAATCAGCCTAGTCGACTCAATTCTTGTTCTTGTGGATCTTCTTTCATTCTGCACAGGTGGTTCTTCATTTCGACTTGTCGAAGCTTCATTCTGTTCATCTTCTTCAAACACAGTTGTGATCGTGTCTGATTCCTGTCGAACTGAACTTCGACTCCAATCCCACCCTTTTCTTTCGTCTATAAGAACACCTCTAGTGATCACTAGTTTATCTTTGATTGGTGAATACAACTTGTATGCACCAGTCGAATGATAACCTATAAGCATCATGACTTCACTTTGATAATCCAGCTTCTTTCTCAATTTTTCAGGTACATGCCTGAAACACATTGATCCAAAAACTCTAAGATGACTTACATTTGGCTTCGACCCTGTCTAAGCCTCATGCGGTGTCTTTTCGACCCTCTTCTTCATTGGGCATCTACTTAGAATGTATACTGCTGTCGAAACTGCTTCAGCCTAAAATCTCTTAGGCATATTCTTAGCTTTCAACATACATCTTGTCATGTTCAGTACACTTCTATTCTTTCTCTCAGCTATGCCATTATGCTGAGGCATATAGGGTGCAATAACCTCATGCTCTATACCTTCCTCATTGCAAAATCTAGTAAGTTCAACAGAAGTATATTCACCACCACCATCAGTTCTTAACTTCTTCAATTTGCAGCCATTTTGTTTCTCAACATGCAACTTGAACTGTGTGAATACTTCACTTTTCCTTTTGAAAAGGTAAATCTACATATGTCTGGTGAATTCATCAATGAAAGTAAGAAAGTACCTGTTACCTCCATTCGAATTTACTTCAAAGGGTCCACACACATCTGAATGAACCAACTCCAGTTTTTGCCTTGATCTTATAGGCAAGTCACGTTTGAACACCTTCCTTGCCTGTTTAGCTTTGCAGCATTCCTCACATATCTACTTTGGTTCCTTCACATACGGCAACCCAAGCACCATTCTTTTCATATTGAGCATACATAAACTCTTGATGTTTAGATATTCATACTTGTAATGCCATAGCCAGTTCTTGTCTTCTTCTGTAGTTGAAGCAAGACATTTGTAATATGTTGTGTTGAGTTCAATATTGAACGTTTTGTTCTCCGCCAATGTTGCTTTCATTATTAGCCTCCCATCAGCCCTATATACCTTCATCTAATTATTCTCCAACTTCATATTGAAGTATTTTGCAAGTAATTGACCTACACCTATCAAGTCACTTGTCATCGAAGGCACATATAGAACTTCAGTGGTAGTAGCCTTTCGACCATCCTTTCTGATAATCTAAATATCTCCTTTACCACCTGATTTTATATGCCTGCCATCTGCAAACTTTATCACCTTTTTTACTGACTCATCTAACTTGGTAAACCAGTTTTTATTGCCAGTCATGTGGTTGCTACATCCTGAATCCAGATACTACATGTTGTTTTTCTCAGTAGTCGACTGGGTGCTCACCAGCAACAACACATCATCAGAATCATTATCTCCAGCTCGTGCATATTGAGCTTCATCACTATCTTTCGACCTCGCAGCTTTCTTTCTTCGACAGTCTCTAGCATAGTGGCAAAAACCTTGACAATTGTAACATTGCACCTCTTTTGTGTCAACTTTCTTCCCAGAATACTTATTGTCCACACCTTTCGAATTAGTATTCTTGCTTGACTTCTCATCACCAGCGAGATTCTTTTGCTGTTTCGACTTCTCTTTTCCAGCTTTCTTGCTGAATTTTGATTGCAATGCTTGTTCAGCTGCCTTCTATCTTTCTGAGTTTCTCTGCTGCAGCCTCATTTTGTGAGCCTCCAATGAAGCTTGAAGTTCTTCAACTTTATCTCAGATAGATTCTTGGCCTCTTCAATTGTTACAACAAAGTAATCGAAGTCTGCAGTTAAAGATCTCAATACCTTTTCTATCTTTTGCAGATCCCTACACACTTCACCATATGCCTTATTCTGGTTTATTAGCGTCACAACTCTTAAGAAATATGCAGAAATAGATTCATCCTCTTTCATCTGAAGCATCTCGTACTGCTTCCTCGGTGTCTGTAACTTCACCTTCTTCAGTTTCTCATCTCCAGCATACAAGGATTTCAGCTTTTCCCAAGCTCCTTTTGTTGTTTATTCTTCAATTATCTTATCGAATACGTCATAATCCACACACTGGTGAATCAAGAACAACGCCTTGCCATCTCTCTTCCTCTGATCTTTGTGTGCAGCTTTCTGGACTTCCGTAGCATCTACTTCCAGTTTTGATATTCCATCATTCAAGATTTCTATGACATCTTGAAATCTGAAAATAACCTTCATTTGCGCAACCCACCGTTGATAGTTTTCACCTTTGAAAACCGGTAGATTCGTTGGAAACTGTGTTGATGTTGTTGATCCGTTTGCCATTAGATTCTCTCTGAATCGCAAACAAGCTCTTGATACAAAGTTGTTAGAACAAAGGATTCAAGAAAGATGATTTTATGAAAACAAGAAGGAGAGGAAGAGAAGAGAGAGAAATTTTGAGTTAGTTGAGCGTAACTAACTTTCTAACAGACTGTATTATTATTGCTGCATTCTGATTACAAACACAATGGCCATTTATATAGTCAAAGTGCCCAGATCCAAATACACATGCTGAAAGTCCAAATATAACTGAACAAGAATTATACAACTAACAATATATATATATATATATATATATATATATATATATATATATATATATATATATATATATATATATATATATATATATATATATATATATATATATATATATATATATATATATATAAATTTTGTTTTGGAATTATTGACAAAAATATTTAAACCAATAGTAAAGTTGATATATTATTATTATTATTCAATATTTTTATCAATAACTTCATGTTTCCGTTATTATTCAATATTTTGATCAGTAATTTTCTGTTTTCGTTATTTTTAAATATTTTGATTAGTAACTTCATATTCCCGTTACTATTCAATATTTTGATAAGTAATTTCATATTCCTGTTAATATTCAATATTTTGATAAGTAATTTCATGATCTCATTAATATTCAATATTTTGATCAGTAATTTTATATTTCTGTTGATATTAAATATTTTGATCAGTAACTTCATGTTCCCGTTAATATTCATTATTTTGATTAGTAATTTCATGTTTCCGTTGATATTCAATAGTTTGATCAATAACTTCAAGTTCCTGTTAATATCCAATATTTTAATTAGTAACTTCATGTTCCTGTTAATATTCAATAGTTTGATGGATAACTTCATGTTCTGGTTAATATTTAATAGTTTGATCAATAACTTCATGTTTCCGTTAATATTCAATATTTTTATCATTAACTTAATGTAAAACAATTACACGGGTACCGCTGTGTTACGCACAATTGTGATCAGTTATTTATTAGTTAGAAAAAAATACTGATTAAATAAAAAATATGTGAAAGTAGCATTAGTAAAATAAATAGGATAGTTAAATAAATAAAAATATGAAAAAATAAATATGATAACAGGAAGGAAGATTGATATAAAATCTCCACTGAATAAATGTTAAATAATATAAAAAATAAATACACCACGAAATAAGAAATGTACTAGTGTGGTACACACGCTTTTATTTTTAAAGTGTAATAAAAATATAAATAAGAAAAATAAAATTGTTTTACCAAAAAAATATATCATTTTTATAAGTAAGACATATTTTCAAAATAAAAATAATTTTTTTTTACAAAAATTGTTTTGCATCAATAATATATATTTTATTTTTAAATATATTGTATCTTAAATTTAAAAAAATATCAAAACAAAGCTATTAGTAACATAAATAATTAAAAAACAACACATTTTTTACGTGTTTGAATTCATACATTGTTTTTAATATATTTAATTTTATTTTCTTTAATTGTAAAAAAATAAAATAGTCTATGGATTCGCACGAATTCTAATATACTTATTTGTGCGTTTAGACGATACTAGTGTGTTACCCGTGTCGCACGGGTACTGGTGAGGTACGCATGCTTTTGTTTTTAAAATGTAATAAAAATATAAATAAGGAAAACAAAATTGTTTTACCAAAAAAATTTATTATTTAAAAAAAACATATTTTTAAAAGGAAAATATTTTTTTTACCAAAATTGTTTTATATTAATAATATATATTTCAAATTTGTATATATTATCTTAAAAAATATTTTATCTTAAATTAAAAAAAACCAAAATAATAATATCAGTAACATAAATAGTTAAAAACCAATAAATTTTTCTCATATTTGGATTCATATTTTTTAAATTTTTTTTTATTGTACAAAAATGTCATAACTCATGGATTTGCAGAAATTTTAATCTGGACACACGTGCATTCGTATGGGTACGGATCTATTACACTCATATGTTTCTAAATTGTACAAAATATGTAATAACCAGTGAATTCACACGTATTTTAATATAAATACTTGTGTATTTCTACGGATACTAGTGTATTTATTCTATTATTATTTGTGTTTAAGTTCATGTAATTGATTTAATTTATAAATTATTTATTATTATAAAATTCACACAATAGTAAAATGAAATAAAAAATATATATTTATATATATTTTTTGGTAATCATCAAATAATTATGAATTGTTTATATTAGCATATAATTCTAATGATATTTAACTCATATATTGCTTATGTATGTTTGTCTAATATTTTTTACTTATAAATATTTTTCTTATTGATTTCTATATTAGTAACATAAATAATTGTAAAAAATAATATATTTTTCTCGTACTACATTTAAATAAATTTATTTTTAAACTTCAAAAAAAGAGAAAAACTTTTTGATACAGTAATAATGACCGTTTATTACAAACGACAAATTCCAATTATATAAAAAATATTAAAAATTACTATTTTAATTTGTAATATTATCTAAGTTTCAATTATATAATTTTTCTTTTATAATTTTATTTACTTTTTTTTAGTTTGAACATTTTTCATAAAAATTTTCGAATTGAAATTCCTTTAAAAAATTTTAAGTTTGTCTTTTTGTGATCACTTTGAAGATACAATCCTCATTGTAACCATTAATAAGAAGAAAATCAATCATCAATCATCAAATTTTGTATTTTGTTATAGTTTAATATCTTTTAATACTTATTAAATTTTATTTTTTGTCACTTACATTTTAATTATTTTATTAAGATTTTATGCAATATTTACTATAAAGGTTGATTTTCCCAAATAGAATTACATTTAGTTTTAAAAAAATTTTATGATTATTTTTTTTTGCGAAATCACAACTTATATCTATTATTATCCATTTTTTCATTAAAAAAAATGCAACCTCACATCTCATTGTATTGTATCTCTCTAAGTATTTCTCCTCTCAATCTCAATGTTTAGAAACATTAAAAAAAATAGTTACACTTGTTCTTAATAATAAAACATAAAAAATATATACAATAAATTATGAAACATATCAATCTAAATATTTAGCAACATTAAAAAAATAGTTACATTTCTTCATAATTACAATATTTTAAAAATATATACAACAATTTGTGAAACATAAGTGAGAGAAATTAATAAAAAAACAAAAGAACCGAAAAAAATATTAAAAAATTACCACTATAACATTTTAACTTTACGACAACGCATAATTTTCAGGAGGTAAAATAACTGTTCTGATAGAATATAATAGAGAACAAAATTTATTTTCCATTACGATAGTATATATATTTTTTACAAATATTATGCAACATCTCGAAGAGAATGACTTTTATTAATAATAGATTAAAATCGTTCTCATATAATTTGTTATTATTTTTATAAAATATTAATTTTTTGGAGACAGTTCTAAAATTACTGTAAAAAGTCACCAAATATTCCTTAAAATCAATTTTATAATAGAATTAATTTATTTCATTACATAATACTAAGAGTACATCAGGCATATATATATATATATATATATATATATATATATATATATATATATATATATATATATATATATATATATATATATATATATATATATATATATATATATATATATATATATATATATATATATATATATATATATATATATATTAAGGTGATTTAGGAAAGAATTTGTGGTCTATTTTGAAATCAAATCCCTCTGATTATGAAATATTTTCTAGTTTACCTATACTAATGCATGTATCAATTTCACTAAGTATTGCAAGTTTAAATATCTTTTAATCCAGAACAAAGTGTAATTTCTATCAAGCAAATTTTGCAGGATTGTATCACTCAAATTCTGCAGAATTGTATTACATAATAGGCTGAACAAGATACACATGAGTTTCTATTTTTGTGACACACTATGACACACTCTTAATTTAAAAGTAACACGGGATTAATTTCAACCGCCCAAACTTAAACGAACACGGGATTGATTTCAACCACCCAAACTTAAACTGGAACCGTGGGTAGCACTGAAACCCAAAATGTTGATTAATTGAATCCCTTGTATTTAATCTCTGTGGTGAAGTATAATATTATATAATACATTTTTTTTATTTGAATCTTCATATTTACTTCATAGATCCCAACTCATTTTTTTATTCGATGGACAAATTTAAGTATTTTTTTTTGTTTTTCAGATTCATTTTTAAGGCGATGCTCTAAATTTGAAGGGATACTAACTTTCTTCAAATAGCGGGTCTTCATTTCTTTTTAGTGGAATTGCATTGTTGTGTTATGGTCCTTAATAAGATACAATTTTTTCATCTAAATGGTATGTTAGTAGTGGTTTATCGATTTCTGGATGCAAATTGTTTTTGAAACTTAATTCATGAATTTATCAATAGGATTAGTGAAACATGTATTTTATGGGGATTAGTTTCATTAATGTACTATTAACCAATACAAACAAATGGTAATTGTACTTCCCTCAAATTAGTAGAACAAGGTCCCAAATTATTAGCCTAGTGGTGCGTATTAACTAATTGGATTGATGATGTACTGATGATGAAAAAGCCAGGTGATCTGAAAGTAAGTTTCAGTGTCATGAGATTGGAAAGTAAGTTTCAGAGTGTGTTATGAGATTGTAGTGGGCTAAGATTAGGATGCACTTTAGATAAAGTTAATGGTGAACACAACAATTATAATTCACTCACTTTTTAAAAGATTCATACTGCAAATCTAATTAGGAAATTTATTAATTAATGAAAAGGCAAATAAAAAGGTTAGCATAAAAACAGAAAGAACCTGTTTGATTTGAAGAATGTTTCCAAATCAACAAATCACAAAGCGATAAAAGTGCTAAAGTCGTGTGTAATTCAGTTTATTTTGTCGTCGTGTATTGCATTTGTAAGTTCATAATTGAGTAGTCTGTGATAAGAGGAATGTGATTATTTGTGTTTACCTAATTAGTTGATAAACAACTTCACTAATCAATTATAGTTATAACATAAGCGCTTATCTTATAACTACGCGTGTATAAGATTAGTTCTGTAATAGAAGATATGATAAAGTTGAACTGATTTTATAAGTAAACTTGAATAACTTATAGAAAAAATTTGAAAATAACTTATGGAAATGTCATAAATAGTTTCCATAAGCTCTCCTAAACAATAACACAAATTTTTATCTTTGTAGCACCGACACCAGTGAAAAAAATGTGTGTCCGTCTCTGAAACCGACAAATTATTACTGGTGTAGATGTGTCAGTGTCAGTGTCGTGTTACTGGTGTCCGTGCTATAGGTTTTTATGGAAACATATTTAACTCAAACTGCTTTATACTGATTGCTTTGTAAAAGTTTCTGATTCCTTTTTGTCTTCATTTTCTCCAAGGATGAGAGTATTTTGGTACAAAACAACTAGAGTTCATTGCTTTGTCTCAAAGGACTGGAAATTCCAAGCATCAGTAGAAGTTCAGACCCTACAAATTGAAGCTAAAATTCATTTTGCCCAATTGACATTATACCAGGTTTGTATTGACATCTACCTATGGAATCTGATGTGAATGAGTGAATTTTTAAGTCCCTTACTGCACTAGATGAGCACGTTGTGTGTTTTGGCAACAAATCCTTAGTGTCTTCAATATATATCAACTGTGATTAACGTTATCGACACCTTCCGATTCCGTTTTGTGTTGTCATGTCAGTTTTCACATTTTTTTAAAAACGTGGTTATAGTTTAATAGTTTGATTATGATACTGGTCGTTTTTGTTAGATTTTTTACACAAAAAGTAGAAGCTAGTTTCACGGAACTGAAAATTTTCTATCACATAACTGATATAGTTTTATGGTATTAGTACGAGAGACCATGCGTGAGAATGTAGCCCAATAAAAAAACAAGCAAAAAATATGTAACTGAGAGTGAATTAGACAAGTATTCTAAAGTACCTTGTACTCCCATTTTATGCTTCACCTTATGATGATGTTAGCTTGGTATTAATTCAAGAAATAAGTTACTAAGGCATTTGTTTATATATAGAGACAGACAAAGAGTGAGAGTGATATTTGATTTAAGAAAGTACGAAAATTTAGTTGGACTTAAAGTTTGTTTTCTTTGACTTTATATACATAAAGTATGCATGTATATACATGCGTATGCACTATGCAGGTGGGCAAATAGTGTACGTATATATTAAGTAATAGACTACGATTAAAAAGTGTTGCTATATCAAGTAAAACGACCATTTAAACTAAATCAATTGCAACGGTTATAATTTGCAAATGGAGTGTAACTGTTGTTGTTTGGAACCGTTCTCTAAAGAGCATTAAACAACGGTTCTCTTTAAAATGTTAAAATCGTTCTAGTAGACAATGGCAACAGATTATTTAGATTTGACAATGATTTTCACCTGTTCCCTATAGTTTAAATGTTTTAGTGTATTGATATTTTTTTAATTTTTTTATCTTCTCCATAGATCTACCACCTGGAAAAAAAAATTAAAAAATTAAAAAGATGAAATATATAGAGGTTTTGTCATGAACTATATAAAAATGGTAAAAGAATATCTATATTATACCCGAACAATAATATATATTTATAGATCTACCATCTAAAAAAAATAAATAAAAATGTTAAAACCTACACTTTTGTTATAAATGTTGTTTAGCTTTTTTTCATCTTCTTATTTATAAATCTACTATCCTTAAAAAGAAGTGAAAAGGATGTTAAAAAATATAGGGTTTATCATGAATTTTAAAAATAGAAAAAATAAGATCTATACTATCAAGAGAATACACATACGATTACAGATCTACAACTTAAAAAAATAAAAATAAAACGTTAAAACTTAAGGTGTGTTTGAATTGGCGGGGGACAAAATTGACTCTGGCATAATTGAGTTTGGTAGAGTTGATTTTATTGAGTTTAACATAATTGATTTATGTTTGGATATAAAAGTGAGTTGAACAATAAATTTCAGTATAAGCATCATCCAGAATCAATTATAGAGACAAAAACTATAAATTCTAACTTCAAGTAAAATCAATTATGGAGAGAGAATCAATTCTATTTTTGCCTAACCAAACCTCTCAAAATCACTCAAAATCAATTCTACCTCTTTAGAATTGTTTTTTCATGTTTTTATAGGTAGATCTATAACCTGAAAAACCAAAAGAAGTGAAAAAGATGGAAAAAAATATGGGTTATATCATGAACTTAAAAAATGACAAAAGTAGATCTATATTATTTAAAAAAATACACAAATGATTACACATAAGTATAGATCTACACCCTAAAAAAATGTTAAAACTTATCCTTTTTCATATTGTTTCAAGTTAGTTTGTCTCTTTGGATAGATCTATAACTTGAAAAACAAAAAAAGAAAATTAGAAATTAATTTTAACTGTGTAAAAGATTGTTAAAGATAAAGTGATGAATGAATGAGAGAATCAAGAAGAAAGAAATAGAGAAGAATGTGAGAGATGTAGCAGGAAAGAGAAAGAAGAGGGAAAGAAAAGTGGTCGAGAAATGGGAGAGAATGTGAGAAAATAAGAAAGCATTGGAGTAAAGATTAAAAAAATGGTTGGAGTTCAATGGATGCTGAAACGGTTGCACAATCATGACGGGAAAGATTTGGAAAAGAAAATGTCGAAACAAATGGAATTCATTGGATTTTCTAAACATACGATAAATTGTTAGGCCAACCACATAGTTTAATGTGAAAAGAGAATGACATTTTAGATTCGTAAAGAACAGTCACTTTTCTTATATAATAGAAATATTGAATAATCTCATCATAATTTTTGTGATTAAAATTCATATTTAATTCCAATGCTTCATATCCCTTATTAAAATGGGTAATTACTTATGGCGCATTATCTATTAATGTCTTAAATAGTATCTTCGAGTATAAATCTTTATTGTAAAATTAATGGGATTCATGTGCGTTTGCATAGGTACTGTTGTCTTACGCGCATTTGAACTCAAATATAAATTTAAACCAAAACAAAATATTTAATAATAGTTAGTATATCATATAAAAGTATAAATAAAGTTAAAATGTAATAATAAAAAAGTTGAAGAATTAATATTGAGTAAAAATTAGAAATTAAAAAGAAATAAAAATAATTTTAAAATAATAAATTATTATTGGTAAAAACCCACATAGAAGTGTTTTAAATTTTATGATAATTTTGGTCTCTATATGGATTCATGTTTCATAATATTCATTATATTATTTTTATGGTAAAATGAAGTATAAAAATGGTTTTTGCTTATAAAATTTGAAAAAAAATTAATTGAATGTATAATTAATAGAAATGTTTTTAATCAGTAACTTAATGGTCTTGTTAATGTTTAATATTTTAATCAGTAACTTCATGTTCCCATTAATATTTAATAATTTCATATTCCCGTTAATATTCAATATTTTGATCAATAACTTCGTATGTCCGCTAATATTTAATAATTTGATCAGTAACTTCATGTTCCCGTCAATATTTAATACTTTGATCAGTAATTTAATATTCTCTTTAATATTCAATATTTTGATTAGTAACTTCATGTTCCCGTTAATATTCAATATTTTGATTAGTAACTTCATTTTCCCCTTAATCTTTAATATTTTGATAAATAACTTCATGTTCTTGTTAATATTCAATAGTTTGATCATTAAATTCATGTTCCCATTAATATTCACTATTTTCATCAACAACTTTATGTTCTCTTTGATATTCAATATTTTATCATTAACTTCATGTTTTCGTTAATATTTAATATTTTGATCATATTTTTAAAAGAAATAGATATTTTTAAATTAAAAATAAATTAATTTTACCAAAAAAAAATTACATCAATAATATATATTTAGATTTTCCATATATTATCTTGAAAATGTTCATATCTTAAATTATAAATAATTTCAAAATAAAAATATTAGATACATAAATAATTAAAAAACATATGTGCGTATCATATTATTTTATATTTAAATCAATAGCTTAATATCAATATCATATGTGCGTATCATATTTAAAAAAAATAAGAAATTAGAATTTGAATCAACAATAGATTTTTCCCGTCTATAAAAATAATAAATATTATTATTATTTTGAAATTATTTATAAAAATATATGAATCAATAGTAAATTTAGTTTCATTTATAAAAATAACATTATTCGCCTAGCTAATGGGTGTGGTATGTTAATTTGTCGTCAATTGTTTATAAATTTGAAGAAATAAGAAATTATAATGAAATAAAGAAAAATTAAATAATTTATTAATTATTTCTAACTAAAATAATTTATTATTTTAAAAAGAGATAATGCATCATTTTCTATAATTTTTTCTGTATATAAAAATATTTGAATCAACAATTTAATTATTTCTATTTATAAATATTTTTGTTTAAGAATTATTTATAAAAATATTTAAATCAATACTAAAAAAAATTTCATTATTATTTAATATTTAAATTAATAGCTTAATATCAGTACCATATGCATGCACCACATCAATATTCGTGTAGTGCAAAAAAACAAATATAAATTTTAGTTTCAACTTCAAAAAAAATTAATTTAAAAATTATCTATTTATTTTGCTTTTTTCCTAAATAAAGTTAAGTTTTAAAGTTATAAATAATTAATAATAATGATGTTTTAAAATTATCATTAGCTTACATGACATTACACTTCCATTAGCTTACATATCTTGCATATGTACAGATGTATCATAATGTTTAAAGTTGTAATTCAACATCTTTTCTTTTTACTTTAGGTAGAATTAAAAACTATTTCATTGATTAATTTCTTATTCAATTATTTATGTTTAATTTGTTGAATTTGAATTAGCATTGCGTCTTGGGCCTGTTGTGGATTTGGGAAATACAAGGGGTTGGTTCATGTGCTTATCAACGGAAATGGCGTGCAGGAATCCTTCTAACTATATATGGTGGGATCAGTTCCATCCAACTGATACAGCGAGAGCTTGGCCAAGTTCCCTCGGAAAACCGTTAATTCATACGGAGTTCGCAATCAAGCTCAACAGCATGAAGATCAATTAAAACTACAGCATCAACAACAACAAATGATGGTCCATAATTCAATGGAGATCAAAATCAAGTGCAAGCTACTGCCATGCAAATTGCATCCAACAACTATATGGTTAGTGTAAAAAGTTTTGTTTATAACAAATGAATACAACAAATCAAACATACTTCATTTTTCCCTGTAGTTCTTGTACAATTATGTTTGATGTTTGGTTTTTTCCGTGCTTTATTAGCTCTATGAACTCTCCATAAGCTGCATTATTGAAAATCATAACTTCTGTTGTTTTGAAAGATACCTGACCATTCCTAGATATAATGTAGAGAGAATCACCGGCCTTTTCCAAAAAAAAACAGGCAGTTTCTAATGATTTCAAAACATGTATTACATCCTGAAGTTGGTCTATCAAAATCAGAACGATGCCCCTGCTTTACAATATAAAAAACATCAGACGAAACATAACATAATAAAAAAATAATGAAGGTTCATGGAAACTGTCTTTGGTAACTGTTTATTATAACATACAGATTGAATAAAAGTAATCATAAAGGTAAGAAAGGCAAAAGGGTTAGAATGTAGTATACAAATAGCAAATATAAAATTGGAACTAAAAAAGCTATCCACATGCTGTGTTTTTGAAATAAAAGGATAAAATAGACTTTTTGGGTATGATCCCAATACGTTTTCTCCGCATTCGCATCAATACTGAATCCCATGATATCTTGCTCATCTTCAAATGAAAGAATATAAATTATGAACAAAACTAATTTTGTTTACTTAATAAAAATGTCTCATTTCACAAAAAAATCATAATACTTTTTTTAACCATTATCAACCACCAACACTACTTAATAGTCCACCAAATCAAATAATACATCACAAAATAAGAATAACAAAATTACTACTATCTAGTGAGAAGCTGAAAAGATGTATGAAATGTTAAAGGCCTTGAAACCTCTGTTGATAAAAAAATGTCAATGATAATTATGTTTAAGTTGCAGTTGTCTTGAATAAGGATGGTTATGAGAATGTTGGTGCACTAGTGGTATCGAGTTTGGAGACCAAAGATAGTTGAGTCATAGGCTCAGGTTGCTCTTATCACATGTGTCCAAGAATATAATGCTTTGAAACATTGAAGTTGGTGCAAGGTGAAGTAGTTCGCCTTGGAGATGATAAGGCTTGCAAGGTTCATGGTATTGGTACAATTAGACTTAAAATGTTTGATGATCATGAGTTTCTTATTCACAATATCAGGTATGTTCCAGAACTCAAACGAAATTTGTTATTTATAAGAATGTTTGACAATCTAGGTTATTACATTAAAGTTGAACGTGGAGTGTTGAAGATTTCACATGATGAAGTCATTATTGCTAAATGGTCTAAAATATGTAGTTTATATATTTTAGAAGGTTCAAATGTTATTCACTCATCATCAACTAGTGGAGGCTTTCATGACAAGAAAGAGGTATGCGATTTAAGGTCAATGCATTAGGAATGTCCTGAGGCTGTTTCAAAAGTGAATAATGAAATTTGCAGAAAACAAGGGAATTTTAAGAGAAAGTTTAGAAAGAAAAGGGTTTAGGGTCAAAGGGAAACCTTTTTAGAGTTATCTAGAAGGATTAGAAAGTACTTCTTGATACCTTGGGTTTGAGTGATTCTTATATTGAGAATTGGAGAGGTTGGAAAACATTTGGGTAGAAAATATGGATATGTTCTTGGGAACTTTGAAGGTGAAGACTATTTTCTTGTAACTCATTTGTAATGTATTGTAACAACTTTTTATTTATAGTGAATTGGAGAGCTGCTCACTCCCTCAGACTAGACCTTTTGATCGAACTGGATAAACAAACCGTTCGCCTTTTCTCACTTTATTCTGTTATATTTTATGCTTATTAATTATTATTGATGAAAGCCATTTATTTTGGTTGTTACTGTTCTTTGCCTCACATATCAAAGTGTTGAATTAAATTGAACCTTGTCATTATCACAACAATTGACACCCACCGTGGGGGCAAAGGGGTATTGTTACAAATGAGCACCATGGATAAATAGGATATCACAAAAGATTTTGGAGACAATGATTTTAGATTGTGGAAAGTGAAGATGCAAACAATTTTAATTTAAGAGAAGCGTGTTGAAGCTCTGAAGGGAGAGACATTGAAGCCTGCAAGGCTTACACCAGCAGAAAAGACCGAGATGGTGGATAAGACCAAGAGTTCTATTATCTTGTGTCTCAGGGATAAAGTTCTAAGGAAAGTTGTCATAAGACAGGGGATAAAAATGCATGTCATCGCTAAGTTGTTATTGAGTTTTTGGGGATGGGATGATGTCAAAATAACTTACTTGGTTGGTAGAGAATATCTTTAGAGGAAGAATAGTAAAAACCAAGGGATAAACCTGTTAGAAACTATAACTGAGAAACTATAACTTATAATATCTCTTGTGGGCTTGTTAGATTACCTAGGAAGAAAAGGATAATTGAAAACAAGTGGATGCAAGTGGTGAGATCAAGACTCAAGGGTGTCTTGAATTTGATCAAGGTTATTGATTAGAGTTTCAACATGGTAGAGAGAAATAAGGTGGTTGATGGTTAAATTGACATCATAAAAGTTTCAAGTTAAGGTGGAGATTGTTGAAGTATGTCTTAAAACCTTTTTTGATAAAGAGAATGAAAATATGTTTCGAGATTGCCAAAAATCACAAAGCTGAAAAGCAGCAAGAATGCCTGGTTCAGGCGGTTCATAAATATCAGGTTTGGTATGTTCGATTTGCAGATCAATTCATTAATGTTAGAATATTTTATATTAATTTAGAGCTCATATAAATTAGTATAAAAATATATTATAAGATATTTATAATATTCTAAAGATAATATAAGACATGTGTTTATAATATTATAAGAGATATTATAAGATATATATTTATAATATTGTAAGAGATATTATAAGATATTTATAATATTTGAGAGATATTATAAGATTATAATAATATATTTTACTCTAACAATTAATGATATATGTTTTTGATTTTGTGGTAATTGGATTGAACTCTGGTCTCGACAGGGGTAGCTTCTATGGTTCGACAGAGGTTAAGCATGAAGTTGAAGTTTGTTCACATGTTATTGTCGAAAATATGCTATGTTGTTAGCATGTGGAATTGGGCCAACTTATTAACTCAATTGTTTAAGATAGCTTGTTACTTAAGTTAGTTTAGTAGTCTATAAATAGACTAGTTCTCTAAAGTTGTTGAGAGATGGTTGTTGCGGTAAAGCAGTAAGGAAGTATTTTTAGTTTTGTTTTTATCGTTTCCACATGGATTAGTGCGAGGGAAAGAATGTCATTCAATAGTCTCTATGTTTCTAAGCTTGGCTTAGAATGGTTTAAAACATAAAGTGAAAAAAAGTAAATTAAATGAACAAGAAAATAAATACATTATTTAGAGAGGAGAGAACTCGTCGAGATTGAATTTCAGCTACCCATCAAATACTTAAATCTACCGATCAGTTGTACTAGCCTAAAACAATCGTCAATATCATCACGTATCACCCACAACAAAGGTTATGTCTAACGCAAAATTGAAAGAACAACCATATTGTCTCATAGGCGATGTCTCACACAACTAAACAACACAGAGGCATTAAGAACTGATACCCGCTGTGAATATTAAGTATAAATCTATCTCTAGAGTCTAGACCTAATAGATGTTCATCATAAATCTGGATTTGAACCATATATGTCTATAGTAACTCAAATCCAACATAAAGCAAGCAATCATTGATATTGATTTATAAAATAGATATTATACAACACCATGATCAACAAATATACATAAAATCAAGGTAAACTTACATACAAACCCCAAAAAATAGATAATACAAAGAGAAGAAGGAAGAAGAATCAAACATCTCTCACGGTGTCAGGAAAATTCGTCAGGAGAATTGTCACTTTATTCTAAAAATGTAGCGCAAAAATAGGAAAATTCTCCCCGAGCTCACCTGGCGACCAAAAGGCGCTCAAATTAGCCCCGAGCTCACATGGTGAATTTGACAACAATGAGAAAAATAATTTCTTGCTTTCACCATAACTCGAGAATCGTAACTCTGATTTACACATGGTCAGAAGCGTTGAAAAGCTTATTCAATGCTCTATCTAACAATGAATAAATATCAAAGAAATTGACGATTTTTCTCTTCTTTTCTTTGAGCCTTATTCTTTGATGAATTGCTCAAAATTGCATCTTTGAAGTTGTGCCTTTGGCTCTTATTGCTCAATGCTTCAACCATGCATGTATATCTACAAAATATATGAAAAAATGATATAATATTTACAATAAAACACGATTATACACAATATATACGTATTTACATACAAGTTGAGGTTTATTCAAAGAATTTTAACAAAATAAGTCGATAAGTGCCACAAAACTATACACAAATTTAAATACAATTTGGCACTTATCAGAGAGATTATTGGTTGTTGGTATTCACTTGTAATATATAAACCCTAATAGAGAAAGTGAATTGTAAAACTGTTATAACCAATGATGACTTTCTTCTTCTTCTTCTTCTTCTTCACTTTTCTCCCTCTTTAGTAAAACCTAATCGGGTTTCTTATGTTCGTTCAAGAAACTCAAAGCTTTATTCGTTATTGGTGCAACGTTTGTCACAACAAAATAGTGTGGTGAGCATGGATAAATATGTCTTCAATAAAGTTTGAGATTTAGAAATTCACTTGAATTAATGATTCCGGTTTATGTCGCTTGAAGATGCAAGCCCTTATTGTTAAACAGGGTTTGCTAGATGCATTAAAGAGATCTAAAGCCATGGATGCTGCCCTAACGAAGAAGGAGAAGATGAGGGTGATCAAGAAATCTCACATCTCCATTGTATTAAGCCTTGATGATAAGGTTCTCCGACAGGTTTCAAAGGAGAAGACGACAGTGGGACTATGGACAAAACTCAAAGGATTGTACATGACTAAATCCTTGGTAAATTGTTTGTACTTGAAGAAAGCTTTGTATTCATTCAAGATGAGTGAAGACAAAATATTTTCTAAGCAGTTGGATATGTTCAATAATCTAATTCTTGATCTGGAGAATATCGAGGTTAGTATCAATGATGAAGATCAAGAATTGTTATTGCTGCCTTTTCTACCAAAGTCTCATGCTCACTTCAAAGAAACTCTCTTGTATGGAAGAGAGTCCTTGACCTTTAAAGAAGTTCAATCTGCCTTGTACTAAAAGGACATGAACAATAAGAAGGAGCATAAACCATCGTTTGTTGGAAAAGGTTTTTCCGTTAAAGGAAATTCTTGAAGAAAGATGGTAGGTTTGAGAATAAGAAGGGTAAGTCACAAAAGTATTATGGTGGTGATGCTCCTGCAATTAGGTGTTAGCATTGTAACAAGGATGGTCACACAATAAAATTGTGCCCTGATCACAGAAAAATCATGGTGGTAAGGATAATGGTAATGCGGCCATTGAGCTAGATGATTATGAATAATATAATATCCTGGTAGTTTCAAGCAACAACTCGAGTAAGGAATGGATTATGAATTCAGGTTTTACTTGACACATGACTCTAAACAAAGATGTGTTTTGTGAATTATGTGATCAATATGGTGCATCAATGCTGTTAGGAAACAACAAAGCCTATAACAAGACAGATGTTGTAACATTTGTTGACAAAACACTTGCTAAATCTGGAGATTGTGCAAAAAAATAAATTGTAGAAAATTAAACAACATAATTAATTGTTAACCCAGTGCAGTGCAATGTCACCTACTCTAGGGGCTACCAAGCCAGGAAGAAAATCTACTACGATAGTATTAGTTCAAAGCTAAACCAACCTTAGTTTACAACTTATTGCCTAATCACTATCTTGTGCAACTTCTACCTAGAGACTACTAGATATGAGATCTCTTTCTCACTTCCAATCACCACAGTGATACCTACAGCCACAAACCTTGTGACTAGACCAAAACCAAATATAAGGTTACACTTCAAATACAATACTTAGCTTTGCTTAAAAGCTTCAACTAAGAACAATACTCAACTTTTTGCTTAAAAGCTCATGAGTGAGAACAATAACTTGATAAACTATCAAGTAACAATAAGTCAACCTCAATGTGTCAAAAGATACATGAGTGATATACAAAGAACAAAAACACAAAGGTCGTAAAAGACCCTAAAACCATAATCGTTATTGTTCTGGACTGGGCCCGACAGGCCCAAAAGCATTGCAAAGGCCCAGTCCAAATGGACTTACAAGGGCCACACCGACCAAAGAGTGAGACCGTGCCCGACGCGCAGTCGCTGGCTCGACGATACACCTCCAGCTCGACATGAGATGGTCCAGCACCACATTCTGAGGTCCAGCTCGACGTTACCTCGAGCACCCCAGCTAGGGCAGACTCAGTCCACTGTTCCCCAACGATACTCCGAAAAGACCGCGTCTCCGTCCGCCCGCACTTCACGCAGAACATCCAGGAAGGGGACCACGTGCGGGTCCCCACTACGCACGTAGAACTTGGCAGTTCCTCCATTGGGCCAAACCTGCCCGGCCCAGTGAAGGAACCTTGGCCCAGCGCTGGGGGCTATAAATACCCTCTGCTTCCAGAGGGTCAGGTATTCATCATTCTAACCTTACACTTGCTATTATCTGCTCGTACTCCTACTTACTTCAGCATCGGAGTGCCTTGCAGGTACCCCCCCCCCCCCCACTTCGTTCAAAAAGCTTTCTGCTCGGAGCCAGTCGTGACGGTCCATTTCTGATCAGGTCAGATCAGTGGCGCCGTCTGTGGGAAACTAGCTTCCCCGTCTAACGAACAATTCTAAAGACCAAAGCTCAATTCAACTACCTGTCATGGCTGATCCAGCTCGCGACGAGCAGCCCGTCCGTGTCGCCGACACTAATAAAGGTACCGCGGACAAGAATGGACACCTCGATAACCTCGGTGATCCCGGCCTCAGTACCATCCCTGTGACAACCGCCCCTGGACCTTCCTCCTACAGGGACGGGGCTACTGCATCATCCTCTTTGACCCCTCCAGCACTCGAAGACGACCCGGTAGCTCTCGCTCATTACAGAGCTGCCCGGTTCTATGAAGTCCCAGTTCCCGCCGGGGTAGATGCCACGACTCAGGCACTGTTCGCGGCCATTAATCAGACGAACTATCTCATCTTCGCCCAAGGAGAAAGATTAAGGGCACTTGAAGATGATCGACGACCCCCGAGGAGGCATCGGAGGCCACACTCTCCACCTCCTCGGGTCACAGAAGTTCGACACCCTTCTCCCCCGCGGAGACACTACAGGGAGAACTCCAGGAGCCCCTCTCCCCGGCCAAAGCAGAGGCGGCCTTACTATGAGAGACAGCCCGCCATCCCTGCCAGAGAACCCAGTCGCGACCCGTCAAGGCACGACAAGAGGCACGTCGGGGACGGGCGTGTGACCTTCAACCACCGAGCATCACGCTCGAGGGAAACTCAGCATGATCATCGTGCCAGACATAACTACAGGACCCCTTCTCTTTCTCCGGAGAGGAGCGACGAGGACGACCCCCGCGGTCCCCTATCGCAGGCCATCATGGATGCACCCATCCCCCCGGGCATGGAGAAGCCCCCGCACCTGAAGGAGTATGACGGAGTAGCGGACCCGGTCGACAACATTGACGGGTTCGAAGCCATGCTCCACTATCATAATGTCGGGGGGCCCATCAAGTGCCGTCTTTTCCCCACGACTCTTAGGAAGGCGGCCATGGACTGGTATAAAGGACTCGCCCCGGGCTCAATCACGTCGTGGCGGAACCTGAAGAACCAGTTCATCAGTTCCTTCACAGCTTCTCGGCGCCATCCGAAGACCGAGGCGGCCCTCGAGGCCATCATCCAACGACAGGATGAAACCTTGAGGGAGTTCATCAACCGCTTCAACCGAGAAGCAATACAGGTCCCCTGCGCGGACCATATGAAAAGATACTTGTTGGAGAGGGGCCTCCTCCCCGGCACAGAATTCAGAAAGGCTGTGGGTATTGAGCCACCTCCAACTTTTGATGCCCTCCTCGACAAGGCCCGAGCATACATGGACTACGAGGAGAGGGAAGCTGCCAACAGGGCCCGAGACTCCAGGGCTCGCGCTCCCAACAACAGCAGCAGCTCACGACAAGAGCCTCCTCCCCGACGTACCGGGGAGAAAAGGAAAGAAGATCGACCCCGGGAAGTCCGGGAACAAATGGGCCCCTCGGGCCGTTTCACCGAGTACACTCTGCTCACAGCTTCCCGCGAGCGTATTTTGGCGGAGTGTGTCGGTACAGATTTCAGAGGCGGTGGCGTCAAGCGTCCCCGACCTGCTCCCGCCAAGCCAGGGGCAGATAAAAATAAATACTGTCAATACCATAGGAGTCATGGTCATCTGACAGAGGACTGCGTCCACCTCAAGGACGCCATTGAAACCCTCATCAAGGGAGGGAGGCTCGCACAGTACAAGCGAAACGACGCTCCCCGTCGTGACGCCCATGAAACCAAGGAGCCCGAAGAAGATGTCCGACCATCAGACGAGTCGGTGCCTATCCAGACCGCCTTCTCGGTAACCAGGCCCGAGGATTTCGACGTTCCCGAGCTCCTGCAGGAGCCCCTGACAACACACAGCAGGTGGGAATACTTCCCCTCCGCCATGGTCATCAACGGGGGCGGGTTCAACGACCTCACCATCAATTCAGCTAAGAGGAAGTTGGACGAGCTGGTCGACATAGCTCCTCCGCAAACGGTAACGTTCGAAAGGGTGAAGGGCAGGTCAGAGCCCATCACCTTCTACCTAGAAGAACTCCCCGGCGGAGCCCCGAACGCGGTCATCCCCTTACTGATAAGGGCAAAAATGGCCAATTTTGACGTGCATCGCATCCTGGTCGACGAAGGGAGTTCCGTCGACATGATGTACAGCCAGCTGTTCCGGACCTTGCAACTGGACGACTCACATCTCTCTCCGTATGTGGGTTCGGATCTACAAGGCTTCAACGGCTCGAATTCCAAACCTTGGGGTTATGTCGAGCTCCTGGTTATGTTCCGCGAAGGAACGGCTACGCGACAGGTTAAGGTCCGCTTCCTCGTCATTGATTGCCCGTCTCTATACAATTGCATCTTGGGGAGACCGACACTGGCGGAGCTGACAGCGGTGCCCTCGACTGTCCATCTGAAAATGAAGTTCTATACCAAAAGGGCACGGGTAGCCACCATCCAAAGAGACCTCGCCGCTGCCCGCAGGTGCTTCAACGCCGCTTCAAAGGGACGGGATACCGTCGACGTGGGGACCAGACCCACCAAGAGGACAAAGCAGGAGCCCGACAGAAAAGCATCCCCCGAGGAAGAAGTCCAGAAGGCTCCACCAAAGGTCGACTCCATAGCCCTCGACGTCCGCTTCGATCAGGAAGAGCCATCCAGCAACGAGCAAATCCCACTCCGACCAATCCCGGACGGGGATTTTGAACTCGTTCCCCTCGGCACAGACCCGACCAAGGGAGTGAAGATTGGTAAAGACCTCCCCGACTTGGCCAGGAAGCAAATCAAGGCCTGTCTGCGCGAGAATGCTGATCTCTTCGCCTGGAGCACCGCGGAGATGCCCGGACTCGACCCTGAGGTCGCCTGTCACCACCTCGCCATTGATCCAGCCGCCAAGGCCGTAGTACAACGTAGGCGTAGGCAGTCTCCAGAAAAAACGGAGGCTGCTGAAAAAGCTGTAAAAGACCTCCTAGAGGCAAATTTTATTTCTGAAGCCCGGTATTCCACCTGGCTATCAAATGTTGTACTTGTTAAAAAGAATAATGGAAAATGGAGAATGTGTGTTGACTATACCGATCTCAACCGGGCTTGCCCGAAGGATGCTTTTCCTTTACCTAACATAGACATGCTGGTCGACAACTCGGTCGGCTACAAGACTTTGTCGTTCATGGACGCCTAATCGGGATATAACCAAATCCCAATGGCTCTGGGCGACAAACACTGCACGGAATTCATGACCAGCTCGGGCAACTATTACTACAACGTAATGCCCTTCGGACTGAAAAACGCCGGAGCAACTTACCAACGTATGATGAACAGAGTTTTCAACAAACAGATTGGCGACATGCTCGAGGTATATATGGACGACATGATCGTCAAATCCCGAGCAGACGCCGATCACGCAGCTCATCTCAAGACAGTCTTCGCCCAAGCAAGACAATGCAAAATGAGGTTCAACCCCGAAAAGTGCACGTTCGGGGTTAAGGCAGGAAAATTCCTTGGATTCTATCTAACAGAACGAGGGATTGAAGCCAACCCCGACAAATGTCGGGCATTCGCTGACCTCCCAACACCGACGTCGAAGAAGTCGATACAAATCATGAACGGCATGCTCACGTCACTATCCTGCTTCGTCGCGAAGTCCGCTCAGCACGCCCTCCCCTTCTTCAAACTCCTCCGAAAGGAAGCAGCCTTTGAATGAAACGAGGAATGCGAGCACGCACTTCGCCATCTGAAGCAGAGCCTGTCTCAGCCGCCTGTGCTGTCTCGACCAGACGACGGGGAACCGCTGTACTTATACTTGGCCGTTTCAAACGAAGCCATCAGCGCAGCCCTTGTCCGCGAGACCCCCGACGGGCAGAAACCTGTCTACTTCACGAGCAAAGCCTTACAAGGGCCCGAAAGCAGATATCAGCAGATAGAAAAGGTTGCTCTGGCCCTCGTCAACGCTGCGAGGAGGCTCAGACACTACTTTCTAGCCCACACCATCATCGTGCGAACCGATCAGCCGGTGAGACAACTCCTGGGTCGGCCAGATATGGCGGGCAGGATGCTGAAGTGGTCTTTGGAACTCTCCGAATTCGACATTCAGTACGAAAGCAGGAAAGCCCTGAAAGCACATGCCTTGGCCGACTTTGTCGCGGAGATGACCACTCACGACCTTCCCCCGGGGAAGAAACACAAGTGGACCATCTTCGTCGACGGAGCGTCTAGCTCGTCCGGTAGCGGCGCAGGGATCCTCCTGGAAAACGAAGAAGGCGTAATGATCGAGCACTCCTTAGTTCTTTCCTTCCCGACGTCAAATAACCAGGTAGAATACGAAGCCCTGCTCGCAGGACTGAGACTAGCCGAGGACCTGGGAGCCCGCGAGGTTCAAATTTACACCGACTCCCAGCTCGTCGCCTCTCAAGTACAGGGAAGCTACCAGGCCAAAAACGACAACCTCATCGAGTATTTGAACTTAGTCAAAAAACACATGACAAAGTTCGTACGAGCAGAAATTTCTCATGTTCCCCGCGAGCAAAACACGAGGGCGGACATATTGTCCAAACTTGCGAGCACACGAAAGGAGGGCGGGAATAAATCCGTCATCCAGGAATCTCTGGCACGTCCAAGTATCGAACCACCCTCGACGACGGTCGAGATCCATGCCATCGGGGATGCCACGTCCTGGATGACCCCGGTTTATAATTTCCTGACAAAAGGAGAACTCCCGTCGAACCAGGCCGAAGCTGCCATAATCAAGCGACGAGCATGTTCCTATGTGGTTCTCGAGCAGAAACTGTACCGAAGAGGATTCTCCATTCCCCTCCTGAAATGCATCGACGAGTCCGCCATCCCCGACGTACTGCGGGAGATACACGAAGGGATTAACGCCCATCACATGGGCGGTAAATCCTTGGCCAGGAAAGCCCTTTGAGCAGGATACTACTGACCGACGATGCAACAGGACGCCAAGGAACACGTGAAAAAATGTGATAAGTGCCAGAAGCACGGGGATATGCACCTCGCCCCCCCGCACGAGCTGAACACATTGTCGTCCCCATGGCCGTTCGCCTGGTGGGGCATGGACATCCTCGGGCCCTTCGTGCAAGGAACCTACCAGAACAAATTTCTTATCGTCGTCGTCGATTACTTCACGAAGTGGATCGAGGCCGAGGCACTCGCAAAAATCACCTCGCACAATATCCTCCGTTTCTACAAAAGAAACGTCCTCGCCAGGTTCGGAATTCCGCAGGCCCTGGTGACCGACAACGGTACCCAGTTCACCGACCACGGGTTCCGGGACTTCGTCACCAAACTTGGGACAAAACAACATTTCACGTCGGTCGAGCACCCTCAGACCAACGGGCAAGCCGAAGCCGCGAACAGAGTCATCCTCCGAGGGCTCAAACGTCGTCTAGGCGAAGCCAAAAGAGGATGGGTCGAGGAGCTCCACAACGTCTTGTGGGCATACCGCACCACACCCCACTCAACGACGGGTGAGACACCATTTCGACTGACGTATGGCACCGAGGCTGTCATCCCGGTCGAAATCATGGAACCACCCCTCGACGAAGAAATGAACGACGAAGCACTAAGGGATGAACTCGACCTAGTCGAGGAAATCTGATCGGGTGCAGCCCTGCGCGTAGCCACCCTAAAACAACGAGTGGCTCTGCGCCACAACGACAAGGTCATCAAGCGCGAGTTCGAAATCGGCAGTCTGGTATTACGCAGGAACCAGAAAGATTCCCGCGAAGGGAAGTTGGCTGCAAACTGGGAAGGACCTTACCGCGTCCACGGCACCACGGGTACCGGGGCGTACTACCTCGAGCAATTGGACGGAGAGCCATTACCACGACCCTGGAACGCTGTTAAGCTAAAGCAGTACTACAGTTAGAAACTACCAACACCTGGGACCCTCGACCAACGGCGCCCGCGCTCGGTCAACGAGGAAAAAACGTCCGACTTCGTATAAAGGCTAAGGTACAAGCCCGACATACGGCCAAATCGCACAGCATCGCGCGGCAAACGATGATGATCGATAGTGCCCGACGTGGACAGCTACACCGAGCCCCACCGTCGTTGTACCCATGAGGCAGAACACCCAGCTCGCGATGGGCAGTTCACGCCAAGGGCGAATAGTCCCGACCGGGCTTCGGGAGCAACCTCGCTCCAAATGCCCGACAAATCGTCAAGAATGACGGGCCATCTAAAAGGGTCAAAAGGAAATCTCTCCCCTCGAGCACAACACTTAGGTGACTCTGGCCAGCGAAAGAAGGTCGGGCACATAGACAAACGGAAGACGGGCAGACTCGCTCGCCAAAATCACAGCCGCTTACGGGCACGCCTCGGGCCCATGACTTAGGCTAAAAATTCATGCAAATATATAAGATTTCAAACAAGGGCAAAACATCCAAAATGTAAAACAGCATTCAGATAAAAATGCCCGAAGGCGATAAAACAATTATAAACCGACCAAGAAGGTCGGCGATGTTCATAACATACAACAAACGGGCACGCAGGCCCAAAGAATACAAATGTCAAGGGCACGCAGGCCCGCTATCCTATTCAGGTCTCCCCAGAACCATCATTGTCGACGCTGGGAGAGTCGGGCGGAGGAACGATCACGCCATCCACGATCTGATGTGTGTGGCCGATACCCTCAGTAACCATACCAAGGTTTAGCAAGGAGAGCTGACCGACCGCGGAGTTGAACCCATCCTCCAGGGCACCGACGCAATCTGCCTCGAGGAGCCGGATATGGGCGACAAGCTCCAACCGACTCTTCAAAGCCAATATGTCCTCGGGCTCGTCCTCGGCAGGTTGCATGGCAGCGTTCATTTCCTCGACCTATTGGGCCAAGCGTCCGACTTCGGCCCCCAGACGATCCTTGTCTGCCCGGAGAAGCTCCCCCTCCTCGGCCAACTTCCCCGACTTCTCCTTCTCCAGGGTCAACATCTCCCTCTCAGCATCGAGCATCGCCGTCTGCTCGCAGAACATCTCCTCCGAGCGTTCCAGAGCGATCTTCAACTTCCGCGAGCTCGAGGTCAGGGCCGCCTTCTCCTGCTCGAGTTCTTCGACACGGGCAGGATCCCCTCCTTCCTCGGATAGCACCAAAGCCATCTCGGCCATTTTTACCAGCCCGTCCATGCTGGCGGCCAGATGCGTCTTCCGGTCCTCTTTACTCATCTTTTTTATAGCCGCAACCTCGTCGGCAACCACTGTCAGAGGGAATCTCTCGAAGAAGCCCGCCTCTTTGAAGCAAGGGGGGAAGGCGAAAGATTTAACGGCACTGGCGTCCTCGCCAACAGTCGGACCACTTTCCACACGGGTCCTCTTCCTCTGTATCAGCACGGCACTAGGGTCGACCTCTTCAACTTCTGGGGTCCCATCCGACGCGGCCCCCGAGCTTGACGGCGAGTCCACCCTCACCGGCTGAGGAGAACTTGGACTGTGTGGTGGGCCCATCCTCGTCGCCTGTGGGGCCTTCACGACCCTCCTGCCTCGCTTCTGGTCGCAAGATAATTTCAAAAGCCTTTCATGTCGACCAGCCATCGAACCTGCACAAAATAAAAGTTGGGTCAGTATCGAGCAAACTCATAAATAAATGACGAGCAAAGAAATTCAAACAATAAACGACCTAGCAGACGGGCAGCCTGCCTGTACGTCTCGCACTCCACGAGTGCCTTGGTGTCGATCGGCCGGGACTCAAACGTTGGGTAACCCTCTGCGTCCAGGATGTCGTCCCCTTCCCTTGTAGCCCACCGGGCAGGATGGAAGCTATCGACAAACCGACAAAAGGCGGCGTACGCCTCCTCGTCCTCCGAGCACATGTCCCCGGCAGTAGTGTGGTAGTAACCAGTCCCATGCTTGTAGTGCCTGGAGAGCCAGTGCACAGGGAACTTAGCCGTATGTGCCATCACAGGACTCCCATCATCGCCCAAAACCGCCTCCCCGTCTTCATCACTTAGAGCCTCCTCCTCCTCGTACAGGGTTCCTAAAGCCGAGGTGGTAACTGGCCGCACAACGTACCACTTGTCTTTAAAACCCCTTACGGAGTCCATATAAATTTTGAAGAGTCTCCTCGACTACTTCAAGGAGACCCAGCTGTGTTTCCCTCCTCGGGACTGGCGCTGCAGATGAAAAATCCAGAAGAAGAGCGGTATGGTCGCCCCGATCCTCAGATAGCGACACGTCAGCTCAAACGCCCGGATGAAGGCGAGCGAGTTTGGATGTAGCTGGGACGGGGCCAACTCCAGGTGAGTGAAGACCTCGACCTGGAAATCAGTGAAGGGCAGCCGCAGCCCAAGATCTTTGAACGTGATCTCGTACATCGCGAAGCTATATTCCGGATAAACCGAGCAGATCCTTGAACGGGATGACGGGCGCATGACTACGAAGTTCCTTTGGAAGTCGGGCTGGCCCTGGCCCGTCTCGATGACAGCGTACGGATTTCGGTCGTCTCGGCTGTAGATCGACGCGATCCCTCGAGGCTCGATGCCCACCCAATCCAACGAAGGGTCGGTCACAGTATCAATCAGGTTGACCGACTCGTCGGCGCTTTGTTCTTCACGATCGTGACGCTCGGAGGAGCTCGGCTCGTCCGCCATGGTTACCTGCAGAGCACGGAAAACCAGTCAATTGGGCACGAAGCCATACGCTCGACAAATCACGTCGTCCCATTCACGACCACGTAGTCCGTTTCCACGAATGGTTGCCTCCCCGACATCCTGAAACTCGGTGTGTTCTTCCTCAAACCAACTACGCGGTCACTCTCCAACATGTCGACCCAAGGTATGAACGTGGCGAGCCACACCATGAGGCCCACGGCCAAGACCATGAACATACCGGGCGCGATCATGAATCAGGCGCCCTGGATCATGAAGACCCCGGGCAGCGCTGAAGTTTATCACCTAAAACTATGAATATGCCGACCACAAACATGCGTTTGCCGGTCCTAGGCATGAATATGTCGGGCTAAGTATGAGTTTACTGGGCTAATCCCACGCGCACAGCCCTAAGACATCTACAAACGCCAAAAATCATGCATTTTAACAAGAAAATGAAGAAGATAGACCACTTACTTGAATCAAAAAGTAGGATTTGGCTACGGAGTGAAAGAATCTGTGACAGAAAGTTGCAACTGGAAAAAATCTGGAAGAGCAGCAGCAGAGAGCACAGAGAATAGAAACGTGTTATGGGGCCCAAGGTCCCTATTTATAGTGATGACGTGGAATACCAAACGTCACCTCGGGCAACCACGGAGCCTCTCTCCTCGACGCGCTGCTCCCAACGCAATGATGACCCTATCCCCATAGGGTGGCGGCACAGTTCCCAAAAGATACCTCGTATGCTCGACAGACGCGTCCGGTGAGGATCCTCCAGGCCTCCACCGCGGAAGATGTCTCCGAGCATGGCACGAGGAGGCCCTCGAGGGCCTACACCTCTGTCCCGGGCACGAGACCTCGAGGAAGAAACGACCTGAGTTCAAGCCATGGCTCCCCACAAAGGAACCACGACTTGGGGTGCTCCTGTTCTGGACTGGGCCCGACAGGCCCAAAAGCATTGCAAAGGCCCAGTCCAAATGGACTTACAAGGGCCACGCCGACCAAAGAGTGAGACCGTGCCCGACGCACAGTCGCTGGCTCGACGATACACCTCCAGCTCGACATGAGATGGTCCAGCACCACATTCTGAGGTCCAGCTCGACGTTACCTCGAGCACCCCAGCTAGGGCAGACTCAGTCCACTGTTCCCCAACGATACTCCGAAAAGACCGCGTCTCCGTCCGCCCGCACTTCACGCAGAACATCCAGGAAGGGGACCACGTGCGGGTCCCTACTACGCACGTAGAACCTGGCAGTTCCTCCATTGGGCCAAACCTGCCCGGCCCAGTGAAGGAACCTTGGCCCAGCGCTGGGGGCTATAAATACCCTCTGCTTCCAGAGGGTCAGGTATTCATCATTCTAACCTTACACTTGCTATTATCTGCTCGTACTCCTACTTACTTCAGCATCGGAGTGCCTTGCAGGTACCCCCCCCCCCCCCCCCCCACTTCGTTCAAAAAGCTTTCTGCTCGGAGCCAGCCGTGACGGTCCATTTCTGATCAGGTCAGATCAGTTATATTGCACCCACAATTTCTTCAATGTGAATGCTTGCTATTTTAGGTTTAGAAAATCCTTATTTATAGGATCTTCAAATCAAATCCAATCTTCACTTTTTAAACCAGCTGTAAGATCTTCACATAAAAGTAGGAACAAATCTTTTAAAGTTTCCTAAAAAGTTTCCACAATCCTTTTTAATGAAACCAAGTTAAATTTGCACTTGTTATAAATAAATATCCTTGACCTTCCCAAAATAATGAGATATATCCAAAAGGATCTCTCAAAAACAAATGAAATATGTCAAGAGATAAACCAGCAACGCATGCTGTATAACAGGCCAAGATGTCAAGATATTTGGCTCAACATCTGTCTGATAAGCATGACAACAGAACCTGTCATGACAATTGTTTAATATGTTATGACATCTTACTCAACATCAGTCCAGAACCATGTTTTAGCAAAATTTATGTCAAATCTAAAATCATGGTTTTAACTATCTCCCTCTTTGGCAAATTTTGGCTAAAACAACCAATGCACAATAACCCTAGAGAGAGGAATAAAAAAAACACAAGCTACATGCAAACAAGTAAACTTTGTACAAACTGCATCCATAAAAAATGTATTAGAGACTACACTACAGTTACATATCATCATCTTCAATACTCTTGAAGAATAGATGTTTAGACACGTGGTCTGACATCACACAATACAACTCTTCCATAACACAGGAGCTAGACAAATCAGATAGGTCCATTACTCCCCATGTCACACATGATTAAGACTCCCCCTTAAATGGAAAACCCAAATCATTAAAAGATCCAATATACCAAATATGAACTACCCAAGTTCACACATAAGAGGCAAAAGCAGCAGAAGATAAAACAGCCTCACATCAGGATTTTCACACAACTTCAACAGGCAGAATGTTAGTATATTTGGTAAGACATTCTGCACATAACCACATCAGCAGTAGTAGTAGTAGCTCCACCAACCAAGCATGACAGACTATCATGTTCCCCCTAAATAGTTGCATCTAGCAAGAAACCATAATCACTACTCTCCCCTTAGCAGAAGCACAGTTCTATCAACATGTTAATCAACATGTCAAGACATGTTTAATAACATCAGAACACACAAAGCACGCTAACACTTTACTCCCCCTTTTTAGCCAAAAATTGACAAAAAGTAGAATAAACGTAAAACATAAATGGAAGCACACATTGCACACAAGCACAAACTTCAACTACTTCAGGTGGTCATCCATCTCTTGCCCCTGTCAAAGATCCTCCTACACTCCTTGATGTTGTCACCAGCCCTTCTGTCTTGTAGAGACCCTTTATTCCATCTAATAGCAACTTGCTTAGGCTTTCTAAGCATAAGAACATAGAGAAAATATGCAGCATCAGTTGCACTCCTCCATATCTGTAATTGTTATAAATCCTCAATAGTACAAGTTCCAATCCCATTGCTTACATTCACAATCCGATCTTTAAACATAACAAGAAGTTTTTCCTTGTTATTCATATGCTCTAGAGTAATAACCTTTCCTTCAGCAAGATTCTTGATAAGTTGATTATGAAATAGGTAAAATCGTAAGCTATTACATCATTAGGGGACAACATCAAGGTGACTCACCATAGTGCCATGTACTCCTCTTCTCCTTGTACTGTAACAATTTTCCCCTTCACTGGGTATTTCAGCATCTGGTGGAGCGTAGACGTTACTGCCCCAGCTTTGTGGATCCACGGGCGACCCAGCAAACAAGAATAAGATGGCCGAATATCCATCACATAGAATGTAGATGAGAAAACCTGAGAACCAACCTTAATCAGAATATCCACTTCTCAGTGTACCATTCTCTTGGACCCATCAAAGGCCCTGACTACAATGTTGCTTGGTTTCAGCTTCAACCCTTCACAGTCTAACCGGTCTAGAGCTTTCTTAGGTAAAACATTCAGCGATGACCCAGTATCCACCAATACGTGAGCAAGAGTAGTGCCCCTGCATTCAATGGAGACATGAAGGGAACCATTGTGATTCTTCCCCTTAGCAGTCAAGTCGGCGTCGAAGAAGCCCAATCCGTTATCAGCGGTTAAACTCGCCACACAGACTTTGAACTGATCGGCGGATGTTTCTTGCGGCACGTGCGCAGTCTTCAGAAAAGCAATCAGAGCCTTGGCATGGGCTTCTGAGCATAGCAACAGAGACAACATAGAGATTTTGGACGGGGTTTACCCCAGCTGCTCGACTACATTGTAGTCGCTCTTTTTGATGATCTTTAAAATTTCCTCCATCTCTTGTCTAGAGGCTTTAATAGTAATCTTCTTCGGCGCCTTCGTCTGGGCAGGCTCACCGGTGGTCCCTTTTCCCTGAGTGTCAGATGACTCGGCAACAGGGGTAAGAATTAGAACTTGAACGGGGACAGTAGCAGGTGTACTGACAGGCGTAATAACAATAGGCTTCCGGACAGTTGGTGCAGAGATATCAGGGGAGAAAAGTCTTTCGCTGCAGGTGACTTTACTAGATCCAGCAATATTGTTGACGTCAGTATCAGCCTCTTCAGCATTCAAATCTTGTTTAATTCTGTGATAGTATACGTCAGCCGCATAGTGCCATGGGACAGCTTTATCTGATGTATAGGGGATAGGCCCGGGAAGGGTAATGATCAACGGTGCAATTCTTGGAACGAATGTAATTCTAACAGGCTTTCTCGTGGAAGCCTTGGAAGAATTGTAGAAAATGGTGATTATAGCAACTTCTTCAGTAGGAACCAAAGGAACAAAAGCCTTCTCAAACAGAATTTCTTTATTATCCATCAGGCGTTGGACACCTGACTTCAAAAGATGGCAACCAGTAGGTAGGACGGCACACAGATGGCAACCTTCGCCACAACCCAGAAATAAACCGGCTAACAGAAGGTTCTTCTTTACAGTCATCAATGGAGTAACAATGTCTTTCACATAAACCACAAACGAGTCTTCATCTACAACATTCACTCCATGCTTAGGCATAGGAGCAGTCACAACATTAGGTCTTTCAGGTGCTTTGAACTCAATCTCCTTAGCATTAATCAAGTCATGTACCTTATTCTTTAAAACCCAACAATCATCCATATCGTTCCCCGGGCTATCGGAGTGAAAAGCACAGTGGGCGTTTGGATTGTACATCGGTGATGTTGTGTTGGGATTCTTCGGGGCCTCCTTCGGAATCACCAAATTAAAATCCTAAGCTATTACATCATTAGGGGATGGGGATACAATTCCCAAATGGGAATGAAATAGGTGTCTAATTATTACAACCATATCGAATGAATGGACAATAATGAAGAATATATATATATATATATATATATATATATATATATATATATATATATATATATATATATATATATATATATATATAATGCAAAAACAGTGTAAAAAGAAGGAAAACAACATTTTGAACTATTATGTGTCACACATGCTGTTATGCATCGACACATAACTTTTACTTGCCTCTGCCAAACCAAATCAACTCAGTATGAGTCGATGCATAATGGGATGCGTCGACTCATTTCCTGCTTGTATCGACACATACACATTTTGTGTCGACTCATACACCTTCCATCGTTCTGTTTTGGGACCTGGATAGCAATATGAGTCGATGCATAAGGCCATGTGTCGACTCATACCCTGTTTTGTCACTAGAATGAGTCGACCCATATGGGTATGTCTCGACTCATGCTGCAATTTTTTGTCTCTATCACCATTCTTTTGCACGTATCAGACAGTTTTTAATATATAAATGATAAAAATGAACAACAAGTAAATGATTAACTTCAAGAGTAGTGATTGCTACATCCTATCTTCAGAAAAAACCAAAAATGATGTATGGAAAATGCAAGGTTAAGATGACTTACCTTGAAACTGCACTTTAGGTTTTGAGTCTGAATATCCTTCAATATGTTGTGTGGACCTTAATGAAACTCCAGAAAGCTGCAAAACCTCCCTTTATGTTGAAGGTTGCTGAACCAACTCCAAACAGTCAATTTTGTGTAATATTATCTTTGGTTTAGAAGTTGAGAATAAGGGCACTACAAAAACTGTTCTTGTGCTTGAACAATATTTATGTGATGTGAAGTGTTTAGAGGGTTTATGGGAGAGTTTGCAAGGTTGTACAATAATGGGTTGAGGATTTTTCTATTTTGTGAATCAAAACAGAGTTGAAGGTGAGCAGAGTTTTATGAAAATGAGTTGAGTTTTATGAATGAGTAAAGTTTAACAAAAGTTCTATTTTTCTCTCTAAAAAAATCCTCTATATGACTTATGAAACAATTCTTTTTGTACATCCTTGACTGAGGTTTAGGAGGGAAATAAAATAAGTTATTTTGAACTGTTTTTTCCTACTGATTTGATACTTTTCCACACAATTTTATTTTGCCATTTGGTGCAATTTTGTGGCTGTTATGATGCAGGTTAGAGCAGACTGCATAGAGAATTTTTGGACTGTATAGGACAGCATATGCAGGTTTTTGTGACAGGTTTGTGATACAGCATAGCACAAGTTTTTTTTGTAGGACAGCAATGGAGCAGGGTTTTGGAGTGTTGTGGCAATGTATAGAAGTAGCATATCATACTTTGTTCAGCAATAACTTGGACAACATAGTTTGCAGCATGAAACAAGTTCGGTTTGTGAAGCAATTTATGAAAATTGTATCAAAGACAAAGCATTGTGGCAAGGTTTTGAGTCAAAGGAAAATGTCCAAACAATAAAAAGTTTAGGATTTGTAAACTTGCAAAAACGCCATTTTGTAATAGCTTGAATCATTTGTAACATCTTAAACTATTTTTAATTGTAGTGACAAGATGTCATGAAGCAATGAACTTAACTTAGAAAAATTTCTGAGTCTTGCAAAAGTTGGATTTTTTTACTTTCTTGATTTTTTATGATCAAATTTCATATTTTGGATGTCTTGATGAAATATGATTTTTGGGACTCAATTTTGGTCAAAAAGTCAAAGTTTGACTTTTTAGTGTGCAGTTGACTTTTCCCATCAGTTGACCGAATTTTGTCTATCAATCCACTGATCTCAGGAGATGAATTGAAGTGTGCGATTAGGTCAAAATGACGCGCTCGGATCCTTGAGATCATGCTTCCAACCAATAAGCCAGGTGTTGTACCCCAAAATTTTCCCTCTCATTTCTCAAGGATTTTCTCACAAGATCTTCTATGACATCAAGTTTGCAGCACTGATACATCAATTTAGGCTTGGAATTGGCAAAAGGGCAAAATGGTCAATTATATACTAGAAAGTCAAACTTTGACTTTTTGGTCAACATTACATTCCAAGGATCAAATTTCATCAAGACATTCAAAAATATGAAACTTGATCATCAAGAAATCAAGAAAGTCAAAAGTCAATGTGAAAGTTCAAATCCTTCAAGACTTAGAAATTTTTCTAAGTGTTTTTTATACGTGATAATCTCATTTCTTCATGACAACTTTTCACCTTGATGCAAGATGATTCAAGAGAAGCTTCCAACATGAAAGTTGTAGATCCCCATGATATCTATAACATTTCCTTACACAACTTCTCTGAAACAGGCTTGGATTTCAGGTTACAAATTCATGAATTCATGACATTTTCATTTAAACACTTAGAGAAATTTTCAGCAGTTTTGGTCAGGTTTTTATCCCAACTTCTTGCCCATTTTTCATCAAGTTCCAGTTTGATTTAACAAAAGTGGCCAACATGAAAGTTATAGAGGGTGTTTCAAGATTTCCAAAACATCCAAGAGCATGAATTTATCTTATTTGAGTTAGGAGATACAAGGATCTGAAGTTGGACATTCATTCTTGATTTACAAGGCAGATTTATGATGAACAAGGAACAAGAATCTTAACCCATGTTGCATAATCTCCAATTTTCAGGCCTTGTGACTTGCAACTCTTACCATAATTTAATGCTTACACAAACTTTTAAGCTATGATCCATTGGGTTTAAGCATTATTCAAGTGATCTTTCTATTTTTGGCACAAAGGCACCATTGCCATTCTTGCAAAGTTCACTTTATTCATAAATTCAATTTCTTGAGCCTCTAACTTGTTGTTCTAATCACACGCAAATCAGAAGGGCATGCTTAAAGTGTCCAAAATCTCTATGCAACAAAGTACAAAGCATTGGAACTACAATCTTCAAGCTTGCTTCATGTACAATCTAACCTAGCCATAACATGTGATTAAAAATATGAGTTTCAAATCTCAAACCTTCTCTATAAATAGAGAGGCCAGTTGCAAGAGAAAGAGGTTGGAAAAACAGGTTGGAAAAGAGTTAGAAAAATAGAGTGAACAACCAGTAGTTTTATTGACCTTCAAAATTTTATAACAGTCCATAAAACCTCCACTCTTGAGTTTTGAAGTCTAAACCTTTAAACCTCTCACACTTTGCATATTCCATCTAAAAACCATACAAACATTTCATACCACACAGAGGTTGTTTAGTAACCTTCAACAAAAAAAGAGGTCTAGCAGCCTGTTGGAGCTTCCTTAAAGTTCATACAACATCTTGAAGGGTATTTGGACTCAGAACTTAAAGTGAAATTTAAAGGTAAGTCATCTTTACCTTGCCTTTTCCATACATTAACTTTTCTGTTTATAAGATGTAGCAATCACTATTTTTGAAGTTAATCATTTATTTGTTCTTCATATTATTCATTTATATGTTAAAGACTAACTGACATATGCAAAGAATGGTGTTTAAGGCAGAAAAAATGTAGTATGTATCGACACATATCCACATGTGTCGACCCATCTTAGTGAAAATACAGGGTATGAGTCGACACATGACCCTCATGCATCGACCCATACTGAGTTCAGGTTACAAAACAGAAGCTGGAAAGGCCTATGAGTCGATACATACGCATTTCGCGTCGATGCAAAAAGGTGTATGAGTCGATATATCCCATTATGTGTCGACTCATACTGAACAGATTTCATTTTACAGGAGCAAGGAAAAGCTATGTGTCGATGCATAGCAGCATGGGTCGACACATAGAAGTTCAAAATACATTTTTCCCTTTATTTCACACTATTTTCACATTGTTTTCATTATCATTCGATATGGTTGTAATATTTTAGCTTCTACTTCATCCCCATTGTTAAATTGTACCCCCATCCCCCTAAAGTGATGTAATAGCTTAGATTTTACTTTCCGCATTTTATTTGCCTTTCATATATTGCTAGTAAATAAGATGTATGGCAAGATAAAATCAACAAATAGATTACTTTCAAATACAAGACAAAATGCATGCAAACTAATTCACTATTCACACTAACACCTCTAGGGTAACCTCATTTCGTTGCCTATCAGAAAAATAGTCATGTCCCTCGAACATGGACGTTTTAGCAAAGACCCTTCGATAAAAAAGATTGTAGTCCTTCGATGACCCTCGATGTTGCCTTCGGTAAAACGATCTAGTCCCAAAACGACATTGCTAAAACGTCACATAAGTTTCCTTCTATGACTATTCAAACGTCCCATGCTCGTCCCTTCATATCCAACGATGGGGCTTCTTACCAAAACAATGGTAAGATAGAAATGTCTAAAGGAAGAGGAAAAGAAAACCTAAGACCTTTTGAGTAGGTAGATTCGCTCCTAGTTGCTTGCTTGCTCACAACAAAACATTTTTACACCAACACTCTCATTTGAAACATTTTCAAAAGAAAACACTTTGTATGCATTCTTATAGAGACGAGAATCATCACAAAGACACCCTTTTCAAAATCACTTTCAAAAACACATCTCACAAACACCTCTTTGAACTATTTTCGAAACAAACACTTTGTATGCGTTCTTATAGAGACGAGAACCATTACGAAGTCCCATTTTCAAAAATACTTTCAAAAACCACACAAAGCACAATTTCAAACAAAAGCAAGTGATCTAGCAAGTAACTAAGAGCCCATGGAAAACTATGGATGAAAAGGGTGCTAATACCTTCTCTTTTCATAATCTACCCCCCGAACTCAAGAAACAATCTCAAAGGTCTTTCATGTGCCTTTTCACCTTTCCTTTTGGATAAAAGAAATGTCGGTGGCGACTCTTGCTAACCGCAACATTTGCGATAAAATGCAAAACAATCAAGTCAGTTATCCCACCGTATCACAGAACTGGCGAATTTGCTGGGGAATTAATATTCTAAAAGTGGGGTTACCTTAGGTTTTAGATCACATTTATTTGCTTACATTGTTTGATTTGTTTGCTTTATATTTTGGTTCTTTGTTTGGGTTTGAAATCCTCTACCCGGATTTGGGAAACATTATAGGTAAATAGCAATATGTTGTGGAAATTGTGCAGGGTATACCGATATGGTTTAAGCAATAGCTATGTTAGTGTGACATATTTGTGGGTACCGGTAGCCTTTAAGTCAATCAAAGAGAATACGGGGCCGCTGAGTGATGTCATGAAGCACTAATGAACTTCTAGAACCCTTTACTTGACCAACTTGGCCTTTTAGGATGTAGTGAGATGACCGGCTTTGGTGCAGTCCGAAGTTTGTAGATACTCGATACTACACTCATTGAGGGTTGGTTTCTTGGGATATTTTTGTCGCCATTAAAGATGCTTGAACTGAAATAATGACCAAGGAAACAATCCGGTGATATTGAGCTCCTTAGAACCCAGTTACTATTGCTAGGAAATGTTTAAGCAAACTAAACTTCAAGAGGGTATTTACCTATAAAACCCCATGCAAGCCTAAACCTAAGGACTTGTCTGCTTTGCATATACATGATTATTTGTATAAGCTTGTTTACTTCGCATACTTGTGCATAACATCATAACATCATACCATAACATTTTAAATAACCATTTCAAGGATCTCAAGGGTCTTTGATGCAGGTTCACAATAAACCAGACGTCTATCAAGGGGCAAGAGGATTTATTTTCCTCTGACCAAACACTGTCAAAGATCAATTACAACAAACTTGAGTCAAAGGCTATAACCCACTTGACATGGTGAGCTTGATTCTCGTGGAAGGACATCCACCGATACAAAGTTCTCCAATCAAAGATGTTGATAAAAATTCAATCTCTAACTTTTTCTTGTGTTTACCCCGCGAGATCCTTGAAAACATGCATCCACATATCATGCATCATATCATGACAGGTTTCTCCCATACAGGTCTCCTTATCTTCCTACTGTTTATTTCAGTAAGATGGATATGGAACAAACGGTGAAAGATCTCCAAGCTCAAAATGCTCATTTCCAACAAATGTTCCTGGCTATGGCTAAGGGGCAAGAGGACCTGAAAGCTCTCCTTCTCAAAGACAAGAGGAAGAAGTCCAAAAAATCAGTAGGCGTCCTGAACTTGAGAAGAAGACCTAAAGCCCTAGATCTTTCAACTCCATCCAACATAGGGGATAGTCTTGAAGAAGACCATAATTTAGAGATTGATGAAGTTGAAGCTGACTACTCCGAGGAACAATATCCTCCCACTGATGACAAGTACAAACAGCTGGAGGATCGCCTCAGTACAATGGAGATTCAACAGATACCCTGTTTGGATTTAGGAGACATGGGTTTGGTTTCTGGAGTGGTCATCCCACCAAAGTTCAAAGTCCCTACCTTTGCCCTGTACGATGGAGTCTCTTTCCCTAAGATGCACTTAAAGTCTTATGTCCACAAAATTCAACCATACACAACTGATCCGAAGCTTTGGATCCATTTCTTACAAGAGAGTCTAGTAGGGACTCAACTCGAATGGTTCTATCAATTGGAGAGTTCTCGCATCCACACCTGGGAGGATTTAGCTGCTGCTTTCTATAAGCAGTATCAATACAATGCTGATCTTGCACCAACTCGTGTGCAATTGCAGAAAATGACCATGGGTTCCAATGAAATCTTCAAAGGGTACGCCCAAAAATGGAGAGATCTGGATGGTAGGGTGCAACCCCCTTTAACTGACAGGGAGCTGATTGACATCTTCATGGGAACTCTGACAGGACCTTTCTTCAATCACTTGATCGGAAGCTACTCAGCCGAGTTCACTGAGCTAATACTGACCGGAGAAAGGGTCAAAGCTGGCATCAAAAGTGGAAAGATCTAAGGAGCTACACCCTATGATGCTCAGAAAAATCCATACAGTGGGAAGAAAGAGTCCAATGCTATGTATGGTCAAAAGAGTCGTCATGATCAACATGTAGGGGCAATCCTGATCTCTAATCCCACGCCTGTTCAACAAAGACTGAGCAATAGGCGTAGGGTAAGATATCAAGAAAGGCAGTACACTAACATCAACATGCCTTTGTCTCAAGCGTTACAACATTTGTTGAAGTTGAAGCTGATCACGCTAAAGGATCCTCCTCAAAATCCCGACACCTCCTCTTCTAAGTATAATCCGAGTGTAAGATGTGCCTATCATTCTGACAGTCCTGGACATGACACCGACGACTGTTGGACTTTGAAGAACAAAATTCAAAACTTGATTGATGCCAAGGAGATCGAGTTTGACCCTCCGGAGACTCCAAATGTGATCACTGATCCTATGCCAAATCATTGAGAGCGTATTTGTTTCATTTGAATTTTCAAGTTGTAATTCCTTTTGTTATTCAAACAATTATCTATTAATGTCAAACTTTGTTTCATTAATGCATTGCATATGTTTGTCTTGATTTAATCCACTCATTTTCATTACATTTAAACTGTGCTTTTTACTCTCTTTATGACATTTAACTCTTGCTAAAAGTTACAAGCCTTTAGAGGGAGGATGACGAAAACAATGTCGTAATCTCATACAATATGCTTTTGAACAGACCTTGTTGACGATGTACATGCATTTTTTTTCAAATCCTAAACACTGGAGTTATAAGGAAGATAATCCCTAGTCAACCCCTTCGAGCCAAAGAATTAGAAGTTTTCTGTTTTAACACAAATTGAAACCTTTAATCAAAACCTGGGGCAGGGTAGTCTCTCAGTTAATTCAAACGCGCATTAAGCCGCAAACTCTCATCTCGTAATACAACGAATGACGTCAAGAAACATTCCTCTGGGATCAAAAGATAGTGATGGTTCCCTATCACATAGGCATTTATTATCTCTCAAAAAGAAAAGCCCGCTAAGTCAAAACCTACGAAGGAGACTTAAAGAAAAATGGGGCATCCCGCTGACTGTAATCTCAAAACAATAACAGTCAGGCAAAAATCAGGGATAACAAATCAAAAGAAAAAGGTCCCTATAAATCCTCAACAACATGGCGAAAAATGACTGCTTTCTGACAAACCTAACTTGTCGGAACCATCACCAAAACGTCATTCCAGACTCAATTGGAGTTCAAACACACAAATTAGCTGAGTTTAGGACCGAAGAACATCACGAAGAATGGGCGGGTACAAATACACTTTGAGCCTTCATCCTTTGTTTCTTAAACCATGAACCAAGCCTTGTTACAACCTTTCAAAAGTCCTAATTGAAGCATGGGTTAGTTCGAAAGTATACTGTTATAAAAGGCATCCTGACTCCTGTAAGGCTTTACTCAAAATCCTGAGTTGAATTTTTCTTACAAAAAATTTTTTGCTAAAAAAAAACGCATTTTCAAAATTTCAAGACAAGCATAAACTTTGCACTATTTGAATATCGTTGTTTGCATATGGCTATTTGTTTGACAGCGGAGAGATTCACACAACGAATATCCGATGAACGAAATCTCTCCCAGTGAACAAAATCACTTCAAGTGGGATGACACTTCCAACGACAAATCTCCTATCGACAGGGGGACATGACATGTCACTATCCAGCACACCCGGGGCAGTCCAGTCAAGATTCAAAGAAATATCTCAAGAATTGCAGAGTAACCAGGGGCAAGTCTCCATCTCCATCACTTGGGGAATTGAACGTCAATCTCAGCAAAGGGTTGCGTACAATCAAACATTTTTGGCAATACCACAAACATTTGCTACTAGGGGCATTGACAAATCTCCCCAAAATCCTTCTCATAGGGTGACTCCCAGCCAGAATTTCAATCTCTGATAATCTCTTCCCATCTAAGTCGACCTCAAGAATCCTCGAGGATTTTTCTCCATTAAAGCCACCGCCTCTCCAACAGACTGAGCAACAGGGTTTATTTCCCCAACAAACGACAGGATTCCCCAGCTTGAGTTTGCCTCTCCGACCACTACAAATCAAAGGACCATAAATCCTCTTCCCTAGTAGACTACTCTACAATCCCCAGCAAGTTACTGTGAAGCCTGGACCCAACCAGACATTAGTTCAACTTCGACTCCCCAGTAGAGCAATGGACAACCGAGACTCCTGAACTTTTTCCCAAGCAGGAATCAACACTCTGTACAGAGCTTTCATCATCCCCCAGCGGAGTTCTACTCAAACAATAAAACATGAATCCTCAGTGGAAATATTCTAAAGTAAAGTTTGAAGACACACATACTCTTCAACAGCAATCCGGGATTTATTAACTTCTCAACACTTATCAAGGATTTATTCTCCAAGACAAAATTACATTTCAACAACATTCATAGCACATGCATACAAAATACATATAACATAAATCTCATTTATTTTTAGAACATCATTACGCAATGCATACATCATGACATTGCATATAACTAACTCTTTACCTTTTCAGGAAAGATCGATCGACAGATAAAGGTTATCATCTTTTGGAGTAGTAATCGTCCAAGATTCCTTCATCATCTTTTGGAGTAGTAATCGTCCAAGATTCCTTCATCATCTTTTGGAGTAGTAATCATCCAAGATTCCTTCATCATCCAGTTGAGATAGTAATCGTTCAAGATTCCTTCATCATTCTGCTGAGGTAGTAATCGTCCAAGATTCCTTCATCATCCTTTTGGAGTAGCAGTCATCCAGATTCCTTCATCATCCTGCTGAGGTAGTAATCGTCTAAGATTCCTTCATCACCCTACTGAGGTAGTAACCATCCAAGATTCCTTCATCATTCTGCTGAGGTAGTAATCGTCCAAGATTCCTTCATCATTCTGCTGAGGTAGTAATCATCCAAGATTCCTTTATCATTCTGCTGAGTAGTAATCGTCCAAGATTCCTTCATCATTCTGCTGAGGTAGTAATCGTCCAAGATTCCTTCATCACCCTGCTGAGGTAGTAATCGTCCAAGATTCCTTCATCATCCTGCTGAGGTAGTAATTGTCCAAGATTCCTTCATCATCCTACTGAAGTAGTAATCGTCCAAGATTCCTTCATCATCCTGTTGAGGTAGTAATCATCCAAGATTCCTTCATCATCCTACTGAGGTAGTAATTGTCCAAGATTCTTTCATCATCCTGCTGAGGTAGTAACCGTCCAAGATTCCTTCATCATCCTGCTGAGGTAGTAATTGTCCAAGATTCCTTCATCATCCTACTGAAGTAGTAATCATCCAAGATTCCTTCATCATCCTGTTGAGGTAGTAATCATCCAAGATTCCTTCATCATCCTGCCGAGGTAGTAATCGTACAAGATTCCTTCACCATCCTGCTGAGGTAGTAATCGTCCAAGATTCCTTCATCATCCTGCTGAGGTAGTAATCGTCCAAGATTCCTTCATCATCCTACTGAGGTGGTAATCGTCCAAGATTCCTTCATCATCCTGTTGAGGTAGTAATCGTCCAAGATTCCTTCATCATTCTGTTGAGGTAGTAATCGTCCAAGATTCCTTCATTATTCTGCTGAGTTTTCAAATACAGTTCAGATACGCACCAGATACGGATGCCATCCTGATACTCATTCAGATTCAGCTTCTAGATACAGTTCAGATACGCTCCAGACATGGATGTCATTCTGATTCTCATTCAGATTTCAAATTACAGATACGGTACAGATACGCTCCAGACACAGATGCCATTCTAATGTTCATTTCAAACACTGCTTATAGATACAGTACGGATACGCTCCAGGCACGGATGCCATTCTGACACTTATTCTTTCAGCTTACAAATTACAATTCAACAAGCACTCTGGGATGGAATCTACAAGCCCATCCCCAACAAGATTCTATCACCTCTCCAAATGGCGTCTTTAAGCCCATTCCCTCAACCGCGCGTCACCGAGTGCAAAATTCTGGGCACTCTAGTGTCCAATCATTCTCTCACCTTCGAGTCACGAATGGAAAAACTCGTCAATCTAACTCTTCAGGTTTAAGAAGATTGAACAGGGGCAGTTGTTGTACCCCAAAATTTTCCCTCTCATTTCTCAAGGATTTTCTCACAAGATCTTCTATGACATCAAGTTTGTTGCACTGATACATCAATTTAGGCTTGAAATTGGCAAAAGGGCAAAATGGTCAATTGCATACTAGAAAGTCAAACTTTGACTTTTTGGTCAACATTACATTCTAAGGATCAAATTTCATCAAGACATTCAAAAATATGAAACTTGATCATCAAGAAATCAAGAAAGTCAAAAGTCAATGTGAAAGTTCAAACCCTTCAAGACTTAGAAATTTTTCTAGGTGTTTTTTATATGTGATAATCTTATTTCTTCATGCCAACTTTTCACCTTGATGCAAGATGATTCAAGAGAAGCTTCCAACATGAAAGTTGTAGATCTCCATGATATCTATAATATTTCTTTACACAACTTCTCCTAAACAGTCTTGGATTTCAGGTTATAAATTCATGAAGTCATGACATTTTCATTTAAACACTTAGAGAAATTTTTAACAGTTTTGGTCAGGTTTTTATCCCAACTTCTTGCCCATTTTTCATCAAGTTCCAGTTTGATTTAACAAAAGTAGCCAACATGAAAGTTATAGAGGGTGTTTCAAGCTTTCCAAAACATCCAAGAGCATGAATTTGTCTTATTTGAGTTAGGAGATACAAGGATCTGAAGTTGGACATTCATTCTTGATTTACAAGGCAGATTTGTGATGAACAAGGAACAAGAATCTTAACCCATGTTGCATAATCTCCAATTTGCAGGCCTTGTAACTTGCAACTCTTACCATAACTTAATGCTTACACAAACTTTTGAGCTATGATCCATTGGGTTTAAGCATTATTCAAGTGATCTTTCTATTTTTGGCACAAAGGCACCATTGCCATTCTTGCAAAGTTCACTTTATTCATAAAGTCAATTTCTTGAGCCTCTAACTTGTTGTTCTAATCACACGCAAATCGGAAGGGCATGCTTAAAGTTTCCAAAATCTCTATGCAACAAAGTACAAAGCATTGGAACTACAATCTTCAAGCTTTCTTCATATACAATCTAACCTAGCCATAACATGTGATTAAAAATCTGAGTTTCAAATCTCAAACCTTCTCTATAAATAGAGAGGCCAGTTGCAAGAGAAAGAGGTTGGAAAAAGAGGTTGGAAAAACAGGTTGGAAAAGAGTTAGAAAATAGAGTGAACAACCAGTAGTTTTATTGACCTTCAAAATCTTATAACAGTCCATAAAACCTCCACTCTTGAGTTTTGAAGTCTAAACCTTTAAACCTCTCACACTTTGCATATTCCATCTAAAAACCATCCAAACATTTCATACCACACAAAGGTTGTTTAGTAACCTTCAACAAAAAAAAAGAGGTCTAGCAGCCTGTTGGAGCTTCCTAAAAGTTCATACAACATCTTGAAGGGTATTTGGACTCAGAACTTAAAGTGAAATTTCAAGGTAAGTCATCTTTACCTTGCCTTTTCCATACATCAACTTTTCTGTTTATAAGATGTAGCAATCACTATTTTTGAAGTTAATCATTTATTTGTTGTTCATATTATTCATTTATATGTTAAAGACTAACTGACATATGCAAAGAATGGTGTTTAAGGCAGAAAAAATGTAGTATGTATCGACACATATCCACAGGTGTCGACCCATCTTAGTGAAAATACAGGGTATGAGTCGACACATGACCCTCATGCATCGACCCATACTGAGTTCAGGTCACAAAATAGAAGCTGGAAAGGCCTATGAGTCGATACATATGCATTTTGCATCGATGCAAAAAGGTGTATGAGTCGATACATCCCGTTATATGTCGACTCATACTGAACAGATTTCGTTTTACAGGAGCAAGGAAAAGCTATGTGTCGATGCATAGCAGCATGGGTCGACACATAGAAGTTCAAAATGCATTTTTCCCTTTATTTCACACTATTTTCACATTGTTTTCATTATCATTCGATATGGTTGTAATATTTTAGCTTCTACTTCATCTCCATTGTTAAATTATACCCCCATCCCCCTAAAGTGATGTAATAGCTTAGATTTTACTTTCCGCATTTTATTTGCCTTTCATATATTGCTAGTAAATAAGATGTATGGCAAGATAAAATCAACAAATAGATGACTTTCAAATACAAGACAAAATGCATGCAAACTAACTCACTATTCACACTAACACCTCTAGGGTAACCTCATTTCATTTCCTATTGGAAAAATAGTCATGTCCCTCGAACATGGACGTTTTAGCAAAGACCCTTCGATAAAAAATATTGTATTCCTTCGATGACCCTCGATGTTGCCTTCGGTAAAACGATCTAGTCCTAAAACGATATTGCTAAAACGTCACATAAGTTGCCTTCTATGACTATTCAAACGTCCCATGCTCGTCCCTTCACATCCAACGATGGGGCTTCTTACCAAAACAATGGTAAGGTAGCAATGTCTAAAGGAAGAGGAAAAGAACACCTAAGACCTTTTGAGTAGGTAGATTCTCTCCTAGTTGCTTGCTTGCTCACAACAAAACATTTTTACACCAACACTCTCATTTGAAACATTTTCAAAAGACAACACTTTGTATGTGTTCTTATAGAGACGAGAATCATCACAAAGACACCCTTTTCAAAACCACTTTCAAAAACACATCTCACAAGCACCTCTTTGAACTATTTTCGAAACAAACACTTTGTATGCGTTCTTATAGAGACGAGAACCATTACGAAGTTCCATTTTCAAAAATACTTTCAAAAACCACACAAAGCATAATTTCAAACAAAAGCAAGTGATCTAGCAAGTAACTAAGAGCCCATGGAAAACCATGGATGAAAAGGGTGCTAATACCTTCCCTTTTCATAATCTACCCCCCAAACTCAAGAAACAATCTCAAAGGTCTTTTCTGTGCTTTTTCACCTTTCCTTTTGGATAAAAGAAAAGTCGATGGCGACTCTTGCTAACCGCAACATTTGCGATAAAACGAAAAACAATCAAGTCAGTTCTCCCACCGTATCACACCAGGTATTAAGTCAAAAATCAAAGTTCGGTCATTTTCAGTCAAAAACCCTAATTTTGCTCATTTTGCCCTTTTGGTAATTTGAATGACTTTCTTGGAAAATTGTGATCCAAGACTTGAAAATTGACAAAAATAATCCCGAGGGTCCATAATGATCCATGAAAGTCATTTGAAACATTATAAATCCAATTGCCTTTGTACAAACTCAAACCCTAATTTAAGGCATCAGTGTTGAGGAGATTATTTGACCTAGTCGATACTTGCGCAAACTTGAGGCATTGAAGATCTTTGTAGGAAATATCTTGAGAAATGAGAGGGATAATTTTGGGGTACAACAAAGTAATTCCGTGAAAATTTTATCCGACCATCCATTTTTGCCTTCGGATTAAACAACTTTAACATTGTCGATAGTCGTGTAAAATTTGTGCATCCCTTATATAAAATGGGTGTCTTTATCACTACATATAGTATCATAAATATGAGCATTCTTAAAATAATATTCCCCAATATCACAAAACATGTCCTCTAGTTGATCTTCCATATATTCATCTTCATTCACTCTTTGACTTTGTGACGCTCGACTTTGCTCTTTATCCACCTCACCATGCGACGTCCATATTATATAATTTTGACATATACCATCACAAAAAAGGTGATGTAATATTTCTTCCTTTGTACCCTTATCGATATTCGTGCAAACAACACAAGGATAATAAAAGATATCATCATTTTCGGGAAGATGTTTATTAGCTTATTTAAGGAATTCAAGAACTCCTTTCTCATAAACCATACCTAATCCATTGGCTTTCATCCAACTACGATTCATAACAACTTCCGAAATTTATACACGTATAATTATGTGAATTGCACACCAAAATCTAATCCAAAAACTAACTTGAGCATATGTGTTGTACCCCAAATTTTTCCCTCCCATTTTCTTCAAGACATTTTTTAAGATTCTCAAATACTCAAGAATTCTCAAGAGTTGACTGGTCAAACCTCCTCTTAAGCAAGGGTCTCTAATTAGGGTTTTGGTTTTCTCAAGGAGAATTGGACTTATAATTCCTCAAGTAACTTTGATGGTTCGTCATAGATCCTCAATAATGCTTACGCCAAGTTTCAAGCCTTATATCACAAGTTTGCTCAATCAATTGCTCAGATGACTGAAAATCAGTTGTATTGGACAAAATGTCAACTATGGTCAACATACAATCAAACCTCAATATTTTTGGTCAACATCAACATTTTTAAGTTATATTCATCATTTGATCAAGGGTTGACCATGATTCCTCAAGGAAATCCCTCAAATCATCAAAGGTAAAAAATGGCCAAAATTAGGGTTTTAACTGAAGATGACTGATCATTGACTGTTGACCTAGTGCATGACCTAATGGATTGAAGAATGATCTTAAGGATTCAAATACAACATCTTGACCTAAATATATGGCTCAAGACATTTCCAAAGATGTAAGTGATTGATAGTTGAAAATTTGGATCAATTGATGAAAAGTCAACAGTCACTCAAAAGTCAAACTTTGACTTTTTGGTAAACATTGGAAATCAAAAGTCAAGAATCATAAAGACATCGAAAATGATTAAACTTTATCATCAAGAATCAAGAAAGTCAACAAAAGTAAAAAAGTCAAGATTTTCAAACACTTAGAAAAATTTCAAGTGTTTTATACCTAAAAAACCCTAACTTCAGAAGCAAGTTTCCTCAAGATACAAGCTGATTCAATGAAAACTTTCAACATGAAAGTTGTAATGATTGATGAATTCTAAAACTTTGTCAATGTGGGATGAACCTCAAAAAATGCTTGGATTAAGAGATATAAGCTCATAAAGTTATGATGTTTTTTGTCCAACACTTAGAATTTTTTTACAAGTTTTGATCATATTTTTGTTCCAACTTCATAGCCATTTTTTACCAAGTTCCCGTTTGATTTAGCCAAAGTGGTCAACATGAAAGTTGTAGACAATGTTTCAAGCTTTTCAAAATGTCAAAGAACACAATTTTATCATGCTTGAGCTAGGATATTCGAAGGAATGAAGTTGGGCATCCATTCTTGAAATATAAGTCATTTTGTGAAGAACTCATAACAAGATATCATAACCATGCTGCACAATCTCACTTTGCGAGCCTCTAAGCTTGTAAATCTATCTCTAATCAGAAGATTACACAAGCTTTTGAGCTATGGTCCATTTGATTCAAGCATTGTCCAATGCATCTTGCCATTTAAGGGAAAAAGACCACACTTCCATTCTTATAAAGTGACTTTAATCACAAAGTCCACTCTCCTTGAGCCTTTCAATTGTTTCTTCTGCACACACACAATGTCAAAACTAGAAGCAACACCTCTAAGCCTGTTAACCACCCTACATTGCATTGGAACCATGTTCTTCAAATTTACTTCAAAACTAAGCAACCAAGCCATAACTTGTTATTTTGCAAACCTGGTTACTTCAATCCCTCAAACCTTTTCTCTATAAATAGAGAGGTTATTTGCAAGATAACACACAAATGCACAAGCCCTAAAAACCTCCCAAACTCAGAGTCACCAAAAATTCTCCATAAGTGCATATTTTGAGCTTTAAGAAGCCAACTCTTAATCTACTCGTGTGTTTTCCCTTATCACCATTCAAACATCATTTACACACTATATAGAAGTGATCCAAACACCTGAATCACTCATGTAATCACCCCATCATCATCCACCATTTTCAAAATCCACCATTGCAGCTTGACTTGGTCATAGCAGTTGGGCAAGCCACAAGGCATTCTATATATTGGAATAGCTTCAGGGAGGTCCCAAGAAGCTTAATCAATTATTACATCATACTTGGAAGCATTCATACGTGTTCTGAATCTCCACTTCAAGAGGTAAGTTTTTTAAACTGTGATATCTTGATACAAACATCATTTGCATTTATTTTCTAAAGTAAAAATGTAGATATAAATGTCCTGAAGCTAACCATGTGCTTATTTTTCATTTACATTGCTTATATGTTGAGAATCGTATCTCTGAACAGTTAGGGTTGCATTTTGGTACTGACATAAATTCTTGTTCATCTTTGAGTTATATCTTAAATAAATTACATCATTGCATTCCTTGTAAAATTTTAGACAGGTTTGGTTTTTACAATTCTCAATTTGGTTGAGAAATGAAGGACTTATGAATTTGACAATGGTGTTGTTGTTTGTTGGTCCGTGCGAGGAAGAAGACAAAGCAATGGCACCATTTGTTCATTTTTAAATTTGGAGTTCATATTATATTGATTGGTGGCTGTTTCATAACCAGATGAAACTGCTACCCCAGTGGCAAGCGTGTGTGTATGTAAAGTGTTAGTGTGCCAGGGCAGGGGTTCGATTCCTGCCTCTGGTATTTTATTTTTCAATATTTTCTTTGTTAATCAGGTGCAAGCAACTTCAGTGCACAATGATGCACTCTCAAATCAACACCATTAGATGTTCATCAAATCAAATCAAACGCTTCAGATTCACATGTGCATCACAGACTCTTTGAAGCCAGCTGCAATGGATTCAAACAGCACCCGGGCCTCCCTGATTTGGGCTTTTTGTTTTTGCTTTCTAACGCCCTCGTTTTTTCTTTTGCAGCAACCAGACCTATTTTATTTCTATTTTGTTTTAATTATTTATTTTTTACTAATTTCTATTTAAAATCAGCAAAAAATCTTTAAATAAATGATAAAAATTAGGTTTAGGTTTTTAATTAGTTAATTTAATTTTTTGAAAAATAAAAGTTATTTTAATCACTTTGATTTTTTTTAATTAATTAATTAGATTAGGGTTTGTATTATAAAATTTCTTTTCTAAATATAACCCCAAAAAATATTTTTCTAAATACTTAGAGTTCTTTAGGTTTTTTTAATTAATTAATTTAATTTTCATAAAATTAATTAATTTAATCACATCTTATTTCATTTTTAAATTGTAAGTTGAATTAGAATTAGGTCTAACTTTTTATCTCACTTTTCAAATATTTTTCTAAGTAAAAAAAACAAACAAAATATTTTCTTAAAATACTTAGGACTTTTTTAGGGTTTTTTAACACCTTCCCTCTTTTCCATCTCCTCTACTTTTTTCAAATTGTAACTTTTAAAGTTTTTAATAGATAATTAGGGTTTATTGATTTCCTTTCCCATTCATGATTTTGTATCCTCACTCCCGAAGCATTGTAATAGCATTGGACATTTAGTTTCCGCAATTTACTGCTTTCCTTGTTACTGTTAGTAATTAGAGTTTGTATGAGAAGATTAAAATCAATTGTTAGATAACCTAATCTCATAGACAAATACCTGAAATCAAAACAATTCACACACACGCACCTCTAGGATAACCTCACTTGTTGCCTCAGATTTAAACAATCATGTCCCTCGAACGTGGATTCTTTAGCAAAGACTCTCAATTAAAAGATCGTAGTCTCTCGATGACCCTTTAATGATGCCTTCAGTAAACGATCTTAGTCCCTTACGACAATTGTTAAAATATCCTACAAGTTGCCTTTTATGACTGTACGATGATCCACGTATGTCTGTCACATCCAATGATAGGGCTTCCTACAAACTAATGGTAGGATAACACTATCTAAAGCAGGAGGAAAAGAATAAAGACTTTTTGAGTAGGTAGATCGCTCGTAATCACTTGCTCACAAACTAAAAAAACTCCACATATTACACTTTCAAAACAACAACTTTCGAAACACTTTATAAACACTCTTGAGGACTGATACAAGGGTTATTATAAATAAAATTGCCTTACATTGGCATCTTCAAAAACACTTTCAAAAACAACACTTCCTTTCAAAAAATATTTTCGAAACAAACATTTTGTATACATTCTCAACGATACGAGAATCATTACAAAATTTCTGCACTTAGGCATTTTCAAAATATTTTCAAAGCATACACAAACACAAAGTATTTTTTTCAAAAGTGAGCTAGCGATTAAGAACCCGTAGATAACTACGGATAAAAAGGGTGCTAACACTTTCCCTTTTCATAATCTATCCCTCGAACTCAAGAAAAATTCTCAAAAGGTCTTTCTTGTTCTTTTCATCCTTTCCTTTATTGGATAAAAGAAAAGTTGGTGGCGACTCTTGCTATCCGTAACATTTGTGATAAAATGAAAAACCCAAAAGTCATTTCTCCCATCGTATCACAATATGAAAATTTGAATCTAAAGCATATGAAAAATGTACTATCATACTAACTTGAGCATATATACAACGTAAGCAAAGAAAAAAAGAATGAAAATGTTGAAGAGTACTGTACTTCAAAGCTGAAGAATCAAATGAACAAAGAGGGTGAAGATTTGAGCATATACAACGTAAACCAAGAAAAACCGAATGAAGATGTTGAAGAGTACCTTACTATGAAGCTGGAGAATCAAATGAACGGAAATGGTGAAGATTTGAGCATATATGCATAAACAAAGAAAAAAGGAATAAAGATGTTGAAGAGTACCATACTGCGAAGCTGAAGAATCAAATGAATGAAGATTTGAGCTCCAAATGAAAGGATACGAAGATTTGAGTCACCGATGTCGTCTCTAGATTGCTTGTTCACCTAGGGCATCTTATGAAAGAAATACAAAAAGAGTTTTGATTTAATTTATCAGTAAACCCTTTAATCGCGGTTGAACAAATAAATCGTAGTGGAAACTTAAGTCTTTTAACAACGGTTTACAAATTCACCGTTGTCAAATCATTTAGAATTTATTTTTTAAATAATGGAGATAGGTGACACACGCTTAATGTACTCTAAAAAAATGAAATTGTGGTTGTTGGGAATCGAAGTGTGCTACACATCATTTTTTACTACAGTGTTTAAAATGAACCGTCATTAAAAAATCCAGCAACTCACTAGGCGCGAAAATTTTAACCTGTTACTATGGTGTATATGGATACGTCGTAAACACGACGTTGTTGTTTGCGTGTTTTGTAGTAGTGCTCCAACATCAACATATTAATACACATAGTTATAATTTATACTATTGCATATGAAACAACATTATCATCACAAATAGAAAGAAAACTGAAATTCTACATTACCCTTTCATCACACTCCTATTATTGAACCAAATTCCCACCTTTACCTTGTAATTCCGGAAAATCCAACGAAGATGATGATCAAGGATCTCTTCTCTCAAGTCCTAGCACACCTTTTCCCAAAGCCTTGTTTTCTCTATTCTCTTTGTTTCACATACTGTGAACTTTAATCCCTCCCAATTCTATAAAAAACTAGTCCCCTCATTAGACTATCCATATCTTAACCTTAATATTTTTCCATAATACCTACCTTGCTTTCACTTACTCATCATAAGCCCCATATTGACCTTAATTCCTCTACATGCCTATTTTTCTTTAATTTATTTAAATATTATAACCAAATAATATTTTTTACTTAATAAAAATAATTTCTAAATTATTGTATACAACCTTAATTATATTATCATGCCCCTAACTCAAGGACTCACACCCTACATCCACGTCAACAATTAAATATAGCATGAAAAGGCATTATTAATTAAATAAAAAAATATGGTAAAATATTACATACGCAAAATGGGGTGTTACAATTAACATAACTTAAGACAATTACATCACTTAACACATGACAATTAACATAACTTAAGACATCCAATCACATAACTTAGCAAAATAATAATAAATAATAAAACTTAGGTACTACTAGATGATTATGGACATTTCAACATTTTTATCATGTCGTCTTCAGATCCAGAAATTTTCGCACCAAACTAGACCGGTCTCTTTGTTAGCCTATAATGATATGTTCTCCACATAACCTTCAAATCTTCACTAGTCTCCATCAGTATCAATCATGGTGCATGGAACTAGATCTTACTCACTTTTCTATTCTTAGTGTTGGACAACATATTAATTAATTTGGATCTCAAAAGAGCGACAGGTAGTGTCCTTCGGGGGTCCAAAATCAACATGAAGTTTCATATCGTTAAATACACATCTGCCATACGAATAGTGAGACATTCTAAGATATTTTTTTAACAACACATGATCTATGTTTATACAAGTTTAGATTCATTTTAAATCGCATATAACTTTCTATACAATCACAATGATACAAAGTTGTCGGTAAAATCTCACCCGTTGAAAATTATACTACCGGTTTTTAAAGCCTTCAAAAAATCCTACATTGGTTAAACTTTAAAAAAAAAATAGTAATTTTACACGACTGTATTTTTCAATATTTTAGGAAAAAAATCGAGTAAACCATGGTGTTTTTTAAAAAAACCGGTAAAAATACACAACGTATGTTTAGAATACGATATCAGACTTTTCTACCCATAACGTATTTTATGCGCGGTCTTTTCTGATTAAAAAATTGACAAGCTAATATAGATATTATGGAAAATTGAGAGGTCTCAAGTTAAAATGTGGGGTGGCAAATAAAAATCTCCAATAACTTACACTCGAAAAACAGAATGGACCTAGTTAGATGCTCCAAGCCCAATGTTCAGTTGAGAGTGTGAAAACCTGGTTTAGTCGCTTAATTCTCTTTTCAGTTTCCCACTCTCCGTCGAGAAAGAACAAAACCCCCCACAATGTATCGCATTCTCCACCGCAGCTTATGCACCATTGCAGTAGAATCAACCACCAGCATCAAGTCCATTTCACAAGACCTCTACAAAGAAAAAAACCTCAAGACACTCGTTGACAAGTTCAAAAAAGCTTCCGACATCGACCGCTTCCGCACAAAAGCCGGCATCTACGAAGACACCGTCCGCCGCCTCGCCAGAGCTAAGCGCTTCCGATGGGTCCGCGACATCATCGAACATCAGAAGAATTATACCGATATTGCTAATGAAGGTTTCTCCGCGCGTCTCATTACGTTGTATGGGAAATCCAAAATGGATAGACATGCACAGAAGCTGTTTGATGAAATGCCTCAGAGAAACTGTAACCGTTCGGTGTTATCTCTTAATGCTTTGTTGGCTGCTTATCTTCATTCCAAGAAATATGATGTTGTTGAGAAGCTTTTTAGGGATCTTCCTGTTCAGCTCTCTGTGAAACCTGATTTGGTTTCTTATAACACTTTTATTAAAGCGTTGTTGGAACTGGGTTCTTTTGATTCTGCGGTTTCGGTGGTTGAGGAGATGGAGAAGGAGGGAGTGAAAACTGATTTGATCACGTTTAATACTCTGCTTGATGGGTTGTACTCAAAGGGTCATTTTGAGGATGGTGAGAAACTGTGGGGAAAATTGGGTGAGAAGAATGTTGTGCCTAATATCAGGACTTATAACGCAAGGTTGTTGGGGTTGGCTATGGTGAAGAAAACTCGTGAAGCTGTTGAGTTTTATGAGGAAATGGAGAAAAAGGGTGTTAAGCCTGATATTTTTAGCTTGAATGCTTTGATCAAAGGTTTTGCAAATGAAGGGAACTTGGATGAAGCTAAGAAGTGGTTTGGTGAAATTGGAAAATCTGAGTATGACCCTGATAAGGCCACTTATTCTATAATTGTTCCTTTTCTTTGTGAGAAGGGTGATTTGAAAACAGTACTTGAGATGGTTAAGGAGATCTTCTACACTCATTGCCGTGTTGAGACATCGCTGCTACAAGTTGTGGTGGACAAATTGCTGAGCGAGTCCATGGTTTCAGAGGCCAAGGAGATTGTCGAACGAGGAAAAACAAATCATTACTGTCGATATAAGCTAAATTTGCCAGCAGATGAGTGAGTAGTAGCTTTTGTTTGTTGTGTCCATTACTATTAATTTTGAACTCTTTATGTTTTACGAGTCATAATGTTGATTTGGCAATGCCTCCATGAGTGGATATTGTAAACTGATTGCTTGAAAATGACATTTTCTGTCTGATGATTATTTGTTCTTTTCCTAGTTGAATATCCGCCCTTAAACTTTCCCTCAGCTGTTTTCATATGTGATATACATGCATCTGCATGCATGGAGAGATTTAGCTTACAGTAATTTTCTTTGGTTCACTTATGTTCTATAACTAAAATGTAATTCGAGTATGTGGGTCTCATGGCAAACAACACCTCTACATTTTCTCTTTTTAATCTTGTCCGTCCCATGACAAGAAATTTAAGTACAAAACAATTAGGGTTGGCAAAGAAGAAACAAAGAAACAGAAGCAGCAAAAAAACATATCCAAGTGATTGTTTTTGTAACTATAGATCAAGAAGAAGAAAAAACAGCAATGGAATTTCATAGGGAAGAAATGTATATGAACCAATCCTGGTTCTTGAACTTTGACCCCCTCACAATTATGCCCTCTACAATGTCTTCTTCAATCTCTGTCTTTGCGGTTGTCCTTGTTTATTCTTTACTTATGTGGTTCTTGCTAGGGAAGTTGGTTCATGGATGTGGTTGTAGAAAAAATAGTGTTGTCTCAAGTATGTTACGGTTGAGCAATGACTTCCAAAATAGTGTTGTCTCAAGTATGTTACGGTTGAGCAATGACTTCCATTTTGTATGGTGTAAGAGGAAGTTTGTACGTCCGTGCTTTCCATAGAGAGAGAGAGTACAAAGAGAGAAAACGAAAATAGAAAAAGTCGAGTAAGTGCATGATAATACAAAAGAAATTTGCATCATCTGATGATCTTATGTGGTCCTGTCGTGTACAATATGCACATGTAGTGCATGCTAGAATTTGCTCCGAAGAGTTCAGTTGAGATTTTGTAGATATTGATGATTTGAGTTATTTGAGATTATTGTATCGCACAAATATGTCTTATGTTTTGTGGACCATCAATTTAGTCTCCCTACTTAAGTCTACTGCAAATTGGTAAACTCCCCGTACTACATAAAATTAAATGCGTGTTTTCATTATTTATTTAGAATGAACCATGTTATTTTTATAATTTATTTTTTTACTTTCATAACACCCTTGGCCATACTATACTATTTATGAGTTGATTTTATATCATAAAGCCAAGTAATTACTAAAACTAATGTTTGTAACAATTCGAGTAAAGTTTCAACTTATCTCGACTCTTTTATTTTTGGTGACTAACTTATCTCGACTCATTTATAATCTTAATTATCAACTATTCATCATTATGCATCTACCAGTGCAATCGAGTAGTAAATTGAAGTCATGAAATCTAAAAAATTGTTAAAAATAAAACACACGCGCACACCTGAAATTAGGTTTTAAGCACAAAAATGCAACACAAGTAAAAGTTGAAAACTAGGATTTGCAGTGAAAAAGATAGAATTAAAACTGTTTTGGACTGGGCCTGCCCTTGGCCCTAATCACAAGTAAGGTCCAATCTAAACCATGTCTCGAGTTGTGCTGGAACCAGATCTCCCGAGCATACCCAGTCACGGGTTGTAGGACCAATACGGCTATGCCCGCCGCTGCCCGCGACGGGAGGCGTCCTCAACCAAGAACATCACAACTCGAACCTTGCTCGAGCATCCTCCCCGTAGGGTAGACTCAGTCCCTCCGGATGCTTCGGAGTCCTTGGAGCTCTGGGAAGACCGCGTCTTCGTTCTTCCTTATTCTTCGCAGAGCACCATCCAGGAAGGAGACCACGTACATGTCCCCACTACTCACGTAGAACCTGGCAGTTCCTTTGTTGGGTCGTTTTTAGTCAGCCCAATAAAGGGACCTTGGCCCAGCGCTGGGGGCTATAAATACCCTCTATTTTTGGAGGGTCAGGTTTTCATTTTCATACGCACTAATATACTTGCTTGCCTGCTCATTCCGTCTCTCACTTTGCCATCGGAGTGTCTTGCAGGTACCCCTCCCATCTCCTTCAAATTCACCTCGAAGTCAGCTGTGACGGTCCAATTCTGATCCGGTAAGATCAGTGACACCGTCTGTGGGAATCTAAGCTTCCCCGTCTTAAAAATTCTACAAAGACCAAAGCTAAAATCGTCTTCCACCGTCATGGCTGATCAAACTCAGGACGACCAGAACGTCCGCGTCGTCGATGCTAACAACAACCTCGCTGACAAGAACGGTGGCCCCGACAACGCCGGTGTTTCCAGTGATTTCTGGTAAACAACCGCTAGTCTTCCAAACTATCGAATAAACTTACTGACTGTTATTCAATTCCTCTGGTAACTCACAGGATCGACTAGATTGATCATAGGATTCCTTGGACATTAGGGTAACTCTCATGATCGAACAAATATTCATGGTTGATATTTGAGTGTTGTATAAGTGTTTGGCTTATTTCGATTTCTCTCTTAAAGGTCTAAAGATGTAATCAAAATGTGCGTGTACGAAACTAAGTTGCATGAATAAATGTTAATTGTAAAGACATGTAAAATTGCATAAAAGGGAAGTAAATGGCTTCGAATTATAAAAACAGTTAATGTAAAAGATGTTCTGGAACGTAAGAAATTTGAAATATGAAGAAAGCGTTTAATGCAAGAAATCTGTAAATGACTTTAAGTAAAAATAGGCGTTCGAAGGATAAAGCTTGAAGATAAATGCATGGGAAGTATGACAGTTTTCTGAAATGTAAAGTGCTTGAAATGTAAAGAAAGCATTGAAATGTAAAGCTTTAATGAAGAGACTTCGAAATAGAAAGACTTTGAATGAGAAAACTTGTAAATGTTATTTGACAGAAAGATAAAGGAAAGTGCTGGAAATGATAAAAGGTTTTCATTAAATCATAAATATGTGGTGCTATCATACGTACACTGCTCTTGCATTCGTTTCCCTTGCCATGTGGTAGTTTGAATGTTACTGAGTATTTAGTACAATAGATATGACACACGAAATCCTAATACTAAGACTCATATTTATACTAATTCGACCATAACGGTCTTGCTATAGGATTATGCCACGTTCAGAACATGCAGAACAACGCCTCTCTCTTCTTTCCACGTGTCTCCAAATGCTCCAGCGCATAAATTTCAAACTTCGAATGTCCCGCTTCCATTTGAATTTCAAATGCTTTGGTACTTCTCCGTTTCGAACACACTTCTCAGACACAACCTTGTTGTTATTTCGAGACTTCTTTAGATATGTTCCCATAATTGCCACTCGAAGCTTCAAGCTTTGATATGCTTATTCGTAACACTGCTTCTGCTACTTCGAAACATGCCAATTTGTTTCATTTCGATCGAAACGTTCAATTCACTTGGCTTCTAATAATATTATCAAAATCTTCAGTCAATAAATTGCCCCTTTAAAATATGTATTTCGATCTCTCTGAGAAATACCTATTTTAAACATCTACACAAAATTTTGATGTGACCTTCGAATCATCGTAACATTTAATGCATTTGACTCCAGTCACGTCAATCATAGCACTTTTTGGATTCCTTAACCGCCTGGAGCCACTTCACAGTATGGTGCAGTTACAAACAATGATTATCTTTAAATCACGCCTATTACCCATGTCAACTTTACGCCACCTCTTCATCACACCAACCCATGATTTCCACGTATCGCACCCTCATTCAGTGGATGCTTAAACTTCCACATTATAAAACATCATCCACTTAGTCTTTTTCTTTTCTTTTCATACTCTGAATCTTTTACCCTCCTTCTCTCGCCAAAAACCCTAAGCTTTCAACATCCAAAAAATGTCTTCTTCTACTTCATCCCAACTCAAAAAGGTTTCCAAGAAGAAAGGAAAAACTGCAGGCACTACAATGGAAAGTAAGATTATCACTCACCAAGGCCAATCCGTTCTTGCTCCTCAGATGATTTCAATGGAAAAAGAAATGATGTATGCATCACAGGTACTCATTCCTACCACCGTTGCTGGTAAGAGGTTAGCTTTAAATGGCCCTCTTACGGTTTTTGAAATTTTAAAAGATACCAGGACGATTTTCCCAGTTTGCTATAGTTTTAAACCCTTATTTAACAAAATAGACGCCCCTAAGGCAATAGAATCTTCTGACTCAAACACCATAGAAAATCCAACTGTTCCTCCCAAGGACCCCTTTGTTTTGGACTATGTAAAAAGTAATTTTAAGCCGTTTCGATCTTGCCCCACCTCCGATACTGCTTATCAAAACTGGTTCAAGAAAGTAGAAGCTAAGAAATCCCAGCAATGGGAAGAATTAGGTATCTATAATTTGATTAAGCTATCGAAGCCTGGTTTCACTTACAGCCACCCTCTGCTATTCGCGTCCCTATATTTTTGGGACAGTACCTATAACACTTTCCATCTCCCAGGTGGAATGATCACCCCAACCTTCTTCGACATAGCGGCCATCATTGGGCTATCGCCAGTGGGAGAAACATATATCCCCGACAACGAAGAATATTCAAGCATAATTGACTTCGAAGTCAAGCTAGCAAGTTTTTCCAAGTTTATCAGTCATTACCATGCTGAGGGAGACAATGTGTCTGACGTAGAACATATTGCTTTCCTAACCCTATGGCTGTCAAGATACGTTTTCTGCAGTAGATCCCTACAGGTAGCCAGTAGGTTCATTCCTCTAGCTAGGGACTTGCATGAAAATCGAAAAGTGTGCTTAAGTGAACTGCTCTTAGTTGACCTTTATGAAAGCCTGAGGTCAGTTGTTTCGAGCCTCAAATCCCATACCCCCAAGAATATCCTGTTGGCTGGCCCTTTTTGGTTACTTCAGCTATGGCTAAACGCCATGTTCGAACCCTCATTGTCAACTGCCAACATCATTGACGAACAAGATCCTGAGATAATTGATAGGATAGTCGAAGGCACGAGGCTTCGAAGATTAACTCCAAATGATGACAAAGACGACTTCAAAGTCCTATTCTCGAAGTACATCATGATATTCTCCAAAAGGCACAAGTTCGAAGAGAGCATGGCGCCCTTTGCTTCGAGGGCTCATGGACCTTCCTGGTTCACCATGGCTCTCTCAGAAGCTATCAAGAGCAAGGAGATTCAGGATGTATGGAGAGCTTTTTTGCTACCTAGACTCATTTCTTCAAGAATAACTCCAGCCAAGAACCAGATTTTTCTTTTCGCTTACCAGCCAAATTTTGTTTCGAGACAGTTTGGCTTATGCCAACTGATTCCTGAACCTTTATTTCAAACTGAGAGTGCCATTACTTCTGGGCGAACTTTTAAGGCACGGGAAGCCAAAATACAGCAAGAACAATATCAAGGCTTTGCCCAGTTTGAGCTGATAACCTTCGAACCTACCCATCTCACAGCTAAAGGGTTTCTGGAATGGTGGACCAAGTTTTATCAAACTTATATGTTCGATACACTTACAATTCAACAGAAACTAATTGATGCCTTCGATGTGCAGGTACCAGCAAAGAAAGGTATGTTTACTCATGCCAAAGAGATTAAAGCTTTCCAAAATTATTTTGAAACTACTTACGACCCCACGCGCTTGGACTCCACTGTGCATCAAGCGGCTGAGACCTTGAAGGAAAAATTTAAACAAAAAGTTTCTAAGTTAAAACTTCCTTCAGGGTTGTCACCTGAGGATAGGTATAGGTTGGCATTCGAAATGCATCCACCTAAATTTCCCAGATTACCTACCTCAGAACTGGCTCTGGCTTGGTTTCCCCCATATCCTTGGTGGTTCACTTGCAAAGAGATGTTCAAACATCTTCAAAGGAAACCAAAGCCATCTGAGACTGTGACATGGGCTTGACACTGGCTTCATGATTTCCCAAGACACCTTCGATACGACCTTTCTGCCATGTCAATTAAATCTGATCAAGGCACAGGTGCGAATGCTTGGGAAAATCCCAAACGTCTTTTATTTTCCATATCTTTAACCTTTGCTTTAATTGTTTCGATTTTCAGCCATCAGGATAAAGACAGCTGCCTCAAAGTCGAAAGAAGGGAGTGCCTCTCAAGCCTCCATCGAAACTACTGACAAAGTGACTCCACCCGAAACAACCACTATTGCTGCAACCACAACAACAACAACAATACCAACAACAACCAGTGTTCCAACTCCAACGGTAATCACTTAGCCTTGATGTTTCGAATTCACTCATGTTTTATGGTTTGCATCTAACTCTTTGTTTAAATCTTTTCAGACCAACAAGCTTCCTCCTACTACTCCCAAGAAGCGGAAATCAAGCACCACTGGGGAAGACCCTAAGGCTGGAGGAAACTTAACAATTGCTTCGAAGAAGAAGCCAAAGAAAGATATTTCGAAAAATACCGTTCCAACTAGTGTCTCTGGACTAGATTCCAGGGATGCTGCTCCCTCACCCAAATCCAAAATTCCACCTTCGACCTCCAACACAATGTTGGAACGCATAGCTAGTAACCTCTCCTCCGAGAGTCCACAGGTAAATTTAACTTTTAAATCTTTTTGACAATAATAACTTCTTATTACCTTGGTGCATGTTTTTTAACATTCTGTTGCTCCTTGCAGAACATCTTGAATCCAGCTTCCACTACTTCGAACTCACCATCCAAGGCTGCTGCTCCACTTAATTCCTCTCCTCAAGGAGATTCCAGCAACCTTGTACAGAATAAAGGTTCCTCCAATATGGCGGTTCTGGCTGGAACTTCTGAGCAGCAAGATGATCAAGGTACCTCCATTCCTCTGAAAGAGACAAACGAAACACCACTTCAAACATCTGCAGAGGATTTGCAAAGAGCTTCTCTTCAAAAGTCTCCTCTTGAAACTCTTCAAGAGGATCCAAAGGACACTCAAACTGAAGGAGAGAAAGCTGATTCTGGCCAAAGAGACGAAGAATCTGCAGACGAAGAGTCTGAGGAGGAGGATGTTAATGATGGTTCGACTGCTGGGACGGAGTCTAACGCAAATAGCAGTGAAAAGGAAGGCATCGAAGTGGTAGAATTGGATGATGATGAAGAAGATCAAGAGCACGAAACGAATGAAGGGGATGGTGATGCAACCAACGAACCCATGGAGGTTGAAATGGACGTGGCTCCCCTACGTGTGGAACTCCCTCAATCCTCTTTGTCTCGAATGACTGACGAGGAGCTTGCACTTCTGAGACGAAATGACCCTATTGGGTACATGAAGGCAAAGCTGGCTCAAAGGGACGTCCCACTTTCTAGGGCTGGCACAAGTTCGCCCAGCTATCCTCTTCCCACAGATGAAAGAATTGTACTTCTTAATAAGATTAGGAAAAAAATTCTCAATGTGGATATATTCGAAGTGCTCAAGCAAGATAGTACTGCTTGCTATACTATGAAGGAGTTGCTTACAAAGGTCAATCTTTCTACCTGCTCCTTGCCAGTTAGTACTCTCTTGTTCAATCTTCAGGCTTTGCTGGACAACGTAACTGGTTACCTTCTCCAAGACGAATCTGCTGCCAAGAAGGTTCAAGAGAAATGTATTGCCATGGATGCCGCTTATGAACAAGCTTCGAAACTCTCTCAAGAAGCTGAGGATCAAGCTATGCATCTAAAGCAGGCGAAAACTGATTATGAGGCTCGAACTGAGTCCATACTTCTTTGGGAAAGGCAGATTCTGGAACTTCAACAGAAAGTTAAGGAGGCTAAAGAACAACAAATAGCCTTCGAAACCAATACTGCTGGTAACCAATTCGAAGAGCTTCTCAACCAGGGCTTGCAGAAATAGAAACTGCAGAACAACTTAAAGGAGAAGTGGCAACCTTGGAAGGAGCCAGGCGTTTCGCTCAGCAGAAACTTGAATCATTTCGAAGCACTTTCAACCGATTGAAAAATAACTCTTATTTCTAAATTTTGATGTTTATTTGACTACAATTTTGGTTTCTTATGTGTAATATTCGAACAACGCCATTTTGACATTTTATCTTGCCATTTTGGCCTTTTATAATATCTTGGTTACGTTGTTACTATTCGAATCTCCTGCAGGCGTGACTTATATTTCTTTAAATATTTCCCATTAACCTTTAGGATACGTTTATCATCCACCAGTTCTTCGATTTCGTATGCATTGTTTGAGAATACTTTTAATATTCGAAAAGGTCCTTCCCAATGAGGTGACCATTTACCTAATGCTTTATTTTTTTATCCATGGGCAATATGACTTTCCAAACTAAGTCATTAATAATGAATACTTTTTTCTTCACCCTTTTGTTGTATGTTCTGGCCACTCTTTCTTTTTGTCTCATCAAAATTTCCAATGCATGTAATCTAATTTCGTCCAACTCAACTAATTCATTCATCATCATTTCCCAATATAATGCAGCTGGGATTTCGTCTTGTCTCTGAATTCGAACTGATTGTAGATGAATTTCTACTGGCAACACTGCATCATGACCAAATGTGAGTTGGAAAGGCGTAGTGTTAGTAGCTTCCTTAGGAGATGTTCTACAAGCCCATAATATTTGGTCCAAAGTTTTGTGCCAGTTTCTTGGCTTTTTGCCAATATGCTTCTTGATTAATCCTATTATTACTTTATTGGCTGCTTCGACTTGATCGTTTGCTTGAGCATAATATGGTGTTGACGTTAGCAATCTAAACCCCATTTCTTGGGCAAATTCTTGCATCTTTCTACCAGTAAACACAAAGCATTGGTCTGTGGTTATGCTCTCTGGCAATCCGAACCTATAGATAATGTGCTTTTGTATAAACTCAATAATAGCTTCTTGATCAGCAACTATTAGTGGTATAGCTTCGATCCACTTGGTAAAATAATCTATTCCTACCAAGATATATTTCTGTCCTTTGGACGAAGCAGGATTTATTTCTCCTATCAAATCCAATGCCCATCCTCTAAATGGCCATGGTTTGATGATCGAATGCAACTCACTTGCAGGGGCATGTTGAATCCCTGCATGTTTCTGACATTCCTCACATCCTTTAGCAAAGTCTATGCAATCTTTGAGCATGCTAGGCTAATACAAGCCGTATCGAAATAACAGCCATTTCATTTTATGGCCTGCTTGATGTGCCCCACATGCCCCATTGTGGACTTCTAACAACGCTAAGTATGCCTCACTTTCTCCTAGGCATTTCAATAATACACCCTCTTGGGTCTTTTTAAACAATTCGTTCCCCATGAGGAGATATGACAATGCTCTGTATTTTGTCTTTCTATCCACGTTCAGAGTTGGGTCTGCTAAATAACTCTTCAGTGGACTTCGCCAATCTGCATCTGACAAAGTATTTATGGCTAATATTTCGAATCCCTGTTTCTCAGCGTATCCCAATTTCATACTTTCCAGATCTGATGGTGTGAATCTAGTAGCCATAACTCTACCCCTTAATTCAACTAAATCCTTAAAGTTCCTGGTAGAAACTTTATAACCTGAAGCCAACTGCGCTAAGTCATTTGCTTCTTGGTTCTCTATTCTTGGTATGTGTTGAATATCCATGTATTCAAATTTCCTCAATAGCCTGTTGACTATGACGAAGTATACCATTAAGTTTTCCTTTATGCACTTATATTCCTTTGTAATTTGTTTGACCACTAATTCTGAGTCTCCTTTAATTTCGACTCTAGTTGCCACCAATTCCAACAAAGCTTCAAGTCCAACAATGAGCGCTTCATACTCAGCTTCGTTGTTCGAGCAACGAGGACCATCTAATTTATACTTGAATTTTGTTGGAATTCCTTCAGGAGAAATTAGAAGGACTCCAACGCCACTTCCATTCCTGTGGGTTGAACCATCAAAGTACAATTTCCATGGTTGTATTTCGACGTAACTCATGGCAGTCTGCTCAACCAAAGAATGGTCCACAATGAAGTCAGAAATCACTTGACCTTTCATAGCTTTTAAAGGCATGAAAGTCAAAGAATATTCTGTTAAGGCTAAAACCCATTTACCAACTCTGCTATGCATTATTGGTTTTGAAAGCATATGTTTAATGACATCGAAATGAGATGGAACATAAACATCAACAGGCTTTATATAATACTTGAGTTTCATACAAGAGAAATACAAACAGAGACATAGCTTTTCTAGATTGCTATATCTGGTCTCTGCATCATTTAGTACTCTACTTAAATAGTATATGGCTCTTTCGATACCATTGCTATCTTCTTGTGCTAACATACTACCTATACTAACTTCAGAGGCAGATATGTACAATCTCATGGGCTTCCCCCATGAAGGTGGAGACAAAATAGGAGGCTGAGAGAGGTATCTTTTTATCCTGTCAAATGCCTCTTGGTGGGCTTCGTTCCATTCGAAAGCTTGGCCTTGCTTTAGACGAAGTAACGGAGAGAAAGCTTGGGTTCTTCCACTCAGGTTCGAAATGAATCTTCTGAGGAAGTTAATTTTCCCTAGCAGAGATTGCAACTCCCTTTTTGATGTAGGTGCTTTCGTCTCCATTATGGCTTTTGTTTTGTTCTGGTTGATTTCAATCCCTTTCTTGTGAACCACAAAACCAAGAAAATCTCCAGCCTGCACAAAAAATGCACATTTAAGGGGATTCATCTTTAAGCCATGTTTTCTCATTCGCTCGAATGATTGGCTCAAATGATGCAAATGTGTTTCTGCAGATATAGATTTGATGACTATATCATCGATATACACCTGCATGAAGGTTTCAATGAAATCATGAAAAATTGAATTCATTACCCTTTGATAAGTTGCCCCAGCGTTCTTTAAACCAAAAGGCATCACCACCCATTCGTAGGTGCCTAAGGCTCCTGGGCAACGGAATGCTGTCTTTGCAACATCTTCTTCAGCAATGAAAATCTGATTATACCCAGAGTATCCATCTAACATACTCAAGTATTCGAACCCTGCAGCAGAATCTACTAGCATTTCTGCCACAGGCATGGAATATTCATCTTTAGGGGTTGCAGTGTTTAAATCCCTAAAATCTATGCAAATTCTTAAAGAACCATTTTTCTTAATAACAGGTACTATGTTTGCTAACCATTCGACGTACCTTGTTGTTCTGATGAATTTGCAACGCAGCAACCTTTCGATCTCAGCTTTAATTTTTGTGAGAACCGCTGGTGCGAATCTTCTGGGAGTTTGTTTGATGGGCTTCTTGCCATATTTGATTGGCAGTCTGTGTTCGACCAACTCCCTCTTTAAACCAGGCATTTCGTCATAATCCCATGCGAAGCAATCTTTGTTTTCCTTGAGGACTTCGATTACTTCTTTCTTGAGGCCTGGGCTAAGTTTTGCACTTATGTAGGTTATTCTTTTCGTTTTTCCATCCCCTAAGTTGACTTCTTCGAGTGGATCTTGTGCCAACATTTTGGCACCTGAGTTTATGGGGTCCCTTTCGAAGCCTAAGGGTTCTTTATCGTAGATGGCATCCAACCTTTGATCCATCTCCAATTCTCTGAAGGGTGAGCGTTTCGAGCCATCCCCACTTTCTTCGTTCATCTTTATAGTTAATTTATGTATTTCAGCCTCTAAGGCCGCTTTTGATTCGTTCTCAGCCATATAGGCCGAAATCCTTTCGAAAAAGGTGGACTCAGTCATGGATAAGGTTGTCGAAGTGCCAGCCTGCTGGCCGTTTTTGTATAGTGCTTTCGACTCCCTCTTCTTCACTGATTATTGTTCTATCCCAGTAAAGGCCATCATGGCGAAGGGTCATGTAGTAGTGGGCGTTTCTAGTTTCGTTAATCTCATCATTTGGAACGCACAGAGCAATCTTGGCCAGATTTTTATCATAATCCCTCTTGTCAACTAAATTAACTGTTGACATAAAGTAACTCTGGTCTGCTTCGATGTTTTCCACGATTCCATCATCTCTCCATAGAACTAGTCGCTGATGCATTGACGAAGGAACTGCCCCCACGCCATGGATCCACTCCCTTCCCAGCAATAAGTTATAGTTGGCCTTGGCTTCGATCACCATAAACATGGTGGGCCTACAGCTTGAGCCTATTGTCAATTCCAACTGGACCACTCCCAGTGTTTTGCCCACTTTTCCCTCATAATTGGACAGAACCATATTATGGGGCTTGATGTCTCCTTCGCGGATCTCTAATCTTTTCAGCATGAAATGGGGTATCAAATTGACTGCAGCACCCCCATCTACTAGAACCTTATTCATACCATGGACACCAACTTTTGCCCGAATAAAAAGTGGCTTGAGATGGTTCTTCATAGCAGGTTCTGGACGTTCGAAGAACGCATTTTGTTCCTCAACAGCCCCATTGTCCATCACATAGTAGCACACAGGCCTATGTTTCATCAAATCTGTGGTGTCTTCTTCCTCATATTCATCAATTTCGGTTTCCTGCCCAAATTCACAGGGAAGCACAGACACCACGTTACAGTTTAGGTTGAATGAAGACTCCCCCTCCGATTCGAAGTTATCTGTTATCATATCTTCGTCCTCTTCTGGGCCTGGAGTGTATTCCTTTGGTTCATCCCGTTGTACTTCAGAGAAAAGCCTCCTATTGACTGGAGGTTTGTTTTCAGTTTGATTTTTTGGTTTGTTGGTGCTAGATTCACCTTGGTTCTTTGTTGGAGTAACCCCTTTGTTTGCCACAGCTTCCCTCTCAGCCTTTTGAATCCTTTGCTGTCTGCGCCACTGGGATCTTGACATGGGGTTCCTTCCTTTGTAATTTTCTAATCTTACCTCCTCCCTTTTTGCTGTGTTGAATTGCCTTTTGTATGTCACAGCATGGCGTGCATTTTGTTCGACGTTTCTCCATCTATCTTTGCCTTTGTCATTTCTGACTTGTAACCATCTGTCGGTTGGCACTTCAGCAGGGAGTTTGAAAGTCACTCTTCGAGCAGCCTTGGGGTGAGGGCTATCAGGCCTTCGTTGTTTGTGTCTGCTGTCGAAACGTGGGCCCATCTAGACAGTTTCTTGATGGTTCCAACAAGGGGCGAAGGGAATCGTTTCGAAGGCTCTGGCCATGCTTTGGTCATACACAGCAGAACACCTTGGGCAAATCAAGCACTTGGTTGCCCCTTTGTAGCAGCGAAACACAAATTCTAGCAAACTTTCTCCAGCCTTGGGATAACACCTAAAAAGCTGGTTATCCTGGCGCCAATTGTTGCCAGTTCGAGTCCTCTGTACCCTTTCGAAATTCGCAGCAATTCTCTGATTGCAGAGGATGCTGCACCTGGGGCACAATATTATGCCTGAATCTCCTTTGTGGCATGTCATGAGGTAATCCTTGAGACTAGCATCTCCAGTGTGATTATCCTCCATTCTATACTTCTCTTTTTCTAAGTATTTTTCTACTTCCTCCATCTCAGAGCGAGGCCTTTCCATATCCACCATATTTATCTCAACATCTTCCCCCTTAGCTTTATCATCGCCCCATCCTATGGGCTTTATATCCTCAATCTGAACCTTCGAACTCTCTGGGACATAATATTTGACCAAATAGTCAAATTTTCCACTGGGTTCCCCTAGAGTGTCCCATATTTCCTTCTGAGGGGAAGTTGGCTTCGTGATTTGGACTTTCTCCAATTCCAGCCTCAAGCCTTCAGTGACCTGTGTTAGTTCTTGGTTTTGATTTCCCTGGCCTTCAGTAGCCTGGGTTTCTCTTGTAACAGCTACAGGTGCTACTTCAATCGAAGTCTCTGGTATCTTCTGGATGTCTTCAGTGACCTCCTTATCGACTTCGACCATCACCCAGTTTTCAGTTTCAATACCCTTCTCTCCTGTTAGGGCGTCGCTTTGGTCAGTTTCCACCATGTTAATCTCTCCAATGCATGCAGGCTCGGAGTAGTTGGTGTCTGCGACGTCCAAGGGATCTTCGTCCACTTTCATCTTTACCTTATCAGCAAACTTTAGTCTGCCATATTTGATTGTATTTTGAATTAGGTCCCTGAAAAGAAAACATTGTGAGGTTTTTTGGCCTAGGAAACTATGATATTTGAAAAACCCTCTCTTCTTTCTCTGATCCAAAGGAGGTATTTTGACATTTGATGGCACAATTAGTTGGCCATCTTTGACAAGTAAATCAAAAATCTCGTCACATTTAGTGACATCGAAGGTATAAACCTTCTTTGGGAATTTGTCACTTTTCTCATTTTCAACAATCTCTTCCCTTTTGTGGGAACCAATAATTTGCAGGAATAAGGTGGAGCCTGTTTTAATTCAGCGAGGTCGATTTCGACCTCTTCGAATTCGAATTCAGGATATTCTTCTGCTTCCTCAGTTCCAACATAGGAAATCCTTTCTTTCTTGCTATTCTTAAAGACTCTGGCTTTTTCGGCCTTTAGCCTTTCGACCTGTCGAACCCTATCGGCTAACTGAGCCATATCCCTCAAATATTGAGTGTCTAGTTTCTTTCGAATAGAGTAATCCAAACCACCAGCGGCCATTTCGACTAACTCATGTTCAGGCACTACTGTGTAACATCTGGATTTCAAAAGCCTAAATCTATTCAGATAATCATCTATGGGTTCGGTGAACTTTCTCTTGACACTGGCTAATTCCTTCAAACTTATTTTCGACTGTCCCATGTAAAATTGTTCATGGAATAATCTCTCCAAGAGAGCCCAAGTGTCAATGGACCCAGGAGGCATAGTGGTAAACCATGTGAAGGCGTTTTTAGTCAAGGAACTTGGGAAGTATTTGATCCTGAGATCTTCATTATTGGCTATATCTCCCGCTTCGGTTAGATATCTCGCTATGTGTTCGACTGTTGACTCATTGGTATCCCCAGCGAACTTTGTAAATTTATGGACTTTATATCCCCTTGGTAAATCAGTATGCATTATGCAATCCAATATAGGAGAAGCATAATTTGGCCTTCTCATTCCTGTGTTGAGGCCATTCTGGGCCATGACTCTCTCTATCATGGTGGTTAGATTGTTTTCTGCCAAGATGTTATCATTTCGAATTCTATGAACGACAACATCGGCATCTTGATTTCGACCAACCAGGACAACTCCTCTAGGTTGTTCTTCTCGAAACTCTGGGGCTTCTAGCCTTTCAACCCTTGCACCTGGTTCCATAATTTCTCTTTGTGGGCCTGGGATTATTGGGGCTTCTAACCTTGGTGCCCTGGCCCCTAAGTTAACCTCTTCTCTGGGTGGTCTATAAATTGGGTCGTTAGCAATTTGTTCTATAACAGGCATGTTTGCTTGAAATCCCGCCTGATTCTGCCTACGCCTTTCTGGGGGAGCAAAGAAATCTTCTATTCGACTCATGTTGTCAGCGTTTTCCCTGTTCGTCAGTCACATTTTGAACTATTGGGGCAAATATTTCCTGCATAGTTTGTGCTAACACCCCTATCATATTATGGTTACTGTCATCCATTAATTGCCTAAAAGCCAACTGGTTTTCTGTGGTTAAAATAGGCATTATGCTATAACCCACTGACCCTTGGTTGTTTGTCATAAACTGATTCGCCCCAGACCCAGACCCTAATTGTGGTGATGAATTTGATGTGGAATTGTGTAAACCTGTCATAAAAAATGTGGGCATTCCGTAAGTGGAATTTCTGGTTCTATTTCCATCAAAACCGGGTGGTCTAGTTAATGGAGTGGCGAAATGGGATTGTGTCCCTGATGGTGGAACGAATCCCCCAGGGTAACCAATGGTTCAAGTATTTCCTAAGATCGAACTATTAGTTGATATGCCACTTACTCCATTGGTGGCTATATTACTGGTTGAAGATGCAACAGACTGTGCATTCGAAGGGATCACATTAGATGTTCCCATCGAGGTGGACACATTAGTGCCTGTTGTATGTGGGGCGTTTTGTTCCCCTTGTTGATTGTCAGAATTAGACATTTTGTCCAAACGTTTTCTTCTGGATAAGGGTTGGTTGCTGTTGGTTATTTTACCACTTCTTAGGTTCATAAAACAGCAAACTTCTTAGGTTCCAACGTTTTTATAATGGTTATGCCTCAACAATCTTTATTTTTAATATCCAATTATTGGTCCCACTAGGTGTGCCAATTTGTTTCAAGTGATTTCTGGTAAACAACCGCTAGTCTTCCAAACTATCGAATAAACTTACTGTCTGTTATTCAATTCCTCTGGTAACTCACAGGATCGACTAGATTGATCCTAGGATTCCTTGGACATTAGGGTAACTCTCATGATCGAACAAATATTCATGGTTGATATTTGAGTGTTGTATAAGTGTTTGGCTTATTTCGATTTCTCTCTTAAAGGTCTAAAGATGTAATCAAAATGTGCGTGTACGAAACTAAGTTGCATGAATAAATGTTAATTGTAAAGACATGTAAAATTGCATAAAAGGGAAGTAAATGGCTTCGAATTATAAAAACAGTTAATGTAAAGGATGTTCTGGAACGTAAGAAATTTGAAATATGAAGAAAGCGTTTAATGCAAGAAATCTGTAAATGACTTTAAGTAAAAATAGGCGTTCGAAGGATAAAACTTGAAGATAAATGCATGGGAAGTATGACAGTTTTCTGAAATGTAAAGTGCTTGAAATGTAAAGAAAGCATTGAAATGTAAAGCTTTAATGAAGAGACTTCGAAATAGAAAGACTTTGAATGAGAAAACTTGTAAATGTTATTTGGCAAAAAGATAAAGGAAAGTGCTGGAAATGATAAAAGGTTTTCATTAAATCATAAATATGTGGTGCTATCATACGTACATTGCTCTTGCATTCGTTTCCCTTGCCATGTGGTAGTTTGAATGTTACTGAGTATTTAGTACAATAGATATGACACACGAAATCCTAATACTAAGACTCCTATTTATACTAATTCGACCATAACCGTCTTGCTATAGGATTATGCCACGTTCAGAACATGCAGAACAACGCCTCTCTCTTCTTTCCACGTGTCTCCAAATGCTCCAGCGCATAAATTTCAAACTTCGAATGTCCCGCTTCCATTTGAATTTCAAATGCTTTGGTACTTCTCCGTTTCGAACACACTTCTCAGACACAGCCTTGTTGTTATTTCGAGACTTCTTTAGATATGTTCCCATAATTTCCACTCGAAGCTTCAAGCTTTGATATGCTTATTCGAAACACTGCTTCTGCTACTTCGAAACATGCCAATTTGTTTCATTTCGATCGAAACGTTCAATTCACTTGGCTTCTAATAATATTATCAAAATCTTCAGCCAACAGCCGGCAACCCCGACCATAATATACTTCCCGGGGGCGTCATCCCCGGGCCCTCAAACTATCGGGACGGAGCCACGGCTTCATCTTCCTCAGTCCCTCCTCCGCTCGAAGAAGACAATCCAGCTCCCCCCAACTATCTAGCCGCCCAATTCCATGAGGTCCCTGTCCCCGCCGGGGCAGACGCCACGACCAGAGCACTGTTCGCGGAAATCAACCAGACCAACTACCTCATCTTTGCCCAAGGGGAAAGATTGAGGGTGCTAGAGGACGACATAAGGCCCTCGAGGAGACACAGGAGGCCTCAATCCCCACCTCCTCGAAGAACGAAGGAACATCCCCAATCTCCCCCGCAGAGACAAGACCGGGGCATCTCGCGAAGCCCGTCGCCTCGACCGCCAGGGCGACGATCCACCTTGGAGAGAGAACCAGTCATTGAAGCCGGAAGGCGCGACCACGAACCTTCGCGGCAAGAACGAAGACATCCCGGAGACAGACACGGAGGAACATACCAACGGACACGTCGCCCGGGGAACGTCCAGCACGACCGGGGCCATCGTGACCGACAATATATCAGGTCCCCGTCCCTCTCCCCGGAGCGAAGTGATAAGGACGACCCCCGCGGTCCCCTATCACAAGCTATCATGGAGGCGCCCATTCCCCCGGGCATGGAGAAGCCTCTACACTTGAAAGAATATGATGGAGTCGCCGACCCGGTCGATCACATAGACGGGATCGAAGCTATGCTGCACTACCATAACATCGGGGGACCAATCAAATTCCGGTTGTTCCCCACGACCCTCAGGAAAGCGGCAATGGATTGGTACAAGGGTCTCGCCCCGGGGTCAATCACCTCATGGTGAAACTTGAAAAACCAATTCATAAGCTCGTTCACTGCGTCGCGGCGGCATCCAAAGACCGAAGCGGCGCTCGAGGCCATCATCTAGAGGCAGGATGAGACCTTGAGAGAATTCATCAACCGCTTCAACCGCGAAGCCATCCAGGTCCCCTGCGCGGACCACATGAAGAGATACCTGCTAGAGAGGGGCCTCCTCCCCGGCACAGTATTTAGGAAAGCAGTGGGCATCGAACCACCCCGAACGTTCGATGCTCTCCTCGAGAAGGCCAGGGCCTACATGGACTACGAGGAAAGGGAAGCGGCCAACAGAGCCCATGACCCAAGGAATCGCGGATCCAGCAGCAACCCGCGCCAAGAAGCCATTCCTCCTCGACGAACTGGGGAGAAAAGAAAAGATGACAAACCCCGGGACGTCCGAGAACAGAGGGGACCTTCAGGGCGTTTCACAGAGTACACTCCGCTCACAGCTTCCCGCAAGCGCATCTTGGCGGAGTGTGCCAGCACAGATTTCAAAGATAGCAGCGTCAAGCGCCCCCGACCAGCTCCTGCCAAGCCCGAGGTGGACATGACCAAATACTGTCAGTACCATAGGAGTCATGGCCATCTGACTGAAGACTGTGTCCACCTCAAGGACGCCATCGAGACCCTCATAAAAGGGGGGAGACTCACCCAGTACCGGCGAAACGACGCTCCCCGTCGAGACGCCCATGAGATAAGACAAATAGAGGAGGATGCCCGACCATCTGACGAGTCGGTACCCATCCAAACCTCCTTCTCCGTCACCAGACCCGAGGACTTCTACGCCCCCGAACACATGCAAGAACCGCTATCGACGCACAGCAGGTGGGAGCACTTTCCCTCCGCCATGGTCATCAATGGTGGGGGGTTCAACGACCTGACCATAAATTCAGCCAAGAGGAAGCTGGATGAATTGGTCGATGCGGCGCCTCCTCAGACGGTCACCTTTGAAAGGGTAAAGGGTAGGTCGAAACCTATCACCTTTTACCTCAAAGAGCTTCCCGGAGGGCCCCTCAACGCAGTCATTCCTTTGTTGATAAGAGCCAGAATGACCAACTTTGACGTGCACCGCGTCCTCGTCGATGAAGGGAGTTCCGTCGATGTAATGTACAGCCAACTATTCCGTACCCTACAGCTCGACGACTCACACCTCTCACCTTACGTAGGGTCAGACCTGCAGGGCTTTAACGGCTCGACTTCTAAACCTTAGGGATACGTCGAGCTCATGGTCACGTTTGACGAAGATACGGCAACGAGGAAGGTCAAGGTGCATTTCCTCGTCATTGATTGCCCTTCCCTCTACAATTGCATTCTGGGAAGACCGACACTGGTGGAACTGACCGCGGTACCCTCTATCGTCCACTGGAAGATGAAGTTTTACACCAAAAGGGCAAGGGTCGCCACCATCCAAGGGGACCTGGCATCTTCCCGAAGGTGTTTCAATGCGGCATCCAAGGGACGCGATACGGTCGACACCGGGACCATGCCCGCCAAGAGAGCTGCGACGACACGACCAGAGCCTCAGAGGACAAAGTCCGCCAAGGTAGAAGAGTAGAAAACTCCTCCAGAGGTCGACTCAATATCCCTGGACACCCGTTTCGACCAGGATGAGCCTCCCAGTGGCGAGCAAGTCCCCCTCCAACCGATTCCGGACGGGGACTTCGAACTCGTCCCCCTCGGCGAGGACACAAGCAAAGGAGTGAAGATCGGCACCGGCCTCCCCGACTTAGCAAGGAAGCAAATAAAAGCCTGCTTGCGCGAGAATGCCGACCTATTCGCGTGGAGCGCCGTGGAGATGCCCGGACTCGATCCCGAGGTCGCCTGTCACCGCCTCGCCATAGATCCAACCGCTAGGGCAGTAGTACAACGTAGACGAAGGCAGTCTCCAGAAAAAATGGAGGCTGCTGAAAAATATGTAAAAGACCTCCTAGAGGCAAATTTTATTTCCGAAGCTCGGTATTCAACCTGGCTGTCAAATGTTGTATTTGTCAAGAAAAATAATGGAAAGTGGCGAATGTGTGTTGATTATACTGATCTCAATCGGGCATGCCCGAAAGATGCTTTTCCTTTGTCTAACATAGATATGCTAGTCGACAAGTCGGCCGGTTATAAAATACTGTCGTTTATGGATGCCTATTCAGGCTATAACCAAATCCCAATGGCCGTAAGCGACAAGCATTGCACTGCTTTCATGACCAGCTCGGGAAACTATTACTACAATGTAATGCCCTTTGGTCTGAAAAACGCAGGAGCAACATACCAACGTATGATGAACAAAGTATTCCGCAACCAAATCGGGGACATGCTCGAGGTATATATGGACGACATGATCGTCAAATCCCGAGCAGACACCGACCATGCCGCTCACCTCAAAGAAGTCTTCGCTCAAGCAAGGCAATGTAAGATGAGATTTAACCCCGAGAAGTGCACATTCGGGGTCAAGGCGGGAAAATTTCTCGGCTTCTACCTAACGGAACGAGGAATCGAAGCCAATCCCGACAAATGTCGAGTTTCTCTGAACTCCCGACACCCACATCGAAAAAATCCATACAAGTCATGAACGACATGCTCACCTCGTTATCCCGCTTCGTCGCGAGATCCGCTCAGCACGCCCTCCCCTTCTTCAAGCTCCTTCGCAAGGAGGCAGCCTTCAAATGGACCGAGGAATGTGAGAAGGCGCTGCTCCATCTCAAACAGAGCCTATCCCAACCGCCCGTATTATCACGACCCGCCGCCGGGGAACCATTGTTCCTATACCTGGCCGTCTCAGTCGAAGCCGTTAGCGCGGCCCTCATTCGCGAGACACCCGACGGACAAAAACCCGTCTATTTCACGAGCAAATCACTGCAAGGTCCCGAAGTCAGATACCAACAGATAGAGAAAGTAGCCCTAACCCTCGTCAACGCGGCGAGGAGACTCATACACTATTTCCTCGCACACACAATCATAGTACGAACTGACCAGCCAGTGAAATAGCTCTTAGGTCGACCAGACAGGGCAGGTCGAATGTTGAAGTGGTCCTTGGAACTTTCTGAGTTTGACATTCAATACGAGAGCAGGAAAGCCCTAAAAGCACAAGCTTTGGCCGATTTCGTCGCTGAAATGAGCACTCATAACCCCCCCCCCCCCCCACCATAGGGAAAGAATACAAGTGGATCATCTTTGTCGATGGAGCATCCAGTCCATCCGGAAGCGGCGCAGGGATCCTCTTAGAGAACGAGGAAGGAGTGGTGATCGAGCATTCGCTCACCCTCTGCTTCCCAACTTCAAACAACCAAGCGAAGTATGAGGCCCTGCTCGCAGGACTAAGATTGGCCGAGGACCTAGTTTCCCGTGAAGTGCAAATTTTCACAGACTCTCAACTCGTCGCTTCTCAAGTCCAAGGAAGCTATCAGGCTAAAAATAACAACCTTATCGAATACCTGGACTTAGTCAAAGGGTACATGAAGAAGTTTGACCGAGCAAAACATAAGGGCCGGTATACTGTCGAAGCTCGCAAGCACGAGGAAGAAGGGAGAAAACAAATCCGTCATACAGGAATCTCTGTCCCGCCCGAGCATCGAGAAAACCTCGATCCCGCTCGAGGTGAACGTCATCGGAGAAAGTTCGTGCTGGATGACCCCAGTGTTCAACTTCCTGACAAAAGGCGAACTCCCTCCAGACCAAACAGAGGCAGCCGCGACCAAACGGTGGACGTGATCCTACGTGGTGATCGAACACAAACTATATCGCAGGGGATTCTCTATCCCTCTCTTAAAGTGCATCGATGAATCCACAGTCCCCGAGGTATTACAGGAAATACACGAAGGTATTAACGCCCAACACATGGGCGGCAAGCCCCTAGCAAGGAAGGCTCTACGAGCGGGGTACTACTGGCCGATAATGCAACAGGACGCCAAAGACCATGTCAAGAGATGCGACAAGTGCCAGAAGCACGCTGACATGCATCTCGCTCCCCCACATGAGCTGAGTATACTGTCATCCCCGTGGCCATTTGCCTGGTGAGGGATGGATATCCTCGGACCATTCGTACGAGGAACGTACCAGAACAAGTTCCTTATTGTGGCCGTGGATTACTTTACGAAGTGGATAGAGGCCGAGGCCCTTGCGAAAATCACCTCCCATAACATCCTCTACTTCTACAAACGAAATGTCCTCACCCGATTTAGAATCCCGCAGACGTTGGTCACAGATAACGGTACCCAATTCACTGACCAAAGCTTCCAAAGCTTCATCGCCAAACTCGATACCAAACAACATTTCACCTCAGTCGAGCATCCCCAAACCAACGGGCAAGTCGAGGCCGCCAATAGGGTTATCCTACGGGGACTTAAGCGCAGACTAGGCGAAGCAAAAAGGGGGTGGGTCAAGGAACTACATAGCGTCCTATGGGCTTACCGCACCACACCCCATTCGATGACGGGTGAGATCCTGTTTCGACTAACATATGGCACCGAGGCCGTTATCCCCGTAGAAATCAGGGAACCCTCCAGGCGGACAGAGATGCCTCTTGACGAAGAAATGAATGACGAGGCCCTGAGGGATGAGCTCGACCTGGTCGAGGAAATCCGATCGGGGGCAGCCCTGCACGAGGCCACTTTGAAACAACGAGTAGCCCTGCGTCACGATGACAAGGTCGCCAGACGCGAGTTCCAGGTCGGCAACCTAGTCTTGCGGAGAAACCAGAAATATTCTCGTGAAGGGAAATTGGCCGTAAACTGGGAAGGACCTTACCGCGTCCAGGGAGCTACAGGAACCGAAGCATATTATCTCGAGCAGTTAAACAGAGAACCACTACCACGACCCTGGAATGCTGCAAAGCTGAAACAGTACTATAGCTAAAACCCTCAACCACTATGGACTTTTTTCGTCGAACATTCACCCTTAGCCGACAAGGAGAAAGTATCGACCACGTAGGCGGGTCAAGGTACTAGCCCGACCTACCGACCACCGTGGGCACACCGTCATTCACCTAATGAGTCGAACGCTAATGCCCGGCAGGGACACCTCGATCGAGCTCCACTGTCAAAGTACCCACATGGCAGAACACCCATCTTGCGATGGGCAGTTCACGCTGCGGGCGTTAGACCCCGATCTAGGTCATACGCCCGACCTGCGGACGCCACTCCGCATAATCGACACATTTCGAAATGTGTCGAACCATCATGAGGGTCGAAAGGGTATCTCCACTCGAGCACAAACCTTATCAAATATTCGTTATAAAAATAACAGTCGAGCATATACCTAGATACTAGCAGGTAATTACAAACAAAATCATCTTTCAAAAAAGCAATCATAAAACGGATTAATGATGTACCGACCACAAAGGCCGACGATGTTCAAGATTACAATCCATGACACGAAGGCCCAAAGAAATTAAGAAAAACACTGGCACGCAGGCCCCAAAAACTAACACGGGCACGCAGACCCAAACAACAACAAAATCAATCATTCCCCTGGAGAGTTGACAACCACATCAAGAGAATCGGGAGGAGGAACTACCTGGTCGTCGATAATCTGGGACAAAACTCCGACCCCTTCGGTGTTTAAGCCCGGATTCAGCACGGACAGCTGACTTATCGCAGTCTCGAACCTGTCGGCCAGAGCACCAACACAATATGACTCGAGGAGGTGAATGCGAGCAACAAAATCCGAGCGCGTACACAAAGCGGCTATCTCCTCTGGCTTGTCCTCGGCGGGAAGCATAGCAGCTTTCAGCTCCTCAATCTCCCTCGACAACTGTTTGTTATCGCTCTCCAATTGTTCCTTGTCGAGTTGGAGGCAATCCCTCTCCTCCAGAGCCTTGTCGGCCTTCTCCTTCTCCCCCGACAGCAAGTCAGCCTGTTCACGGAACATCTCCTCGGACCGTTCGAAGGCTGCCTTCAACTTGCGAGACTTGGCCTCAAGAGCCGCCTTCTCCGATTCCAGCTCCCTCACCCGATCCGTAGAATCTGATCCTTCCCCTGCAAGGACCACAACCATCTCGACCATTTCACCACTCCGACCATGCTAGCAGCGAGGTGTTTCCTCCGACCTTCCTTGTCGAGCCACTTAATGATGTCGACTTCGTTGTCGGACACGGTAAGGAGAAACCCCTCAAAGAAGTCCTTCTCCATAAAGCAGGGTGGTAAGCCAAAGGCCCTGACAGAAATAGGCTCATCAGTCGCTTCCGCTCCACCCTCTGGCCGGCTCCTCTTCTTGCTGACCAACGCAGTTTGGCACTCAGCGTCTGGGGAACCCTGAGGACCCACTGGATCCTTCTCTGTCCGAGTCAGCAGGTGGGCCCATCCGTGTGGCCTGCTGCGGTCTCACCAATCTCTTATTTATCTTCTTGTCCTGAGTCAACTTCAGCAACCTTTCACGTCGCTCCACCATGTGACCTACAAATGAAGCGAACCAGGGTTAGCTACACACGACTAAAGGCAATAAAAAAGGAATAACAAAAAGAGAAAAGTAAGAAACCTAGGAGATCTATGGCCTACCCGTAGGATTGGCATTCGACGAGCGCCTTGGTATTAATAGGGCGCGCCTCGAACGTCGGATAACCGTCTTCGTCGGGAATGTCGTCCCCTTCCCTGGTGACCCACCGGGCAGGAAAAAAGCCATCAACGGACTTGTTTAGGATGCCGTAAGCCTCCTCGTCCTCGACACGCATACCCCCAGCAGGAGTATGGTAGTACCCGAGACCATGGTCGTAATGAGCCGAGCACCAATGAATAGAGAACCTGGAAATCCGCCCGACCTCGGGATTGCCATCGGCGTCCAAACAGGGCTCCCCGTCCTCGTCGACCACAGTGTCCATTTCGAATAAAGAATCTAGGGCCGTCTGGGTGGCCTGCTGCAGTATGTACCATTTGTCCTTAAAATCCCTCACAGAGTCCATGTACATCCTAAACAGTCTCTTCGACTGCTTAAGGGACACCCAACTATGTTTGCCTCCTCGGGACTGGCGTTGCAGGTGGAAAACCCTGAAGAACAGGGGAGTCGTCGCCCCAATTCTCAGGAAACGACAAGTTAGCTCGAACGCCCGAAGAAAGGCAATTGCGTTGGGGTGGAGCTGGGAAGGGGCCAGGTTCAGATGGTTGAGCACCCCGACCTGGAAGTCGTTAAAGGGCAACCAAAGACTAAGATCCCTGAATACGATCTCATACATGGGGAACGCATCTTGGGTGAACTCTGAGAAGATGCGAGCATCCCTCGCCGGCCTCATTATTTTAAAGTTCTGTTGAAATCCTTCTTGAGTACCGCCGTACTCGACGACGGTATAAGCTTGTCTGCTGCGATGGCTGTACACCGAAGCTATTCCCCGGGGCTCGGCACCCACCCAATCCAGCGTAGGATCGTCGACGGTGTCGACCAAGGTAATAGACTCTTCTGTCGTGCTTGTATCCTCGACGTCATTGTGCCCCGAGGACTCTGGAATGTCGGCCATTTACCTACAAAGTATAGGAAACCGGTGAATACGACAACAAATCCGCGTGCCCGCCACAGAGGCGGGGAGAAGTAAGCAACACTCAGATCGAATCTACATCCATTCGCGAGAGAAACGAGAAATAAGTGGATCTCAACCAAACTCCGACACCCCGGCGCCAACCGCATATCAATCATGAATGACGCGAGCATAACATGAATGCCCCGGGTGAATCTTAAATCACGCGACCAAGTTCACAATTTCGCTTACCCGATACAAGAACACTATGGGGAAACTATCTTACATACTAACGAAAGGATGCATACCCCAGTCAAGTTCATGACTCCACTAACCAAAATGCATGAGTACCGCGAGCAATATCATGAATCATATGCCTAAACTTATGAATGTCTCGGGCACGACCATGAATCAGACGCCTAACGCGTTTAAATCTACCGGGCATAATCTCCAGATACAAGTTTCTAATAGCAAAACATCGTCAAAACTATCTACAACACAGGAAAGAAAATAGAAAGGATACTTACTTGGAAGAAGATGCGTAGAAACAACGGTGGTGGAAGTAATCGGATGGAGAACGACGCGGCGGTCTCAACGGTGTTATGGGAACTCACGACAGTAAAAACATAGAAAGTGGGAGATGCATGAAGAGGTGAAACAGACTATGGGCCCTGGGATCCTATTTATAGAGATGACGTGGAATATGAAACATCGCACCGGGGAACCACGAACCGCCCCCTTTCTCGACACCTACTCACCTAGACAATGATGGCCCTATTCACTAGGGCGGCGTTGCGATTTCCAAGGACCACACCACCTGTCCAATAGGCGCAACTGACGCATCCCCGCAAGTAATCTTCGAGCACACCTCGACATGGAAAACCCTGGCACCGGGCACGAGGTCCCCGCGAGAGTGCGAACTGGGATCAAGTCATAACTCTCGTACTAGGAACAACGACTTGGGGGGCTCCTGTTCTGGACTGGGCCTGCCCTTGGCTCTAATCACAAGTAAGGCCCAATCCAAACCATGCCTCGAGCTATGCTGGGAACCAGATCCCCGAGCACACCCAGTCACGGGCTATAGGACCAATACGGCTATGCCCGCCGCTGCCTGCAACGGGAGGCGTCCTCGACCAAGAACATCACAACTCGAACCTTGCTCGAGCATCCTCCCCGTAGGGCAGACTCAGTCCATATGACGGACCTGAACCAGGATCTCGATGGACCCTGTTCTTTGATGGGGCATCCAATATACTTGGTAATGGTATCGGTGTTGTACTCATATCTCCAGAAGGGTGTCATACTCCCTTTACTGCTAGACTTTGCTTCAACTATACAAACAACATGGCAGAGTACGAAACATGCATCTTTGGTCTCAGAGCTGCCATAGACTTGGGAATCAAATCTTTAGATGTATTTGGAGATTCAGCTTTGGTCATCAGTCAGATCAAAGGGGAATGGGACACTAAGCACCCAAATCTTATCCCTTACAAAGAACATGTTTTGACATTGCTACCACATTTTGAGAAGATCACCTTCGAGCATTTCCCGCGAGAAGAAAATCAACTAGCAGACGCTCTAGCCACAATGTCATCTATGTTTAAACTTAATTGGGATACTGAGGCTCCCTAGATCACCATCGAACGAATGGATGAACCAGCACACTGTCTAGAGATTAATACTGAAGAAATAATGGACCAGTACATTGTTACGATGGCGAAGAAAATCCTACGGGCAGGATATTATTGGTCTACCATGGAAGCAGATTGCTATCAACACTCTCGGACCTATCATAAGTGCCAAATTTATGCTGACAAGGTGCACGTACCTCCGGTTCCTCTGAATGTCTTGACGGCTCCTTGGCCCTTTGCTATGTGGGGAATTGATATGATTGGAGAGATCAAACCCACAACCTCCAATGGACACCGCTTCATCCTAGTGGCCATTGACTATTTTACCAAATGGGTCGAAGCAGCTTCCTTCGCTTCCGTTACTAAGAATGTTGTTGCCCGCTTCATCAAGCAAAATCTCATTTGCCGTTACGGTATCCCAGAAAGGATCATCACTGACAATGATACAAATCTTAACAACACTATGATCACCGCTTTGTGCGAGTAATTCAAGATTCAGCACCATAATTCTTCCCCCTATCGGCCAAAGATGAATGGTGCTGTCGAAGCTGCGAATAAAAACATTAAGAAGATCATACAAAAGATGACAGACACATACAAAGACTGGCATGAGATGCTACCATTCGCTCTCCACGGGTACCGTACCACGACCCGCACGTCAACTGGGGCAACACCCTATTCTTTGGTTTATGGCATGGAGGCTGTCTTACCTATTGAGGTTCAAATCCCCTCTCTAAGGATTCTGAAGGATTCAGGTTTGAGTGAAGACGATTGGATCCAAACTCGACTTAATCAATTGAACTTAATTGATGAAAAGAGACTTACTGCTGTTTGCCATGGTCAAATGTATCAAAAAAGGATGATCAAGGCCCTCAACAAGAAAGTCAGACGCCAAGTATATCAAGTTGGGGATCTAGTGATCAAACGTATCATCTTGCCACAAAGTGATCTCAGGGGCAAATGGACTCCTACCTATGAAGGACCGTTTGTAATCAAGAACATATTCTCCGGTGGGGCAATGATCTTGACCACCATGGACGGTAACGACCTGCCTCACCCTGTGAACGCGGACATAGTCAAAAGATACTACGCATAAGAGACCCACTAGGTTGACACACCTAGGCAAAACAAGGGCATCCCGACGAACCAAAAAGGTTCGAGCAAAAATTAGGGATAAAATAAAAAAAAATCTGTACACCCGGCAAGTTGAAAACCCGAAAGGGCGACTTGGACAAAAAAGGGTTTTCCGGTGGACTGAAAACCCGAAAGGGCGGTCCAGGAAAAAGTTAGGGAATTAAAGCGTATGACTATGTCTTGTCGGATCACTTAATAAACAACATTTGACTTCCACTGACAAACTCGGAGTTTCTGATCAATTCAATCATCTTCGGACGAAGCAACAAATAGACAAGATGCTCAGAGATACGAAGGCTATAGCAGAATGGGAACCCCTTGGGATTATTACACATAGCTATCTTTCTTTGTATAAATTTTTCTTATTTTTATGGCACCATTCTCTTACTAAAATGATTGCCTCCTTTGTACAAAATATTTATTTAAAGTCAATACAAAGATACCCCTTTGAAAGTGCAAAAAAAAACTATTTGTCTTTTCTTTATGATTGTGTTTTGTTTGCAAAAACGTCCAATGATTCATTGATGAACATATGCATTTAAACATAATTACTGTTTACAAATAAACAAAATGAGAAAGATAATTACTGATAGGTTGAAAGGATAGGAAAACGTCTCTAGGCTATTCCATAAGCAATCCCCACAGTACGTCATTTAGATCCCCAGCGGAACAAATTTCAAATTATTAATCCCCAGTAGAAATCGTCAGATTTCTCAAGATTCCCCGAGTAAATCTTACAAGCAGTACATGGCATTGCCCTCACAACAGAATTTACTTCTCTCAACAAGAGTTTGTCAGTACTTCAATTCCAAAGACATGAAAGTTCAACATATCCCCAGCAACTTTCAAGGATTTATTTTCCTCAATCAGACATCAATACAACAAATAAGCTTACATGCGCATACATTGCATCCACATATCATAAACATTGATAAAGCAAATACATTGCATCATGCATTTCATGCAACATAACTTTGTATTTCAGCTAACATTTCACCCTTTTCAGGATAAGATCGACAACTACCATTAACAATATGCAATCATGATACATTTCGGATACGCTCTAGACACGGATGCCATTCTGATACTCATTCAGATTTCAAGTTCAGATACAGTTCGGATACGCTCCAGACACGTATGCCATTCTGATACTCATTCAGATTTCAAGTTCGGATACAGTTCAGATACGCTCCAGACATGAATGCTATTCTGATACTCATTCAGATTTCAAGTTCAGATACAGTTCAGATACGCTCTAGACACATACACCATTCTGATACTCATTCTTTTAGCTTACAACTTATAGTTCAACAAACATTTTTGGATGGCATCTACAAGCCCATATCCAACAAGATTCTATCACCTCTCCAAATGACATATTTAAGCTCATTCCCTCAACTACACATCGTCGAGTGCAAATTTATGGGCACTCTAGTATCCAATCATCTTTCACCTTCGAGTCACAAATGGAAAAACTCGCCAATCTAACTCTTCAAGTTTAAGAAGATAGAACAGGGGCAGCTGTTGTACCCCAAAATTTGCTCTCTCATTTATCAAGATTATCCTCACAAGATCTCTTTGACCCAAGACTGAAAATTAGGGTTTGAGTTTGCACAAGGATTCTTGGACTATCAATGCTTCATATGACTTTCAAACATCATTATGGACCCCTAATATTACTCATGACAAGTTTCAAGCCTTGAACCACATTTTTGATCAGTCAAATGGATAGTTGACCTAAAAATCAGCTATATTGGGGAAAAAGTCAACCATGGCCAATTTACAGTCAAACTTCATAATTTTTGATCAACATCAACATTTTAGACTCATATGTATCATTTGATCAAGTTTGGATTACAATTCCTCAAGAAATTTGATCAAATCAACAAAAGGGCAAAATGGTCAAAATTAGGGTTTTGACTGAGGAAGGGCAATTTCTGATTTTTGACCTAGAAAATGACCAATTGATTTGAAGCATGATTTCAAGGGTTAATTTGTATCATGTTGACCTAATTACATGGTTCAAAATATTGCAAATCCATTGGATAGACAGATGAAATTTGCAGTCAACTGATCAAAAGTCAATTGTACACTGAAAAGTCAAACTTCGACTTTTTGGTCAAAATCAAGTGCCAAGGGTCACAATTCATCAAAACATGTCAAAATATGAAACTTGTTCATCAAGAAATCAAGGATTGAAGATCTTGTTTTGAAATTTGAAAATTTCTTAACTTAGAAATTTTTCTAAGTATAGAAAATTTCTTATTTTTTTTCAACTTTAAGCTATTTTTTCACCATGATACAAGATGATTCAAAGGAAACTCCCAACATGAAAGTTGTAGATCTCCATGAAATCTACAAATTTTCTTCACACATTTTCCCTAAAGATTCTTGGATATTAAGATATACTTTTATGAATACATGCTCATGAACTAAAATAACTTAGTGAAATTTTGCCCTAATTTAGGCAGATTTTTGACCCAACTTCATGGAAATTTTTCACCTAGTTCAAAGGGGAATCTTGAAATTCATTTCAATGATGAGTTATATAGCACATTGCAAGCTTTCCAAAATGTCCAAGAACTCCTTAAGATTATTTTTGAGTAAAGAGAATCGAAGAGATGAAATTGGCAATTTCTCACTTTGAATTCAAGCCATTTCATGAAGAACAAATTTCAAATCAGTACCTATGCTGCCTAATCCATGCTTTACAGGTCCCAAACTTGTTCCTCACTTCATAATTTAATGCTTACTCAGCTGACAAAGCTTTAATCCAAGCCCTAGAGTCTTTATCCAAGTTGTATTTCCATAAATGGCACAAAGTTGCCATTGCCATTTTGGAAAAGGTTCACTTTTGCAACTTTCCAATTCTTAAGCATTGAACCTGTCTTCTCTGCACACACAAGTACTACAGACCTAAGGCAACTTGTATAGAACTCATACCAACTCCAAGCAAGCCAGTACAAGCATGTAAAGACTTGTCCCTTCACTTTGCTTCAAAAGCAAGAAAGTATGCAAAAAGGCTAGGATTGAAAAATATGTTGAAGAGCTGACTTGAAACCTTTTCCATACTAATATAAAAAGACATTACAACTAGAAACACGATTGAAAGAGGCCTAAAACACTCAAACACTCCATATCACCAAAAAAACTATCAAAAACTTGCAGTTTATGCATAAGCATAGCAATCCATCATTTGGCTTGTGCGTTTCAAGTTTCAATCATCCAAACACTTTACCTACTTGATATCTAAATGATACAGACCATCATCCATGCACTGTAACTCCTTCTCCTTCATCTTCCATTTTTGTTTTCCAAGCTTGCAGGTTGACTTGGATAGAGAGTTTCAGACACTTTTAAAGCAAGGTAAGGGTTGGAACACACTCAGGGAAGTTCAAGCAAGCTAAAGCAACCTTCAGGCCTTCCTAAATCTCACTCAAACTTCATTCACGATCTCAGCTGAAAGAGGATTGGGCCTCAATGCTGGGCCTTGTGTTTTTTTCTCTCACATCCACCTTCTGATTACTCAGGATACCCTGGCCCATTTATTTTCAATTATTTATTTTATTTTGTTTTTACTTCATGAAATATTCTTTTCTTAAATATTATAAAATCATAAAAAATATAAAATTGATAAACTTTATATTTTGTTTATTTTATTTTATTTTCTCATAAAAAAATATTTTCACTTAGTTGTATATTAACTATTTTTCTTAATAAACTTGTAAACCTAATAGATTTATTTTAACTATTTTTATTTCCTTTTTTTATTCATACTTATAAATATTTATTTTGACATATAAAAACTAAATATTTTCATAAGATATTATTTAATATTTTTAATACAAAAAATACATAAAAATAATACATAAGAACTTTATTTTCTTTCAAACTAGAAATTAGGGTTAACTCTTTTTAAGATATAATTATTATTTTTATATATTTTTAGGATTAGGTTAAAATTCCTTTTCACATGAAAAATAAAACAAAATCTTTTCTTGCATGTACATAATATTGCATATTTAAATATTGTATTTGTTTATTCCAATATTCGTACAAATTCGATTTGGTTGTAATAGCTTATTTAGATTTACATTCTTGCAAATCCCCATTCAAATTTGTATTCCCCCCTCCCATGAATTGTTGTAATAGCTTAATAATCTTTACATTACGCAATTTACCGCTTTACATGCCATGTTAGTAATTAGGGTTTGTATGGCAAGATCAAAACAAAACAAATAGAAAACCCTAATACAAGACAAAATCAAGGCATGAAAGTAACACACTTACACACAAGAATCTTTAGGGTTTCTCCACTTGGTTGCCTTATACAAAAATGGACATATTATGCATGCGAAGTATCTTGGCAAAACAAACAAATATAAGATCATAGTCCCTCGATGACGCTATTCTAAAGTTGTCTTACAAAATGATCTTGGTACCACAAAAATGCTAAGATATTTTGCAACATTGCTAATCATGGTTATACAATGATCCACGCTCGTCCCGTTTACATCCAAAGATAGGTGTGATACGGTGGGAGAACTGACTTGGGATTTTTAGTTTGTGTTCGCAAAATGTTTCGGTTTAGCAAGAGTCGCCACCAACTTTTTATTTTATCCTAAGGAAAGGTCAAAAAGAACAGGAAAGACCTTTGAGATGTTTTCTTGGGTTCGGAGAGTAGATTATAGAAAGAGAAGGTATTAGCACCCTTTCTATCCATGGTTATCCATGGGCTCTTAGTTTTAGATCACTTGCGTTTGCTTTTCAATTTTTTTGAAATGGTGCTTAGGGTGTGGTTTTTGAAAATGCTTTTGAAAAGAGGCCATCGTTGTGGCAACCTTTGTAATGATTCTTGTTTGAATGTATACAAAGGTGTTTTTGTCTTTTGAAAAGATTTGAAAGTTTTGATTTGAAATTTTTTTGTGTTGTGAGGTGTGTTTGAAAATAGCAAGGATGTTTTTGCGAGCTTTTGATCAAGTAACTAAGAGCTATCTACCCTATTTTACTCAAAGATCTTTCTTATGTTTTTAACCCTTTTAACAATGTTGTTTCACCATTGTATTTGGTGAACAACCTTGCGTTAGGATGTTAAATGGGACAGGCGCGGGTCATAGTATTGACCATGATAGTAACATTGCCAAGTATCTTTAGCAATTTTCTGAGGGACTAGATCATTTTTGTATGGGCAACCAAGATAGCGTCATCGAGGGACTATGATCTTTTGTTTTGTTTTTGTTTTTCCAATAGATACTTAACATGCATATCATGGCTATTTGTTTAGGCAACCAAGTGGAGATACCTTAGGGGTGTTTATGTGCAAGTGCATTTTATTGCATGCAAGAGTTTATCTTGAATTAGGATTTTCTATTTCATTGATTTTATCTTGCCATACACATCCTAATTACTAGCATTTATATTTGAAAGTAATAAAAGGAGGAAATGTAGAATCCTACGCTATTACAGCATTTAGGGGATGGGAATACACATTTGTACATGGGGTGGTTCAACGAGAAAAATAGATAAGAAAAGAAAATAACAAAGGTAAGATAGAGAGAAAGAGAGAGAGGGCTAGCGCGCTGCTGAGAGAAAGTCATAAGTTCTGACCCAGGCCTGCTGCCAGATTATTAACCTTTTGGTGAAAATGTATGAGTCAGAACTTCTGACTCTGGCACCTGCAAAACAGAAACCTGTTAGTGGGAAGGTCAGAAGTTCTGACCCCCATGCGCTGCAAGACAAAAGTTTGTTAGTGGGGAAGTCAGAAGTTCTGACCCTGCTGGAAATACAATAATTCTCAGAAGTTTTGATATTATTGACAGCAAAACAGGCTTCAGATGTGCTAACGTCAAAGTCAGAACTTGGCTTCTCCCTGTGCTAGCCAGAACATCTGCAATTTTGTTATTTTTCCATAAAACAGAAAACATGCTTGGGACAACTTCAGCAAATGTCAAAGTGTTTCAGGAGACAGAACCAACAAGGTCACAGGCAGGTTCTACACTGATTCACTTCCTACTTAAACATTCTGAGGTATGAAAATCCTCAGAACGTACACATCAGCAACATGATATTTATATTATGTTTATTGAGCATGCAAAGCTGATGATGCTTAGCAGCGTGATGAAAGTCAGCAGGTGCTTACCTGGCTGTTGAAAAAGTCTGTGAGTGGGAGCTAGCTTTTAGCTCTGATGGTATTCTGGACAAGTTCTTTTTTAGAATGGGTGGATGGAGAAGGTATCTGTATGTATGGTCAGAAACTGTATGGTGTTCTTTGGTCACAAAGAAAAACTGGGTATTAATGAAGTTTGGAGGTAGGAAGTTCAAAGTTTGTGAAAATACCAAGGATTTTTGGACAGAGATTCACAAGGTTTTTCTTTTACTAGAGTTCTCTGTTTCTTCTCTAGCAATTTTTTTTCTGGATGTCTTCTCACGTCCCTTTATTTGTGATGGACAATGGTTTCCTATTTATAGGCAAGACTTTGTGGATTTTGAACGTTAAATGGCGCCCATATTATGCAGGAGAGGTTAACTTGTTTTTGACGGAAGTTCATGAAAAGTTGTGATGATGGACAGCTTTTCAGCCTAGGCTGGAACAATAGGCAAGGATTGAGGATAAGTGACCTCTATAGGCGAAAAGTGGTGCATAGACCCATGCCTAAACCTACACAAAGGTGTTTACCAAGCCACACGTGGAGAGACCCCTTGGATGAATGTTCAGGAGTGGTTGTGAGCATTAATGAGCATTAAATGGTGATGAGATTTATCAACATCAAAAATCTTGTAATAGGCGATTTTGCATCATTACCTAAAACCTGAGCCAACAGTTCTGCTTCACCAAAAACAACGTAAAACAAGCTCTGACCTTGGCCTCTTGCTGTCTCAGCAAGTTCTGAGAGTTTTCCAGCATGCTCCTCTGACCTGTCTTTACAGACTCTGAACTTAGTGATCCTGCTTCAGTACTTTACCCAATATGCTTATCCCATTACCTTCTGATCCCAGTACGTTCTGAAGGAGTTCCAGGCTTTGTTGTTTTCTCTAGCAAACTCTGACTGAACTTCTACGTAGCTGCTGAAAAAAGCCATGTTCTGTTTAAAGATCACGTGCTGAAACATGTTTATAATCTCTGACTGAGTTGGTGTAACTGCTGAAAGAGCCATCTTCTGACTGAATGTTATGTGTTGAAACAAGTTTGCAGCTTCTGACCGTTTCTGCCTGGAGGTTGGTTCAGAAGTTCTGAAGTGCCATTTTCTTCTTAAACACCCATTTTTTTTAGAGAAAAATTCCCAATGTTTAGAATTTAATTTTTCCAAGGTAAAAGCTTTGCCTTTAGAGTTTGCAAATGACCATTTTGCTCTTATAAATTGTTTTCTTGGAAAGGAACGATAATGAAGGGCTTGGCTCTGTTTAAGAGAAAAAACCTGAGAGTTCAAGATGAATTCCTGAAGGATGGGAGGGCAAATTTTGGGGTACAACAGTTGCCCCTGTTCAATCTTCTTGGACCTGAAGAGTTAGATTGACGAATCTGCCTTTCATGACTCGAAGGTAAAAGAGGATTGGACACTAGAGTGCCCGTAAATTTGCACTTGTCCAAATGTAGGTGAGGGAATGGGCTTAAAGATTCCATTTGGAGACGGTAGAATATTGCTGGAGATGGGCTTAGAGATGCCATCCAAAACTTATTTGTTGAATATTAGTAGAATGAACATCAGAATGGTATCCATATTTGGAACGTATCTGAGCTGTATCTGGAGATTGGGTTTGTATGAGCAAAGGAATGGCGTCCGTGTTTGGAGCGTATCCGAGCTGTAACTGAAGTTGGTTCTTGAATAAGTATCAGAATGACTGCCGTGTCTGGAGTGTATCTGTATTCTTAATAGGTAACAGAGAAGCCTCTGTGTAAGGAGCATCTATGTGCTGGGGATAAATTCCGAATGAGTGACAGAATGGCGACCGTGTCTGGCGCGTATCTGGACTGTATCTGAAGTTGAAACCTGTATGAGTAGCAGAATAACTTCCGTGTCCGGAGTGTATCTGTACTGTAACTGGGATCTGGACAAGTGACAGAATGACTTCTGTGTCTGGAGTGTATCTAAACTCGAGGTTGATAGTTGAATCTGAATGAGAGATAGAATGGATTCCGTGCCTGGAGCGTATCTAGTCTGTATCTGATATTGGGATCTGTATGAGTAGCAGAATGACTTTCGTGTCTGGAGTGTATCTGTACTGTAACTGAGATCTGAATAAATGACAAAATGATTTCCGTGGCGACTGCACTGGGGAGAATCAAACTTCTGGTGTAAGGGCCAGAAAGGCATCTGTGTTTGGAGCGTATCTGATCTTGAATTTGATAGTTGAATCTGAATGAGAGATAGAATGGCTGCCGTGTCTGGAGCGTATCTAGCCTGTATCGGATTGCTAAAGTCTGAATGAGTATTAGAATGACCGCCGTGTCTGGGGTGTATCCATAATGTATTTTGACTTGAAGTTCTGAATGAGTACTAGAATGACCGCCGTGCCTAGGGTGTATCCATACTGTATTTTGACTTGAAGTTCTAAATGAGTAATAGAATGACCGCCGTGCCTGGGGTGTATCCATACTGTATCAGAGATATTGTTAACGATAGCCTTTTAATCTTATCCTGAAAAGGGTAAAATGTTATCTAAAACACAAAGTTATGTTGCATGATATGTATGATGCAATGGGATGTGTTCCATCCATGTTTATGATATATGAATGTAATGGATGCATGTAAGCTGATTAACCGTCTTACTGAGGAAGATAAATCCTTGATAACTGGAGATAATGAAATCTTTGACTGCTGCCGGGGAAGGTGAATCCTTGACCGAAGCCGGGGATTCCAAAAAATCTTTGATTATTGAAGATGAGAAATCCTTGCTGACTGCTTAGGGATTAAAGATCTTTGATTGTTGAGAATGAGAAATCCTGGGGTCACTGTTGGGGATTGAATATCCTCGGTGACTGGTGGGGATTTAACGAGAGCTTTGACAACTTCTGCGGGGAATGAGAATCCTTCATGACTTTCCTGGGAAATAAGGAGAACTCTGAAGACCTCTACTGGGGAATTAGAACCCGAGAGGCTTCTATTGGAGAAATGAGACCGAGAATCTTCGATTTGCTGGGAAATAAATTTGTGGGGAAAGTGTTTACTCGGCTGGGGAAATCAGGAGCTTGGGTGTATGCCAATCTACTGAGGAATCATCCTAGTTGGGGATAAGCCAAGAAGTTAACTGTTATCCGCTTGGTTCTCAGACTTTTAAGATAAACTGCTGGGGAATTTGGGGAAGCTGAATGGTTCCCACCGGGGATTGATAGTTGGAAATTTGACTTCGCTGGGGAAGAAGATTTTAGACTATTTTGGCTCCACTGGGGGATGGGATTTTCAAGGTTTTCGGGCTCCATTGGGGATCTTTGAAGCTTAACCCTCATGGGGATTTTGAAACTTAACTCCGCTGGGGAATAAGGTTTTAGAATGTACTGGCTCCGCTGAGGATCTTGAAGCTTAACCCGCTGGGGAAATATACTCCAAATTTAGCTTTGTTGAGGATCCGAATGATGTATCATAGGGGATTTCTTCTGAAATGGCACAAAGATATCTTCCTACACCTTCGACCTATCAGTAATTATCTTTTTTCAATTTCGTTTTATTTGTAAGCAGTGATTATATTCAAATGCATATGCCTTCTTAACAAAACATTGGGCGTTTTCAAATAAAACATAAGTGTAAAAGAAAGGCAAACAAATTTCTGCACTTTGAAGTATATTTGTATTTAACTTTTGTGAGCATATTTGTACAAAGGAGATAGACATCCTAGTAAGAGAATGTTGTCATTGAAAAATTTTATACAAAAGAAAGATGGCTATGTGTAATAATTCCATGGGATTCCCATTCTGCTATAGCCTTCACAACTCTGAATATCTTGTCCATTCGCTGCTTCGTCCGCCGATGATTGGATTGATCAGAAGCTTGGAGCTTGTTGATGAAGAGATTGTTCTTGAAGTGACCCGATGAGACATAGTCATACACTTTAGTTCCCTAACTTTTTCCTGGATCGCCCTTTCGGGTTTTCGGTCTACCGGAAAACCCTTTTTTGCCCAAGTCGCCCTTTCGGGTTTTCAACTTGCCGGGTGTACAAATTTTTTTTTTGTTTTATCCCTAACTTTTGCCTAAACCGCCTGTGATACGGTGGGAGAACTGACTTGAGATTTTGCGTTTGTATTCGCAAATGTTTCGGTTGAGCAAGAGTCACCACCGACTTTTTATTTTATCCTAAGGAAAGGTTTAAAAAGCACAGCAAAAACCTTTGAGATGTTTTCTTGGGTTCGGGGAGTAGATTATAAAAAGGGAAGGTATTAGCACCCTTTCTATCCATGGTTATCCATGGGCTCTTAGTTACTTGCTTAGATCACTTGCTTTGCATTTTCAATTGTTTGAAATGGTGCTTTTGTGTGTGTATTTGAAAGATGTTTTGAAAAAGAGGCCATCATTGTGGCAACCTTTGTAATGATTCTTGTTTGAATGTATACAAAGGTGTTTGTCTTTTTGAAAGGTTTTCAATATTTTGAAAGTTGTTTTGAAATTGTGTTGTGGAGTGTGTTTTGAAAAAATAGCAAGGATGTTTTGCAAGGTTTTTGATCAAGTAACCAAGAGTTGTCTACCCTATTTTACTCAAAGATTTTTCTTATGTTTTTAACCCTTTTAACAGTGTTGTTTCACCATTGTATTTGGTGAACAACCTTGTGTTAGGATGTTTAACGGGACGGGCGCAGGTCATCGTATAGACCATGATAGCAATGTTGCAAAGTATCTTAGCATTTCTTTTGAGGGACTAAGATCATTTTTGTAAGGCAACTTTGGATAGCGTCATCGAGGGACTATGATCTTTTGATTTTGTTTGTTTTACCAAGATACTTTACATGCGTAACATGGCTTATTTTTGAAGGCAACAAGTGGATGTAACCCTAGGGGTGTTAGTGTGCAAGTGTGCTTTATTGCATACAAGAGTTTATCTTTTAATTAGGATTTTCTAGTTCATTGATTTTATCTTGCCATACACACCCTAATTACTAGCAATAAAAAGCATAAATATAAAATACTATGCTATTACAACAATTAGGGGGTGGGGATACACATTTGTACATGGGGTGGTTCAACGAGAAAAATAGACAAGAAAAGAAAATAATAAAAACAAGATAGAGAGAAAGAGAGAGGGAGCCAGCGCGCTGCTGAGAGGCCATCAGAAGTTCTGACTCAGGCCTGCTGCCAGATGATCAACCTTTTGGTTAAACTGTATGAGTCAGAACTTCTGACTCTGGCACCTACAAAACAGAAACCTATTAGTGGGAAGATCAGAAGTTCTGACCCCCCTGCACTGCAAGACAAAAGTTTGTTAGTGGGGAAATTAGAAGTTCTGATCCTGCTGGAAATACAATAACTCTCAGAAGTTCTGATATTATTGACAGCAAAACAGGCTTCAGATATGCTAACGTCAAAGTCAGCACTTGGCTTCTCCCTGTGCTAATCAGAACATCTGCAATTTTGTTATTTTTCCACACAACAGAAAACATGTTTGGAACAGCTCCAGCAAATGTCAAAGTATTTCAGAGGACATAACCAACAAGGTCACAAGCGGGTTCTATGTTGGCTCAAAACGTTCTGAGGTAAACGTTCTAAGGTATGAAGCTCCTCAGAACACAAACAACAGCAATATGATATTTACGTTATGTTCATTTGAGCATGCAAAGCTGATGATGCTTAGCAGCGTGATGAAGGTCAGTAGGTGCTTACCTGGCTGTTGGAAAAGTTTGTGGATGAGAGCTAGCTTTTGGCTCTGATGATGTTCTGGACAGGTTCTTTTTGAAAAGGGTAGATGAAGGTGTATGCGTATATATGGTCAGAAGTTGAAAGGGCGTTCTTTAGTCACAAAGAAAACTGGGTATTGATGAAGTTTGAAGGTAAGAAATTCAAAGTTATGAAACACTGGAGATTTTGGCAGAGTTTCATATCACTTTCTTGCTAAAGATTTCTGTTTCTCTTCTAGCAATTTTTCTGTTTTTTGGACGCCCTTTTTCAGTGGACAATGGTTCTCTATTTATAGGCAAAGCTCTTGTGGATTTCTTGAACATTAAGGCGCCAACAGAGGTTGAATTGTTCTTTGAAAGAAATTCCTGGGACGTTGTGATAACAGATAGCCCTTCAGCCTAGGCTGGAACAGCAGGCATGGATTGGGGAGAAGTGACCCCTAGGTGGACGGTGGCTCGTAGACCCATGCTTGAACCTGCATAAAGGCGTTTACCAAGCCACACGTGAAGGGACTACTTGGATGAATGTTCAGAAGTGGTTGGGAGAATTAATGAGCATTAAATGGTGATGAGACTCATCAACACCAATATTCTGGTAATAGAAACAAAACTTTGAACCAGCAGTTCTGTTTTGCCAAAAACAACGTACACCATGCTCTAGTCTTGGCCTCCTGTTGTCTTAGCAAATTCTGGGGATTCTCCTGACTTTCTGACACGTTCCTTGGATTTGCTTCTGGAAATCCCGGGCTTAGAGATTCTGCATCAGTGTAACACCCACTCTTCTGACCTTTTCATCTTCTGATTTCAGCATGTTCTGAAAGAGCCTTCAGACTTCCTTGTTTCCTTTGCATTCCTTTAGCAAATTCTGGCTGAACTTGCGTAACTGCTGAAAGAGTCATGTTCTGTCTGAGGCTTACGTGTTGAACCACGTTTGCAACTTCTGACTGAGTTGATGTAGCTGCTGAAGAGCCAACTTCTGACTGCGTTGAGCCAAGCTTGCAACTTCTGACCGTTTTTGTCTGGAGTTTGATCCAGAAGTTCTGAAGCGCTATTTTCTTCTTAAACACCCATTTTTAGAGGAAAATTCCAAATGTTTAGAATTTAATTTTTCTCAAGATAAAAGCGTTGCCTTCAGAGCTTGTGTGATCATTTGCTCTTGTAAATGGTTTGCTTGGGCAAAAATGACAATTCAGTACTTGGATTTGTTTCAGAGGGACTCTGAGAATCCAAGATGATTTCCTGAAGGAAGAGAGGGCAAATTTTGGGGTACAACAGTTGCCCCTGTTCAATCTTCTTGCACCTGAAGAGTTAGATTGACAGCCTTGCCTTTCGCGTCTCGAAGGTAAAAGGAGATTGGACACTAGAGTGCCCTTAAATTTTCACTCGTCAAAACAATGGATGCGGGAATGGGCTTAGAGATGCCATTTGGAGATGGGCTTAAAGATGCCATCTAGAGGGGTGACAAAATCTTGTAGGGGATGGGCTTAAAGATGCCATCTGGAATGTTTGTTGAACTCCAATGTGACTGGTCAGGAGAAGGAAGATCAAAATGGTATCCGTGTCTGGAATGCATTTGAACTGTATCTGGAGACTGAGTTTGTATGAGCAAAAGAATGGCCTCCGTGTCTGAGGCGTATCGGAGTTGTAACTGTGCTTGAAGGTAGAATGAATATCAGAATGACTGCCGTGTCTGGAGTGTATCTGTATTGTATCCGGGTAACAGAGAAATATATGTATGGAGCAACTGCGTGCTGGGGACAAATTCTGAATGAGTGACAGAATGGCAACCGTGTTTGGAGCGTATCTGGACTGTATCTGAAGTTGAGATTTTGTATGAGTAGAAGAATGACTTCCGTGTCTAGAGTGTATCTGAAACTGTAACTGAAGTTGAAAGATGTATGAGTAGCAGAATGACTTCCGTGTCTGGAGTGTATCTGAAACTGTAACTGGGATTGAGATCCGTATGAGTAATAGAATGACTTCCATGTTTGAAGTGTATCTGGAACTGTAACTGGGATCTAAATAAATGATAGAATGACTTCCGCGGCGAACGCACTGGGGAGAATCAAACTGCTGTGGTAAGGGTCAAAATGGTATCCGTGTTTGGAATGCATTGAACCTTGAGGTGGATAAGTGAATCTGAATGAGAGATAGAATGGCTGCCGTGTCTGGAGCGTATCTAGTCTGTATCTGATTGCTGTAGTCTGAATGAGTAGTAGAATGACCGTCGTGTTTGGGGTTTATCTGCACTGTATCTGACTTGAAATTCGGAATAAGTAATAGAATGACCGCCGTGTCTGGGGTGTATCCGTACTGTATCTGATTACTGTAGTCTGAATGAGTAGTAGAATGACCGTCGTGTCTGGGGTGTATCTGTACTGTATCTGACTTGAAATTCTGAATGAGTAATAGAATGACCGCCGTGTCTGGGGTGTATCCATACTGTATCTGAACTAATATTCTGAATGAGTAATAGAATGACCGCCGTGTCTGGGGTGTATATATACTGTATCTGATTGCTATAGTCTGAATGAGTAGTAGAATGACCGCCGTGTCTGGGGTGTATCTATACTGTATCTAATTGCTGTAGTCTGAATGAGTAGTAGAATGACCGCCGTGTCTGGGGTGTATCTGTACTGTATCTGACTTGAAATTCTGAATGAGTAATAGAATGACTGCCGTGTCTGGGGTGTATCCATACTGTATCTGAACTGATATTCTGAATGAGTAATAGAATGACCGCCGTGTCTGGGGTGTATCCATACTGTATCTGAATAATATTCTGAATGAGTAATAGAATGACCGCCGTGTCTGGGCTGTATCCATACTGTATCTGAATAATTGTTAATGATAGCCTTTTAATCTTATCCTGAAAAGGATGAAATGTTAGCTATAACACAAAGTTATGCTGTATGATATGTATGATGCAATATATATGTTATATCAATGTTTATGATATGAATGTAAATGAATGCGCATGTAAGCTGGAGAGCTGTCTTGCTGAGGATAGATGAATCCTGGATGGCTGGAGATAAAGGAATCTTGACTGCTGCCAGGGAAATTGAATCCTTGACTGCTGCAGGGGATCGCAAGAAGTTTGATCGCTGAGGATGAGACATCCTTGTTGACTACTGCTGGAGAATCAAGAGCTTGGGTTGTAGGCCAATCTACTGGGGATTCCTATCCTGAGGAGATCTTCACTGGGGAACATCTAATTATCCTGCGAGGAACTGAGAATGAGAGTCTTCACTCTGCTTGGGGAATGCAAGATCTTCAATTGTTGAGGGATCCTAGGACTACTGCGGGGGAGTTGGAATTCCTTGGTGACTTGCGGGGAATGAGAATTTCTGATGATCTCTACTGGGGAGTTCAGAATCTGGTAGACTCAAGCTGGAGAGGTATGACTGAGAATCTCCAGTTTGGTGGGAAGTATCTCTGTGGGGAGAAGGTTCACTAGTTTAGTTCCGCTGGGGATTGATAGTTGGAATGTTTAGCTCCACTGGGGATTGGATTTTCAGATTTTTGAGGCTCCACTGGGGATACTGAAACTCTGAGGGGAATTGAGTTCTGGAAGGCCCTCTGGCTGGGGAGATCAGTTTTGAGAAAGCTCCTGTTCTGCTGAGGATCCTAAATTTAACTCTGTTTGGGGAATTGGAGGGCTCTCCGGCTGGGGAATTTGGAGTTTAACTCTGCTGAGGATTCCTTCTGAAAGGGCATCAAGATGTCTATCTGTACCTTCAACCTATCAGTAATCATCTTTCTTGATTTGTAAGGAAAATGATTATGTTCAAATGCATATGCCTATTTAACAAAACATTGGACGTTTCTCAAAATAAAACATAAGTGCAATAAGAAAAGGAAGACAAAGCAAATTTATGTATTTGGAAAAGTATTTGTATTAACTTTCTATGAGTATATTTGTACAAATGAGACAGTCATCCTAGTAAGAGGATGTCGTCGTAAAAATTGAAAAATCTATACAAAAGAAAGATGGCTATGTGAAACAATTCCATGGGATCCCCATTCTACTATAGCCTTCATAACTCTGAATATCTGTCCATTCAATGCTTCGTCTGCCGATGACTGGTGTTGTACCCCAAAAGTTTCCCTCCCATATTCTTCAAGATTTGCCAAGATCATGGTTCAAAATCTCTCAAGGGTTGCACAGTCCAATTGCCTCATAACACAGTCAAAATTAGGGTTTTGGTTCTTGCAAAGAAATTGAGGTTTTCAAGGGTCCAATCAAGTCCCACAGGCCTACATACATTGTCAAGCATCCATATGCCAAGTTTCAAGACTCACAGCATCAAATTGCACAGTCAAAAACCCTAATTGCTTCACAGTCAACTGCAGGGGCAAAATGGTCATTTGACAGTCAAAAAGTCAAAATTTTTGGTCTACATCTTATTTTGAAGCCAAAAACATCATTTGATCAATTCTTGATCATGATTTCTCAAAGCATGGCTCAAAAAGTCTCAAGATGCAAAAGTTTCTATTTTTGGACAGTTGAAAAAGTCAACTGCAAATTGACCAAGGCATAACTTCTTCATGGTTTATCATAAAAATCCCATCCAAAGCTCATTTTGAAGAGGATGACATTTCCTACAACTCATCTTCACACTTCAAGTCCAATAAATGCTCTCACAAAAAGTTATCAATTTCAACATTATAGGTCATTTTCAAAAGTCAACAAAAAGGCACTTTAAGTCAAAGACCATAACTTGAGATTGGTAAATCAAAATGACATGGGACCAAAGACATTGGTTAGAGGACTCCAAGACCTTTCCAAAATGTCCAAGAACATGATCATAGCTTCAAAATAGAGCAAGATATGCCTTGTAGAAGGTTGGAAATTTTTGGGAATTTTGAAAAGTCAACTTTGCTTCAAAAGCTTCCAAATTGCTAATGGGCCTCAATTTCTTTCATGAATCATTACCCAAAGCCTATGCATGACCCATTGAGCTCAAAGGGATTTATTTTATTATTTTTAATTAATTAATTGAATTTTTAATCTTATTAATTCATTTAATTAGATTTAAATATGAGAAAAATACCAAATCATGGTTTTAAATCTTTTTTGTGCAGCAAATATCTTCCACACATGCTAGAGATTTCGTGCACCATCTCAAGGGGACAATATCTTCCACAATTGGCAAGATTGGCATGAAAAAAGATTGAAAAAAGATATGGAAAAATCAAAGATTGAAATCATAAATTCATGGACCTTGGGCTTGTTTTCTTGACCTAATCACGTTCAGATACATATACAAGACTAAACCTAATTGATACACACATGAAAGACTGCTCAGAAGCTAAGAACAAAGTTGCAACTTTTCATCAAAATTTTGGAATCTGAAATCCTAGTTACAGCGCGATTCAAAGCCTAAAGCCTATTCCAAACTCTTGCTGAGACTTCCTTGAACGTATTTCAATCACTTTCCAGTCTCCATACTCCAAGAATTTGTAGAACAGAGTCACACTTTTCATGAATATGTCCATAATCGATTTTTGATTTCCATGCATTATTCATGTATTTATTTGTTGATTTGCACTAACAATGATGTTCTGAAGCGAGTGGTAATGTTTAATTGAACTAATACTGCCTGTAGCCAGATCTGCCATGGACGAAAACTAGGTTTTTCAGAGCTTCAAATTGGGGCTTTCCTCATATAGAAAAATTAGACCACCAAACCTATGCCATTGAATTCGTGACATCAAGACGAAGCAAACCAACACCTCGCGCCCTTTTTATATTTGTCCATGTTCTAATCGCTATTTTCATAGTTTGCAGTTTGTGGGGGTTTAAAACCCCCACTATTTGTTTATATTACAAGCAGAAAGATGAAGACGAAGCTAGCGTGTCATTACATGATAGGGGGATTCAAATACTGGCGCGTGATTTTTGTTCTTGCCACTAGCACTTGTTTCTTTTTATATAATAATTATGCTCCATTACATTAACAAATTCACGCGTTAGTTCAGTTAGTGGGTGAGTTGTCTTGCAGGTATTGGGACCTGGGTTCGGTTCCCAGGTCCCCCCACTTATTCCATAATTTTTCTCCTAATTCTTTCCAGTGCAGCGTTCAACCAAAGGCCTACCATGCATCCTCACATGCTAGCTTGCCACATACTCATGAGGATCAATCTGAAGGCTACAAAAGGAGTCCTACCATGTACGTCAGTCAATGGACACGCACTCAAGCTGGAAAAGTCAAACGGGCTCTTTGCTGATGGGCCAAAAATCACTTCAGAAAACCTCCATAATGGGCCAGACACCCCCCATGTTTGTATTCTATTTTCTTCTCTTTTCAATTTTAATTCTTTTAATTGTTTTCTTTAGTTATTTTATTTAATTCACTCAAAATAATTTTCACAATAAAAAATCAGAAATAAAAAATTGTAATATATTTAATTATATTTAATTTCTATTAATTTATTTTGTAAATAAACTCTAACCATTAATTTAGTAAATTAGGTTTTAAAACTTTAATCTTTTTCTTAATAAATTAAAATATGTAGAAATTAGGGTTTTTTAACATTCTCATCATTTTTTTTATAAATAATTTTCTCTCATTATTATTATTATTATTAATTACTAAATATTTTTGTAAATAAATAATTAACTAATTAGTGTAAATTAGGTTAAACTTTAACATTTTTCATTAATAATTAAAAACAATCTAGAATTAGGGTTTCTCTTGATTTTTAATTCTCTTTATTTCATAAATACAAAAACCTAAAAAAACAATTTCTTTTTTTAATTAAATAACTAATTAGACTTTAATTTCAAAAGGGTCAAAACCCTCGGACGTCCTAACTTTTATTCTCTCGCGCATTTATTTTCTTGTGAATATTATGTAACTGCTCAAGGCTTGTAATAGTAATTAGGTCTTTTACTTTCCGCATTTTTATTAAAATGGGTCTCTGTATTTTGGCGATGTATAGACCCGCGCCTTGTAATAGCGTAGGATTTTACTTTCCGCATTTAAATTTCCGCACTCTTAATTTCTAATGGCATGAAATAATGTATGGCTAATTAAAAATAAAGCGTAGCTCACAACGCCCTGATCAAAGATAATTGCTAAACATGAAAATAACACACAATTTCACACACCACTCCTAGGGTACGCCTCACCTGTTGCCTTCGAAATGTGGTCGTCAAGTATGGGATGTCTTAGTAAGTCCTTATGTCCATGATCCAATTGCCTCAAAATAAGTTGCCTCGAAACGGTTGCCTCGGAATAGTTGCCTCGAAACGGTTGCCTCAGAATAAAAAAAGGATCAATGGCATAAGGGTAGCTTCTAAGGTGTCCTAACTGTTGCTTCGGTGACCACAACGTCCCTACACTCGAATTGACCCGAACACCTCCAACGGTGGTGCTACCTACCTCTCAATGGTGGGATGGCACTACCTTAAGGACATTTACACGGCCTAATTCCTTAGGGTAGGTAGATGACTCATAGATACTTGCTCTATTCAAAAACAAATCAAAACTCTTCTCACACCGACACTTTCAAAAAGCTTTCAAAACAATTTTTCAAACACTCTTGAGGATTGATACAAGAGTCATTCTGAAATCTTTAAACGAAACTTTTTCAAACCCACTCACACTTTGAAAAGCAAACACTTTGAAAACACAATGAGCAAGTATCTAAGAGCCCATGGATAACCATGGATAGAAAGGGTGCTAACACCTTCCCTTTCTATAAATCTACCTCCCGAACCGAGAAACTATCTCATAAGGAATTTTGCTGTGCTTTTGTCCTGTCCATGTTGGAGAAAATAAAAGACGGTGGCGACTCTTGCTTCCGCGACATTTCACGAACCAGCGTTAAATAGTCAGTTCTAAATCCACCGATCACAGAACTGGCGACTCTGCTGGGGATATTATAAAGTGAGGTGTACCTTAGGACTAAGATCACTTATGTTTTCAATTGTCTGAATTGTTTGCTTTAAATTATGGGCCTGTCTTGGGAGTTCTATAGATCCTAACCCGGATCTGGGGGATACCTTCTTAGAAAGTAGCAACAAGGCTGTGAGGGAACTGTGCGGGGTATACCGACATGGTTGAAGCAGTCTGCTACGTTGATGTGGCACTTTGGTGAGTACCGGTAACCCTTGAGTCCAGTCAAGGAGAGTACGGGGCCGCCACGTGGTATCGTGAAGCATCAACTGACCTTAGGAACCTTAATTGAACCATTTTGGCCTCTTTAGGGTAGTGAGATAACTGACTTTGGTGCAGTCCGAGGTTGGTTGATACTCGATACTACACTCAATTGAGGGTTGTTTTCTTGGAATATTTCGGTCGCCAGTTCAGTGGCTAAATCGAAATGATGAACAATGAAAGCAATCCAATATTATTGGGACCCTTAGAACCCGGTTACTTTTGATAGGACAGGTTTGAGCCCACCAACTTCAAGAGGGTAATACCTAGACCCCATGCTGGCCTAAACTCTAAGGGCTGTGGTGTGACTTGTGTGCCTTACCATGTTTGCTTTTGTGAATACTTGTGGTGTGTTTAATCATAGCATCATAACATCATACAACATCATATGCATTGACTAACCATTTCAGGGGTTCGAATCTTCATCTTTGTTCTTGTTTTGTAGGACATGGAAACTATTCGCAGAAAGACAATTCAGATCAGCCTTGTAAGGATCCCTCCTCAGCTTAAGGAACTCATATCCAGGATTCCCGAGAGCTCTTCTTTCAGTGAAAGGCATGGAAGACTCATCAGCTTGGTCAACACCAACATTGAGGAAGATATGATAAAGGTCCTTTTCCAGTTCTTTGACCCTCTGTATCACTGCTTTACTTTCCTGGATTATCAACTAGTGCCTACATTGGAAGAGTTCTCCCGGCTTCTGAAGATCCCTATCCTTAGTCAACTACCCTACAATGGTACGGAAAAGGAACCCAAACTTGAAGAAATTTCTAAAGCCTTACGCTTACAACCATCTGACATCAAGGGACATTGGGAAGTTAGAAGTGGTATCAAAGGGTTCTTGGCCAGATTTTTGTTTGAGAAGGCCCAAGAATGTTGGAACTCCCTTGACCTACAAGCCTTTGAAGAAGTTGTGGCCCTCCTTGTCTATGGATTGGTTTTGTTCCCGAATCCAGATCAGCTTATAGATATCAATGCTGTCCAGATCTTCATGTCTAGGAATCCTATACCTACGTTGCTTGGGGACATCCTTCACTCATGTTACACTTGAACCATGAGAAAAAGAGGGGTTCTTATGTGCTGCACTCCTCTCCTGGGAAGGTGGTTTATTTCGCACCTTCCACAATCAGTTCTGAAGAATGAGCGGGGTTTGAGATGGTCACAACGATTAATGACTCTTACACATGCAGATATACATTGGTGTTCTTGGTCCAGAGAGGATATCACTATCATTGATCGTTGTGGAGAGTTTCCTAATGTTCCTTTACTTAGAATCAGAGGAGGTATTACTTACAACTCGTGTCTGGCTTGGAGACAGTTTGGTTATGCTCGGAGGGACGACCCTCATGACATGTTAATTCCTGACATAGTTTTTGACTTCGACAACGATGCGCAAGGACTTCGCCAGAGATTTATCAGAGCTTGGAGGATGCCCAGAAAGATAAACAACAAGACACTGGGGCACAGGAACTCCATCCTGTTGGAACCTTATCTCAAGTGGGTACGAGCCCGCTCCCAGAAGTTAGTGATGCCATATCCTCATGTTCTCCCTGTGATCAAAGAGCCAGTTTTGGAAGGAGAGGTGTCCTACACCATTCAACATCCTGACATGCCTACATCCTGGGAAGAAATTCAGAAGAGCTGGATCCAGCTTAAGGAAGAACGAAATTCTCTTGAGTCCAGTCTACATGCTAGTGAGAAGAAGGTCTTGGAGCTCACCCGCCTACTGCACGAGGAAAAGACTCTCAACACTTACATTGCTCCGAAGAGGATGCGCAGTGTCTTTTGGGATTGATTCACTCTTTGTAATGTTTTCCCGTGAGTCTTTGATGTACTGAACAATTATTTCTTAATGATAACGTGTGTTCCTTTTTGTCTACAACAAATTTGAACTTTCGAACCCTTGAATGCATTGCATAAACACATATCATGCATCATGTGCATAGCAGGTACTCTTCTTTTCAGGTTGCTTACTGTTCTTCGATGTTTATTTCAGCATCATGAACCCTGAATCATCTACCGAGCAGTCCATTAAGGCCCTTCAGGCTCAGAACGCCCAATTCCAAGAGCTGATCATGAGTCTGGCCCAAGGTCAAGAGGAGTTGAAGGCTCTGCTAGTCAAGAAGAAGAAGAAGAGAACTGTACTATTCAACACGGGCCGGAGGTTTGGTAACACACTGCAGAGTGAGGTTGATCAAGCCGGTTCTTCTGTGGGGAAAGGCAGTCCCCAGGGGGGAAGAGTTCCTAGTCCGGTGGTCTCTGACAACGAGACTGATTTTAATGAGGAGCAATATCCTCCAGCTGACGACAAGTACAAGCAGTTAGAGGAACGTCTAAACGCCATGGAAATTCAACAAGTGCCTGGTTTGGATTTCGGAGACTTGGGTCTATCTTCTGGTGTGGTCATCCCACACAAGTTCAAAGCACCATCTTTCGCAAAGTATGACGGGGCGTCCTGCCCTAAGCTACATCTCAGATCTTATGTGCGGAAGATTCAGCCGTACACTGTGGACAAGAACTTATTGATCCATTTCTTCCAGGAGAGTCTTTCAGGGACTCATCTCGAATGGTTCTATCAGCTGGATGGAACCAAGGTTCGTAACTGGGAGCAATTGGCTACTGCTTTTTACAAGCAGTATCAATATAATGCCGACCTCGCTCCTACACGTACCCAACTCCAGGGTATGTCGCTAGGATCGGGAGAAGGTTTTAAAGAGTATGCGCAGAAGTGGAGGGACCTGGCTGGCAGGGTGCAGCCACCATTAACCGACCGTGAACTTGTAGACATGTTCTTGGGGACCCTATCAGGGCCGTTCTTTAATCATCTCATTGGTAATTCGTCTGCAGGGTTTACAGATCTCATTCTGACCGGGGAAAGGATAGAGGCTGGTATGAAATCAGGGAAAATTCAGAAAGGTGCGTCCTCAAGTTCTGAGAAGAAGCCTTTCAAGAAGGAAGCCAGTGCTGTGTATGGGCCTAGGAGGCAAAACAAACCAGAACGCCGCCAAGCTGTCAACGCGGTGGTAATTGCAAAGCCTGCTGCCACTCCTCGGCAACCTAACCAACCAAGGGCTGAGAGACCCAGAAGAGAATATACTCGGCTTAGTATGACCTTGTCACAGATCTTGCCGCAACTGCTATCGACCAACTTAGTAACCGTCAGAGAGGCTCCAAAGGTGGTGAACACAACCTCTCCCAAGTATAATCCCAATGCCCGCTGTGCTTATCACTCTGATAGCCCGGGGCACCCTACTGATGATTGTTGGGCCCTAAGAAATAAGGTTCAGGACCTTATCGATGCGAAGGAAATACAATTTGAGGCGCCCGAAAGGCCAAACGTTGTGACTGCTCCTATGCCCCAGCATGGAGTAAATGCTGTTGATGAAGACTTGTATGCAGTTTCTGTGAATGATGTTGCCACCCCTTTACTGACTGTTAAGAGGAACCTATTGCTAGCCGGTTTATTTCCGGGTTGTAGCAAGGGTTGCCTTCTGTGTGCCGTTTCCCCTACTGGTTGTCCATCGCTGAAGTCAGGCATCCAAAGCCTGATGGATAGCAAAGAAATATTGTTCAAGAAGACCGCTGTTCCTTTTGTTCTCGCTGAAGAAGTATCTATCGTCAAAATTTTCAACAATCCTACCAAGGATCCCCCGAGGAAGCCAGTCAAAATCATGTCCGTTGCACCTATTATCATTACTGTTCCGGGGCCCCTCCCCTATGAATCTGACAAGGCTGTCCCATGGCACTATGGGGCAGATGTATATGCGGTTGGAGTGAAGCAGGAGTTCAACACCAGTACCAGTATCAGTAACATCACTGGTCCCGCCAAAGTTACTCGTAGTGGAAGGCTCTTCTCGCCTGACATTGCGCCACCAGTTATCCGAAGACCTCTTATAATTACGCCTGCAAGTGCGCCTGTTTCCACTTCTGATCCAGTTTCTACCCCTGCTGCCGAGTCATCTAAAACTCGGGGCAAAGGGATTGACGATGAGCCTGCCTGGATGGAGGCACCAAAGACTGTCAATGTTGAAGCCTCCCAGCAAGAGATGGAGGAAATTCTTAAGATAATCAAGAAGAGTGACTTCAATGTCATTGAACAGCTGGGGCATACACCCTCCAAGATCTCTATGCTATCATTGCTGCTGTGCTCAGAGGCCCATGCCAAGGCCCTGATTTCATTTCTGAAGACGGCCCATGTGCCACAAGAGACATCTGCGGATCAATTTACTGACTGTGTGGCCAATTTGACAGTTGACAATGGTTTGGGTTTCTCGGATGCTGATATTACCGCTAAGGGAAAGAACCACAATGATGCCCTGCATGTCTCCATAGAATGCAGGGGCACTACTCTCGCACACGTGTTGGTGGACACTGGTTCTTCCCTGAATGTATTGCCTAAGAAGGCCTTGGACAGGTTGGATTGTGAGGGTCTGGAGTTGAAGCCTAGTAACATCATTGTCCGAGCCTTTGACGGGTCGAAGAGGATGGTACATGGTGAGGTAGATATCCCGATTCGTGTTGGTTCCCAAGTCTTTGACTCAACGTTCTATGTGATGGACATTCGTCCATCTTATTCCTGTTTGCTGGGTCGACCTTGGATTCACAAAGCTGGGGCCGTGACCTCCACTCTACACCAGAAGCTCAAGTACCCTGTCATAGGGAAGATTGTTACAGTACAGGGGGAGGAAGAATACATGGTTAGTCATATAAATTCATTCCGGTATATTGAGATGGACGGGGAGTTTATTGAAACCCCCTTTCAACATTTTGAAGAGGTACCTCCAACATTGGCATCAGCGGAGACAATGGTTGAAGAAGACTTCCCTTTGAAGATGGCTTCCTTGAAGGATGCCCGAGCTGTAATTGAGAAAGGTGAATGTGCTAACTGGGGTAGGCTCCCTGACTTTACTCCTAAAACTTACAAGTATGGGCTGGGTTTCACTGCAGAGGCTCAGAGGGCTGTACGCAAAGCAAGGATCAGAAGACCTCCCGTGTTCATCACCAACCCTGGAGTGAATGCTATTGAAGGAGATGTGGAGGAATCAGATTTTGATAGCTGGATCTACCCGACGACCGACGGTGGACTGAACAATTGGACCGCCAAAGACCACATACCTGTTACTTTTGTTACGCAGTAATGAATTCCTTTGTTTTTTTATTTGTAATGAACAATAAATTGAAACTTTATGGCCCGGTGTCTTACCCGAGGCACCGTTGGCTTCATTTGTGAGGGCTTATTACTTGTCATTTCCATATATCATGAATAAAGACATTGGACGTTTTTCGCATTTCAAATCTTGTGCTCCCTTTCCTTCTTTCTTTCTTTATATATTGCAAAACAGCTATATTTACACACACACTCACTCATACAGGTTTCAATCCACTCTGGGTCTCACTGGCAACGACTCTGCTACTGCCAGTTATGACTTCGAAAATCCGATCAACTTAACCGAAGACGAAGGTGAAGATGATTGCGAAGTGCCTGGTGAGCTTGCAAGACTGTTACTCCAGGAAGAGAGGGCCATTCAGCCACATGAAGAGCCAGTGGAAACGGTAAATCTGGGTACAGAGACAGACAAAAAGGAAGTTAAGATTGGTGCCAATCTAGAGCTCAGCGTGAAGCAACGGTTGGTTCAGATGTTGCATGATTATGTGGAGATCTTTGCCTGGTCCTACGAAGACATTCCTGGGTTGGATACTGACATTGTGGTCCATCACTTGCCTACCAAGGAAGAATGCCCTCCGGTTAAGCAAAAGGTCCGCCGGATGCGTCCAGAGATGTCCGAGAAGATCAAAGCCGAGGTTTTGAAACAGTTTGATGCCGGGTTTCTAGCAGTGACTTCTTACCCTCAGTGGGTTGCCAACGTGGTTCCAGTGCCGAAGAAAGATGGTAAGGTCAGAATGTGTGTCGACTACAGGGATCTGAACAGGGCAAGCCCCAAGGATGACTTCCCTTTGCCTCACATCGACGTTCTGGTGGACAATACTGCTCAGTACAAGGTGTTCTCCTTCATGGATGGCTTTTCAGGTTATAATCAGATCAAGATGGCTCCTGAAGACATGGAAAAGACTACCTTTGTTACTCAGTGGGGCACCTTCTGCTACAAGGTCATGCCTTTTGGACTGAAAAATGCTGGGGCAACCTACCAACGTGCCATGGTTGCTTTATTTCATGACATGATCCATCATGAGATAGAAGTGTACGTCGACGACATGATTGCAAGGTCCCAAACTGAGGAGGAACACCTTGACCACCTACAGAAGCTGTTTGACCGTCTGAAGCTGTACAAGCTGAGGTTGAACCCGAATAAATGCACCTTTGGGGTAAGATCTGGAAAGTTGCTAGGCTTCGTCGTAAGAGACAAGGGTATTCAAGTGGACCCTGCCAAGGTTAAATCCATACAAGAGATGCCAGTGCCCAAGAAAGAGAAACAAGTCAGAGGCTTTTTAGGATGCCTGAATTATATTGCCCGATTCATCTTGCATCTAACTGCTACTTGTGAACCAATCTTCAAGTTGCCAAAGAAAGATCAGGTAGTACGTTGGAATGATGAATGTCAGGCCGCTTTTGACAGAATCAAAGAGTATCTCCAAGAACCACCCATCCTTATGCCACCGGTTGAAGGGAGACCTCTAATACTATACTTGACAGTGCTTGACAGCTCAATGGGGTGTGTGCTGGGGCAGCATGACGAGTCTGGCCGAAAAGAGCATGCCATTTATTACCTTAGCAAAAAGTTTACCGACTGTGAGACCCGATACTCACTGCTCGAGAAAACTTGCTGTGCTTTGGTATGGGCTGCTCGCCGGCTGAGACAGTATATGCTGACTCACACTACTCTGTTGATATCAAAGATGGATCCAATAAAGTACATATTCGAAAAGCCTGCTCTGTCTGGGAGAATAGAAAGATGGCAGATGATCTTGACAGAATACGACATCCAGTACACGACTCAGAAAGCAATCAAGGGAAGTGTATTGGCAGATCACTTGGCACACCAGGCAGTAGATGACTACCAGTCAATGAACTTTGAATTCCCTGACGAGAGCATCATGATAGTGACTGATTGTGAAGTACCTGGACCGGATGAAGGACCTGAGGAAGGATCTCGATGGTCTATGCACTTTGATGGAGCCTCCAATGCTTTGGGTAACGGTATCGGCGCCGTGATCATATCCCCTCAAGGCACTCATACTCCCCTTACTGCCCGGCTATGTTTCAACTGCACCAACAACATAGCGGAGTATGAGGCGTGCATCATGGGTCTTCAAGCTGCGATTGACTTAAGGATCAAGTTTCTGAGTGTCTTCGGAGATTCCGCCCTCGTGATCAATCAGATCAAAGGCGAGTGGGATACAAAACATCCGAATCTTATTCCGTACAGAGAATGTGTGTTGACATTGATCCCCCATTTCACAGAGATAACTTTTGAACACTTTCCGAGAGAGGAGAATCAGTTGGCGGACGCGCTGGCTACGATGTCTTCTATGTTCAAAGTCAAATGGGACAATGAGGCTCCCCAGATCATCATCTGGAAACTGGACGAACCGGCATATTGTTGTGATCTTGAGGCTGAGACAGTAACTGAAAAACCCTGGTATCATGAGGTGAAGAGGTACTTGGAAGCTCAAGAATACCCTGAAGGGGCATCGGTCAACCACAAGAAGTGTCTGAGAAGGTTCGCAGTGAAGTTCTTCCTCAGCAACGACATTCTATACAAGCGAAACCATGATTCGACCTTACTGCGTTGTGTGGATAAGACTGAAGCAGAAAGGATCATGGCAGAGCTACATGAAGGTACCTTCAGAACGCACTCCAGTGGCCACACCATGGCAAAGAAAATCCTTCGGGCAAGATATTTCTGGTCCACAATGGAAGCCGACTGTTACCAACATTCTCAGACATGTCATAAGTGCCAGATTTATGCAGATAAGGTGCACGTTCCTCCAATTCCTCTGAATGTCTTGACTGCACCTTGGCCTTTCGCAATGTGGGGCATTGATATGATCGGCGAGATTAAACCTACGGCATCCAACGGGCATCGCTTCATCCTGGTAGCGATTGATTACTTTACGAAGTGGGTTGAAGCAGCTTCCTATGCTACTGTAACCAAGAACGTCGTGGCACGGTTCATTCGGCATAACCTTATCTGTCGATACAGCGTCCCGGAAAGGATCATCACGGACAACGGTACCAATCTTAATAACAAGATGATCACTGAGCTCTGCGAGCAATTCAAGATACAGCACCACAACTCTTCTCCTTACCGGCCGAAGATGAATGGGGCTGTCGAAGCAGCTAATAAGAATATTAAAAAGATTGTGCAGAAGATGACAGTGACCTATAAAGATTGGCACGAGATGTTACCGTTTGCTCTCCATGGGTACCGTACCTCAGCAAGAACGTCAACCGGGGCAACTCCCTTTTCCTTGGTCTACGGCATGGAGGCAGTCCTGCCTATTGAAGTGGAGATACCCTCTCTCTGGATAATGAAGGATGCAGATCTGAGCGAAGATGACTGGATCCAGACTCGACTTGATCAATTAAACCTAATTGACGAAAAGAGACTCACTGCTATTTGTCATGGTCAAACGTACCAAAAACGGATGATCAGGGCATTTAACAAGAAAGTCAGACCACAAGAGTATCAAATTGGGGACCTGGTAATCAAGCGCATCATTCTTCCTCAAAGTGATCCCAGGGGCAAATGGACCCCCACATACGAAGGGCCATTTGTGGTTAAACATGTGTTCTCAGGAGGAGCCATGATTCTAACCACCATGGATGGTGACGACCTTCATAACCCCGCCAATGCAGACATAGTAAAAAGATACTACGCATGATAAAAGACCCGCTAGGTTGACATACCTAGGCAAAAATTAGGGCTTCCCGGCGAACCAAAAGGGTTCGGGCAAAATGAGGGATGAAATGAAAAAATCTGTACACCCGGCAAGTCGAAAACCTGAAAAGGCGGCTTGGGCAAAAATGGGTATCCCGGTGGACAGAAAACCCGAAAGGGCGGTCCAGGAAAAAGTTAGGGATTAAAGCGTAATACTATGTCTCATTGGATCACCTTGCATCCAGAATCCAGTATCAACATCAGGTTCAGACGGCATCGATCAATCAGCTTCATCTTCAACCGAGCAGCAAAGTGATGAGACGCTCGAAGATATAAAGGCGATAGCAGAGTTGAAACCCAGTGGGATTATTCTTTTCACACAGCTGTTTTGTTTTCCCTTTTCACAAAATTGTATAAACTCTTTTGTTCGGCGGCGTTCTCTTACTAGGACGTCAACCTCTTGTACATAAAACGCCTATTTATAGGCAAATTCAAAAAATCAATACAAATTCACTTTTCAGCTAAATCGCCAATTGTTTTTTCCTTTTTCTGTTTTGTTTTGCGAAGAACGTCCAATGTTCAATTTGTGATATATGCATTTGACACTAATTGCTAAACTCATAAATATTTGCATACGAAACAAAGGATTAATTACAGGTAACATTAGAAACAGGGGCAATAATGAGTTGTCTAAGCAATCTAATTGATCTGTCCACCAAGGCACCAAGGTAAGTTCGGCTGAAGAATGTAACCAAGATGTCTTAATTCCCCAGAGAGTGAGCCATCAAGTCAACGATACTCTCCCCAAGCAGAGTTAATATACTGTCAGCCTTAAGGAAGTGAGTATCCCCATAAGACCTCAACATTCCTCAGCGGAGTATACAAACATTCTTAACAAGCATCCCCGGCAGTCTTGATCTAAGATTGTTCCCCGGCGGTATACCAGACGTTCAATGGAGCCATTCCCCAGTCCAATCTGAAAAGTCTCCCCAGGAGAGTGGAATCCATATCCCCAGCAGGTCTTGAAGCTTATCCCCAGTAGATTCTGGAAGCTTGTCACCCGTGAAATTCTGGCTACAGATACTCAATGTCACGTCCAATGTTATGACACCGTATCTGACTTACTATATGACAGTAAATACAAAAGCAGTAAATAACACAGTCAATTGTTTACCCAGTTCAGTGTGCAACAACACCTACTCTGGGGGCTACCAAGCCAGGGAGAGAATCCACTATAAGAGATGTTAATTCAGGAATAAACCAACCAGTTTATCTCCTTCACTTAAGACCTACCCAATGCAATTCTAATCTAAGTACAACTTAAACCTGAGTTCCTACTCACTCCCCCTCAATCACAGCAGTGATACATAAACCAATTTGACTTAAGAATTGATGAAGACACTCTTCAAAACACACACTTGATTAAGCTTCACAGCTTTTTAATCAAGTAACACAATCACTCGTGCTTCACAGCTTTGAGTGATGTACACAACTAACTTGACTCTGCTTCACAGCTTTAGTCAAGTAACATTCAAACACTCTTGCTTCAAAGCTTTGAGTGCTACACAACCCTTACAATTGAAACCTATTCCAAGGCACTTATCACAATGATAATTGCTTGGAGTACAATAAACAAATCTATACAGATTACAAAATTGATCTTCTAATCAATCAGCAGGGATCACTTGAAAAACCGCAGCTCTGTTGAATATATAGCAGCTGCAACTTCAGTTAGGGTTTCCAAAAACCTAGGGTTGATTCCGTTTGACCTAAAGACCAGGTCACAGTACTTTATTGATCAGGTTAGGATTGAGCTAGGTTACTCCTCAGAAAACGCAGGATTCTGTTTAGAAGGGATTGAGTTATTTCCTGAAAAAACTCAGACTTATCCAATCCTGCAATCCTGTTAGTTCAGAACAGGATGTTATAACATCTGTTATGACATCTGAGAAAACCTGTCTACTGATTTAGCAAAATGTGATCATTTTGCAAACATGCTCAGATACACACTTATAAACATCAGTATTTGAATTACAATATTTTTCTGCACATGTACCTATTGAGTTAGTACAACCTGAACTAGAATGTTATGACATCAGTCATGACATTCACACATACACTTGGGATTTACCAAAAATGCAAGCCAATACCTAAACACCTACAAACTCCCCCTTTGGCAGATTTTTGGCTAAAGTCCCTAAACAATCAGAGATAAATAGATAGCAGCAGGAATAAGTGACAGCAGAAAAATATAGTGTCAAGTACTAATTAAGCAGTACCAAAAATATTCTCCCCCACTTTAGCCACAAATGGGCCAAAGATTACATGTTTATAAAGTTATACAGTTATCCAAAACAAAATAATGAGATCAGCAGCAGACAACAGCAGAACACACTTCCAAACTCCACCAGCAACACCACCAAGCAGCAATCAACCTTCAAGCACTGTCATCAGACTCAGAGGAGCCAGTTTCTTCAATGTTGAGCTGTCCTTCAGCTTCTATACCTTCTTCCCTTCTGCTTTCTTCAGCTTCCTCCTTCTCTAGCCTGGCAATCAGAGCTTCTAGGGTCCTTTTTCTAGCATCCAGATCTTTGCAAGTTTCTTTTAAGACAGCTATGACATCTGATGTCTTGGACTGGATCTTTGCAGACGATGTCTCAGCTGATGTTATGACAATGTCTGGAGCATGGGATCCCTGAAACAGTTTGTAGTGCAGGCCAAGGGCAGGGCCTCTTTTGCAGACTGTATCTCTTGCTACAAGAATGTCAGGGTATTGTGCAAGGATGATTCCACAAAGGAGGGAGGGAAAAGCAATTGGTCCTTTGACAGCATAACTGCCAGCATGCTTCAAGGTTTGTTCAAAGATGTACCTTCCATAGTCAAAGGCAGTCTTGGTTCCTACAGCATAGATAAATCTCCCCAATCCTGTGGAGATGGTTGATTTGTGATTTGTAGGCACCCAGTTGGCTGCACCTATTTTATGCAAGATGGCAAATTTCATGCTGAGTTTACTAGCCTTCAGCTTCCCTTTCAATGGCCAGTACTTTACTTGCCTGGCAGTGATGGTCAAGCACACTTCATTGTCAGTTGCCTCTAGATCAGGACAGTCCTTATTTGTTCTTCCAAGAAACTTGTTGATTTCTGATGGAGAGAACTTGACCCTTCTTCCTCTAACAAACACACTCTCAAAGTCAGCTGACCTCCCATCAGCACAATCATTGGACAGGTTCACTACAAACTCTTTAACCAGATTTTCATAACATTTATTAAACTTCATCACTGTCTTCATTAGCCCAGCATTCCTGATCAGATCTATGATGTCTTTGCACTCCAAGGCATCATTGTTGAGTTCTCTCTCCAAGGCTATTCTCTTCAGGCACACATACTTCCATCTGTTTGCATTGTCAGGATGATGAAAGGAGATGTTGTCTGTTGGCACTTCAGGCACTCTAGCAATCTTGCTGGAGGGGAGCTTCCTTCTGATGGGAGTATTGTCAATGTCAATCTCAAATTCTGATTCATCATCAGAATCAGAAGTTTCAGGTTCTTTACTTTTCTTGGAGATTGGTTGTCTAGCAGTCTGCACCTGTGCCTTCTTCCCTTTTGTCTGAATTTTCTCAGCCATCCCTTCAGCCTTGGATTTCTTAGCATCAGGTTTAACAGTCTCACTACTCTTTCTTTTCATCAATCTCCTAGCAATGCTAGGGTTCACATTAGCAATCAGTTCATTATCTGAGTAATCTTCATCCACATCAATGATAGGTGGATCAACAGCCTTTTCAGATGGATTCTGAATGTTGTCTTTTGGTGTCACAACATCCTCAGTGACATCTATATTTTCAGAACCTTCCACATTTGGACTTTCTGATTGATTCAAAGGGATAGAGATCCCCGGTACAGATTGGTTGCCACTCAGAATGCTAGTAACCAGTCTAGCAATAGCTTGGTGTACTTGAACTGATCCTTCTTTATTGGGTATAGAAGACGAAGGAAGAGAAGAATTACCAGAGACTGTAGCTTGAGCTCTTCCTGCATGTCTGGTCCTGAGTTTTTTGACTCTGGCTGGGTCAGTTGCCATCTCCCTGAGAGGAGTGACCTCAAGAACTTCAGATTCTATGCATGTAGTGATTGCCCTAGAATCTTGATCAGATGACGACGATGATGAGTGAGACGAAGCCGCCATGGTGGAAGACGATGTCTGAGACATTGTGTTTAACGTTGAGTAATAGTAGCAGTTTGAGAAAACTCTTTGATTGGGAGGAGGAAACAGGTTGCAAGGATGAGAGAGGTAGGGAGTACAAGGGAGTCTCTTCAACTTCTTAAGGCTTTTGAAGGAATTGTGAATGAATATGATTAACCCACTAAATATAGACTTAATAAAATTAATCCCTTCAACCCTTGTTTTCAGCAAAACTAATTGCTATAATTTGTCATGTTGGTGAATACCCAATCTGCCCCTCAAATTTTCAAGTTTATTTCCAACACGCGCCTTGGTAGAAGAATCAGTCAGCTGAAGTTTAGAGAAGCTATGTTCCAGTTCAAATGACTTCTTCTCTTCAAAGTCAATAGGGTTCAAGGAGATGTTGAATGTTTTCAGATTATCACACCACAATGTCACAACATCTTGTGTAACATTGTACTTAGGTAGCATCTGTTTTGACCAGATGTTTTGAGAACAGAATTTATGAGACTTGTTCTTTCCAACATCCTTGTCAAGATGACTTAAGGTTCTGACAACACATTCTTTTTCCAGTTTGTTTGCCACATCACATATATTATCAGCCTGTAGTTTTGGAGTTCTTCTGACAGCTTCCATAGGAATAGCTCTTTTTATTCTTCCAAGCTTATGCTGCCACTGTTTCATCTCCTTTTCTTCTTTGATGATTTGACTCATAGTGGAGATATCAGTGTTCTCAGGCTGCCACACATAACAGTTATCTTTGGATTTGATTCCTCTCATTACAACATCTAGTTTTTCATTAAATACTAGACATTCAGATCTTGAGAAGTTGACCATGAATCCTAGATCACATAATTGACTGATGCTAATGAGATTAGTAGTCAATCCTTTTACCAGCAGTACCTTATTCAGACTTGGAACTCCAGGGTAGTCCAAATTACCAACTCCTTTGACTTCTCCTTTAGCACCATCTCCAAAGGTCACAAAACTGGTGGTGTGAGGCATAACATTATTGAGGAGATTTTTGAATCCAGTCATGTGTCTGGAACATCCACTGTCAAAGTACCAATCTTCCTTTGTAGAGATCTTCAGGGAAGTGTGAGCTATCAGTGCAGTAGCCTTTTTCTTCCATTGAGGAGTGTGTGGTACCCTTTTCGACTTAGGTTTGACATCTGAGTTCTGATTCGGATATCCATGTAATCTGAAGCAGAAGGGCTTTATGTGACCATATTTCCCACAATGATGACATCTCCATCTTTGGTACCTCTTCTTCATATGTCTCTGTCCCTGATGTTGAGAGTAATGTGGAGACATCCGTTTTGACATTTGCTTCCCGGTAACAAATTTCTTTGTTTCCACAAATCCTAGGCCAGATTTATTTCCCATATTTTGTCCAGCCTGAAGGATCTCTTCCAATTTGTCTGTTCCATTGGTCAACATCTTGACAGATTTGGTCATTTGATTCAGTTTTGAGTTCAGCAGTTGAACTTCTCCTTCTAAATGACTTATAGTTTCAAGATTTGCCCTCTTTTCAGCCTCCAGCTTTGCAATGAGTTTTGATTGTTTCTCATTTTGCACACAGACTTCACCACTTCTGATACACAATTTCTTGTAGGTATCAGCCAGTTCTTCAAATGTCACTTCTTCATCACTGGTGTCACTTTCAGAAGTACAAACACTAGTTAGGGCAGTAACTAGTTTGGCATATTCTTCTTCAGAATTGCTTTCTGAATCATAGTCATACCAGGTAACAGTCATTCCTTTCTTTTGCTTCTTAAGAAAGGTAGGACATTCAGCTCGAATATGTCCATATCCTTCACATCCATGGCATTGAATACCTCTGCCTTGGTTTCCCTTATCTTCTGACCTTGGTCTTCTGCTGTCAATGTCAGAAGGAATGTTATGAACATTAGACTTTGACTTTGGGTCCATTCTTTTGATGAGCCTGTTGAACTGTCTTCCAAGCATGGCAATGGCTTCTGATATGTTTTCTTCTTCATCTTCCTTGTATTCAACATCAGTGTTGGATACAAGTGCTATGCTTTTGTTCTTCTTGTCACCATTATCAGTGATCCCCATCTCAAAAGTCTGAAGAGACCCAATAAGTTCATCCACTTTTAACTTGCTAATGTCCTGGGCTTCCTCTATGGCAGTTACCTTCATTGCAAATCTTTTAGGCAAGGATCTGAGAATCTTCCTCACCAGTTTTTCTTCTGACATTTTTTCTCCCAGTGCTCCTGAGGTGTTGGCAATCTACAAGATGTTCATGTGAAACTCATGAATGGTTTCATCTTCCATCATTTTTAGATTCTCAAACTTAGTGGTCAACATCTGAAGCCTTGACCTTTTTACTTTGGAAGTGCCCTCATGAGTAGTTTTGAGAGTATCCCAAACTTCCTTGGCCAGTTCATATTGATGTACTAGTCTGAAGATGTTTCTATCTATTCCATTGAACAAGGCATTTAAAGCTTTTGAATTTCCCAGAGCTAACTCATCTTCTTCTTTACTCCAATCTTCCTCAGGCTTCAGACTGATTGTCCCATCTCTTTCAGTTATGGTGGGATGAATCCATCCTTTGTCAGCAGCTCTCCAAGCCTTTTTGTCCAGAGATTTTAGGAAGGCAATCATACGAGGTTTCCAGTAGTCATAATTAGTTCCATCCAGAATAGGTGGTCTATTTCCAAAAACTCCTTCTTTGTCCATAGTGCCAGAAAGTGATATCCCTAGATCTCACCCAGTAATACAGGCAGGGTGCCTGCTCTGATGCCAATTGAAATTCTGGCTACAGATACTCAATGTCACGTCCAATGTTATGACACCGTATCTGACTTACTATATGACAGTAAATACAAAAGCAGTAAATAACACAGTCAATTGTTTACCCAGTTCAGTGTGCAACAACACCTACTCTGGGGGCTACCAAGCCAGGGAGAGAATCCACTATAAGAGATGTTAATTCAGGAATAAACCAACCAGTTTATCTCCTTCACTTAAGACCTACCCAATGCAATTCTAATCTAAGTACAACTTAAACCTGAGTTCCTACTCACTCCCCCTCAATCACAGCAGTGATACATAAACCAATTTGACTTAAGAATTGATGAAGACACTCTTCAAAACACACACTTGATTAAGCTTCACAGCTTTTTAATCAAGTAACACAATCACTCGTGCTTCACAACTTTGAGTGATGTACACAACTAACTTGACTCTGCTTCACAGCTTTAGTCAAGTAACATTCAAACACTCTTGCTTCAAAGCTTTGAGTGCTACACAACCCTTACAATTGAAACCTATTCCAAGGCACTTATCACAATGATAATTGCTTGGAGTACAATAAACAAATCTATACAGATTACAAAATTGATCTTCTAATCAATCAGCAGGGATCACTTGAAAAACCGCAGCTCTGTTGAATATATAGCAGCTGCAACTTCAGTTAGGGTTTCCAAAAACCTAGGGTTGATTCCGTTTGACCTAAAGACCAGGTCACAGTACTTTATTGATCAGGTTAGGATTGAGCTAGGTTACTCCTCAGAAAACGCAGGATTCTGTTTAGAAGGGACTGAGTTATTTCCTGAAAAAACTCAGACTTATCCAATCCTGCAATCCTGTTAGTTCAGAACAGGATGTCATAACATCTGTTATGACATCTGAGAAAACCTGTCTACTGATTTAGCAAAATGTGATCATTTTGCAAACATGCTCAGATACACACTTATAAACATCAGTATTTGAATTACAATATTTTTCTGCACATGTACCTATTGAGTTAGTACAACCTGAACTAGAATGTTATGACATCAGTCATGACATTCACACATACACTTGGGATTTACCAAAAATGCAAGCCAATACCTAAACACCTACAACCCGCATAGCACGGACGCGTCTCCCGGCTTTATTCAAAGGTTATTTCCCCACCAGGACATAACTGGGTTATCCTCAGCCAATTGCCACGGAAAGATCGTCCCCGACGAAATCTTCCTATTCCCCAGTGGAATTCATCAAATCTTCCAACAAAGCTTATCAATGGTATCCCCAGCGGAGTTATCATCAGCATCTCAGCAAAGTATCTCTCTTTCCCCACAGAGTTCACTCCCCGCAGAGTAATCTATTCGCCAAGTTTATTCCCCAACGGAGTCATCTTCTCCTACCGGTATTCTTGCAACCATCATCCCCAGCGGAAACGAAAAGCTCTATTCTTCCACATCAAGCTCAGGATCCAACTCCCCGGCACTCGTCAAGGATTTACTTTCCTAGACGAAAACATACATTCATAAACATCGCATCTTCATACATTATAGAATGCACATACGCATCATGAACATACAATCTCATTTATTCTAAGAACATCACGCATGTCATACATCATGACATCGCATACAACTAACGTTTTGTCTTTTCAGGACAAAAGTTAATACAAAGATAATTGCTATCAACTGTCGTGATTCCAGATCCGATTCCTATATCTCGCCAAGGTGTATCTGTTGACGACTATATTCCAGACTCGATTCCTGTATCTTGCCAGGGCACGTCTGAAGAGTTCGAAGATCCGATTCCTGTATCTTGCCAGGGTGTATCTGTTGACGACTATATTCCAGACTCGATTCCTGTATCTTGCCAGGGCACGTCTGAAGAGTTCGAAGATCCGATTCCTGTATCTTGCCAGGGTGTATCTGTTGATGACTATATTCCAGACTCGATTCCTGTATCTTGCCAGGGCACGTCTGAAGAGTTCGAAGATCTGATTCCTGTATCTTGCCAGGGTGTATCTGTTGACGACTAATTCCAGACTCGATTCCTGTATCTTGCCAGGGCACGTCTGAAGAGTTCGAAGATCCGATTCCTGTATCTTGCCAGGGTGTATCTGTTGACGACTATATTCCAGACTCGATTCTTGTATCTTGCCAGGGCGCGTCTGAAGAGTTCGAAGATCCAATTCTTGTATCTTGCCAGGGTGTATCTGTTGACGACTATTCTCCGGACTCGATTCCTGTATCTTACCAGGGCATGTCTGAAGAGTTTAAAGATTCGATTCCTGTATCCAGCCAGAGCACATCTACATAAAGAGTTTTGAAGATCAACTCCTGTAACAGGCCAGGTAATTATTTTTCTTTCTCAGGTATGCAAGTTCTTGCTAAGGAATCTCTTACGCGATCGACAACCTCCCGATGGCATCTATAAGCCCATCTCCACAACTACCACTACAGTTCCAAATGGCATCTATAAGCCCATTCCCGACAAGGTTCTGTCTTATCTCCAGATGGCATCTATAAGCCCATCCTCCTATCCACTCTCTCTCCAAATGGCATCTGTAAGCCCATTCCCGCCATCACACTGCTAATACTCAACTATGTGAGTGCAAATTTCTGGGCACTCTAGTGTTCAATCATCTTCCACCTTCGGATTACGAAAGGCACGCCAGCCAATCTACATCCTCAGGTCTAAGAAGATTGAACAGGGGCAACTGTTGTACCCCAAAATTTGCCCTCCCATATTCTCCAAGATTTGCCAAGATCATGGTTCAAAATCTCTCAAGGGTTGCACAGTCCAATTGCCTCCTAACACAGTCAAAATTAGGGTTTTGGTTCTTGCAAAGAAATTGAGGTTTTCAAGGGTCCAATCAAGTCCCACAGGCCTACATACATTGTCAAGCATCCATATTCCAAGTTTCAAGACTCACAACATCAAATTGCACAGTCAAAAACCCTAATTGCTTCACAATCAACTACAGGGGCAAATTGGTCATTTGACAGTCAAAAAGTCAAAAATTTTGGTCAACATCTTATTTTGAAGCCACAAACATCATTTGATCAATTCTTGATCATGATTTCTCAAAGCATGGCTCAAAAAGTCTCAAGATGCAAAAGTTTCTATTTTTGGACAGCTGAAAAAGTCAACTGCAAATTGACCAAGGCATAACTTCATGGTTTATCAGAAAAATCCCATCCAAAGCTCATTTTGAAGAGGATGACATTTCCTACAACCCATCTTCAAACTTCAAGTCCAAGAAATGCTCTCACAAAAAGTTATCAATTTCAACATTATATGTCATTTTCAAAAGTCAACAAAAAGGCACTTTAAGTCAAAGACCATAACTTGAGATTGGTAAATCAAAATGACATGGGACCAAATACATTGGTTAGAGGACTCCAAGACCTTTCCAAAATGTCCAAGAACATGATCATAGCTTCAAAATTGAGCAAGATATGCCTTGTAGAAGGTTGGAAATTTTTGGGAATTTTGAAAAGTCAACTTTGCTTCAAAAGCTTCCAAATTGCTAATGGGCCTCAATTTCTTTCATGAATCATTACCCAAAGCCTATGCACGACTCATTGAGCTCAAAGGGATTTATTTTCTTATTTTTAATTAATTAATTGAATTTTTAATCTTATTAATTCATTTAATTAGATTTAAATATGAGAAAAATACCAAATTATGGTTTTAAATCTTTTTTGTGCAGCAAATATCTTCCACACATGCTAGAGATTTCGTGCACCATCTCAAGGGGACAATATCTTCCACAATTGGCAAGATTGGCATGAAAAAAGATTGAAAAAAGATATGGAAAAATCAAAGATTGAAATCATAAATTCATGGACCTTGGGCTTGTTTTCTTGACCTAATCACGTTCAGATACATATACAAGACTAAACCTAATTGATACACACACGAAAGACTGCTCAGAAGCTAAGAACAAAGTTGCAACTTTTCATCAAAATTTTGGAGTCTGAAATCCTAGTTACAGCGCGATTCAAAGCCTAAAACCTATTCCAAACTCTTGCTGAGACTTCCTTGAACGTATTTCAATCACTTTCCAATCTCCATACTCCAAGAATTGGTAGAACAGAGTCACACTTTTCATGAATATGTCCATAATCGATTTTTTATTTCCATGCATTATTCATGTATTTTATTTGTTGATTTGCACTAACAATGATGTTCTGAAGCGAGTGGTAATGTTTAATTGAACTAATACTGCCTGTAGCCAGATCTGCCATGGACGAAAACTAGGTTTTTCAGAGCTTCAAATTGGGGCTTTCCTCATATGGAAAAATTAGACCACCAAACCTATGCCATTGAATTCGTGACATCAAGACGAAGCAAACCAACACCTCACGCCCTTTTTATATTTGTCCATGTTCTAATCGCTATTTTCATAGTTTGCAGTTTGTGGGGGTTTAAAACCCCCGCTATTTGTTTATATTACAGGCAGAAAGATGAAGACGAAGCTAGCGTGTCATTACATGATAGGGGGATTCAAATACTGGCGCATGATTTTTGTTCTTGCCACTAGCACTTGTTTCTTTTTATATAATAATTATGCTCCATTACATTAACAAATGCACGCGTTAGTTCAGTTGGTGGGTGAGTTGTCTTGCAGGTATTGGGACCTGGGTTCGATTCCCAGGTCCCCCCACTTATTCCATAATTTTTCTCCTAATGCTTTCCAGTGCAGCGTTCAACCAAAGGCCTACCATGCATCCTCACATGCTAGATTGCCACATACTCATGAGGATCAATCTGAAGGCTACAAAAGGAGTCCTACCATGTACATCAGTCAATGGACACACACTCAAGCTGGAAAAGTCAAACGGGCTCTTTGTTGATGGGCCAAAAATCACTTCAGAAAACCTCCATAATGGGCCAGACACCCCCCATGTTTGTATTCTATTTTCTTCTCTTTTCAATTTTAATTCTTTTAATTGTTTTCTTTAGTTATTTTATTTAATTCACTCAAAATAATTTTCACAATAAAAAATCAGAAATAAAAAATTGTAATATATTTAATTATATTTAATTTCTATTAATTTATTTTGTAAATAAACTCTAACCATTAATTTAGTAAATTAGGTTTTAAAACTTTAATCTTTTTCTTAATAAATTAAAATATGTAGAAATTAGGGTTTTTTAACATTCTCATCATTTTTTTTATAAATAATTTTCTCTCATTATTATTATTATTATTAACTACTAAATATTTTTGTAAATAAATAATTAACTAATTAGTGTAAATTAGGTTAAACTTTAACATTTTTCATTAATAATTAAAAACAATCTAGAATTAGGGTTTCTCTTGATTTTTAATTCTCTTTATTTCATAAATACAAAAACCTAAAAAAACAATTTCTTTTTTTAATTAAATAACTAATTAGACTTTAATTTCAATTTAATTTCAAAAGGGTCAAAACCCTCAGACGTCCTAACTTTTATTCTCTCGCGCATTTATTTTCTTGTGAATATTATGTAACTGCTCAAGGCTTGTAATAGTAATTAGGTCTTTTACTTTTCGCATTTTTATTAAAACGGGTCTCTGTATTTTGGCGATGTATAGACCCGCGCCTTGTAATAGCGTAGGATTTTACTTTCCGCATTTAAATTTCCGCACTCTTAATTTCTAATGGCATGAAAGAATGTATGGCTAATTAAAAATAAAGCGTAGCTCACAACGCCCTGATCAAAGATAATTGCTAAACATGAAAACAACACACAATTTCACACACCACTCCTAGGGTACGCCTCACCTGTTGCCTTCGAAATGTGGTCGTCAAGTATGGGATGTCTTAGTAAGTCCTTATGTCCATGATCCAATTGCCTCAAAACAAGTTGCCTCGAAACGGTTTCCTCGGAATAGTTGCCTCGAAACGGTTGCCTCGGAATAAAAAAAGGATCAATGGCATAAGGGTAGCTTCTAAGGTGTCCTAACTGTTGCTTCGGTGACCACAACGTCCCTACACTCGAATTGACCCGAACACCTCCAACGGTGGTGCTACCTACCTCTCAATGGTGGGATGGCACTACCTTAAGGACATTTACACGGCCTAATTCCTTAGGGTAGGTAGATGACTCATAGATACTTGCTCTATTCAAAAACAAATCAAAACTCTTTTCACACCGACACTTTCAAAAAGCTTTCAAAACAATTTTTCAAACACTCTTGAGGACTGATACAAGAGTCATTCTGAAATCTTTAAACGAAACTTTTTCAAACCCACTCAGACTTTGAAAAGCAAACACTTTGAAAACACAATTAGCAAGTATCTAAGAGCCCATGGATAACCATGGATAGAAAGGGTACTAACACCTTCCCTTTCTATAAATCTACCTCCCGAACCGAGAAACTATCTCATAAGGAATTTTGCTGTGCTTTTGTCCTGTCCATGTTGGAGAAAATAAAAGACGACAACGACTCTTACTTCCGCGACATTTCGCGAACCAGCGTTAAACAGTCAGTTCTAAATCCACCGATCACAACTGGATTGATCAGAAACTTGGAGCTGGTTGATGAAGAGATTGTCCTTAAAGTGATCCGACGAGACATAGTCATACGCTTTAATTCCCTAACTTTTTCCTGAATCGCCCTTTCGGGTTTTCGATCCAACGGGAAACCCTTTTTTGCCCAAGCCGCCCTTTCGGGTTTTCGACTTGCCGGGTGTACAGATTTTTTTTGTTTTATCCCTAATTTTTGCCTGAACCGCCCTTTCGGGTTTTCGGTTCACCGAGATGCCCATTTTTTGCCTAAGCCGCCCTTTCGGGTTTTCGACTTGTCGGGTTATTTTATGCGTAGTATCTTTTGACTATGTCTGCATTCGCAGGGTGCAGCAAATCATCGCCGTCCATGGTGGTCAGAATCATTGCACCACCATAAAATATACTCTTGATCACAAATGGTCCTTCGTAGGTAGGAGTCCATTTGCCCCTGGGATCACTTTGCGGCAAGATGATCCGCTTGATTACGAGATCTCCGACTTGGTATACTTGACGTCTGACTTTCTTGTTGAAAGCCTTGATCATCCGTTTTTGATACGTCTGACCATGGCAAACAACAGCGAGTCGCTTCTCGTCGATCAAATTGAGTTGATCAAGTCGGGTCTGAATCCAATCGTCTTCATTCAAACCTGCATCTTTCATAATCCTTAAAGAAGGAATCTGAACTTCCATGGGCAAGACAACTTCCATGCCATATACCAAAGAAAATGGGGTTGCCCTGGTTGAAGTACGTGCCGTGGTACGGTATCCGTGCAGAGCAAACGGTAGCATCTCATGCCAGTCTTTGTAGGTGACTGTCATTTTCTGAATGATCTTCTTAATGTTTTTGTTCGCAGCTTCAACAACACCGTTCATCTTCGGCCGATAGGGAGATGAATTATGATGATAAATCTTGAACTGTTCGCACAATACGGTGATCATAGTATTATTTAGATTTGTACCGTTGTCTGTGATGATCCTGTCGGGAACACCATACCGACATATGAGATTTTGCTTGATAAAATGGGCAACCACATTTTTAGTAACAGATGCGAAGGAAGCTGCTTCGACCCATTTAGTGAAATAGTCAATGGCGACCAGGATGAAGCGATGTCCATTGGACGCTGTGGGCTTGATCTCTCCAATCATGTCAATGCGCCACATTGCAAATGGCCAAGGAGCTGTCAGAACGTTGAGAGGAACCAGAGGAATATGAATCTTGTCAGCGTAGACTTGACATTTATGGCAGGTACGGGAGTGTTGATAGCAATCAGCTTCCATGGTAGACCAGTAGTAGCCTGCCCTTAGGATCTTCTTAGCCATCGTGTGCCCGCTCAAGTGGGTGCCAAACGTACCGCTGTGTATCTCAGTCATGATTAACTCTGCTTCAGCTTTATCCACACATCGGAGTAAAACACAATCATGGCTGCGTTTATAGAGGATGTCGTTGCTTAGGAAGAACTTGGCAGCAAATTTCCTTAGGAACTTTTTGTCATTTACGGAAGCTCCTTCGGGATATTCTCTAGCCTGGAGATACCTTTTGATTTCGTGAAACCAGGGTTGTTCCACTACTTCTTCGGTATTAATCTCATGACAATGCGCAGGTTCATCCATTCGCTCGATGGTGATTTGGGGAGCCTCACTATCCCAGTTGAGTTTAAACATGGAAGACATTGTGGCCAGAGCATCTGCTAGCTGATTCTCTTCTCACGGGAAATGCTCGAAGGTGATTTGCTCGAAATGAGGCAACAATGTTAGGACATGTTCTTTGTATGGGATAAGATTAGGATGTTTAGTATCCCACTCTCCTTTGATTTGACTGATAACCAAAGCCGAGTCCCCAAATACAATCAAAGATTTGATCCCCAAGTCTATAGCAGCCTTGAGACAAAAAATGCAAGCTTCATATTCAGCCATGTTGTTGGTACAACTGAAGCAAAGTCGGGCCGTGAAAGGCGTGTGACAACCTTCCGGGGAAATGAGTACCGCACCGATATCGTTTCCTAGTGCATTTGAAGCACCATAAAAGTACAGGGTCCATCGGGATCCTTTTTCAGGTCCGTCATACGGTCCGTTACCTCCAATGTTGTCCAAATTCATGATGTCCTCGTCTGGGAAGTCAAATCTCATGGATTGATAATCTTCGATAGCTTGATGAGCTAGATGATCAGCTAGCACACTCCCTTTTATAGCTTTTTGGGTGGTGTACTGGATGTCATACTCAGTTAGGATCATTTGCCATCTCGCTATTCTTCCAGATAAAGCAGGTTTCTCGAAGATATACTTGATAGGATCCATTTTGGAAATCAGCAAGGTGGTATGAGTCAGCATATACTACCTTAGTCGGCGAGCAACCCATACCAAAGCGCAGCAAGTTTTCTCGAGCAGTGAGTAGCGAGTCTCACCGTCGGTAAACTTTTTTCTAAGGTAATAAATGGCATGCTCTTTTCGACCAGACTCGTCATGCTGGCCCAAAACACACCCCATTGAGTTGTCCAAGACGGTCAGATACATGATCAACGGTCTTCCCTTGACGGGTGGCATCAGAATAGGAGGTTCTAGCAAATACTCCTTGATCTTATCAAAAGCAGCTTGGCAATCGTCGTTCCATTCGACTACCTGATCTTTCTTTAATAGTTTGAAAATTGGCTCACAGGTAGACGTTAGATGAGAGATGAATTTGGCAATATAGTTCAAGCGCCCCAAGAACCCTCTAACCTCCTTTTCAGTATGGGGAGCAGGCATTTCTTGTATAGCTTTTACTTTTGCTGGATCGACCTCAATGCCTTTGTTGCTGACAATAAATCCTAGAAGTTTACCAGACCTAACTCCAAAAGTGCACTTACTTGGATTCAGCCTGAGTTTGTACTCCTTCAACCTGGCAAACAGCTTTTGCAAATGCTCAAGGTGTTCCTCCTCTGTTTGTGATCGAGCTATCATATCGTCTACGTAAACTTCGATCTCATGATGTATCATATCATGAAACAAAGCTACCATGGCGCGTTGATAAGTAGCCCCTGCGTTCTTCAGTCCGAACGACATCACCTTGTAGCAGAAGGTACCCCATTGTGTAACAAAGGTTGTTTTCTCCATGTCCTCGGGGGCCATTTTAATCTGGTTGTAGCCCGAGAAGCCATCCATGAAGGAAAACACCTTGTGCTAAGCTGTGTTGTCGATCAAAACGTCGATATGCGGTAGCGGAAAATCATCTTTAGGGATGGCCCTATTCAAATCCCGGTAGTCCACACACATTCTGACCTTGCCATCTTTTTTAGGTACTGGCACAATGTTAGCAACCCATTGTGGATAGGATGTAACATCCAGAAAGCCAGCGTCGAATTGCTTCATTACTTCTGCTTTAATCTTCTCAGACATGTCGGGCCTCATTCGGTGGACTTTTTGCTTGATTGGTGGACAATCCTCTCTTATAGGGAGACGGTGAACCACGATATTCGTGTCTAAACCCGGCATGTCTTCATAAGACCAGGCGAAGATTTCGATGCATTCATTTAACAGCTGTATCAAACGCTCCTTGACACTTGGTTTCAGATTGGCACCCACTTGTATTTCCTTCCGGTCTTCCTTTGTTCCTAAGTTGACAGTTTCCAACAACTCTTCGTGAGGCAAGATGGTCTTTTCTTCTTGTTGTAGAAGTCTGGCTAGTTCCCCTGGTACTTCACAACCTTCGTCATCTTCATACTCAGCCTGATTGACCAGATCTTCAGAGTTATTGAAGGACATAGCAGAATAGTCACCCATAGAATCCGGAGTGGATGGGTACCTGCATTTGTGAGTGTGGGTGTGTGTAAGGGATAGCAATCCTTAAACAAACAAAAATGCAAAAGGAAAGAAAAATGAACATAGCAGTTTATCAATGAAAAACGTCCAATGAATCATTAAACATGGCATATGAATATGAAGACAATCAAAACCCTTACAAATGGACCTACATGCCCCGGGCAAGGCATGAGGTGAAAAAGTAGCGTGCAGATTGTTCAGAAGTAATTATTACAGACCACAGGAAATGTTTGACAGATGATTACTGATTAATAAAAGTAATGGGGACAACGTCTTTTGCCTCCCAGTTGCGTAGTCCTCCTTCGATGGTTGGGAAGATCCAGTCTTCAATGTTGGCCTCTTCGTCTCCACCTTCCAAAGCATTGATTCCAAAAGGAGAAATCTTGATGGGCGTTCTTTCAACTTTTGAGCGGCGCATAGCTTTTTGCCCCGCAGTAGTGAATCTTAAACCAAACTTGTCTGTTTTGTGAGGGATATCAGGCAACTGCCCCCATGTTGAGCTCTTCCTTTCCTTCATCGCAGCCTTTGTGTCTTTTAGAGATGCCATCCTGGCCATCTGCTTTGGTACCTCAGCTACTGTTTTTGCTACTTCCACCTCAGGAGAGACTTCCTCAAAGTGTTGGAATGGTGTTTCAATGAATTCACCCTCTACCTCTACATACCGAAAGGAGTTCAGGTGGCTGATCATATACTCTTCTTCACCGTGCACGGTTATGATTTTTCCTTTGACAAGATATTTTAACATTTGATGTAGGGAGGAGGTGACTGCCCCAGCATTGTGTATCCATGGCCTCCCTAGTAAGCAAGAGTATGACGGACGGATGTCCATCACATAGAAAGTTGAGGGGAACACTTTTGTGCCCACTTTAATGGGAATGTCTACCTCCCCATGTACCATTCTTTTTGACCCGTCAAATGCCCTTACAATGATATTACTTGGTCTTAGCTCCAAGCCTTCACAGTCTAATCGGTCGAGAGCCTTCTTAGGCAGCACATTCAGAGAAGAACCAGTGTCGACCAAAACATGGGCCAGAGTAGTTCCTTGACATTCTACTGACACATGCAAAGCGTCATTGTGCTTTCTTCCTTTTGGGGCCAGGTCAGCATCAGAGAATTGCCTGAGGATGATCAAGTAGATAATTGTCCTGTTTGGTTTCAGATATTAACCCATGATCAGTCGTCCACAGAATTTTCTTGGCTTGTTACCGGTGTTGATCTGGAACTGTAAAGGTAGATGGTAATCATCTTTTGATTGACTTTTTTCTTCTGAAAAGGCAAAGTATTAGTCGTATGCAATGTCATGATGCATGAACTGCATGATTTTAAGATGTTCTCAAAAATAAATGAGATTTGTGTTGTATGATGCGTATGCATGCTATAATGTATGAATATGTGATGTTTATGAATGTATTTTCGTCTAGGAAAATAAATCCTTGACGAATGCCGGGAGCTTGAATCCTAGGCTGATGTTTGAAGAGTAGAGTTCTTCATTTCCGCTGGGGATGATGGTTGCAAGAATAAACCGGTAGGAGGAGATGACTCCGTTGGGGAATAAACTTGTTGGAGAGATTACTCTACGGGGAATTACTCTGTGGGAAGAGATACTTCGCTGAGATGTTGATGATAACTCCGCTGGGGATACCATGGATAAATTCTGTTGGATGATTTGATGGACTCCGCTGGGGGTAGGAAGACTTCGCCGGGGACGATCTTTCCGTGGCAACTGGCTGAGGATAACCCAGTTATATCCCGGTGGGGAAATAACCTTTGAATAAAACCGGGGAGGCGCATTCGTACTTTGCAGGTGATAAGCTTCCAGAATCTACTGGGGATAGGCTTCCCGAATCTACTGGGGAGATTGGTTGAACTTTCCTGGGGAAACTTTTCAGATTGGACTGGGGAATGGCTCCCTTGGTTGTCCGGTATTCCACCGGGGAACAATCTTAGATCAAGATTGCCGGGAATGCTTGTAGAGGAATATTTGTATACTCCGCTGGGGAATGTTGAGATCTTCTGGGGATAATCCAACTTCCTTAAGGCTGACTGAGGATAACTCTGCTCGGGGAGAGTATTGCTAACTTGCTGGAGATACAGTGCCTTGTGGGGATTATGGGGATCCAACTCTGCTTGGGGAGAGAATTTGTGATTTGTCTTACTCTGCGGAGAGTGGAGGTATCTTGGTTACGTTCTTCAGCTGAACCTACCTTGGTACCTTGGTGGACAGAGCAACTAGATCGCTTAGACAACTCATATTGCCCCTGTTTCTGTGGGAGAAGATACCTGTGGAGGCGCTTGATGACTGCCGGTTGACAAATCTTCTTCTGGTAGGCAAGTGACGAGATGACGGAACATAGTCGTACGCTTTTAATCCCTAATTTTTTCCTGGACCGCCCTTCGGGTTTTCAGTCCACCGGGATACCCATTTTTGCCCAAGCCGCCTTTTCAGGTTTTCGACTTGCCAGGTGTACAGGTTCTTCATTTTCATCCCTTATTTTTGCCCGAACCCTTTTGGTTCTTCGGGAAGCCCTTATTTTTGCCTAGGTGTGTCAACCTAGCGGGTCTTTGATTGTGCGTAGTATTTTTTCGACTATGTCCACGTTCTCAAGATTTAGGGAGTTGTCACTGTCAGTAGTGTTGTGTCGCCGTACCACCAGAAGATGTTTGATCATGCAAGATCGTTGCCGGAATTCATGTCCAATACCCCAAGTGCCTCAGATAGAGATTTGCCCCAAGCTGGTTGGCCTTTTGAGAGATTCTTCGAGTCTTGACTTAACAGCCCCAGATGATAGACAGTGATCAATGTCGTGCCCCTGTATTGAAAGTGTTTCTTCTACTTGAGATGAACCTGTTGTTGAGAAGATTATTGTTCACTGGATATTCATCGTGCGAATTTCTATGCTGTTCAAACAAATAGTCATATGCAAGCAATGTTATATTAAAAATGCAAAGCTTATGTCTGTCTTGAAGTTTTTGAAAATGCATTTTTTCAGTAAAACCAGTGAATTTTGTAAAATGTGATGTCAACTCAGTATTTTACCACAAGCCTTAAGGAGTCAGGATACCTTTGTAACAATATGCTTTCGAACTAACCCATGCTTCAGCTAGGACTTTTGAGGGTTATAACATGGTCTGGTTCACGGTTTAAGAAACAAAGGATAAAGGCTCAAAGTATTTGTACCCACCCGCTCTTCGTGATGTTCTTCAAACCTAAACTCAGCTGATCGTGCGTTAGACCTTGTTTGAGTCTTTGTCCTGATATTCCAGTGATGGTTCGGATATTGATAATTTATTTTGAATAGGCAGTCATTTCTTTTTTTGTTGAGGGTTTGTAAGACCTCTTTCTTTTTTGATTTCGCTATCCCTGTTTTTTGCCTGAACTATTTCTTTTGTGATTAAAGTCAGCGGGATGCCCCAGCTTTGTAAGTCTCCTTCATAGGTTTTGACTTGTTGGGCTTTTGTTTTTGAAATAATGACTGCCCGTCCTTATGATTATTCAGAACCATCGTCGTCTTTTGTTTTGTAAGGACTTCTTTGGTGCTATTCGTTATGCACTCGGATCAACAGAGAGAACTACCCTGCCCCAGGTTATGATTAAGGGTTTTAATTTTCGAAAAGAAAAACTCCTACTTCTTTGGCTCAAAGGGGTTGACGAGGGATTATCTTCCTTATAACTCCAGTGTTTAGGAATTGAAACAATGCCTGTACCTCATCAGCGGGGTTCGTTCAAAAGCATACTGTAAACGTCGTGGTATCATTTTCGTCATCCTCCCTCAAGAGGCTTAGAATTTTAAATCAAGAGTTGATCATCACAGAAAATATGAAAATAGTTTGCATATAGTGAATACGAAATAATTACTTCAAAACAGACATGTGTAATGCATTAATGAAATAACAACGTTTGACATAAAATGTTTGAACAATCAAAGGAAAAATACAACTTGAACATTCGAATGAACAAAGAATTTCCAATCCTAGCCATGTTTTGGCAAGGGAGCAGTGATCACATTGGGAGTCTCAGCCAGCTCGAATTCGATCTCCTTAGCGTCGATCATATTCTGGATCTTGTATTTCAGCGCCCAACAATCCTCAGTATCGTGCCCCAGGCTACCAGAATGATAAGCACACCTCGCTTCTGGGTTGTAATTTGGAGAAGAAGTCTTAGGATTTGCAGAAGGGTTGATCACCACAATCAGATTCATCTTCAACATGTGCTGCAATGCTTGTGACAATGGCATGTTAATGTCGGTGAACTGTCTTTTAGGCTCGTTTGGACTTCGCTGATTTCCCTTTTGTGGTTGTCGGCGTGACACAGAACCAGAGATCATGACTGCCCCTACGTGTTGGTCACGGCGACTCTTTTGACTGTATGCAGCATTAGACTCTTTCTTCCCCATGTAAGGCTTTTTGTGAGTATCAGAAGGTGCGGCCTCTTGAATCTTCCTAGCCTTGATACCAGCTTCAATTCTTTCCCCAGTCAAGATCAAATCTGTAAACCCAGCAGAAGAATTTCCAATCAGATGGTTGAAGAACGGCCCCGACAGGGTCCCCAAGAACATGTCAACAAGTTCCCGATCATTCAGAGGTGGTTGTACCCTTCCAGCAAGGTCCCTCCATTTTTGAGCATATTCTTTGAAGCCTTCGCCTGCACCCATAGACATCCCCTGAAGCCGAGTACGCGTGGGAGCAAGGTCGGCATTGTACTGGTACTGCTTGTAGAATGCAGTGGCCAAGTCCTCCCAGCTGCGGATGTTGGCTCCATTCAGCTGATAGAACCAGTTGAGTTGAGTTCCTGACAGACTATCCTGAAATAAGTGGATCCAAAAATTCTCGTCAGCCGTGTAGGGCTGGATCCTCCTTATGTATGACCTGAGATGCAGCTTAGGACAGGAAGCCCCGTCATATTTTGCAAAAGCAGGTGCCTTGAACTTGTGTGGGATCACTACCTCGGAAGACAGACCTAGATCTTCGAAGTCCAGGCCGGGCACCTTTTGTATCTCCATAGCACTTAATCGGTCTTCGAGCTGTTTGTACCTGTCCTCAGCAGGAGGGTATTGTTCGTCATTGAAATCGGTCTCGTTGTCGGAGGCCACCAGACTAGGAACCTCTCTTTCTCGGGGACTGTCTTTCCCAACAGATGGGGTGGTCAACTCAGCTTCATTTTGTGATCCATTCCCAGATTTGCGTCTAGGGTTGAACAGCACAGTCCTCTTCTTCTTCTTCTTCTGTATCAGAGTCTTCAACTCCTGTTGACCCTGGGCTAGGTTCATCACCAACTCTTGGAACTGGGCGTTCTGGGCCTGGAGGGCCTTGATAGCTTGTTCATTGGATGATTCAGGATTCATGATGGTTGCTGAAATAAACAGCGAAGAAGGTAAGTGACCTGTCAAAAAGAGTACCTGTAATGTATGACATGCATGCAATGTTTTCAAGGATCTCACGGGGTAAACAAGAAAATTGTTAGAATTTGAACCCGGTAGCTTGATTGAAGGAATTGTGTATTGTTGAGAATCCTTCTTTAAGAGTCAAAGCTCACCATATCGGGTGGTTCATAGCCCCTGACTCAAGTCATCAACCAGGCTAGAGGAAAATAAATCCCCTTTGCCCCTTGCTAGACATTTTGGTTCATCATGACCTGCATCACAAGCCCTTGAGATCCTTGAAATGGATTAGTCTTTATGCAGGATGCATGCAATGGTATGATGTTATGCTATGCATGGAGTGATGTAAGTAGGCCCTGTAATAAGTCCAGTTTAAGGACTATAAATAAAACCTGCAAGTAGCTCAATGTTGTTAGATAACAAGTATGCATATAGTCAAGTTTGAAGGCACACAAGTCACACAAAGAGCCCTTAGAGTTTAGGCCAGCATGAAGTTTAGGTACTACCCTCTTTCAGTTTGTTGGTTAAGACCTGTCCTATCAAAAGTAACCGGGTTCTAGAGGATCCCAATATCACTGACTACCCTCAATCGGTCATAACTCCAGCGTCGCAATCTTTTCTTGCGGCCAGAACCATCGCAAGAGTTTAGCCTCAATGGGTGTAGCATACTGCTATTGTTCTATGGCCAAGTTGGGTCAAATTAGGGTTCTAAGGTCGGTTGGTGCTTAATGACTCCTCAGAAGACCCATATTCTCCTCGTTGCGACACAAGGGATATCGGTACAGACCAAGGTGCCACACCAACGTAGCCACTGCTTCACCCGTGTCGGTCTACGCCGGACAGGTCCCTCATAGCTTATGCTACCTAACAGGGTATCCCCAGATCCGGGTTAGGATCTATGAAACTCCAAGACAAATGCCCATAACAATAAAGCAAACAAAACAAAGCAATTGAAAACACAAGCATGAGCTATCCTAAGGTACACCTCACTTTAAGTGTCCCCAGCAGAGTCGCCAGTTCTGTGATCGGTGGATTTAGAACTGACTGTTGAAAGTTGGTTTCGCGAAATGTCGCGGAAGCAAGAGTCGCCACCGTCTTTTATTTTCTCCAACATGGATAGGACAAAAGCACAGCAAAATTCCTTATGAGAACGTTTCTCGGTTAGGGAGGTAGATTTATAGAAAGGGAAGGTGTTAGCACCCTTTCTATCCATGGTTATCCATGGGCTCTTAGATACTTGCTCTTATGTTTTCAAAATGATGTTTGCTTTTCAAATGTGAGTGGGTTTGAAAAAGTTTCTTTGAAAGATTTCTGAATAACTCTTGTATCTGTCCTCAAGAGTGTTTGAAAAATTTGTTTTGAAAGCTTTTGAAAGTGTTAGTGTGAAAAGGTGTTTTTGATTTGTTTTTGAAGAGAGCAAGTATCCATGAGTCATCTACCTACCCTAAGGAATTAGGTTGTGTAAAAGTCCTTAAGGTAGTGCCATCCCACCATTGAGAGGTAGGTAGAACCACCGTTGGAGGTGTTCGGGTCAATTCGATTGTAGGGACAATATGGTCACCGAAGCAATAGCAGGATACCTTAGAAGCTACCCTTATGTTCTAGATCCTTTTTTAATCCGAGGCAACCGTTTCGAGGCAACTGTTTCGAGGCAACTGGATCATGGACATAAGAGCGACCGCTAAAACGTCCTATACTTGACGACCACGTTTCGAAGGCAACGAGTGAGGCGTACCCTAGAAGTGGTGTGTGTATTGTGTGTTGTTTTCATGTTAATAGTTATCTTTGATCATGGCATTGTGAGCTACGAGTTATTTTTAATTACCATACATTCTTTCATTCCATTTAGCAGTTAGGAGTGCGGAAAGTAAAATACTGAAAGGTAAAAGCTACGCTATTACAAGGCGCGGGTCTATACATCGCCAAAATACAAAGACCCGTTTTTGATAAAAGATACGGAAAGCAAAAAAGCGATAAACCTAATTACTATTACATCCGGAACGCAGTTACATGATAATCGATAAGAAAATAATGCGCGAAAAGAATTAAAATCAGGACGTCCGAGGGTTTTGACCCTTTGCTTGAAATTAAATTAAATTAGGACTTAATTAATTATTTAAAGAAAGAAAAGAAAGTGTTTTTTATGTTTTTGTATTTATTATGGAAATAAAGAAAAAAATAATTAAAATCAAAGTTAGTGAAACCCTAGTTCTAAATTATTTTAATTATTAATAAAACGTCAAAGTTGACCTAATTTAGACTAATTAATTAATTTACATGTTTATTTACAAAAATAATGGTAATTAATAATGATAATAATAATAAATAATGATAAAAAAAATCAAAACCTAATTCTATAGAATTTTATTTATTAAGAAAAAGATTGAATTTTAAACCTAACTTAACCTAGATTAGTTATTAGAGTTTATTTACAAAAATAAATTAGTGAGGAAATTAATAAGTAATTAAATATATTTTGTATCTTGATTTTATGATTTTATTATGAAAAGTTGATTAATGGTGAATTAATAAAAACAATTAAAACAATTAAAAAGAATTAGAAAGAAAAGAAAATTAAATTAAAAAGTATGCAAACCAAGGGGGGTGTCAGGCCCATGTGGAGGTTCTTGAAGCAATTCAGGCCCATTGACACAAAGGCCTTGCTGACTTTTCAGGGATCATGTACACGTTGGTTGACCCAGGCGTATGATAGACTTCATTCTGTGGCCACTGGATTGATCTCATGTCCACTTGGCAGGCTTAAGCGTGAGTATGTATGATGAGCCTTTGAACGAACGTTGCACTAGAATATGTTAAAACAAAAATTATGAATTATGTGGGGGGACCTGGGAATCGAACCCAGGTCCCAATACCTTCCAGCCACGTTCCCAACCAACTCAGCTACCAAGCGCGTTTGTACATATGATGGACAGTAATTATTATGTAAGAAAGCAAATGTTAGTGGTATAAAACAAAAAAACGCGCCAGATTTAAACTATCCAACCATGCACTGCCACGCTATCTCCTTCTTCGTTTGTACCTGTAAACATGAATAAGATAGCGGGGGTTTTAAACCCCCACTAAGTGAAAGTCCTAAAAATAGCGACTACGCCCACAGATAATATAAATTGAGCGCGAGGTTGCCATTCAACTCGTATTGAGCTCCTGAATTCAACTGCATAGGTCTCAAGGTTTAATTTATCCTCAACAAGAAAGCCCTAATTGAAAGCTTCAGAAACCCTAAATGTCGTTCATGGTAACTGGCATTTCAAGGCATATTAATGGAATTAAATCATACCAAAAGCTTTGCCTGAATGCTGTGAACACAAAACAATCAACCAAATGTATTAAAAATGCATGAATCGTGATGTGCAAATCTGGAAAATAAAGCGAACCGTGTCACTTGTATTCTCTGATTCTTTTCGTGTTAGGATTAGTTTTTGATGGAAAACGCTTCCTGGAAGGTCAAGCAATGTATTGGAAACGATTTTTGGTCTTGAATTGTCCTGCAAATAGGATTTCAGTTTCACAACTTTCTTGATTTTTTTGCAAATTGGCTATGGCGTATGAGCAGCTTTTTCGTGTATGCAGCTTTAGGGTTAGCTTATGCCTTTGTATGTGAACGAATTTAGGTCAAAACCTTGACCCAAAAGTCCATGAATTAATGTTTGCAATTGTGATCGGTGGATCTGGAACTGACTGTTTAACGCTGGTTCGCGAAATGTCGCGGAAGCAAGAGTCGCCACCGTCTTTTATTTTCTCCAAATGGAAAGGACAAAAGCACAGAAAAATTCCTTAAAGAGATTGCTCTCGGTTCGGGAGGTAGGTTATAGAAAGGGAAGGTATTAGCACCCTTTCTATCCATGGTTATCCATGGGCTCTTAGATACTTGCTCAATGTGTTTTCAAAAATGTTTGCTTGCTTTTCAACGTGGGTTTAAAAAAGTTTCTTTGAAAAATTTCAGATCGACTCGTACGTCAGAGTGTTTGAAAAGTTTGCTTTGAAAGCTTTTGAAAATGTGTTGGTGAAAAGATGTTTTGATTTGTTTGAAATTAGAGCAAGTATCCTTGAGAACCTACCTACCCTAAGGAATTCGTCTGGGTAAATGTCCTTTAAAGTAGTGCCATCCCACCATTGAGAGGTAGGTAGCACCACCGTTGGAGGTGTTCGGGTCAATTCGATTTTAGGGACATGGTGATCACCAGAGCAATGGGAAGACACCTTAGAAGCTACCCTCATGCCAGGTTCCCGGATCATGAGGACTTACTAAGACATCTTCTACTCGACGATCACCTTTCGAAAGGCAACAGTGAGGCGTACCCTAGGGGTGGTGTGTGCGATTCATGTGTCGTTTTCAAATATTTGTCTTGTCATGTTTATTTGTGATCTACGCTTGATTTTAATTAGGACATTCATTCTTGCATGCTTTTTAACAGTTATAAAGTTTGCGGGAAAATAAATCTAAGGCTATTACAAATGGCGCGGGTCCACATCGCCAAAATTAAACCGGACCCGATTTAGCGGAAAGTAAATAAAGCAATAAATAAAAGTGCGAGAAATTTAAATTACAATGCTTTGGGAGAATTACATAATTATAATAAGCAATAAAGTAGATGCGCGAAATAAAAAAATTAAAACAATGGGCGTGGGACCCTTTTGCAAAGAATTAACTTAATAAGGCATTACAATTAAAAAAAAATTAAATGTTTTTTGGTATTTTTGTGTTTTTTAGATTTTAAGGAGAAAAAGAAAAATTAATTAAAATTATTATAAAATGCTAAATCCTAATTCTAATGTTTTTTAAGTTTATTATGAAAATATTGAATTTTTGACCTAATTAAAATCTGAGTTAATTTACATGCAAAATTATAGAAAATAAATAAAAGGAATATTATTATTGTAAAAAAAAGGAATTAAAGAATCAAAATTAATTAACCTATTTTATTAAATTCATTTACATGTTAATTATTTACAAGAAAATAAATACAATAAATATTTTTTATGTTTTTATCCTTTTTTTTGATTTTTTGTAATGTTTTTATATTTTTGTTAAAAAATAATTAATTAAATAAACAGTAATAAAAATAATAATTAAAACAAGAATAAAAATAAAAATAAAAAATAGAAAGAAAGAGAAGGCAAACCAAGGGGGGGGTAGCCCCAATTTGTGAGGTACAGGCCTAGCATTCTGGCCCATTAAGCATTGGAATTTGTTGACTTTTTGAATCCTGTATGATGCATTGACTAGAGCGTAGCGTGCTCTTTGAATCCATGCCCTTGATCTGCTTTCACTGGACGCGTGTATGTTGATCCTTGAACGTGCATGGTGAGTCTTAACGTTATGCCTGCATGTAATTACTAATGGAAAAAGAATATGGAAATTACTCAGACCTGGGACTCGAACCCAGGTCATGGAGGTTGAAACAATAAGCGCTTGCCATCTGTGCCACTTAACCTGTTTGATATATTAATAACACAAAAATAACAAAAAGCAAGAACGAATGCATTAATGATCAAACGCGCGAAAATTTAAAAGATCCAACCAATGCTTGCCAACGCATCATCGTCTTCGTTCTCTTTTTATTTTTTCTGAAAACACAAGCCTATGGAAACGGTTTTCTGGGCGTGGTCTAAAGCTGGTTTCAAGAAAATAGCGATTAGGTCCCTAACGCTCATAAATTGAGCGCGAGGGTTCCATTGCTTTCGTCTCAATGCACCGGTTTGAATGATGGTGGTTAGAGATCCCAATTTTTCCTCTAGTAAGAACCCCTAATTTCGAAGCTCCAGAAACCCTAATGTTCGATCATGGCATAATCTTGTATGGCACAGAAAAACTCAATTAAACATACCAGTTAGCTTCAAAACATTATGATAAACATGAATCAATAAAGAAAAATGCAAAAAGATGCTTGAATTATGCTATGCGATTTCAAGAATTTTGAGATACAGTCTGAGTTCTTGATACCGATTCTTGAAGCTTTGCTTGTTGTTTGTGATTGGAATATGATCAGGAGTCCACGAGCAAGCTTTTGGTATAAGAATTAGGGCTTAAAACCACTTGTAACCTTGAAATCAGTTTTGTGTTTTATGGAAAAAAAGTCAAGTTTGCAAAGGAGTTTTCAGCGCAGCTTTGTGTGTCAAGGCATTAGGTTTGCATTCCTGATCATATAGTGAAGGCATTAGGTCAACAAAATTGCACCAAATCTCATGAATTCAATTTTTTGCATATTTGATTTTGTAAAATCTTTTTTGTATCTTTTTCACATGTAATTTGGTTCAATCATGCTCCAATCACACCAAAACTTGCCATATTTAATTGTACACGAAATCTTGAGAGTAGAATGTGCACAAAAAGATTTTTTTAGGTCAAGTTTATATTTTTCACATATTTAAATAATTTAAATGAATTAATATTAATATAAATTCAAATAAATAATTAAAAATTGAGAAAATACTTCCCTTTGGGCTTAATGGTCGTGCATAGGCTTGGCATGAAGAAACTTGGAAGAAAAATGGGCCCATTTGCATTTTTAGGTCATTTGAACCATTGTTGACTTTTCAAAATTTCCAAAAATTTCCCAACTTCCACAAGGCATAACTTGCTCAATGTTTAAGCTTTTCACATGTTCTTGGACATTTTGGAAAGGTATTTGAGTCCTTTAACCAATGCCTTTGGTCCCATGTCATTTTGATTTACCAATCTCAAGTTATGGCCTTTGACTTAAAGTCCCTTTTTGTTGACTTTTGAAAATGACCTATAATGTTGAGATTGATAACTTTTTGTGAGAGCATTTCTTGGACTTGGAATATGAAGATGAGTTGTAGGAAATGTCTTTCTCTTCAAAATGAGCTTTGGATGGAATTTTTGTGATAATCCATGTGAAAGTTATGCCCTGGTCAATTTCAGTTGACTTTTTCAGCTGTCCAAATATAGCAACTTTTGCATCTTTGATGATTTCTGAGCCAAATTTTGAGAATCATGATCAAGCATTGATCAAATGATGTTTGTGGCTTCCAAATGATATGTTGACCAAAAATTTGAACTTTTGACTGTCAAATGACCATTTTGCCCCTACAGTTGACTGTAGTGCAATCTAGGGTTTTGACTGTGCAACTTTGAGCTGAATGCCTTGAAACTTGATATGAGGATACTTGACCATCTTTGTAGGCATATGGGACTTAATTGGGCCCTTGAAAACTTCATTTTCTTGATCAGTACACAAACCCTAGTTTTGACTGCATAGGAGACAGTTGAACTGCATAACCCTTGGGGAATTTTGTGACCTTGACTTGACAAATCTTGGAGAATATGGGAGGGCAAATTTTGGGGTACAACAGTTGCCCCTGTTCAATCTTCTTAGACCTGAGGATGCAGATTGACTGGCGTGCCTTTCGTAATCCGAAGGTAGAAGATGATTGGACACTAGAGTGCCCAGAAATTTGCGCTCACATAGTAGCAGTGATGGCGGAATGGGCTTATAGATGCCATTTAGAGATTGCTGGATAGGGTGATGGGCTTATAGATGCCATCGGGATGTTGATCGCGTAGGAGATTCCTTAGCGAGAACCTGCATACCTGCAAAAGAGAAAATGAGTACCTGACACGTTGCAGGAGCTGATTTTAGATGCTTGGTATAGATATGTCTTGACTGGTTATAGGAGCTGAGTCTGGAGCTTCAAACGGCGATGAAAGAGCCAGAGATGGTTACTACCCTAGCATGAATGGTAAGAGAACCTTGGGCGACTTTAACTTCAACAACGCTCGTTGAGAAAAATCTTGGGTGATTTTAGCTTCAACAACGCTCGTTGAGAAAAATCTTGGGTGATTTTAACTTCAACAACGCTCGTCGAGAAAAATCTTGGGTGTCTTCTACTGGAATAAGAATCAAGGAGATCTTAGGGTCGATCTGACTGAACCAGAGAGGCCTTTGACTGGGTAAGAATCAGGAGAATCTTAGGATCGATTTAACTGAACCGGTCTAGGTCTTGAAACATCTTCAACTGGATAAGTATCAGGGAGATCTTAGGGTCGATCTGACTGAACCAGAGAAGGCCTTGGACTGGGTAAGAATCAGGAAAATCTTAGGGTCGATTTAACTGAACCGGACAAGGTCTTGGAATATCTTCAACTGGATAAGCATCAGGGAGATCTTAGGGTCGATCTGACTGAACCAAGAGAAGGCCTTTGACTGGATAAGCATCAGGAAAATCTTAGGGTCGATTTAACTGAACCGGTCTAGGTCTTGAAATATCTTCAACTGGATAAGCATCAGGGAGATCTTAGGGTCGATCTGACTGAACCAGAGAAGGCCTTTGACTGGATAAGCATCAGGAAAATCTTAGGGTCGATTTAACTGAACCGGTCGAGGTCTTGAAATATCTTCAACTGGATAAGTATCAGGGAGATCTTAGGGTCGATCTGACTGAACCAGAGAAGGCCTTTGACTGGATAAGCATCAGGAAAATCTTAGGGCGATTTAACTGAACCGGTCTAGGTATTGAAATGTGATTGAGACTTTAAACTGCATCTTTCCTGAAAGGTAAAAGTCAGTCATATGCAATGCATGATATGGATCAAGCAATGATGTTCTCAACATAAAGGAGACTTGTATGATGCAGTGCGTTATGCATGCTATGATGATGTATGTGAAGTTTTATGTATGTTTTCGTCTAGGAAAGTGAATCCTTGACAGGTTCCGGGAAGTTGTATCCTGGGCTGACGTTGAAGAATAGATTTTGCTTCCGCTGGGGATGATAACTGCAAGAATACTGGTAGGAGAAGATGACTCTGTTGAGGAATAAACTTGGCAAATGAAGAGTCTGCGGGGAGAAAAGATACTCTAGAGACTATGCTGGGAAGCGGTACTCTGTGGGGATAGAGATGCTTTGCTTGAATTATTGAGAATGACTTGCTGAGGATACCGTTGTTGTATGAAGTGTTGACGGACTTCGCTGGGGTAAGAAGACTTTGTCGACGACGCTCTTTCCATGGCTTTTGGCTGAGGATAACCCAGTTATATCCTGTTAAGGAAATAACTCTTTAAATAAAGCCGGACGACGCGTTCGTGCTCTGCGAGGGGATAAGCTTCCAGAATCTACTGGGGATAAGCTTATTGCTTGGGGAGATATGAATTCCAACTTTCCTGGGGAAACTGGGTTGGACTGGACTCTTTGGGGAAGTTTTGGACTGCGGGGAAGTGATTCCTTTGAATGTTGATGTACCGCCGGGGAACAATCTTTAGACCAAGACTGCCGGGGATGCTTGTTAAGAATATATGTATTGCTGCTGGGGAATGTTTGAGATCGGCTGGAGGATACTCAATTTCCTTGAGATTTGCTTGGAGAAGAATGTACTGTTTTGCTGAACCACTCTCTGGGGGATTAAGGTATACTGATCATGTTCTTTCGCTGAACCTATCTTGGTACCTTGGAGGATAGAACAGTTAGGCTACTTGGACAACTCTTTATTGCCCCTGTTTCTAGTGTCACCTGCAACTAATTCCTTTGTTTCGTATGCAAATATTCATGAGTTAGCAAATTATTGTCAATGCATACATCACAAATTGAATCTTGGACGTTCTTCGCAAAACAAAACAGAAAAAAGAAAAATACTTGGCACGTTTAACTGAAAAATATATTTGTATTGATTTTTGAATGGCCTGAATAGGCGTTTTGTGTACAAGAGGCTGACGTCCTAGTAAGAGGTACGTCGCCGATCAAAGAGTTTATACAAGTTTTGTACAAAAGAAAATAAAACAGCTGTGTGAAATATGGATGATCCACTGGGTTTCAACTCTGCTATTGTCTTTATAATTCCGAGCGTCTCATCACTTGATGACCTTGGTTGAAGGTGAAGCTGACTGATCAATGCCGTCTGAACTTGATGTAGATACCGGATTTTGGATGCAAAGTGATCCAATGAGACATAGTATTACGCTTTTATCCCTAATTTTTGCCTGGACCGCCCTTTCGGGTTTTCAGTCCACCAGGATACCCATTTTTGCCCAAGCCGCCTTTTTAGGTTTTCGACTTGCCGGGTGTACAAATTTTTTCATTTTCATCCCTTCATTTTGCCCGAACCCTTTTGGTTCGACGGGAAGCCCTAATTTTTGCCTAGGCATGTCAGCCTAGCGGGTCTTGTTTTCATGCGTAGTATTTTTTAACTATGTCTGCATTGGCGGGGTGAGGAAGGTCCTCACCATCCATGTTGGTTAATATCATTGCTCCTCCTGAGAACACATGCTTAACCACAAATGGCCCTTCATATGTGGGAGTCCATTTGCCCCTTGGATCACTCTGAGGAAGGATGATTCGCTTGATCACCAAATCCCCGACTTGATATTCCTGTGGTCTGACCTTTTTGTTAAATGCCCTGATCATTCGTTTCTGATACGTCTGACCATGACAGATAGCAGCAAGTCTCTTTTCGTCAATGAGATTGAGTTGATCAAGTCGTGTCTGGATCCAATCATCTTCGTTCAGATTTGCATCCTTCATTATCCGGAGAGAGGGAATTTGCACTTCGATCGGCAAGACTGCCTCCATGCCATAAACCAGAGAGAAGGGAGTTGCCCCGGTTGACGTCCTAGCTGAGGTACGGTACCCATGCAGAGCGAACGGTAACATCTCGTGCCAATCTTTGTAAGTTACTGTCATTTTTTGCACGATCTTCTTGATGTTCTTATTTGCTGCTTCTACAGCCCCATTCATCTTCGGTCTGTAAGGAGAAGAATTGTGGTGCTGTATCTTGAACTGTTCGCAAAGCTCAGCAATCATCTTATTGTTCAGATTGGTACCGTTGTCTGTAATAATTCGCTCAGGGACGCCGTATCGACAGATCAGATTGTGCCGAATAAACCGTGCTACAACAGTCTTGGTTACTGTAGCGTAGGATGCTGCCTCAACCCACTTTGTGAAATAGTCGATCGCTACCAGGATGAAGAGATGTCCGTTAGATGCCGTAGGTTTTATCTCGCCGATCATGTCTATGCCCCACATTGCAAACGGCCAAGGCGCAGTCAGAACATTCAGGGGAACCGGAGGAACATGCACTTTATCTGCATAGATCTGGCACTTGTGGCATGTCCTAGAATGTTGGTAGCAGTCAGTTTCCATTGTGGACCAGTAGTATCCTGCTCGTAGGATCTTCTTAGCCATAGTATGTCCACTGGAATGCGTACCAAAGGTCCCTTCATGTAGCTCTTCCATGATTCTTTCTGCTTCAGTCTTATCCACACAACGCAGTAAGGTTGAATCATGGTTTCGCTTATACAAGATGCCGTTGCTAAGGAAGAACTTGGCTGCAAACCTCCTCAGGAATTTCTTATCGTTGACAGAGGCACCTTCAGGGTATTCCTGAGCTTCCAGATATCTCTTCACTTCGTGGTACCAAGGCTTCTCAGTTACCAATTCAGTTTCGAGATCACAACAGTATGCCGGTTCGTCCAGTTTCCAGATGATGATCCGGGGAGCCTCATTATCCCATTTGACCTTGAACATTGAAGACATTGTAGCTAACGCGTCCGCTAACTGATTCTCTTCTCTTGGAAAGTGTTCAAAGGTTATCTCCGTGAAGTGGGGAATCAGGGTCAACACACATTCTCTGTAAGGAATCAAGTTTGGATGTTTCGTATCCCACTCTCCTTTGATCTGATTGATCACAAGAGCGGAATCTCCGAAAACACTTAGAAATTTGATCCTGAGGTCGATCGCAGCTTGAAGACCCATGATACACGCCTCATACTCCGCCATGTTGTTGGTACAGTTGAAACACAGCCGGGCAGTGAGTGGAGTATGAGTACCTTGAGGAGATATGATGATGGCGCCGATACCATTTCCCAAAGCATTGGAGGCTCCGTCAAAGTGCATAGACCATCGGGATCCTGGTTCAGGTCCTTCATCCGGTCCAGGTACTTCACAGTCAGTCACAATCATGATGCTTTCATCCGGAAACTCGAAGTTCATTGATTGGTAGTCATCTACAGCTTGATGAGCTAAGTGGTCCGCCAATACACTTCCCTTGATGGCTTTCTAGGTTGTGTACTGAATGTCGTATTCCGTCAAGATCATTTTCCATCTTGCAATTCTCCCAGACAGAGCAGGCTTTTCGAATATATACTTTATAGGATCCATTTTTGAGATCAATAAGGTAGTGTGAGTCAGCATATACTGTCTCAGCCGGCGAGCAGCCCATACCAAAGCGCAACAAGTTTTCTCAAGCAGTGAGTATCGGGTCTCACAGTCGGTAAACTTTTTGCTAAGGTAATAAATGGCGTGCTCTTTTCGGCCAGACTCGTCATGCTGCCCCAGCACACACCCCATTGAGTTGTCCAGCACTGTCAGGTATAGTATCAGAGGTCTCCCTTCAACCGGTGGCATAAGGATAGGTGGTTCTTGGAGATACTCTTTGATTCTGTCGAAGGCAGCCTGACATTCATCGTTCCAACGTACTACCTGATCTTTCTTCAGTAGCTTGAAGATTGGCTCACAGGTAGCAGTCAGATGAGAGATGAATCGAGTGATGTAATTCAGACGTCCTAAAAAGCCTCTGACCTCCTTCTCTGTCTTAGGAACTGGCATCTCTTGAATAGCTTTGACCTTAGCAGGGTCCACTTGAATACCTTTATCGCTGACCACGAAGCCTAGCAACTTCCCAGATCTTACCCCGAAGGTGCACTTGTTCGGGTTCAATCTCAGTTTGTACAGTTTCAACCGGTCAAACAGTTTCTGCAGATGATATAGGTGCTCTTCCTCAGTCTGGGACCTTGCGATCATGTCGTCCACATACACTTCGATCTCATGATGGATCATATCATGAAATAAGGCAACCATGGCACGTTGGTAGGTTGCCCCAGCATTCTTTAATCCGAACGACATGACCTTGTAACAGAAGGTGCCCCACTGAGTAACGAATGTAGTCTTTTCCATGTCTTCAGGTGCCATCTTAATCTGATTGTAACCTGAAAAGCCATCCATGAAAGAGAATACCTTGTGCTGAGCTGTATTATCAACAAGGACATCAATGTGAGGTAAGGGGAAGTCATCCTTGGGACTGGCCCTGTTCAGATCCCTATAATCAACACACATTCTGACCTTACCGTCCTTTTTAGGTACCGGCACCACATTAGCAACCCACTGAGGGTAAGAAGTCACTGCAAGGAAACCGGCATCAAACTGTTTCATGACTTCGGCTTTAATCTTCTCGGACATCTCTGGACGCATCCGACGAACCTTTTGTTTAACTGGAGGGCAGTCTTCCCTAGTCGGCAAATGATGGACAACAATATCGGTATCCAACCCGGGCATGTCTTCGTAGGACCAGGCAAAGATCTCCATATAGTCATGTAACATCTTGGTTAACCGTTGCTTCACGCTGAGCTCTAGGTTGGCACCAATCTTCACCTCTTTTCTGTTTGCCTCAGTACCCAAGTTTATTGTTTCCACTGGATCTTCATGGGGTTGAATTGCCCTCTCTTCCTGAAGCAACAGTCTTGCAAGCTCGCCAGGCACTTCGCAATCATCTTCACCTTCGTCTTCGGCTAAGTTGATCGGATTTTCGAAGTCATAATTGGCAGTAGCAGAGCTGTTATCAGTGAGATCCAGAGTGGATTGGAACCTGTATGAGTGAGTGTGTGTGTAAATACAACTGTTTTGAAAATTATGTAAAGGAAAAGAAAGACAGAAAAGGAACACAATATTTGCAATGCGAAAAACGTCCAAGATTTTCATTCATGATGTATAAAATGACAGTTCGTATGCCCTCACAAATAGAACCACGGTGCCTCGGGTAAGACACCGGGCCATAAAGTTTATCATTGTTTATTACAAAATAACAAAACATAAGAATTCATTACTTAGTAACAAAAGAAACAGGGAGATTGTCCTTGGCGCTCCAATTGTTAAGTCCACCGTCAGCAGCCGGGTAGATCCAGCTATCAAACTCAGCTTCATCAACTTCCTCTTCATCCCCAATAGCATTAACTCCATGAGCAGGTAGGGGAGCTGTCACCACATTAGGCTTGTCAGACGCCTCAAACTGTACCTCCTTAGCGTCAATGAGATCCTGTAGCTTGTTCTTTAGTGCCCAACAGTCATCGGTAGAGTGCCACTGGCTTTCTGAATGGTAAGCACAACGAGCATTCGGGTTGTACTTGGGAGATGCAGTATTGGGGAACTTTGGCGCCTCCCTGACAGTCACCAAATTAGTTGCGAGCAACTGTGGCAGAATCTGCGACAAGGTCATGTTTAAACGGGAGAATTCTCTCCGGGGTCTTTCCACCTTCTGAGTATTGTTTGGCCGGGGAGCGGCAGCAGGCTTAGCAATCATGACCGCACTGACAGATTGGCGGTGCTCATGTCTTTCTGATCTTCTGGAACCATATACGACGCTAGACTCTTTCTTGAAGGGTTTCTTTTCTGAACTAGATGAGGCACCCTTCGCAATCTTCCCAGATTTCAGCCCAGCTTCGATTCTTTCTCCAGTCAAGATTAAATCAGTGAAACCAGCAGAAGAATTCCCAATGAGATGGTTGAAAAACGGCCCAGATAGGGTCCCCAAGAACATGTCTACCAATTCCCGATCAGTCAATGGTGGCTGCACCCTGCCAGCCAGGTCTCTCCACTTCTGAGCGTACTCCTTAAAACCTTCGCTTGCGCCTAACGCCATACCCTGGAGTTGGGTACGTGTGGGGGCAAGGTCGGCATTATACTGATACTGCTTGTAGAAAGCAGTAGCCAGCTCCTCCCAGTTACGAACTTTGGTCCCATCCAGCTGATAGAACCATTCGAGATGAGTCCCTGAAAGACTCTCCTGGAAGAAGTGGATCCATAGATTCTTGTCCGCAGAGTACGGCTGAATTTTCCGAACATAGGACCTTAAGTGCAGCTTGGGACAAGACGCCCCGTCATACTTCGAGAAGGATGGTGCTTTGAATTTATGTGGGATAATCACACCAGTCGACAAACCCAGATCTCCGAAATCCAGCCCAGGTGCCTGTTGCACCTCCATAGCCTTCAACCTGTCCTCCAATTGTTTGTACCTGTCATCTGAAGGAGGGTACTGCTCTTCATCAAAATCCGTCTCGTTGTCGGAGACGACCGGACTAGGAACCTTTACTTCTGCCTGAGAAGGACTCTTGCCAACAGAAGAACCAGCCTCTTCATGGTGCAGAGTATTGCCAAACCTTCGGCCCGAGTTGAATAGAACAGTTCTTCTCTTCTTCTTCTTCTCCTTCTTCAGGAGCATAGTCTTTAATTCTTCCTGGCCTTTAGCCAGCCCCTTGATTAGTTCTTGAAACTGCACATTCTGCGCCTGGAGAGCCTTGATTGACGTCTCTGTTGATTCAGATCCGGGATTCATGATGCTGAAATAAACAGCGAAGAACTGTAAGCAACCTGAAAAGAGGAGAAACCTGCTATGCACATGATGTATGAAATGCGTATGCAATGCATTCAAGGGTTCGAAAGTTCAAATTTGTTGTAGACAAAAAGGAACACACGTTATTATTAAAGAAATCATTGTTTAATACATCAAGGCCTCATGGGCAAAAGTACAAAAATCAAGTCAATCCCAAAATACACCGCGCATCCTCTTCGGAGCTATGTAGGTGTTGAGATTCCTCTCCTCATGCAACAGGCGAGTGAGCTCCAGGACTTTCTTTTCACTGGCATGCAGACTAGTCTCAAGAGAATTCCTTTCCTCCTTAAGCTGGATCCAGCTCTTCTGCATCTCTTCCCAGGACGTGGGCATATCAGGGTGCTGAATAACATGAGACACTTCCCCTTCCAAGACAGGCTCTTTGATTACTGGAAGCATGTGAGGATAAGGCATCACTAACTTCTGGGAGCGGGCGCGTACCCACTTGAGATAAGGCTCCAAAGGGATGGAGTTCCGGTGCCCCAGAGTCTTGCTGTCTATCCTACTGGGCATCCTCCAGGCTCTGATAAATCTCTGGCGAAGTCCTTGAGTATCATTGTCGAAGTCAAAAACTATATCAGGAATTAACATGTCATGAGGACCATCCCTCCGAGCATAACCAAACTGCCTCCAAGCCAGGCATGGGCTATAAGTAATACCTCCTCTGATTCCAAGTAAAGGAACATTAGGGTACTCCCCACAGCGATCAATGATAGTGACATCTCCTCTGGATCTAGGACACCAATGTATATCTGCGTGTGTAAGAGTCATCAACCGTTGTGACCATCTCAAACCCCGCTCATTCTTCAGGACTGATTGTGGAAGGTGCGAAATAAACCACCTTCCCAGGAGAGGAGTGCAACACATAAGGACACCTCTTTTTCTCATGGTTCGAGTGTAACATGAGTGAAGGATGTCCCCCAGCAATGTAGGTATAGGATTCCTGGACATGAAGATCTGAACGGCACTGATATCAATGAGCTGATCTGGGTTAGGGAACAACACCAAACCATAAACAAGGAGGGCCGCAACCTCTTCAAAAGCTTGCAAGTCAAGGGAGTTCCAACATTCATGGGCCTTCTCAAACAGAAACCTGGCTAAGAACCCTTTGATACCACTTCTGACTTCCCAATGTCCCTTGAGGTCAGATGACTGTAGGTGCAAGGCTTTAGCAATCTCTTCCAGCTTCGGTTCCTTTTCTGTACCGTTGAAGGGTAGCTGATCAAGGATAGGGATCTTCAGGAGCCGGGAGAACTCCTCCAATGTAGGTACCAACTGATAGTCCAAGAAGGTAAAGCAGTGATGCAGAGGATCAAAGAACTGGAACAGGACCTTTATCATATCTTCCTCAATGTTGGTGTTGACCAAGCTGATGAGGCTTCCATGCCTTTCACTGAATGAAGAGTTCTCAGGAATCCTGGATATAAGCTCCTTAAGCTGAGGAGGTACCCTTACAAGATTGACTTGAATTGTCTTTCTACGAACGGTTTCCATGTCCTACAAAACAAGAACAAAGATGAAAATTCGAACCCCTGAAATGGTTAGTCAATGCATATGATGCTGGATGATGTCATGATGCTATGATTAAACACACCACAGATATTTACAAAGACAAACATGTAGGGCACATAAGGCACACAAGACAAGCCCTTAAGGTTTAAGGCCAGCATGGGGTCTGGGTAGTACCCTCTTGAAGTTGGTGGGTTCAACCTGTCCTAATCAAAGTAACCGGGTTCTAAGGTTCCCAATATCACGGGATTGCTTTCATTGTTCATCGTTTCGATTTAGCCACTGAACTGGCGACCGAAATATTCCAGGAAAGCAACCCTCAATTGAGCGTAGTATCGAGTATCAACCAACCTCGGACTGCACCAAAGTCAGTTATCTCACTACCCTAAAGAGGCCAAGATAGTTCAATTAAGGTTCCTAAGGTCTGTTGATGCTTCACGACACCACGCGGAGGCCCCGTACTCTCCTTGACTGAACTCAAGGGTTACCGGTACACACCAAAGTGCCACATCAACGTAGCAGACTGTTTCAACCATGTCGGTATACCCCGCACAGTTCCCTCACAGCCTTGTTGCTACTTTCTAAGAAAGGTATCCCCCAGATCCGGGTTTAGGATCTATAGAACTCCCAAGCAACCCACAATTTAAAGCACACAAGGAAAACAATTGAAAACATAGTTATGAGCTAGCCCTAAGGTACACCTCACTTTAAAAGGTGTCCCCAGCAGAGTCGCCAGTTCTGTGATCGGTGGATCTGGAACTGACTGTTTAACGCTGGTTCGCGAAATGTCGCGGAAGCAAGAGTCGCCACCGTCTTTTATTTTCTCCAAATGGAAAGGACAAAAGCACAGAAAAATTCCTTAAAGAGATTGCTCTCGGTTCGGGAGGTAGGTTATAGAAAGGGAAGGTATTAGCACCCTTTCTATCCATGGTTATCCATGGGCTCTTAGATACTTGCTCAATGTGTTTTCAAAAATGTTTGCTTGCTTTTCAACGTGGGTTTAAAAAAGTTTCTTTGAAAAATTTCAGATCGACTCGTACGTCAGAGTGTTTGAAAAGTTTGCTTTGAAAGCTTTTGAAAATGTGTTGGTGAAAAGATGTTTTGATTTGTTTGAAATTAGAGCAAGTATCCTTGAGAACCTACCTACCCTAAGGAATTCGTCTGGGTAAATGTCCTTTAAAGTAGTGCCATCCCACCATTGAGAGGTAGGTAGCACCACCGTTGGAGGTGTTCGGGTCAATTCGATTTTAGGGACATGGTGATCACCAGAGCAATGGGAAGACACCTTAGAAGCTACCCTCATGCCAGGTTCCCGGATCATGAGGACTTACTAAGACATCTTCTACTCGACGATCACCTTTCGAAAGGCAACAGTGAGGCGTACCCTAGGGGTGGTGTGTGCGATTCATGTGTCGTTTTCAAATATTTGTCTTGTCATGTTTATTTGTGATCTACGCTTGATTTTAATTAGGACATTCATTCTTGCATGCTTTTTAACAGTTATAAAGTTTGCGGGAAAATAAATCTAAGGCTATTACAAATGGCGCGGGTCCACATCGCCAAAATTAAACCGGACCCGATTTAGCGGAAAGTAAATAAAGCAATAAATAAAAGTGCGAGAAATTTAAATTACAATGCTTTGGGAGAATTACATAATTATAATAAGCAATAAAGTAGATGCACGAAATAAAAAAATTAAAACAATGGGCGTTGGACCCTTTTGCAAAGAATTAACTTAATAAGGCATTACAATTAAAAAAAAATTAAATGTTTTTTGGTATTTTTGTGTTTTTTAGATTTTAAGGAGAAAAAGAAAAATTAATTAAAATTATTATAAAATGCTAAATCCTAATTCTAATGTTTTTTAAGTTTATTATGAAAATATTGAATTTTTGACCTAATTAAAATCTGAGTTAATTTACATGCAAAATTATAGAAAATAAATAAAAGGAATATTATTATTGTAAAAAAAAGGAATTAAAGAATCAAAATTAATTAACCTATTTTACTAAATTCATTTACATGTTAATTATTTACAAGAAAATAAATACAATAAATATTTTTTATGTTTTTATCCTTTTTTTTGATTTTTTGTAATGTTTTTATATTTTTGTTAAAAAATAATTAATTAAATAAACAGTAATAAAAATAATAATTAAAACAAGAATAAAAATAAAAATAAAAAATAGAAAGAAAGAGAAGGCAAACCAAGGGGGGGGTAGCCCCAATTTGTGAGGTACAGGCCTAGCATTCTGGCCCATTAAGCATTGGAATTTGTTGACTTTTTGAATCCTGTATGATGCATTGACTAGAGCGTAGCGTGCTCTTTGAATCCATGCCCTTGATCTGCTTTCACTGGACGCGTGTATGTTGATCCTTGAACGTGCATGGTGAGTCTTAACGTTATGCCTGCATGTAATTACTAATGGAAAAAGAATATGGAAATTACTCAGACCTGGGACTCGAACCCAGGTCATGGAGGTTGAAACAATAAGCGCTTGCCATCTGTGCCACTTAACCTGTTTGATATATTAATAACACAAAAATAACAAAAAGCAAGAACGAATGCATTAATGATCAAACGCGCGAAAATTTAAAAGATCCAACCAATGCTTGCCAACGCATCATCGTCTTCGTTCTCTTTTTATTTTTTCTGAAAACACAAGCCTATGGAAACGGTTTTCTGGGCGTGGTCTAAAGCTGGTTTCAAGAAAATAGCGATTAGGTCCCTAACGCTCATAAATTGAGCGCGAGGGTTCCATTGCTTTCGTCTCAATGCACCGGTTTGAATGATGGTGGTTAGAGATCCCAATTTTTCCTCTAGTAAGAACCCCTAATTTCGAAGCTCCAGAAACCCTAATGTTCGATCATGGCATAATCTTGTATGGCACAGAAAAACTCAATTAAACATACCAGTTAGCTTCAAAACATTATGATAAACATGAATCAATAAAGAAAAATGCAAAAAGATGCTTGAATTATGCTATGCGATTTCAAGAATTTTGAGATACAGTCTGAGTTCTTGATACCGATTCTTGAAGCTTTGCTTGTTGTTTGTGATTGGAATATGATCAGGAGTCCACGAGCAAGCTTTTGGTATAAGAATTAGGGCTTAAAACCACTTGTAACCTTGAAATCAGTTTTGTGTTTTATGGAAAAAAAGTCAAGTTTGCAAAGGAGTTTTCAGCGCAGCTTTGTGTGTCAAGGCATTAGGTTTGCATTCCTGATCATATAGTGAAGGCATTAGGTCAACAAAATTGCACCAAATCTCATGAATTCAATTTTTTGCATATTTGATTTTGTAAAATCTTTTTTGTATCTTTTTCACATGTAATTTGGTTCAATCATGCTCCAATCACACCAAAACTTGCCATATTTAATTGTACACGAAATCTTGAGAGTAGAATGTGCACAAAAAGATTTTTTTAGGTCAAGTTTATATTTTTCACATATTTAAATAATTTAAATGAATTAATATTAATATAAATTCAAATAAATAATTAAAAATTGAGAAAATACTTCCCTTTGGGCTTAATGGTCGTGCATAGGCTTGGCATGAAGAAACTTGGAAGAAAAATGGGCCCATTTGCATTTTTAGGTCATTTGAACCATTGTTGACTTTTCAAAATTTCCAAAAATTTCCCAACTTCCACAAGGCATAACTTGCTCAATGTTTAAGCTTTTCACATGTTCTTGGACATTTTGGAAAGGTATTTGAGTCCTTTAACCAATGCCTTTGGTCCCATGTCATTTTGATTTACCAATCTCAAGTTATGGCCTTTGACTTAAAGTCCCTTTTTGTTGACTTTTGAAAATGACCTATAATGTTGAGATTGATAACTTTTTGTGAGAGCATTTCTTGGACTTGGAATATGAAGATGAGTTGTAGGAAATGTCTTTCTCTTCAAAATGAGCTTTGGATGGAATTTTTGTGATAATCCATGTGAAAGTTATGCCCTGGTCAATTTCAGTTGACTTTTTCAGCTGTCCAAATATAGCAACTTTTGCATCTTTGATGATTTCTGAGCCAAATTTTGAGAATCATGATCAAGCATTGATCAAATGATGTTTGTGGCTTCCAAATGATATGTTGACCAAAAATTTGAACTTTTGACTGTCAAATGACCATTTTGCCCCTACAGTTGACTGTAGTGCAATCTAGGGTTTTGACTGTGCAACTTTGAGCTGAATGCCTTGAAACTTGATATGAGGATACTTGACCATCTTTGTAGGCATATGGGACTTAATTGGGCCCTTGAAAACTTCATTTTCTTGATCAGTACACAAACCCTAGTTTTGACTGCATAGGAGACAGTTGAACTGCATAACCCTTGGGGAATTTTGTGACCTTGACTTGACAAATCTTGGAGAATATGGGAGGGCAAATTTTGGGGTACAACAGCAATCTTTGATTTTCAATCATGTATTTTCCAATCTTTTTTCAATGAAACCTTGCCAAATATGGATGATCTTCCTTGTTTGATTGAGAAACGACTTTGCCAGCTTGCCCTGATCAGATTTGCTCCACCAAAAGATCCAAAACATATATATTTTTTTAATTTTCCTATAATTAAAACCAATTAAATGAATTAATAATAATAAAAATTCAATTAATTAATTAAAAATAAGAAAATTAATTATTTTGAGCTCAATGGGTCGTGCATAGGCTTTGGGTAATGATTCAAGAAAGAATTTGAGGCCCATTAGCAAATTTGAAGCTTTTTAGGCAAAGTTGACTTTTGAAAGTTCCCAAAAATTTCCCAACTTCTCCAATGCATATCTTGCTCAATTTTGAAGCTATGAACATGTTCTTGGACATTTTGTAAAGGTCTTGAAGTCCTCTAACCAATGACTTTGGTCCCATGTCATTTTTATTTACCAATCTCAAGTTATGGTCTTTGACTTAAAGTGCCTTTTTGTTGACTTTTGAAAATGACCTATAATGTTGAAATTGATAACTTTTTGTGAGAGCATTTCTTGGACTTGGAGTGTGAAGATGAGTTGTAGGAAATGTCATCCCCTTCAAAATGAGCATTAGATGGGATTTTTCTGCTAAACCATGAAGAAGTTATGCCTTGGTGTTGGCTGAAGATTTTGATAATATTATTAGAAGCCAAATGAATTAAAATGTTTCGATCGAAATGAAGTAAAGCGTCATGTTTCGAAGTAGCAGAAGCAGTGTTTCGAATAAGCATGTCAAAGCTGGAGCTTCGAGTGGCAATTATGGGAACATATCTAAAGAAGTCTCGGAATAACAACAAGGTTGTGTCTGAGGAGTGCGTTCGAAACGGGGAAGTACCAAAGCATTTGAAATTCAAATGGAAGCGGGACATTCGAAGTTTTGAAATTTATGTGCTGGAGCATTTGGAGACACGTGGAAAGAAGAAAGAGGCATTGTTCAGCATGTTCTGAACGTGGCATAATCCTATAGCAAGACCATTATGGTCGAATTAGTATAAATAGAAGTCTTAGTATTAGGATTTCGTGTGTCATATCTATTGTACTAAATACTCAGTAACATTCAAACTACCACATGGCAAGGGAAACGAATGCAAGAGCAGTGTACGTATGATAGCACCATATATATTTATGATTTAATGAAAACCTTTTACCATTTCCAACACTTTCCTTCATCTTTCTGTCAAATAACATTTACAAGTTTTCTCATTTACAGTCTTTTCACTTCGAAATCTCTTTATTAAAGTTTTACATTTCAATGCTTTCTTCACATTTCAAGCACTTTACATTTCAGAAAATTGTCATACTTTCCATGCCTTTACCTTCAAGCTTTATCCTTCGAACGCATATCTTTACTTAAAGTCATTTACAGATTTTTTGCATTAAACACTTTCTTCATATTTCAAACCTTTTACGTTCCAGAGATCCTTTACATTAACTATTTTTATAATTCGAAACCATTTACTTGCCTTTTATGCAATTTTACATGTCTTTACAATTAACATTTATTCATGCAACTTAGTTTCGTACACGCACATTTTGATTACATCTTTAGACCTTTGAGAGAATCACTCGAAATAAGCCAAACACCTATACAACACTCAAATATCAACCATGAATATTTTTTCGATCATGAGAGTAACCCTAATGACCAAGGAATCCTAGGATCAATCTAGTCGATCCTGTGAGTTACCAGAGGAATTGAATAACAGCCAGAAAGATTATTCGATAGTTTGGAAGACTAGCGGTTGTTTACCAGAAATCACTGGAAACAAATTGACACACCCGGTGGGACCAATAATTGGATATTAGAAATAAATATTGTTGAGGCATAACCATTATAAAAACGTTGGAACCTAAGAAGTTGGCTGTTTTATGAACCTAAGAAGTGGTAAAATAACCAACAGCAACCAACCCTTATCTAGAAGAAAACGTTTGGACAAAATGTCTAATTCTGACAATCAACAAGGGGAACAAAATGCCCCACATACAACAGGCACTAATGTGTCCACTTCGATCAGAACATCTAATGTGATCCCTTCGAATGCACAGTCTGTCGCATCTTCAACTAGTAATATAGCCACCAATGGAGTAAGTGGCATATCAACTAATAGTTCGATCTTAAGAAATACTGGAACCATTGGTTACCCTGGGGGATTCGTTCCACCATCAGGGACACAATCCCATTTCGCCACTCCATTAACTAGACCACCCGGTTTCGATGGAAATAGAACCAGAAATTCCTCTTATGGAATGCCAACATCTTTTATGGCAGGTTTACACAATTCCACATTGAATTCATCCCCACAACTAGGGTCTGGGTCTGGGGCGAATCAGTTTATGACAAATAACCAAGGGTCAGTGGGTTATAGCACAATGCCTATCTTAACCACAGAAAACCAGTTGGCTTTTAGGCAATTGATGGATGACAGTAACCATAATATGATAGGGGTGTTAGCACAAACCATGCAGGAGATATTTGCCCCAATAGTGCAAAATGTGACTATGACAAACAGGGAAAACGCTGACAACATGAGTCGAATAGCAGATTTCTTTGCTCCCCCAGAAAGGCGTAGGCAAAATCAGGCGGGATTTCGAGCAAACATGCCTATTATAGAACAAATTGCTAACGACCCAATTTATAGACCACCCAGAGAAGAAGTTAACTTAGGGGCCAGGGCACCAAGGTTAGAAGCCCCAATAATCCCAGGCCCACAAAGAGAAATTATGGAACCAGGGGCAAGGGTCGAAAGGCTAGAAGCCCCCGAGTTTCGAGAAGAACAACCTAGGGGAGTTGTCTTGGTTGGTCGAAATCAAGATGCCGATGCTGTCGTTCATAGAATTCGAAACGATAACATCTTGGCAGAAAACAATCTAACCACCATGATAGAGAGAGTCATGGCCCAGAATGGCCTCAACACAGGAATGAGAAGGCCAAATTATGCTTCTCCTATATTGGATTGCATAATGCATACTAATTTACCAAGGGGATATAAAGTCCCTAAATTTACAAAGTTCGCTGGGGATACCAATAAGTCAACAGTTGTAGCGAGATATCTAACCGAAGCGGGAGATATAGCCAATAATGAAGATCTCAGGATCAAATACTTCCCAAGTTCCTTGACTAAAAACGCCTTCACATGGTTTACCACTTTGCCTCCTGGGTCCATTGATACTTGGGCTCTCTTGGAGAGATTATTCCATGAACAATTTTACATGGGACAGTCGAAAATAAGCTTGAAGGAATTGGCCAGTGTTAAGAGAAAGTTCACCGAACCCATAGATGATTATCTGAATAGATTTAGGCTTTTGAAATCCAGATGTTACACAGTAGTGCCTGAACATGAGTTATTCGAAATGGCCGCTGGTGGCTTGGATTATTCTATTCGAAAGAAACTAGACACCCAATATTTGAGGGATATGGCTCAGTTAGCCGATAGGGTTCGACAGGTCGAAAGGCTAAAGGCCGAAAAAGCCAGAGTCTTTAAGAATAGCAAGAAAGAAAGGATTTCCTATGTTGGGACTGAAGAAGCAGAAGAATATCCTGAATTCGAATTCGAAGAGGTCGAAATCGACCTCGCTGAATTAAAACAGGCTCCACCTTATTCCTGCAAATTATTGGTTCCCACAAAAGGGAAAGAGATTGTTGAAAATGAGAAAAGTGACAAATTCCCAAAGAAGGTTTATACCTTCGATGTCACTAAATGTGACGAGATTTTTGACTTACTTGTCAAAGATGGCCAACTAATTGTGCCATCAAATGTCAAAATACCTCCTTTGGATCAGAGAAAGAAGAGAGGATTTTGCAAATATCATAGTTTCCTAGGCCACAAAACCTCACAATGTTTTCTTTTCAGGGACCTAATTCAAAACGCGATCAAAGATGGCAGACTAAAGTTTGCTGATAAGGTGAAGATGAAAGTGGACGAAGATCCCTTGGACGTCGCAGACACCAACTACTCCGAGCCTGCGTGCATTGGAGAGATCAACATGGTGGAAATTGATCAAAGCGACGCCCTAACAGGAGAGAAGGGTACTGAAACTGAAAACTGGGTGATGGTCGAAGTCAATAAGGAGGTCACTGAAGAGATCCAGAATACGCCAGAGACTTCGATTGCCGCACCTGTAGCTGTTGCAAGAGAAACCCAGGTTACTGAAGGCCAGGGAAATCAAAACCAAGAACTAACACAAGTCACTGAAGGCTTGAGGCTGAAATTGGAGAAAGTCCAAATCACGAAGCCAATTTCCCCTCAGAAGGAAATATGGGACACTCTAGGGGAACCCAGTGGAAAATTTGACTATTTGGTCAAATATTCTGCCCCAGAGAGTTCGAAGGTTCAGATTAAGGATATAAAGCCCACAGGATGGGGCGATGATGAAGCTAAGGGCGAAGATGTTGAAATAAATATGGTGGATATGGAGAGGCCTCGCTCTGAGATGGAGGAAGTAGAAAAATACTTAGAAAAAGAAAAGTATAGAATGGAGGATAATCACACTGGAGATGCTAGTCTCAAGGATTACCTCATGACATGCCACAAAGGAGATTCAGGCATGATATTGTGCCCTAGGTGCAGCATCCTCTGCAATCAAATAATCACTACGAATTTCGAAAGAGTACAAAGGACTCGAACTGGCAACAATTGGTGCCAGGATAACCATCTTTTTAGGTGTTATCCCAAGGCTGGAGAAAGTTTGCTGGAATTTGTGTTTCGCTGCTACAAAGGGGCAACCAAGTGCTTGATTTGCCCAAGGTGTTCTGCTATGTATGACCAAAGCATGGCCAGAGCCTTCGAAACGATTCCCTTCGCCCCTTGCTGGAACCATCAAGAAACTGTCCAGATGGGCCCATGTTTCGACAGCAGACACAAACAGCGAAGGCCTGATAGCCCTCACCCCAAGGCTGCTTGAAGAGTGACTTTCAAACTCCCTGCTGAAGTGCCAACCGATAGATGGTTACAGGTCAGAAATGACAAAGGCAAAGATAGATGGAGAAACGCCGAACGAAATGCACGCCATGCTGTGACATACAGGAGGCAATTCAACACAGCAAAAAGGGAGGGGGTGAGATTAGAAAATTACAAAGGAAGGAACCCCATGTCAAGATCCCAGTGGCGCAGACAGAAAAGGATTCGAAAGGCTGAGAGGGAAGCTGTGGCGAACAAAGAGGTTACTTCGACAAAGAACCAAGGTGAATCTAGCACCAACAAACCAAAAAATCAAACTGAAGACAAACCTCCAATCAATAGGAGGCTTTTCTCTGAAGTACAACGCGATGAACCAAAGGAATACACTCCAGGCCCAGAAGAGGACGAAGATATGATAACAGATAACTTCGAATCAGAGGGGGAGTCTTCATTTAACCTGAACTGTAACGTGGTGTCCGTGCTTCCCTGTGAATTTGGGCAGGAAACTGAAATTGATGAATATGAGGAAGAAGATACCACAGATTTGATGAAACATAGGCCAGTGTGCTACTATGTGATGGACAATGTGGCTATTGAGGAACAAAATGCGTTCTTCGAACGTCCAGAACCTGCTATGAAGAACCATCTCAAGCCACTTTTTATTCGGGCGAATGTTGGTGTGCATGGTGTGAACAAAGTTCTAGTGGATGGGGGTGCTGCAGTCAATTTGATACCCCATTTCATGCTAAAAATATTAGAGATCCGCGAAGGAGACATCAAGCCCCATAATATGGTTTTGTCCAATTATGAGGGAAAAGTGGGCAAAACACTGGGAGTGGTCCAGTTGGAATTGACAATAGGCTCAAGCTGTAGGCCCACCATGTTTATGGTGATCGAAGCCAAGGCCAACTATAACTTATTGCTGGGAAGGGAGTGGATCCATGGCGTGGGGGCAGTTCCTTCGTCAATGCACCAGCGACTAGTTCTGTGGAGAGATGATGGAATCGTGGAAAACATCGAAGCAGACCAGAGTTACTTTATGTCAACGGTCAATTTAGTTGACAAGAGGGATTATGATAAAAATCTGGCAAAGATTGCTCCGTGTGTTCCAAATGATGAGATTAATGAAACCAGAAACGCCCACTACTACATGACCCTTCGCCATGATGGACTTTACTGGGATAGAACAATAATCAGTGAAGAAGAGGGAGTCGAAAGCACTATACAAAAACGGCCAGCAGGCTGGGACTTCAACAACATTATCCATGACTGAGTCCACTTTTTTCGAAAGGATTTCGGCCTATATGGCTGAGAACGAATCAAAAGCGGCCTTAGAGGCTGAAATAAATAAATCAACTATAAAGATGAACGAAGTAAGTGGGGATGGCTCGAAATGCTCACCCTTCGAAGAGTTTGAGATGGATCAAAGGTTGGATGCCATCTATGATAAAGAACCTTTAGGCTTTGAAGGGGACCCCATAAACTCAGGTGCCAAAATGTTGGCACAAGATCCACTCGAAGAAGTCAACTTAGGGGATGAAAAAACGAAAAGAATAACCTACATAAGTGCAAAACTTAGCCCAGGCCTCAAGAAAGAAGTAATCGAAGTCCTCAAGGAAAACAAAGATTGCTTCGCATGGGATTATGACGAAATGCCTGGTTTAAAGAGGGAGTTGGTCGAACACAGACTGCCAATCAAAGATGGCAAGAGGCCCATCAAACAAACTCCCAGAAGATTCGCACCAGCGGTTCTCACAAAAATTAAAGCTGAGATCGAAAGGTTGCTGCGTTGCAAATTCATCAGAACAACAAGGTACGTCGAATGGTTAGCAAACATAGTACCTGTTATTAAGAAAAATGGTTCTTTAATAATTTGCATAGATTTTAGGGATTTAAACACTGCAACCCCTAAAGATGAATATTCCATGCCTGTGGCAGAAATGCTAGTAGATTCCGCTGCAGGGTTCGAATACTTGAGTATGTTAGATGGATACTCTGGGTATAATCAGATTTTCATTGCTGAAGAAGATGTTGCAAAGACAGCATTTCGTTGCCCAGGAGCCTTAGGCACCTACGAATGGGTGGTGATGCCTTTTGGTTTAAAGAATGCTGGGGCAACTTATCAAAGGGCAATGAATTCAAATTTTCATGATTTCATTGAAACCTTCATGCAGGTGTATATTAATGATATAGTCATCAAATCTATATCTGCAGAAACACATTTGCATCATTTAAGCCAATCATTCGAGCGAATGAGAAAACATGGCTTAAAGATGAATCCCCTTAAATGTGCATTTTTTGTGCAGGCTAGAGATTTTCTTGGTTTTGTGGTTCACAAGAAAGGGATTGAAATCAACCAGAACAAAACCAAAGCCATAATGGAGACGAAAGCACCTACGTCAAAAAGGGAATTGCAATCTCTGCTAGGGAAAATTAACTTCCTCAGAAGATTCATTTCGAACCTGAGTGGAAGAACCCAAGCTTTCTCTCCGTTACTTCGTCTAAAGCAAGGCCAAGCCTTCAAATGGAACGAAGCTCACCAGGAGGCATTTGACAGGATAAAAGAATACCTTTCTCAGCCTCCTATTTTGTCTCCACCTTCATGGGGGAAGCCCATGAGATTGTACATATCTGCCTCTGAAGTTAGTATAGGTAGTATGCTAGCACAAGAGGATATCAATGGTATCGAAAGAGCCATATACTATTTAAGTAGAGTGCTAAATGATGCAGAGACCAGATATAACAATTTAGAAAAGCTATGTCTCTGTTTGTATTTTTCTTGTATAAAACTCAAGTATTATATAAAACCTGTTGATGTTTATGTTTCATCTCATTTCGATGTTATTAAACATATGCTTTCAAAACCAATAATGCATAGCAGAGTTGGTAAATGGGATTTAGCCTTAACAGAATATTCTTTGACTTTCATGCCTTTAAAAGCTATGAAAGGTCAAGTAATTTCTTACTTCATTGTGGACCATTCGTTGGTTGAGCAGACTGTCATGAGTTACGTCGAAATGCAACCATGGAAATTGTACTTTGATGGTTCAACCCACAGGAATGGAAGTGGCGTTGGAGTCCTTCTGATTTCTCCTGAAGGAATTCCAACAAAATTCAAGTATAAATTAGATGGTCCTCGTTGCTCGAACAACGAAGCTGAGTATGAAGCGCTCATTGTTGGACTTGAAGCTTTGTTGGAATTGGGGGCAACCAGAGTCGAAATTAAAGGAGACTCTGAATTAGTGGTCAAACAAATCACAAAGGAATATAAGTGCATAAAGGAAAACTTAATGGTATACTTCGTCATAGTCAATAGGCTATTGAGGAAATTTGAATACATGGATATTCAACACATACCAAGAATAGAGAACCAAGAAGCAAATGACTTAGCGCAGTTGGCTTCGGGTTATAAAGTGTCTACCAAGAACTTTAAGGATTTAGTTGAATTAAGGGGTAGAGTTATGGCTACTAGATTCACACCATCAGATCTGGAAAGTATGAAACTGGGATATGCTGAGAAACAGGGATTCGAAATATTAGCCATAAATACTTTGTCAGATGCAGATTGGCGAAGTCCACTGAAGAGTTATTTAGCAGATCCAACTCTAAACGTGGATAGAAAGACAAAATACATAGCATTGTCATATCTCCTCATGGGGAACGAATTGTTTAAAAAGACCCAAGAGGGTGTATTATTGAAATGCCTAGGAGAAAGTGAGGCATATTTAGCATTGTCTGAAGTCCATATTGGGGCATGTGGGGCACATCAAGCAGGCCATAAAATGAAATGGCTGTTATTTCGATACGGCTTGTATTGGCCTAGCATGCTCAAAGATTGCATAGACTTTGCTAAAGGATGTGAGGAATGTCAAAAACATGCAGGGATTCAACATGCCCCTGCAAGTGAGTTGCATTCGATCATCAAACCATGGCCATTTAGAGGATGGGCATTGGATTTGATAGGAGAAATAAATCCTGCTTCGTCCAAAGGACAGAAATACATCTTGGTGGGAATAGATTATTTTACCAAATGGATCGAAGCTATACCACTGATAGTTGCTGATCAAGAGGCAATTATTGAATTTATACAAAAGCACATTATCTATAGGTTCAGATTGCCAGAGAGCATAACCATAGACCAAGGCTCTGTGTTTACTGGTAGAAAGATGCAAGGATTTGCCCAAGAAATGGGGTTTAGATTGCTAACATCAACGCCATATTATGCTCAAGCAAACGGTCAAGTCGAAGCAGCAAATAAAGTAATAATAGGATTAATCAAGAAGCATATCGGCAAAAAGCCAAGAAACTGGCACAGAACTCTGGACCAAATATTATGGGCTTGTAGAACATCTCCTAAGGAAGCTACTAACACTACGCCTTTCCAACTCACATTTGGTCATGATGCAGTGTTGCCAGTAGAAATTCATCTACAATCAGTTCGAATTCAGAGACAAAACGAAATCCCAGCTGCATTATATTGGGAAATGATGATGAATGAATTAGTTGAGTTGGACGAAATTAGATTACATGCATTGGAAATTTTGATGAGACAAAAAGAAAGAGTGGCCAGAACATACAATAAAAGGGTGAAGAAAAAAGTATTCATTATTAATGACTTAGTTTGGAGAGTCATATTGCCTATGGACAAGAAAAATAAAGCATTAGGTAAATGGTCACCTCATTGGGAAGGACCTTTTCGAATATTAAAAGTATTCTCAAACAATGCATACGAAATCGAAGAACTCGTGGATGATAAACGTATCCTAAAGGTTAATGGGAAATATTTAAAGAAATATAAGCCACGCCTGCAGGAGATTCGAATAGTAACAACATAACCAAGATGTTATAAAAGGCCAAAATGGCAAGATAAAATGCCAAAATGGCGTTGTTCGAATATTACATATAAGAAACCAAAATTGTAGTCAAATAAACATCAAAATCTAGAAATAAGAGTTATTTTTCAATCGATTGAAAGTGCTTCGAAATGATTCAAGCTTCTGCTGAGCGAAACGCCTGGCTCCTTCCAAGGTTGCCACTTCTCCTTTAAGTTGTTCTGCAGTCTCCATTTCTGCAAGCCCCTGGTTGAGAAGATCTTCGAATTGGTTACCAGCAGTATTGGTTTCGAAGGCTATTTGTTGTTCTTTAGCCTCCTTAACTTTCTGTTGAAGTTCCAGAATCTGCCTTTCCCAAAGAAGTATGGACTCAGCTCGAGCCTCATAATCAGTTTTCGCCTGCTTCAGATGCATAGCTTGATCCTCAGCTTCTTGAGAGAGTTTCAAAGCTTGTTCATAAGCAGCATCCATGGCAATGCGTTTCTCTTGAACCTTCTTGGCAGCAGATTCGTCTTGGAGAAGGTAACCAGTTACATTGTCCAGCAAAGCCTGAAGATCGAACAAGAGAGTACTAACTGGCAAGGAGCAGGTAGAAAGATTGACCTTTGTAAGCAGCTCCTTCATAGTATAGCAAGCAGTACTATCTTGCTTGAGCACTTCGAATATATCCACATTGAGAATTGTTTTCCTAATTTTATTAAGAAGTACAATTCTTTCATCTGTGGGAAGAGGATAGCTGGTCGAACTTGTGCCAGCCCTAGCAAGTGGGACGTCCCTCTGAGCCAACTTTGCCTTCATGTACCCAATAGGGTCATTCCGTCTCAGAAGTGCCAGTTCCTCGTCAGTCATTCGAGACAAAGAGGATTGAGGGAGTTCCACACGTAGGGGAGCCACGTCCATTTCAACCTCCATGGGTTCGTTGGTTGCATTGCCATCCCCTTCATTCGTTTCGTGCTCTTGGTCTTCTTCATCCTCATCCAAGTCCACCACTTCGATGCCTTCCCTTTCACTGCTATTTGCGTTGGACTCCGTCCCAACAGTTGAACCGTCATTGGAATTCTCCTCCTCAGACTCTTCGTCTGCAGATTCTTCGTCTCTTTGCCCAAAATCAGCTTTCTCTCCTTCAGTTTGAGTGTCCTTTGGGTCCTCTTGAAGAGTTTCAAGAGGGGACTTTTGAAGAGAAGCTCTTTGCAAATCCTCTGCAGATGTTTGAAGTGGTGTTTCGTTTGTCTCTTTCAGAGGAATGGAGGTACCTTGATCATCCTGCTGTTCAGAAGTTCCAGTCAGAACCGCCATATTAGACGAACCTTTATTCTGAACGAGGTTGCTGGAATCTCCTTGAGGAGAGGAGTTGAGTGGAGCAGCAGCTTTGGATGGTGAGTTCGAAGTAGTGGAAGCTGGATTCAAGATGTTCTGCAAGGAGCAACAGAGTGTTAAAAAAAATTCACCAAGGTAATAAGAAGTTATTATTGTCAAAAAGATTTAAAGGTTCAATTTACCTGTGGACTCTCGGAGGAGAGGTTACTAGCTATACGTTCCAACATTGTGTTGGAGGTCGAAGGTGGGTTTTTGGATTTGGGTGAGGGAGCAGCATCCCTGGAATCAAGTCCAGAGACACTAGTTGGAACGGTACTTTTCGAAATATCTTTCTTTGGCTTCTTCTTCGAAGCAGTGTTTGAGTTTCCTCCAGCCTTGGGATCTTCCCCAGTGGTGCTTGATTTCCGCTTCTTGGGAGTAGTAGGAGGAAGCTTGTTGGTCTGAAAGGATTTAAACGAAGAGTTAGATGCAAACCATAAAACATGAGTGAATTCGAAACATCAAGGCTAAGTGATTACCGTTGGAGTTGGAACACTGGTTGTTGTTGGTATTATTGTTGTTGTTGTGGTTGCAGCAATAGTGGTTGTTTCGGGTGGAGTCACTTTGTCAGTAGTTTCGATGGAGGCTTGAGAGGCACTACCTTCTTTCGACTTCGAGGCAGCTGTCTTTATCCTGATGGCTGAAAATCGAAACAATTAAAGCAAAGGTTAAAGATATGGAAAATAAAAGACGTTTGGGATTTTCCCAAGCATTCGCACCTGTGCCTTGATCAGATTTAATTGACATGGCAGAAAGGTCGTATCGAAGGTGTCCTAGGAAATCATGAAGCCAGTGTCGAGCCCATGTCACAGTCTCAGATGGCTTTGGTTTCCTTTGAAGATGTTTGAACATTTCTTTGCAAGTGAACCACCAAGGATATGGGGGAAACCAAGCCAGAGCCAGTTCTGAGGTAGGTAATATGGGAAATTTAGGTGGATGCATTTCGAATGCCAACCTATACCTATCCTCAGGTGACAACCCTGAAGGAAGTTTTAACTTAGAAACTTTTTGTTTAAATTTTTCCTTCAAGGTCTCAGCCGCTTGATGCACAGTGGAGTCCAAGCGCGTGGGGTCATAAGTAGTTTCAAAATAATTTTGGAAAGCTTTAATCTCTTTGGCATGAGTAAACATACCTTTCTTTGCTGGTACCTGCACATCGAAGGCATCAATTAGTTTCTGTTGAATTGTAAGTGTATCGAACATATAAGTTTGATAAAACTTGGTCCACCATTCCAGAAACCCTTTAGCTGTGAGATGGGTAGGTTCGAAGGTTATCAGCTCAAACTGGGCAAAGCCTTGATATTGTTCTTGCTGTATTTTGGCTTCCCGTGCCTTGAAAGTTCGCCCAGAAGTAATGGCGCTCTCAGTGTGGAATAAAGGTTCAGGAATGAGTTGACATAATCCAAACTGTCTCGAAACAAAATTTGGCTGGTAAGCAAAAAGAAAAATCTGGTTCTTGGCTGGAGTTATTCTTGAAGAAATGAGTCTAGGTAGCAAAAAAGCTCTCCATACATCCTGGATCTCCTTGCTCTTGATAGCTTCTGAGAGAGCCATGGTGAACCAAGAAGGTCCATGAGCCCTCGAAGCAAAAGGCGCCATGCTCTCTTCGAACTTATGCCTTTTGGAGAATATCATGATGTACTTCGAGAATTGGACTTTGAAGTCATCTTTGTCGTCATTTGGAGTTAATCTTCGAAGCCTAGTGCCTTCGACTATCCTATCATTTATCTCAGGATCTTGTTCATCAATGGTGTTGGCGGTTGACAAGGAGGGTTCGAACATGGCATTTAGCCATAGTTGAAGTAACCAAAAAGGGCCAGCCAACAGAATATTTTTGGAGGTATGGGATTTGAGGCTCGAAACAGCTGACCTCAGGCTTTCATAAAGGTCAACTAAGAGCAGTTCACTTAGGCACACTTTTTGATTTTCATGCAAGTCCCTAGCTAGAGGAATGAACCTACTAGCTACCTGTAGGGACCTACTGCAGAAAACGTATCTTGACAGCCACAGGGTTAAGAAAGCAATGTGTTCTACGTCAGACACATTGTCCCCCTCAGCATGGTAATGACTGATAAACTTGGAAAAACTTGCTAGCTTGACTTCGAAGTCAATTATGCTTGAATGTTCTTCGTTGTCGGGGATATAAGTTTCTCCTACTGGCGATAGCCCAGTGATGGCCGCTATGTCGAAGAAGGTTGGGGTGATCATTCCACCTGGGAGATGGAAAGTGTTATAGGTACTGTCCCAGAAATAGAGGGACGCGAATAGCAGAGGGTGGCTGTAGGTGAAACCAGGCTTCGATAGCTTAATCAGGTTATAGATACCTAATTCTTCCCATTGCTGGGATTTCTTAGCTTCTACTTTCTTGAACCAATTTTGATAAGCAATATCATAGGTGGGGCAAGATCGAAATGGCTTAAAATTACTTTTTACATAATCCAATACAAAGGGGTCCTTAGGAGGAACAGTTGGGTTTTCTATGGTATTTGAACTAGAAGATTCTATTGCCTTAGGGGCGTCCATTTTGTTAAACAAGGGTTTAAAACTATAACAAACTGGGAAAATCGTCCTGGTGTCTTTTAATATTTCAAAAACCGTAAGAGGGCCATTTAAAGCTAACCTCTTACCAGCAACGGTGGTAGGAATGAGTACCTGTGACGCATACAACATTTCTTTTTCCTTTGAAATCATCTGAGGGGCAAGAACGGATTGACCTTGGTGAGTGATAATCTTACTTTCCATGGTAGTTCCTGCAGTTTTTCCTTTCTTCTTGGAGACTTTCTTGAGTTGGGATGAAGTAGAAGAAGACATTTTTGAAGGATGTTGAAAGCTTGGGTTTTTTGACGAGAGAAGGAGGGTAAAAGATTCAGAGTGTGAAAAGAAAAGAAAAAGATTAAGTTGGTGATGTTTTATAATGGGGAAGTTTAAGCATCCACTGAATAAGGGTGTGATACGTGGAAATCATGGGTTGGTGTGATGAGGAGGTGGCGTAAAGTTAACATGGGTAATAGGCGTGATTTAAAGATAATCATTATTTGTAACTGCACCATACTGTGAAGTGGCTCCAGGCGGTTAAGGAATCCAAAAGGCGCTATGATTGACGTGACTGGAGTCAAATGCATTAAATGTTACGATGATTCGAAAGTCACATCAAAATCTTGTGTAGATGTTTAAAATAGGTATTTCTCAGAGGAATCGAAATACATATTTTAAAGGGGAAATTTGTTGGCTGAAGATTTTGATAATATTATTAGAAGCCAAATGAATTAAAACGTTTCGATCGAAATGAAGTAAAGCGTCATGTTTCGAAGTAGCAGAAGCAATGTTTCGAATAAGCATGTCAAAGCTGGAGCTTCGAGTGGCAATTATGGGAACATATCTAAAGAAGTCTCGGAATAACAAAAAGGCTGTGTCTGAGGAGTGCGTTCGAAACAGGGAAGTACCAAAGCATTTGAAATTCAAATGGAAGCGGGACATTCGAAGTTTTGAAATTTATGTGCTGGAGCATTTGGAGACACGTGGAAAGAAGAAAGAGGCATTGTTCTGCATGTTCTGAACGTGGCATAATCCTATAGCAAGACCGTTATGGTCGAATTAGTATAAATAGAAGTCTTAGTATTAGGATTTCGTGTGTCATATCTATTGTACTAAATACTAAGTAACATTCAAACTACCACATGGCAAGGGAAACGAATGCAAGAGCAATGTACGTATGATAACACCATATATATTTATGATTTAATGAAAACCTTTTACCATTTCCAGCACTTTCCTTCATCTTTCTGTCAAATAACATTTACAAGTTTTCTCATTTACAGTCTTTTCACTTCGAAATCTCTTTATTAAAGTTTTACATTTCAATGCTTTCTTCACATTTCAAGCACTTTACATTTCAGAAAACTGTCATACTTTCCATGCCTTTACCTTCAAGCTTTATCCTTCGAACGCATATCTTTACTTAAAGTCATTTACAGATTTTTTGCATTAAACGCTTTCTTCATATTTCAAACCTTTTACGTTCCAGAGATCCTTTACATTAACTGTTTTTATAATTCGAAACCATTTACTTGCCTTTTATGCAATTTTACATGTATTTACAATTAACATTTATTCATGCAACTTAGTTTCGTACACGCACATTTTGATTACATCTTTAGACCTTTGAGAGAATCACTCGAAATAAGCCAAACACCTATACAACACTCAAATATCAACCATGAATATTTGTTCGATCATGAGAGTAACCCTAATGACCAAGGAATCCTAGGATCAATCTAGTCGATCCTGTGAGTTACCAGAGGAATTGAATAACAGTCAGAAAGATTATTCGATAGTTTGGAAGACTAGCGGTTGTTTACCAGAAATCACTGGAAACACTTGGTCAATTTGCAGTTGACTTTTCAGTTGTCCAAAAATAGAAACTTTTGCATCTTGAGACTTTTTGAGCCATGCTTGTGGAATCATGATCAAGAATTGATCAAATGATAATTGTGGCTTCAAAATAATATGTTGACCAAATTTTTTGACTTTTGACTGTCAAATGACCATTTTGCCCCTGCAGTTGACTGTGGAGCTTTTAGGGCTTTTGACTGTGCAACTTGATGCTGTGAGCCTTGAAACTTGACATATGAATACTTGACAATGTATATAGGCATGTGGGACTTGATTGGGCCCTTGAAAACCTCAATTTCTTTGCAAGAACCAAAACCCTAATTTTGACTGTGTTAGGAGGCAATTGGAATGTGCAACCCTTGAGAGATTTTGAAGCTTGATCTTGCCAAATCTTGGAGAATATGGGAGGGAAAATTTTGGGGTACAACAGTTGCCCCTGTTCAATCTTCTTAGACCTGAGGATGTAGATTGGCTGGCGTGCCTTTCGTAATCCGAAGGTGGAAGATGATTGAACACTAGAGTGCCCAGAAATTTGCACTCACATAGTAGAATATCAGCAGTGTGATGTCGGGAATGGACTTACAGATGCCATTTGGAGAGATGATGGATAAGAGGATGGGCTTATAGATGCCATCTGGAGGCGTGACAGAACCTTGTCGGGAATGGGCTTATAGATGCCATTTGGAGACTGTCTGTTGAGTTGTAATTTTGTGAGTTGAAAGAGAGAACCTGTGCAGGGTTGCTTGATGATGAGCTCGTGTAAGGCTGCATCTTGGAAAGAAGGACACCTGTGTAGGGTTGGCTGATGATGAGCTCGTGTAAAACTTCATATCTGGAGGAAGGAAACCTGTGTAGGGTTTACTGATAATGAGTCCGTATAAGACTGCATCTGAAATGGAGAAGGAACCTGTGTAGGGTTACTTTGATGACGAGTCCGTGTAAAACCGCATCTAGAGCTGAGAAGGAAACCCGTGTAGGGTTTACTGATGACAAGTCCGTGTAAAACTACGTCTGGAGTGAAGGAAACCTGTGTAGGGTTTACTGATAATGAGTCCGTATAAGACTGCATCTGAAATGGAGAAGGAACCTGTGTAGGGTTACTTTGATGACGAGTCCGTGTAAAACCGCATCTAGAGCTGAGAAGGAAACCTGTGTAGGGTTTACTGATGACGAGTCCGTATAAAACTACGTCTGGAGTGAAGGAAACCTGTGTAGGGTTGACTGATGATGAGTCCGTGTAAAACTGCATCCTGGAAGAAATAAAACCTGTGTAGGGTTTCTGATGACGAGTCTGTGTAAAACTGCATGTTTGGAAAGAGAGAACCTGTGTAGGGTTTCTTCAGGATAAGTTCGTGTAAAACTTCCGGAGGAACCGAGGTAAGGTTACTTCGGGATAAGTCCGTGTAAGACTTCTGGAGGAACCGGGGTAAGGTTACTGCAGGATAAGTTCGTGTAAAACTTCTGGATGAACCGGGGTAAGGTCATCTTGAGATAAGTCCGTGTAAGACTTCTGGAGAAACCGGGGTAAGGTTACTGCGGGGTAAGTTCGTGTAAAACTTTTGGATGAACCGGGGTAAGGTCATTGTGTAATACTTCTTCTGAAAGAAAAGGAACCGGTGTAGGGTTGCCTGAGGATGATCAAGTAGATAATTGTCCTGTTTGGTTTCGGATATTAACCCATGATCAATCGTCCACAGAATTTTCTTGGCTTCTTACCGGTGTTGATCTGGAACTGTAAAGGTAGATGGTAATCATCTTTTGATTGACTTTTTTTCTTCTAAAAAGGCAAAGTATTAGTCGTATGCAATGTCATGATGCATGAACTGCATGATTTTAAGATGTTCTCAAAAATAAATGAGATTTGTGTTGTATGATGCGTATGCATGCTATAATGTATGAAGATGTGATGTTTATGAATGTATTTTCGTCTAGAAAAATAAATCCTTGACGAATGCCGGGAGCTTGAATCCTGGGCTGATGTTTGAAGAGTAGAGTTCTTCATTTCCGCTGGGGATGATGGTTGCAAGAATAAACCAGTAGGAGGAGATGACTCTGTTGGGGAATAAACTTGTTGGAGAGATTACTCTGCGGGGAATTACTCTGTGGGAAGAGATACTTCGCTGAGATGTTGATGATAACTCCGCTGGGGATACCATGGATAAATTCTGTTGGAAGATTTGATGGACTCCGCTGGGGGTAGGAAGACTTCGCCGGGGACGATCTTTCCGTGGCAACTGGCTGAGGATAACCCAGTTATATCCCGGTGGGGAAATAACCTTTGAATAAAACCGGGGAGGCGCGTTCGTACTTTGCAGGTGATAAGCTTCCAAAATCTACTGTGGATAAGCTTCCCGAATCTACTGGGGAGATTGGTTGAACTTTCCTGGGGAAACTTTTCAGATTGGACTGGGGAATGGCTCCCTTGGTTGTCCGGTATTCCACCGGGGAACAATCTTAGATCAAGATTGCCGGGGATGCTTGTAGAGGAATATTTGTATACTCCGCTGGGGAATGTTGAGATCTTCTGGGGATAATCCAACTTCCTTAAGGCTGACTGAGGATAACTCTGCTCGGGGAGAGTATTGCTAACTTGCTGGAGATACGGTGCCTTGTGGGGCTTATGGGGATCCAACTCTGCTTGGGGAGAGAATTTGTGATTTGTCTTACTCTGCGGAGAGTGGAGGTATCTTGGTTACGTTCTTCAGCTGAACCTACCTTGGTACCTTCGTGGACAGAGCAACTAGATCGCTTAGACAACTCATATTGCCCCTGTTTCTGTGGGAGAAGATACCTGTGGAGGCGCTTGATGACTGCCGGTTGACAAATCTTCTTCTGGTAGGCAAGTGACGAGATGACGGAACATAGTCGTACGCTTTTGATCCCTAATTTTTGCCTGGACTGCCCTTTCGGGTTTTCAGTCCACCGGGATACCCATTTTTGCCCAAGCCGCCTTTTCAGGTTTTCGACTTGCCAGGTGTACAGGTTCTTCATTTTCATCCCTTATTTTTGCCCGAACCCTTTTGGTTCGTCGGGAAGCCCTTATTTTTTCCTAGGTGTGTCAACCTAGCGGGTCTTTGATTATGCGTAGTATTTTTTCGACTATGTCCACGTTCTCAAGATGTAGGGAGTTGTCACTGTCAGTAGTGTTGTGTCGCCGTACCACCAGAAGATGTTTGATCATGCAAGATCGTTGCCGGAATTCATGTCCAATGCCCCAAGTGCCTCAGATAGAGATTTGCCCCAAGCTGGTTGGCCTTTTGAGAGATTCTTCGAGTCTTGACTTAACTGCCCCAGATGATAGACAGTGATCAATGTCGTGCCCCTGTATTGAAAGTGTTTCTTCCACTTGAGATGAACCTGTTGTTGAGAAGATTATTGTTCACTGGATATTCATCGTGCGAATTTCTATGATGTTCAAACAAATAGTCATATGCAAGCAATGTTATATTAAAAATGCAAAGCTTATGTCTGTCTTGAAGTTTTTGAAAATGCATTTTTCAGTAAAACCAGTGAATTTTGTAAAATGTGATGTCAACTCAGTATTTTACCACAAGCCTTAAGGAGTCAGGATACCTTTGTAACAGTATGCTTTCGAACTAACCCGTGCTTCAGCTAGGACTTTTGAGGGTTATAACGTGGCCTGGTTCACGGTTTAAGAAACAACGGATAAAGGCTCAAAGTATTTGTACCCACCCGCTCTTCGTGATGTTCTTCAAACCTAAACTCAGCTGATCGTGCGTTAGACCTTGTTTGAGTCTTTGTCCTGATATTCCAGTGATGGTTCAGATATTGATAATTTATTTTGAATAGGCGGTCATTTCTTTTTTTGTTGAGGGTTTGTAAGACCTCTTTCTTTTTTGATTTCGCTATCCCTGTTTTTTGCCTGAACTGTTTCTTTTGTGATTACAGTCAGCGGGATGCCCCAGCTTTGTAAGTCTCCTTCATAGGTTTTGACTTGTTGGGCTTTTGTTTTTGAAATAATGACTGCCCGTCCTTATGATTATTCAGAACCATCGTCGTCTTTTGTTTTGTAAGGACTTCTTTGGTGCTATTCGTTGTGCACTCGGATCAACTGAGAGAACTACCCTGCCCCAGGTTATGATTAAGGGTTTTAATTTTCGAAAAGAAAAACTCCTACTTCTTTGGCTCAAAGGGGTTGACGATGGATTATCTTCCTTATAACTCCAGTGTTTAGAAATTGAAACAATGCCTGTACCTCATCGGCGGGGTTCATTCAAAAGCATATTGTAAACGTCGTGGTATCATTTTCGTCATCCTCCCTCAAGAGGCTTAGAATTTTAAATCAAGAGTTGATCATCACAGAAAATATGAAAATAGTTTGCATATAGTGAATACGAAATAATTACTTCAAAACAGACATGTGTAATGAATTAATGAAATAACAATGTTTGACATAAAATGTTTGAACAATCAAAGGAAAAATACAACTTGAACATTCGAATGAACAAAGAATTTCCAATCCTAGCCATGTTTTTGCAAGGGAGCAGTGATCACATTGGGAGTCTCAGCCAGCTCGAATTCGATCTCCTTAGCGTCGATCATATTCTGGATCTTGTATTTCAGCGCCCAACAATCCTCAGTATCGTGCCCCAGGCTACCAGAATGATAAGCACACCTCGCTTCTGGGTTGTAATTTAGAGAAGAAGTCTTAGGATTTGCAGGAGGGTTGATCACCGCAATCAGATTCATCTTCAACATGTGCTGCAATTTTTGTGACAATGGCATGTTAATGTCGGTGAACTGTCTTTTAGGCTCGTCTGGCCTTCACTGATTTCCCTTTTGTGGTTGTCAGTGTGACGCAGAACCAGAGATCATGACTGCGCCTACGTGTTGGTCACAGCGACTCTTTTGACTGTATGCAGCATTAGACTCTTTCTTCCCCATGTAAGGATTTTTGTGAGTATCAGAAGGTGCGGCCTCTTGAATCTTCCCAGCCTTGATACCAGCTTCAATTCTTTCCCCAGTCAAGATCAAATCTGTAAACCCAACAGAAGAATTTCCAATCAGATGGTTGAAGAACGACCCCGACAGGGTCCCCAAGAACATGTCAACAAGTTCCCGATCATTCAGAGGTGGTTGTACCCTTCCAGCAAGGTCCCTCCATTTTTGAGCATATTCTTTGAAGCCTTCGCCTGCACCCATAGACATCCCCTGAATCTGAGTACGCGTGGGAGCCAGGTCGGCATTGTACTGGTACTGCTTGTAGAATGCAGTGGCCAAGTCCTCCCAGCTGCAGATGTTGGCTCCATTCAGTTGATAGAACCAGTCGAGTTGAGTTCCTGACAGACTATCCTAAAATAAGTGGATCCATAAATTCTTGTCAGTCGTGTATGGCTGGATCCTCCTTATGTATGACCTAAGATGCAGCTTAGGACAGGAAGCCCCGTCATATTTTGCAAAAGCAGGTGCCTTGAACTTGTGTGGGATCACTACCCCGGAAGACAGACCTAGATCTTCGAAGTCCAGGCCGGGCACCTTTTGTATCTTCATAGCACTTAATCGGTCTTCGAGCTGTTTGTACCTGTCCTCAGCAGGAGGGTACTGTTCTTCATTGAAATCGGTCTCGTTGTCGGAGGCCACCGGACTAGGAACCTCTCTTTCTCGGGGACTGTCTTTCCCAACAGATGGGGTGGTCAGCTCAGCTTCATTTTGTGATCCATTCCCAGATTTGCGTCTAGGGTTAAACAACACAGTACTCTTCTTCTTCTTCTTCTTCTTCTGTATCAGAGTCTTCAACTCCTGTTGACCATGGGCTAGGTTCATCACCAACTCTTGGAATTGGGCGTTCTGGGCCTGCAGGGCCTTGATAGCTTGTTCATTGGATGATTCAGGATTCATGATGGTTGCTGAAATAAACAGCGAAGAAGGTAAGTGACCTGTCAAAAAGAGTACCTGTAATGTATGACATGCATGCAATGTTTTCAAGGATCTCACGGGGTAAACAAGAAAATTGTTAGAATTTGAACCCGATAGCTTGATTGAAGGAATTGCGTATTGTTGAGAATCCTTCTTCAAGAGTCAAAGCTCACCATATCGAGTGGGTCATAGCCCCTGACTCAAGTCATCAACCTGGCTAGAGGAAAATAAATCCCCTTTGCCCCTTGCTAGACATTTTGGTTCATCATGACCTGCATCACAAGCCCTTGAGATCCTTGAAATGGATTAGTCTTTATGCAGGATGCATGCAATGGTATGATGTTATGCTATGCATGGAGTGATGTAAGTAGGCCCTGTAATAAGTCTAGTTTAAGGACTATAAACAAAACCTGCAAGTAGCTCAATGTTGTCAGATAACAAGTATGCAGATAGTCAAGTTTGATGGCACACAAGTTACACAAAGAGCCCTTAGAGTTTAGGCCAGCATGAAGTTTAGGTACTACCCTCTTTCAGTTTGTTGGTTAAGACCTGTCCTATCAAAAGTAACCGGGTTCTAGAGGATCCCAATATCACTGACTACCCTCAATCAGTCATAACTCCAGCGTCGCAATCTTTTCTTGCGGCAAGAACCATCGCGAGAGTTTAGCCTCAATGGGTGTAGCATACTGCTACTGTTCTATGGCCAAGTTGGGTCAAATTAGGGTTCTAAGGTCGGTTGGTGCTTAATGACTCCTCAGAAGACCCATATTCTCCTCGTTGCGACACAAGGGATATCGGTACAGACCAAGGTACCAAACCAACGTATCCACTGCTTCACCCGTGTCGGTCTACGCCGGACAGGTCCCTCAAAGCTTATGCTACCTAACAGGGTATCCCCAGATCCGGGTTAGGATCTATGAAACTCCAAGACAAATGCCCATAACAATAAAGCAAACAAAACAAAGCAATTGAAAACACAAGCATGAGCTATCCTAAGGTACACCTCACTTTAAGTGTCCCCAGCAGAGTCGCCAGTTCCGTGATCGGTGGATTTAGAACTGACTGTTTAAAGCTGGTTTCGCGAAATGTCGCGGAAGCAAGAGTCGCCACCGTCTTTTATTTTCTCCAACATGGATAGGACAAAAGCACAGCAAAATTCCTTATGAGAACATTTCTCGGTTCGGGAGGTAGATTTATAGAAAGGGAAGGTGTTAGCACCCTTTCTATCCATGGTTATCCATGGGCTCTTAGATACTTGCTCTTATGTTTTCAAAATGATGTTTTCTTTTCAAATGTGAGTGGGTTTGAAAAAGTTTCTTTGAAAGATTTCTGAATAACTCTTGTATCTGTCCTCAAGAGTGTTTGAAAAATTTGTTTTAAAAGCTTTTGAAAGTGTTAGTGTGAAAAGGTGTTTTTGATTTGTTTTTGAAGAGAGCAGGTATCCATGAGTTATCTACCTATCCTAAGGAATTAGGCTGTGTAAAAGTCCTTAAGGTAGTGCCATCCCACCATTGAGAGGTAGGTAGCACCACCGTTGGAGGTGTTCGGGTCAATTCGATTGTAGGGACAATGTGGTCACCGAAGCAATAGCAGGACACCTTAGAAGCTACCTGTTGTACCCCAAAATTTGCCCTCCCATTTTCACAATATTTTCTCACCACAAGACCCTTGGAGCTCAAGATCCAGTTAGGGTTTCCTCTGCAAGACTTCTCCTAGCACTGTTGACCTAAATTAGGGTTTGTGTTTGCACAAAGATATTTTGACCTAAAATGCCTAAGAAGACTTTCATGCTTCATGTTGGACTCCCAAGTTTATCCATACCAAGTTTCAAGCCTTGATTCCAAACTTTGCCCAGTCAATTGGACAATTGACCTAGAAATCAGCAGTATTGGGGAAAAAGTCAACTGTGGCAAATTGACAGTCAAATCTCATGGAAATTGACCCACATCAACATTATGAACTCATATGGACCATTTGATCAAGTTTGGATCACAATTCCACAAGAAATTTGATCAGATCACCAAAAGGGCAAAATGGTCATTTTTAGGGTTTTGACTGCACAAAGGCAATTTTTGACTGTTTGACCTAGCCAATGGCAAACCAAGCTCACATATGGACTCAAGGACCCCATAGAATTGTCTTGACATACTCAACAAGTTCAAAAGATCCCAAATGCACAAGATTGACAGTTGAATTTCCCAGTCAATTGATCAATTTTGACTGTATACTGAAAAGTCAAACTTTGACTTTTTGGTCAAAATCAAGTGTCAAGATCCATTTTTCATCAAAACATGCCAAATCATGAAACTTGTTCATCAAGAAATCCAAAATCACAAATTAGGGTTTGAAATGAAGATTTTTCATAACTTAGAATTTTTCTAAGTTATGAAAAACCCTAATTTTTTCCTAACTTTGTCCCACTTTCTCATCAAGGTGCATTTGGATTCAAGGAAAAGTCAAAACATGAAAGTTGTAGCCCATTGCAAAATCTACAACTTTGATTCACAAAGTTTTCTCAAAAGAAGCTTGTAGCTCAAGTTACAATTTTGGGAACAAGGGTACCAAACCATTCTTAACTTAGAGAAATTTGATCTATTTTAGGCAAGGTTTTTACCTAACTTCAAGACCACTTTTCACATACTTCCACTTGGAATTTCAATTTGCATTACAAAGATGGATTGTAGTAAACATTCCAAGCTTTCCAAAATGTCCAAGAACTCATCAAACAACCTCATGGTTAGGGAGAATCGAATTTGGCAAGTTGGGAAAAAGTCACTTTGATTCATGGCCATGTACATGTTCATAACTTGTGCAATTTTTCAAATCAGCTTGCACAACTTGATTACAGGTCCTATATCCCATTTTCACTCAATAATTAAATGCAAACCCTTTGTTTTCAAGCCTTGCATTATGTGTTTAAGCATTACATGAAGGTTTAGTCTTAAAATAGAAAAAGCAAATTATCCATTTTAGAAAAGTATGGCTTTATGTCAAAGTTGCAAATCAAGAAGTACAAGGCCATATCTTTGGGCACAAGTTCAGAAGCAAAACACACTGATCAAGGGGAAAGGTTGCAGCATAGATTGGGGGCCTGCATCAGTCTAGAGGACCACTTGACATTTTGTTGCTTAAGTGTGAAGAAAACTTGCATAACATACACCAACTATCATCTCAGCCAAGACAACCTTAAGCAAAGTTATCAAACACATTCTAAACACTAAACTCAAGCTGAAACACAAGCCAACCAAGTTCCAAACATCCTCAAACACAGAATCACCATAAAACTGCAAAAACAGGGCATAGGTTGCAGTTTGAATCCCACAACTCATTTCCATTGTGCACCTTGACCAAAAACACTTCAAACACATCCCACATCATCCCTTGAAACTGTTCCAAGCCTCAAACACGACCTGTAACACTCTTAACTAACATCACCATTTTCATATTTTCTGTTTTGCAGTTGGAGTGCCATAACACGATTCACTTGGTTTCAAAGCAAACTAAAGGTTGGAATAGCATCCTTGGACCTCAAGCAAGCTATACCAATCATCACCTTGCACTGAAAGCTCCTCCATTACCAGATACGATTCCAACTGAACAGGTAAGTTCATGAACTCTTATCTCTCTATCCAGGCATTGTTAGGTTTAGATTTATGAAGAAATTATGTCACATTCATAGCCCTGAACATGACCATATCATTAGTTTTCATTTATGTTATGTGTGCTTAGAGAATTTTAAGTCTGAACATTGAATAAAAACTAGGTCAGGAATTGGGGGAGAAGAAATTCTCTCTCATTTCTGAGAGTTAGGATGAGTTCTTTATATGTCCAGAATCGTGGTTTGATGCTCTACATTTCTTGTGTTGTGAGTTTGTGCTAAAAATCAGGGAATCTGGAGATAGGAAAACGCGCGTTGGTGGTTGTTCAAACATGTTCTGAAGTTGAAGACAAAGTCTTCTTGGGCTGGGCCTGAGTTGACTTCCTATTTGCACTTTGTTTTTACTTTTGAACCCCCCTGGCCCATTTTGAGATATACTTGTTATTTTCCATTTTTTCTTTTTGATTTTGTTTCCATATTTTTGTTTAAATCATAAAAGACATTAAAAACATTTTTTCCATATTTTTTGCATTTATTTTGATATTTATTTGGTTTTATTAGGTTTTTTTGTAAATAAATAAATAAGTATACTTTTATTTTTCAATACAAAAAATAATACACACATATTTTATTTTTGATTTTTATTTTATGTTATCTCTTGAAAACATTTTGTAATAAAAATACATTTTTTTGTAAATATTAAATATTATTATTTATATATATATATTTAGTATTTAGTGAATATTATAAACATTTAGGTATTTATTAATACATTTAGGTTAAAAACATAATAAAATAATACATTTTATTTTTACTAATATTTAACTTAAAAATTACTTTTTTTCATATATTTTTCTTTTCATTTATTTTTTGTACATGATAAATAAATATTACATATATTATACAATAAATACTTTTATTTGTAAAATTAGGGTTTTTGCCCTAAATGCATAAGAATCCCAAAAATTAATTAATTTTATTTTATTTGGTACATGATAAATACCTTTTACATACATATAAAAAAGAAAACCTTTTTGCATTTTGCATATTTATTTTATTTTATTTAAATATTGTGTAGTTAAATACCTTGCAAAATTCCAATTTGATGTAATAGTCTAGGGTTTTAATTCTTGTCAAAATACCCCCATTTGAACATTTGTACCCCTCATCCCATATATTATGTTGTAATAACTTAGGAACTTTATTTTTCGCATTTACAAGCTTTCTAAATATGCCATGTTAGAATTAGGGTTGTATGCAAATCAATTAACCAAAATAGTTTGACCTAACTTCAATATAATCAAGCATGAAAATGGACAACACTAATCACACTTGCACCCCTAGGGTATTCCACTTGTTGCCTTCAATAATGGGCCATATTTCATGTTAGGTCTCTTTGGGCAAAACAAAACAAATCAAATGATCATAGTCCCTCGATGACGCTTTCAAAAGTTTCCTAAAAAAAAATGATGATCAAGTCCCTTAAAGGAAAAATTGCCCAAAGATACTTGGCACCATTGCAATCATGGTCTAAACGATGACCCGTGCCCGTCCCGTTCACATCCTAACACAAGATTGTCCACCAAATACAATGGTGGAACAAAATCGTTAAAAGGGTTAAAACATAGCAAAGATCTTTGAGAAATATAGGGTAGATAGCTCTTGGTTACTTGCCCCTTGCAAAACAAAACACTTGCCTATTTTTTTAAACCACACATCACTACACTTTCAAAACAACTTTCAAAAACAATGAAAACCTTTTCAAAAGACATACACCTTTGTATACATCCCAACATGGATCATTACAAAGGTTGTCACCACATTGGCTTCTTTTCAAAACATTTTTCAAACCCACACACACAAAGCACCATTTCAAACAATTGAAAATTAAGGCAAGTTGATCTAAACAAGTAACTAAGAGCCCATGGATAACCATGGATAGAAAGGGTGCTAATACCTTCCCTTTCTATAATCTACTCCCCGAACTCAAGAAAACATCTCAAAGGTTTTTGCTGTGCTTTTTAACCTTTCCTTAGGATAAAATAAAAAGTCGGTGGCGACTCTTGCTCAACCGAAACATTTGCGAAAACAAACGCAAAACCTCAAGTCAGTTCTCCCACCGTATCACAGAACTGGCGACTCTGCTGGGGAAAACTTTTAAGTGGAGTAACCTTAGGGCTTAGATCACCCTCTTGCATGATTAATTGTTTGTCTTGATTGCTTTATATCTTGGCTCTTTTGTTTGGGTTTGCAATTCTACACCCGGATTTTGGGAAAACATTCATAGATAGCAATACGTTGTGGAAACTGTGCGGGGTATACCGACACGGTCGAAGCAGTAGCTATATTAGTGCGACATATTTGTGAGTACCAGTAACCCTTGAGTTCAATCAAGGAGAGTACGGGGCCGCTGAGTGATATCACTAAGCACTAATGACCTAGAACCTTACTTGACCATCTTGGCCTTTCATTAGGGGTAGTGAGATGACCGACTTTGGTGCAGTCCGAAGTTGGTAGATACTCGATACTACACTCATTGAGGGTTGTTTTCTTGGAATATTTTGGTCGCTAGTTAAGTGGCTAAACCAAAACAATGAACAATGAAAACAATCCAGTGATATTGAGCTCCTTAGAACCCGATTACTATTTATAGGACAGGTTTTAAGCCAACTACACTCAAGAGGGTACTTACCTATGAAACCCCATGCAAGCCTGAAACTAGGGTTTGGTGTGAATTGCTTGTACATATGTTTGTGCATACATCATGGACATCATAAAGCATCATATGCATTTACTAACCACTTCAAGGGTTTAGATCTTTATCTTTGTTCTTGTTTTGTAGGTCATGGAAATTCCTCGCAGAAAAACCATCCAAGTCAACCTTGTGAGAATCCCTCCTCAACTCAAGGAGCTCACATCAAGAATTCCGGAAAGCTCTCCCTTCAGTGAAAGACATGGTAGAATGCTCAGCTTAGTCAACACCAACATTGAAGAGGACATGATGAAAGTGCTATTCCAGTTCTTTGACCCTCTTCACCACTGTTTCACTTTCCCCGACTACCAGTTGGTACCCACTTTGGAGGAATTTTCTCAACTCCTGAGAATTCCTATCCTTAATCAACTACCTTTCAACGGTACAAAAAAGGAACCAAAGCCTGAAGATGTTGCTCGAGCATTACATCTACAGCCATCCGACATCAAGGGGCATTGGGAAACTAGAAGCGGTGTCAAGGGCTTCTTAGCAAAATTCTTGTTTGAAAAGGCACAAGAGTGTTGGAATTCATTGGACCTACAAGCCTTTGAAGAAATTGTGGCACTCCTTATCTATGGGTTGGTCCTGTTCCCAAATCCTGATCAGCTTGTAGAGGTCAACGCCGTCAAAATCTTCTTATCCAGAAATCCAATACCAACATTGCTTGGGGACATCCTTCACTCATTTTACACACGAACAATGAGAAAGAGGGGTGTTCTCATGTGTTGTACTGCTCTCCTTGCAAGGTGGTTTATTTCGCACCTTCAACAATCTGTCTTGAAGAATGACCAAGGCTCAAGGTGGTCCCAACGGTTGATGACTCTTACTCACTCTGATGTACATTGGTGTTCTCGGTCCAGAGAAAATGTCATCATCGTCGATCATTGTGGAGAGTTCCCTAATGTTCCATTACTTGGCATTAGAGGGGGAATTACCTACAACCCTTGCCTAGCTTTGAGGCAATTTGGATATGCACGAAGAGATGGTCCTCACGACATGTTGATTCCTGACCTAGTTTTTAACTTCGACAATGATGCGCAGGGACTTCGCCAAAGATTCATCAGAGCTTGGAGGATGCCCAACAAGGTTGATAGCAAGACACTGGGACACAAAAACTCCATCCCTCTTGAGCCTTATCTCAAGTGGGTACGAGCCCGAGCCCAGAGTCTAATGATGCCTTATCCTCATGTTTTCCCTATGATTAAAGAGCCCGTCAAGGAAGGAGAGGTTCCCTACACCATCCTACATCCTGACATGCCTACATCGTGGAAGGAGATGCAGAAAAGTTGGATCCAACTCAAGGAGGAACGAAACACTTTTGAAGCCAGCTTCTACGCCAGCGAGAAGAAGGTTCTAGAGCTCACCCGCCGACTCCATGAGCAAGAGGCCCTCAACACCTACATTGCGCCAAAGAGGATGCGCAACGTCTTTTTACCTTGAGAAGTTGTTTTTGTAATATTTGGCTCATGGGGCACTTATGTACTAACAAATTTCTTCTTATTAATATGACGTGCGTTCTTTTTGTCTACAACAATTGTGAATTTCTAAAATCCTTGAATGCATTGCATAGATAGCATCTCATGCATCATGTGCATAACAGGTACCCCTTTTTTCTACAGGTTGCTTAATCTCCTTCGCTGTTTATTTTGAACAGTCATCATGAATCCGGAATCATCCAGTGAGCAAGCAATCAAGGCCCTCTAGGCCCAGAACGCCCAGTTTCAGGAGATGGTCATGAGTTTGGCCCAAGGTCAACAAGAGTTGAAGGCTCTGCTCTTAAAGAAGAAGAAGAAGAAGAGGACTGCGTTGTTCAATACTGGACGCAGGTTTGGGAACACACTCCATAACGAGGCTGATCCAACTACTTCCTCTGCAGAGAAAGACAGTCCCCAAGGGGGAGGGGCTCCTAGTCCTGCAGTCTCTGATAACGAGACGGATTACAATGACGAACAATACCCTCCTGCTACTGATAGATACAAGCAATTAGAGGACCGCTTGAGTGCCATGGAGATTCAAAATGTGCCGGGGCTGGATTTCGAAGATTTAGGTTTATCTTCTGGGGTGGTAATCCCACACAAGTTCAAGGCGTCTGCCTTTGCAAAATACAATGGGGCTTCCTGTCCTAAGCTGCACCTCAGATCGTACGTAAGGAAGATCCAACCTTACACGGCAGACAAAAACCTTTGGATCCACTTCTTCCAAGATAGCCTTTCGGGGTCACAGCTTAAGTGGTTCTATCAGCTAGATGGAACCAGTATCCGACATTGGGAAGATTTGGCTACCGCATTTTATAGACAATATCAATATAATTTTGACCTCGCTCCTACGCGTACCCAACTTCAGGGTATGTCACTGGGAACGGGCGAAGGGTTCAAAGAATATGCACAAAAATGGAGGGATTTGGCTGGCAGGGTGCAGCCTCCTTTGACTGACCGTGAACTGGTTGACATGTTTCTAGGGACCTTGTCTGGTCCATTCTTCAATCATCTGGTTGGTAATTCCTCCGCTGGGTTTACAGATTTGATCCTGACGGGTGAAAGGATAGAAGCTGGCATCAGGTCAGGAAAGATACAGAAAGGAGCCGCCGCAAGTACTGAGAAAAAGCCTTTCAAGAAGGAAGCTAGTGCCGTCTATGGTCCTAGAAGACAAGTCAAGCCAGAACGCCGCCAAGTCGTCAATGCCTTGGTCATTTCAAAGCCTGTTGTTGCTCCTCAGCAGTACAATCAACAAAGGGGTGAGAGGCCCAAAAGGCAATACACTCGGCTGAGTATGACCTTGTCACAAATCTTACCGCAACTGCTATCAACCAACTTGGTGACCACCAGAGAAGCTCCGAAGGTCGTGAATACTGCATCTCCTAAGTATAACCCAAATGCCCGTTATGCTTATCACTCTGATAGCCCCGGGCATACTACTGATGATTGCTGGGCCCTGAGAAATAAGGTTTAAGACCTTATTGATGCGAAGGAAATTCAGTTTGAGGCGCCTGAGAGGCCAAATGTTGTAACTGCTCCTATGCCCCAGCATAGAGTAAATGCCGTTGAGGAAGATTTGTATGCTGTTTCGGTGAATGATGTTGCTACCCCTCTATTGATTGTTAAGAGGAACCTACTTCTAGCTGGTTTATTTCCGGGTTGTAGCAAGGGTTGCCTCATGTGTGCTGTTACCCCTACCGGTTGTCCGCTGCTGAAGTCAGGCATCCAAAGCCTGATGGATAGCAAGGAGATTCTGTTCAAAAAGACCGCTGTTCCATTTGTTTCCGCTGAAGAAGTATCTGTCGTCACAATTTTCAACAATCCTACCAAGGCTTCCCCGAGGAAGCCAGTCAAAATTATGTCTGTTGCACCCATTACCATTACTGTTCCGGGGCCTCTCCCCTATGAATCTGACAAGGCTGTCCCATGGCACTATGGGGCAGATGTGTATGTGCTTGGAGTGAAGCAGGAGTTCAACACCGGTACCGGTATCAGTAACATCACTGGTCCCGCCAAGATTACTCGCAGTGGCAGGCTCTTCTCGCCTGACATTGCACCACCAGTTATCCGAAAACCTCTTATCATCACACCCGCAAGTGTGCATGTTTCAAATCAAGTTCCTGTGTCTACTACTGCCGCTGAGTCCTCTGATACTCGGGGCAAAGGAGTTATTACCGATTTGCCTGCCCAGACGGAGGCACCAAAAAAGACCGTTGTTGAAGCCTCCCAACAAGAGATGGAGGAAATCCTTAAAATCATTAAAAAGAGTGACTTCAATGTCGTTGAACAGCTGGGGCATACCCCCTCCAAAATCTCTATGCTATCATTGCTGCTGTGCTCAAAGGCCCACGCCAAGGCCCTGATTTCATTTCTGAAAACGGCCCATGTGCCGCAAGAGACATCTGCAGATCAGTTCACTGACTGTGTGGCTAATTTGACAGCTGACAATGGTTTGGGTTTCTCGGATGCAGACCTTACCGCCAAGGGAAAAAACCACAATGATGCCCTGCATGTTTCCATAGAATGCAGGGGCACTACTCTCGCACACGTGTTGGTGGACACCGGTTCTTCCCTGAATGTATTGCCCAAGAAGGCCTTAGATCGGTTGGATTGTGAGGGCCTGGAATTGAAGCCTAGTAACATCATTGTTAGAGCCTTCGATGGTTCCAAGAGGATGGTGCACGGTGAGGTAGACATTCCTATTCGTGTGGGTTCCCAAGTCTTTGACTCAACGTTCTATGTGATGGATATTCGTCCATCTTATTCCTGTTTGTTGGGTCGACCCTGGATTCACAAGGCTGGGGCGGTAACATCCACTCTACACCAGAAGCTCAAATACCCTGTCAGAGGGAAGATTGTTACTGTGCAGGGAGAGGAGGAATACATGGTAAGTCACCTGAATTCATTCCGGTATATTGAGATGGACGGGGAGTTTATTGAAACCCCCTTTCAAAATTTTGAAGAGGTACCTCCAACGTTGGCGTCAGCATAGACAGTGGTTGAAGAAGACTTTCCTCTGAAGATGGCTTCCCGGAAGGATGCCCGGGCAGTGATTGAGAAAGGCAAGTGCGCAAACTGGGGTCAACTTCCTGACTTCACTCAAAAGACCGACAAATTTGGGCTGGGCTTCACTGCAGAGGCTCAGAGGGCTGTTCGCAAAGAAAGGATCAGAAAGCCTCCGGTATTCATCACCAGCCCAAGAGTGAATGCTATCGAGGAGGACGTAGAGGAAGCAAAATTTGACAGTTGGATCTATCCAACAACCAACAACGGAACAAGCAACTGGACGGCAAAAGATTTTACACCTATTACTTTTGTCACCCAGTAATGAACTCTTTTATTTTCAATTTGTAACAAACAATATGTTGAAACTTTTATTGGCTCGGTGTCCTACCCGGGGCACCGTAGCTCCATTTGTGAGGGCTTTTTGTATGACATTTCCATATATCATTAATCAAAACATTGGACGTTGTTGCATTTCAAATATTATGCTCTTTTTCTTTCTTTGTTATATATTGCAAAACAACTATATTTACACACACTCACTTATACAGGTTCCAATCCACTCTGGATCTCACTGGTAACGGCTCTGCTACCGCCATTTATGACTTTGAAAATCCGATCAACTTGGCCGAAGACGAAGGTGAAGATGATTGCGAAGTGCCTGGTGAACTTGCAAGACTGCTACTCCAGGAAGAGAGGGCCATTCAGCCGCATGAAGAGCCAGTGGAAACGATAAACCTGGGTACCGAGACAGATAGAAAAGAAGTCAAGATTGGTGCCAATCTAGAGCTCAACGTGAAACAACAATTGATCCAGATGCTGCATGACTACATGGAAATCTTTGCTTGGTCTTACGAAGACATGCCTGGTTTGGATGCCGACATTATGGTTCATCACCTGCCTACCAAGGAAGACTGCCCTCCGGTAAAACAGAAGGTCCGCCGCATGCGCCCAGAGATGTCCGAGAAAATCAAAGTTGAGGTTATGAAACAATTTGATGCCGGGTTTCTAGCAGTGACTTCTTATCCTCAGTGGGTGGCCAACGTGGTTCCAGTGCCAAAGAAAGATGGTAAAGTCAGGATGTGTGTTGACTACAGGGATTTGAACAGGGCCAGCCCTAAGTACGATTTCCCTCTGCCTCACATCGACGTTCTTGTTGACAATACTGCTCAACACAAGGTGTTCTCCTTCATGGATGGTTTTTCAGGGTATAATCAGATCAAGATGGCTCCTGAAGATATGGAAAAGACTACCTTTGTTACTCAGTGGGGCACCTTCTTCTACAAGGTCATGCCATTTGGGTTGAAAAATGCTGGGGCAACCTACCAACGTGCCATGGTTGCTTTATTTCATGACATGATCCATCATGAGATAGAAGTGTACGTCGACGACATGATTGCAAGATCTCAAACTGAGGAGGAACACCTTGACCATCTGCGGAAGCTGTTTGACCGACTGAAGTTGTACAAGCTGAGGTTGAACCCAAAAAAATGCACCTTTGGGGTGAGATCTGGAAAATTGCTAGGTTTCATTGTAAGCGATAAAGGTATTCAAGTGGACCCTGCCAAGGTGAAAGCCATACAAGAGATTCTGACTCCCAAGACAGAGAAAGAAGTCAGAGGCTTTCTAGGACGACTGAATTACATTGCCCGATTCATCTCACATCTAACTGCTACCTGTGAGCCAATCTTCAAATTGATGAAGAAAGATCAAGTAATACGTTGGAAAGATGAATGTCAGGCCACTTTCGAAAAGATAAAAGAGTATCTCCAAGAGCCACCCATTCTTATGCCACCAGTAGAAGGGAGACCTCTGATACTATACTTGACAGTACTTGACAACTCGATGGGGTGTGTGTTGGGGCAGCATGACGAGTCTGGCCGAAAAGAGCATGCTATTTATTACCTGAGCAAAAAGTTTACTGACTGTGAGACTCGGTACTCACTGCTCGAGAAAACTTGCTGCACTCTGGTATGGGCTGCTCGCCGGCTAAGACAGTATATGTTGACTCACACTACTCTGTTGATTTCAAAAATGGATCCGATCAAGTACATATTCGAAAAGCCTGCTCTGTCTGGAAGAATAGCAAGATGGCAAATGATCTTGACGGAATATGACATCCAATACACAACTCAAAAAGCAATCAAGGGAAGTGTATTGGCAGACCATTTGGCACACCAACCTGTGGACGATTACCAATCATTGAACTTTGAATTTCCGGACGAAGATATCATGGTAGTAACTGATTGTGAAGTACCTGGACCGGATGAAGGACCTGAGGAAGGATCCCGATGGTCTATGCATTTTGACGGAGCCTCGAACGCTTTAGGTAACGGCATCGGCGATGTGATCATATCCCCTAAAGGTACTCATACTCCACTCACCGCCCGACTGTGTTTCAACTGTACCAACAACATGGCAGAATATGAGGCATGTATTATGGGTCTTCAAGCTGCAATCGACTTAAGGATCAAGTTTCTGAGTGTTTTCGGAGATTCCGCTCTCGTGATCAATCAGATCAAAGGCGAGTGGGATACGAAACACCCAAATCTTATTCCTTACAAGGAGTATGTGTTGACTTTGCTGCCCCACTTTGAAGAGATAACTTTTGAACACTTCCCAAGAGAGGAGAATCAGTTAGCGGACGCACTAGCTACGATGTATTCAATGTTCAAAGTCAAATGGGACAACGAGGCTCCCCGGATCATTATCTGGAAGTTGGACGAACCTGCATACTGCTGCGATCTTGAGGCCGAAGAGGTGACCGAAAAACCCTGGTATCATGAGGTGAAGAGATACTTGGAAGCTCAGGAATACCCTGAAGGTGCGTCTGTCAATGATAAGAAGTTTCTGAGAAGGTTCGCGGCGAAATTATTCCTCAGCAACGACATTCTCTACAAACGAAACCATGATTCAACTTTACTGCGTTGTGTGGATAAGACTGAAGCAGAGAAGATCATGGTAGAACTGCATGAAGGTACATTCGGAACACATTCCAGTGGACATACCATGGCAAAGAAAATCCTTCGGGCAGGATATTTCTGGTCCACAATGGAAGCCGACTGTTACCAACATTCTCGAACCTGTCATAAATGCCAGATCTATGCTGATAAGGTGCATATTCCTCCGGTTCCTCTGAACGTCCTAACGGCACCTTGGCCTTTTGCAATGTGGGGCATTGATATGATCGGCGAGATCCGACCGACGGCATCCAACGGGCATCGCTTCATCTTGGTAGCAATTGATTACTTCACGAAGTGGGTAGAAGCAGCTTCCTACGCCACCGTAACCAAGAGCGTCGTGGCACGTTTCATTCGGCATAACCTGATCTGTCGGTACGGCGTCCCGGAAAGGATCATTACGGACAATGGTACCAATCTTAACAACAAGATGATCACTGAGCTCTGCGAGCAATTCAAGATACAACACCACAACTCTTCTCCTTACCGGCCGAAGATGAATGGAGCTGTCGAAGCGGCAAATAAAAACATCAAGAAAATTGTGCAGAAGATGACAGTGACCTACAAAGATTGGCACGGAATGTTACCATTTTCTCTTCATGGGTACCGTACCTCAGCACGGACGTCAACTGGGGCAACTCCTTTTTCCTTGGTCTATGGCATGAAGGCAGTTTTGCCGATTGAAGTCCAGATACCTTCTCTCCGGATAATGAAGGATGCAGAGTTGAGTGAAGATGACTGGATCCAGACTCGACTTGATCAATTAAACCTAATTGACAAAAAGAGACTCACCGCTATCTGTCATGGTCAGACGTACCAAAAACGAATGATCAGGGCATTTAACAAGAAAGTCAGACCACAAGAGTATCAAGTTGGGGACCTGGTAATCAAACGCATCATCCTTCCTCAAAGTGATCCCAGGGGAAAATGGACCCCTACGTACGAAGGGCCATTTGTGGTTAAACATGTGTTCTTAGGAGGATCCATGATTCTGACCACCATGAATGGTGACGACCTTCCTCACCCCGCCAATGCAGACATAGTACAAAGATACTACGCATGAATAAAGGACCCTCTAGGTTGACATACCTAGGCAAAAATGAGGGCTTCCCGGCGAACCAAAAGGGTTCGGGCAAAAATAAGGGATGAAAATGAAAACCCGGCAAGTCGAAAACCTGAAAAGGCGGCTTGGGCAAAAATGGGTATCCCGGTGGACTGAAAACCCGAAAGGGCGGTCCAGGAAAAAGTTAGGGATAAAGCGTAACACTATGTCTCATTGGATCACCTTGCATCCAGAATTCGGCATCAACTATCGGGCTCAGACTTCGGCATCGATCAATCAGCTTCATCTTCAACTGAGCAGCAAAGTGATGAGACGCTTGAAGACATAAAGGCAATAGCAGAGTTGGAACCCAGTGGGAATATTGTTCACATAGCTGTTTTGTTTCCTTTTCAAAATTGTATAAACTTTGTGTTATTTGGCGGCGTTCTCTTACTAGGACGTCAGCCTCTTGTACAAAAAACGCCTATTTACAGGAAAATTTCAAAATCAATACAAGTTCACTTTTCCAAACAAATTGCCAATTGTTTTTTCCTTTTTTCTGTTTTGTCTTGCGAAGAACGTCCAATGTTCATTTTTGATATATGCATTTGACATTAAATTGCTAATTCATAAATACTTGCATACGAAACAAAAAGACTGATTACAGGTGACATCAGAAACAGGGGCAATGTAGAATTGTCCAGGCAGTCTAGTTGCTCTATCCGCCAAGGTACCAAGGTAGGTTCAACTGAAGAATGTGACCAAGTTACCTCAACTCCCCACAGAGTAAGACAAGATCAGCAATACTCTCCCCAGGAAGAGTTAGTCTATCATCAGCCCTACAATAGGCACCCTGTTCCCCTAGCAAGTCAGCAATACTCTCCTCCAGCAGAGTTAGTCTACAGTCAGCCTAAAGGAAGTTGGGTATCCCCAGAAGATATCAACATTCCCCAGCGGAGTATAGGAATTTCATCAGCAAGCATCCCCGACAGTCTTGATCTAATATTGTTCCCCGGCGGAATACAGACACTCCAGTGGGACCATTTTCCAGTACAGTCCGAAAGTTTCCCCAGGAAATTTGGAATCCATATCCCCAGCAGGTCTTGAAGCTTATCCCCAGTAGATTCTGGAAGCTTATCCCCTGTAAAGTACGGACGTCTCTCCCGGGCTTTATTCAAAGTTATTCCTCACAAGGGCTTATAACTGGGTTATCCTTAGCTAATTGCCACGGAAGATCACCCTCGGCGAAGTTCTTCCAATCCCCAGCGGAGTTCATCAAAGTTCCCCAACATAACTTATCAACACAATCCCCAGCGGAGTTTATCATTGTCATCCCAAATGGAGTTTATCATTGTTATCCCCAGCGGAGTTTATCATTGTTATCCCCAGCGGGGTCCATCATTGAAATCCTCAGCGGAGCTCTCATCAAAACTTCAGCGAAGTATCTCTTCCCACAGAGCAATTCCCCTCAGGGTAATCTCTCCAACAAGTTTATTCCCCAACAGAGTTATCTTCTCCTACCGGTGTACCCTCACAACCATCATCCCTAGCGGAAACGAAGAACTCTACTCTTCAACGTCAGCCCAGGATTTAATTCCCCAGCCGATCGTCAAGGATTTATTTTCCTAGACGAAAATACATTCATAAACATTTCGCATTTCACACATCTTGCTTACATACATGATAAAGTGCATACAACACTATCTTATTTTGAACATCATGACATCATGCATTTCATACATCATGACATTGCATACAACTGATGTTTTGCCTTATCAGGGAAAAAGACAACCCAAAAGACAACTACCTTCAACTGTCACAATTCCAGATCCAATTCCTGTATCTAGCCAGGGCACATCTGTGAGTGATCAGTTTCCATATTCGATTCCTGTATCTAGCCAGGGCACATCTGAAGAGTTTGAAGATTCGATTCCTATATCCAGCCAGGGCATATCTGTTGACGACTAATTCCAGATTCGATTCTTGTATCTAACCAGGGCACATCTGAAGAGTTTGAAGATTCGATTCCTGTATCCAGCCAGGGCATATCTGTGGACGACTAATTCCAGATTCGATTCCTGTATCCAGCCAGGGAATATCTGTTGACGACTAATTCCAGATTCGATTCCTGTATCCAGCCAGGGCATATCTGTTGACGACTAATTCCAGATTTGATTCCTGTATCTAGCCAGGGCATATCTGTAGACGACAATTCCAGATTCGATACCTGTATCCAGCCAAAGCATATCTGTGAGCAACCAGTTGTAGCCTCGACACCTGTATCTAGCCAGGGCATGTCTACATGAAGAGATTGAAGATCAACACCTGTAACAAGCCAGGAAAACATCTATCTTTCTCAAAATGCGCAAGTTATCGCTAAGGAATCTCTTATGCGATTAACACTTCCAAATGGCATCTATAAGCCCATTCCCGACAAGGTTCTGTCACGTCTCCAGATGGCATCTATAATCCCCTCTCCCTATCCACCATCTCTCCAAATGGCATCTATAAGCCAATTCCCGACATCACATTGCAAATACTCCAGCATGCGAGTGCAAATTTCCGGGCACTCTAGTGTCCAATCTCCTTTTACCCTCGAGTCACGAAAGGCAAACTTGCCAATCTAACTCTTCAGGTTCAAGAAGATTGAACAGGGGCAACTGTTGTACCCCAAAATTTGCCCTCCCATTTTCTCAACATTTTCTCACCACAAGACCCTTGGAGCTCAAGATCCAGTTAGGGTTTCCTCTGCAAGACTTCTCCTAGCACTGTTGACCCAAATTAGGGTTTGTGTTTGCACAAAGATATTTTTACCTAAAATTCCTAAGAAGACTTTCATGCTTCATGTTGGACTCCCAAGTTTATCCATACCAAGTTTCAAGCCTTGATTCCAAACTTTGCCCAGTCAATTGGACAGTTGACCTAGAAATCAGCTGTATTGGGGAAAAAGTCAACTGTGGCCAATTGACAGTCAAATCTCATGGAAATTGACCCACATCAACATTATGAACTCATATGGACCATTTGATCAAGTTTGGATCACAATTCCACAAGAAATTTGATCAGATCACCAAAAGGGCAAAATGGTCATTTTTAGGGTTTTGACTGCACAAAGGCAATTTTTGACTGTTTGACCTAGCCAATGGCAAACCAAGCTCACATATGGACTCAAGGACCCCATGGAATTGTCTTGACATACTCAACAAGTTCAAAAGATCCCAAATGCACAAGATTGACAGTTGAATTTCCTAGTCAATTGATCAATTTTGACTGTATACTGAAAAGTCAAACTTTGACTTTTTGGTCAAAATCAAGTGTCAAGATCCATTTTTCATCAAAACATGCCAAATCATGAAACTTGTTCATAAAGAAATCCAAAATCACAAATTAGGGTTTGAAATGAAGATTTTTCATAACTTAGAATTTTTCTAAGTTATGAAAAACCTTAATTTTTTCCTAACTTTGTCCCACTTTCTCATCAAGGTGCATTTGGATTCAAGGAAAAGTCAAAAAATGAAAGTTGTAGCCTATTGCAAAATCTACAACTTTGACTCACAAAGTTTTCTCAAAAGAAGCTTGTAGCTCAAGTTACAATTTTGGGAACAAGGGTACCAAACCATTCTTAACTTAGAGAAATTTGACCTATTTTAGGCAAGGTTTTTACCTAACTTCAAGACCACTTTTCACATACTTCCATTTGGAATTTCAATTTGCATTACAAATATGGATTGTAGTACACATTCCAAGATTTCCAAAATGTCCAAGAACTCATCAAACAACCTCATGGTTAGGGAGAATCGAATTTGGCAAGTTGGGAAAAAGTCACTTTGATTCATGGCCATGTACATGTTCATAACTTGTGCAATTTTTCAAATCAGCTTGCACAACTTGATTACAGGTCCTATATCCCATTTGCACTCAATAATTAAATTCAAACCCTTTGTGTTCAAGCCTTGCATTATGTGTTTAAGCATTACATGAAGGTTTAGTCTTAAAATAGAAAAAGCAAATTATCTATTTTAGAAAAGTATGGCTTTATGTCAAAGTTGCAAATCAAGAAGTACAATGCCATATCTTTGGGCACAAGTTCAGAAGCAAAACACACTGATCAAGGGGAAAGGTTGCAGCATATATTGGGGGCCTGCATCAGTCTAGAGGACCACTTGACATTTTGTTGCTTAAGTGTGAAGAAAACTTGCATAACATACACCAACTATCATCTCAGCCAAGACAACCTTAAGCAAAGTTATCAAACACATTCTAAACACTAAACTCAAGCTAAAACACAAGCCAACCAAGTTCCAAACATCCTCAAACACAGAATCACCATAAAACTGCAAAAACAGGGCATAGGTTGCAGTTTGAATCCCACAACTCATTTCCATCGTGCACCTTGACCAAAAACACTTCAAACACATCCCACATCATCCCTTGAAACTGTTCCAAGCCTCAAACACGACCTGTAACACTCTTAACTAACATCACCATTTTTATATTTTCTGTTTTGCAGTTGGAGTGCCATAACACGATTCACTTGGTTTCAAAGCAAACTAAAGGTTGGAATAGCATCCTTGGACCTCAAGCAAGTTATACCAATCATCACCTTGCACTGAAAGCTCCTCCATTACCAGATACGATTCCAACTGAACAGGTAAGTTCATGAACTCTTATCTCTCTATCCAGGCATTGTTAGGTTTAGATTTATGAAGAAATTATGTCACATTCATAGCCCTGAACATGACCATATCATTAGTTTTCATTTATGTTATGTGTGCTTAGAGAATTTTAAGTCTGAACATTGAATAAAAACTAGGTCAGGAATTGGGGGAGAAGAAATTCTCTCTCATTTCTGAGAGTTAGGATGAGTTCTTTATATGTCCAGAATCGTGGTTTGATGCTCTACATTTCTTGTGTTGTGAGTTTGTGCTAAAAATCAGGGAATCTGGAGATAGGAAAACGCGCGTTGGTGGTTGTTCAAACATGTTCTGAGGTTGAAGACAAAGTCTTCTTGGGCTGGGCCTGAGTTGACTTCCTATTTGCACTTTGTTTTTACTTTTGAACCCCCCTGGCCCATTTTGAGATATACTTGTTATTTTCCATTTTTTTTCTTTTTGATTTTGTTTCCATATTTTTGTTTAAATCATAAAAGACATTAAAAACATTTTTCCCATATTTTTTGCATTTATTTTGATATTTATTTGGTTTTATTAGGTTTTTTTTGTAAATAAATAAATAAGTATACTTTTATTTTTCAATACAAAAAATAATACACACATATTTTATTTCTGATTTTTATTTTATGTTATCTCTTGAAAACATTTTGTAATAAAAATACATTTTTTTGTAAATATTAAATATTATTATTTATATATATATATATATATTTAGTATTTAGTGAATATTATAAACATTTAGGTATTTATTAATACATTTAGGTTAAAAACATAATAAAATAATACATTTTATTTTTACTAATATTTAACTTAAAAATTACTTTTTTTCATATATTTTTCTTTTCATTTATTTTTTGTACATGATAAATAAATATTACATATATTATACAATAAATACTTTTATTTGTAAAATTAGGGTTTTTGCCCTAAATGCATAAGAATCCCAAAAATTAATTTATTTTATTTTATTTGGTACATGATAAATACCTTTTACATACATATAAAAAAGAAAACCTTTTTGCATTTTGCATATTTATTTTATTTTATTTAAATATTGTGTAGTTAAAATACCTTGCAAAATTCCAATTTGATGTAATAGTCTAGGATTTTAATTCTTGTCAAAATACCCCCATTTGAACATTTGTACCCCTCATCCCATATATTATGTTGTAATAACTTAGGAACTTTATTTTTCGCATTTACAAGCTTTCTAAATATGCCATGTTAGAATTAGGGTTGTATGCAAATCAATTAACCAAAATAGTTTGACCTAACTTCAAGATAATCAAGCATGAAAATGGACAACACTAATCACACTTGCACCCCTAGGGTATTCCACTTGTTGCCTTCAATAATGGGCCATATTTCATGTTAGGTCTCTTTGGGAAAAACAAAACAAATCAAATGATCATAGTCCCTCGATGACGCTTTCAAAAGTTGCCTAAAAAAAATGATGATCAAGTCCCTTAAAGGAAAAATTGCCCAAAGATACTTGGCACCATTGCAATCATGGTCTAAACGATGACCCGTGCCCGTCCCGTTCACATCCTAACACAAGATTGTCCACCAAATACAATGGTGGAACAAAATCGTTAAAAGGGTTAAAACATAGCAAAGATCTTTGAGAAATATAGGGTAGATAGCTCTTGGTTACTTGCCCCTTGCAAAACAAAACACTTGCCTATTTTTTTAAACCACACATCACTACACTTTCAAAACAACTTTCAAAAACAATGAAAACCTTTTCAAAAGACATACACCTTTGTATACATCCCAACATGGATCATTACAAAGGTTGCCACCACATTGTCTTCTTTTCAAAACATTTTTCAAACCCACACACACAAAGCACCATTTCAAACAATTGAAAATTAAGGCAAGTTGATCTAAACAAGTAACTAAGAGCCCATGGATAACCATGGATAGAAAGGGTGCTAATACCTTCCCTTTCTATAATCTACTCCCCGAACCCAAGAAAACATCTCAAAGGTTTTTGTTGTGCTTTTTAACCTTTCCTTAGGATAAAATAAAAAGTCGGTGGCAACTCTTGCTCAACCGAAACATTTGCGAAAACAAACGCAAAACCTCAAGTCAGTTCTCCCACCGTATCACACTACCCTTATGTCCTAGATCCTTTTTTAATCCGAGGCAACCGTTTCGAGGCAACTGTTTCGAGGCAACTGAATCATGGACATAAGAGCGACCGTTAAAACGTCCTATACTTGACGACCACGTTTCGAAGGCAACGAGTGAGGCGTACCCTAGAAGTGGTGTGTGTATTGTGTGTTATTTTCATGTTAATAGTTATCTTTGATCATGGCATTGTGAGCTATGAGTTATTTTTAATTACCATACATTCTTTCATGCAATTTAGCAGTTAGGAGTGCGGAAAGTAAAATACTGAAAGGTAAAAGCTACGCTATTACAAGGCGCGGGTCTATACATCGCCAAAATACAAAGACCCGTTTTTGATAAAAGACGTGGAAAGCAAAAAAGCGATAAACCTAATTACTATTACATCCAGAAAGCAGTTACATGATAATCGATAAGAAAATAATGCGCGAAAAGAATTAAAATCAGGATGTCCAAGGGTTTTGACCCTTTGCTTGAAATTAAATTAAATTAGGACTTAATTAATTATTTAAAGAAAGAAAAGAAAGTGTTTTTTATGTTTTTGTATTTATTATGGAAATAAAGAAAAAAATAATTAAAATCAAAGTTAGTGAAACCCTAGTTCTAAATTATTTTAATTATTAATAAAACGTCAAAGTTGGCCTAATTTAGACTAATTAATGAATTTACATGTTTATTTACAAAAATAATGGTAATTAATAATGATAATAATAATAAATAATGATAAAAAAAATCAAAACCTAATTCTATAGAATTTTATTTATTAAGAAAAAGATTGAATTTTAAACCTAACTTAACCTAGATTAGTTATTAGAGTTTATTTACAAAAATAAATTAGTGAGGAAATTAATAAATAATTAAATATATTTTGTATCTTGATTTTCTGATTTTATTATGAAAAGTTGATTAATGGTGAATTAATAAAAACAATTAAAACAATTAAAAAGAATTAGAAAGAAAAGAAAATTAAATTAAAAAGTATGCAAACCAAGGGGGATGTCAGGCCCATGTGGAGGTTCTTGAAGAAATTCAGGCCCATTGACACAAAGGCCTTGCTGACTTTTCAGGGATCATGTGCACGTTGGTTGACCCAGGCGTATGATAGACTTCATTCTGTGGCCACTGGATTGATCTCATGTCCACTTGGCAGGCTTAAGCGTGAGTATGTATGATGAGCCTTTGAACGAACGCTGCATTAGAATATGTTAAAACAAAAATTATGAATTATGTGGGGGGACCTGGGAATCGAACCCAGGTCCCAATACCTGCCAGCCACGTTCCCAACCAACTCAGCTACCAAGCGCGTTTGTACATATGATGGACAGTAATTATTATGTAAGAAAGCAAATGTTAGTGATATAAAACAAAAAAAATGCGCCAGATTTAAACTATCCAACCATGCACTGCCACGCTATCTCCTTCTTCGTTTGTACCTGTAAACATGAATAAGATAGCGGGGGTTTTAAACCCCCACTAAGTGAAAGTCCTAAAAATAGCGATTACGCCCACAAATAATATAAATTGAGCGCGAGGTTGCCATTCAACTCGTATTGAGCTACTGAATTCAACTGCATAGGTCTCAAGGTTTAATTTTTCCTCAACAAGAAAGCCCTAATTGAAAGCTTCAGAAACCCTAAATGTCGTTCATGGTAACTGGCGTTTCAAGGCATATTAATGGAATTAAATCATACCAAAAGCTTTGCCTGAATGCTGTGAACACAAAACAATCAACCAAATGTATTAAAAATGCATGAATCGTGATGTGCAAATCTGGAAAATAAAGCGAACCGTGTCACTTGTATTCTCTGATTCTTTGCGTGTTAGGATTAGTTTTTGATGGCAAACGCTTCCTGGAAGGTCCAGCAATGTATTGGAAACGATTTTTGGTCTTGAATTGTCCTGCAAATAGGATTTCAGTTTCACAACTTTCTTGATTTTTTTGCAAATTGGCTATGGCGTATGAGCAGCTTTTTCGTGTATGCAGCTTTAGGGTTAGCTTATGCCTTTGTATGTGAACGAATTTAGGTCAAAACCTTGGCCCAAAAGTCCATGAATTAATGTTTGCAATCTTTGATTTTCAATCATGTATTTTCCAATATTTTTTCAATGAAACCTTGCCAAATATGGATGATCTTCCTTGTTTGATTGAGAAACGACTTTGCCAGCTTGCCCTGATCAGATTTGCTCCACCAAAAGATCCAAAACATATATATTTTTTTAATTTTCCTATAATTAAAACCAATTAAATGAATTAATAATAATAAAAATTCAATTAATTAATTAAAAATAAGAAAATAAATTATTTTGAGCTCAATGGGTCGTGCATAGGCTTTGGGTAATGATTCAAGAAAGAATTTGAGGCCCATTAGCAAATTTGAAGCTTTTTAGGCAAAGTTGACTTTTGAAAGTTCCCAAAAATTTCCCAACTTCTCCAATGCATATCTTTCTTAATTTTGAAGCTATGAACATGTTCTTCGACATTTTGGAAAGGTCTTGAAGTCCTCTAACCAATGCCTTTGGTCCCATGTCATTTTGATTTACCAATCTCAAGTTATGGTCTTTGACTAAAAAGTGTCTTTTTGTTGACTTTTGAAAATGACCTATAATGTTGAAATTGATAACTTTTTGTGAGAGCATTTCTTGGACTTGGAGTGTGAAGATGAGTTGTAGGAAATGTCATCCCCTTCAAAATGAGCATTGGATGGGATTTTTCTGCTAAACCATGAAGAAGTTATGCCTTGGTCAATTTGCAATTGACTTTTCAGCTGTCCAAAAATAGAAACTTTTGCATCTTGAGACTTTTTGAGCCATGCTTGTGGAATCATGATCAAGAATTGATCAAATGATAATTGTGGCTTCAAAATAAGATGTTGACCAAAAATTTTGACTTTTGACTGTCAAATGACCATTTTTCCCCTGCAGTTGATTGTGGAGCTTTTAGGGCTTTTGACTGTGCAACTTGATGCTGTGAGCCTTGAAACTTGACATATGAATGCTTGACAATGTATATAGGCATGTGGGACTTGATTGGGCCCTTGAAAACCTCAATTTCTTTGCAAGAACCAAAACCCTAATTTTGACTGTGTTAGGAGGCAATTGGACTTTGCAACCCTTGAGAGATTTTGAAGCTTGATCTTGCCAAATCTTGGAGAATATGGGAGGGCAAATTTTGGGGTACAACACATATGATGCTTTATGATGTTCATGATGTATGCACAAACATATGTACAAGCAATTCACACAAGATCCTAGTTTCAGGCTTGCATGAGGTTTCATAGGTAAGTACCCTCTTGAGTGTAGTTGGCTTAAAAACCTGTCATATTAATAGTAACCGGGTTCTAAGGAGCTCAATAGCATTGGATTGTTTTCCATGTTCATCGTTTTGGTTTAGCCACTTAACTAGCGACCAAAATATTCCAAGAAAACAACCCTCAATGAGTGTAGTATCGAGTATCTACCAACTTCGGACTGCACCAAAGCCGGTCATCTCACTACCCCTAATAAAAGGCCAAGATGGTCAAGTAAGGTTCTAGGTCATTAGTGCTTAGTGACATCACTCAGCGGCCCCGTACTCTCCTTGATTGAACTCAAGGGTTACTGGTACTCACAAATATGTCGCACTAATATAGCTATTGCTTCAACCGTGTCGGTATACCCCGCACAGTTTCCACAACGTATTGCTATCTATGAATGTTTCCCCAAATTCGGGTGTAGGATTTCAAGCCCAAACAAGAGAACCAAGATGTAAAGCAATCAAAGCAAACAATTAGTCATGCAAAAAGGGTGATCTAAGCCCTAAGGTTACTCCACTTTTAAAATTTTGACAGTCATATTTCCCCAGCAGAGTCGCCAGTTCTGTGATACGGTGGGAGAACTGACTTGAGATTTTGTGTTTGTATTCGCAAATGTTTCGGTTGAGCAAGAGTCGCCACCGACTTTTTATTTTATCCTAAGGAAAGGTTTAAAAAGCACATCAAAAACCTTTGAGATGTTTTCTTGAGTTCGGGGAGTAGATTATAGAAAGGGAAGGTATTAGCACCCTTTCTATCCATGGTTATCCATGGGCTCTTAGTTACTTGCTTAGATCACTTGCTTTTCATTTTCAATTGTTTGAATTGGTGCTTTTGTGTGTGTATTTGAAAGATGTTTTGAAAAAGAGGCCATCGTTGTGGCAACCTTTGTAATGATTCTTGTTTGAATGTATACAAAGGTGTTTGTCTTTTTGAAAGGTTTTCAATATTTTGAAAGTTGTTTTGAAATTGTGTTGTGGAGTGTGTTTTGAAAAAATAGCAAGGATGTTTTGCAAGGTTTTTGATCAAGTAACCAAGAGTTGTCTACCCTATTTTACTCAAAGATTTTTCTTATGTTTTTAACCCTTTTAACAATGTTGTTTCACCATTGTATTTGGTGAACAACCTTGTGTTAGGATGTTTAACGGGACGGGCGCGGGTCATCGTATAGACCATGATAGCAATGTTGCAAAGTATCTTAGCATTTCTTTTGAGGGACTAAGATCATTTTTGTAAGGCAACTTTGGATAGCGTCATCGAGGGACTATGATCTTTTGATTTTGTTTGTTTTACCAAGATACTTTGCATGCGTAACATGGCTTATTTTTGAAGGCAACAAGTGGATGTAACCCTAGGGGTTTTAGTGTGCAAGTGTGCTTTATTGCATACAAGAGTTTATATTTGAATTAGGATATTCTATTTCATTGATTTTATCTTGCCATACACACCCTAATTACTAGCAATAAAAAGCAGAAATATAAAATCCTATGCTATTACAACAATTAGGGGGTGGGGATACACATTTGTACATGGGGTGGTTCAACGAGAAAAATAGACAAGAAAAGAAAATAATAAAAACAAGATAGAGAGAAAGAGAGAGGGAGCCAGCGCACTGCTGAGAGGCCATCAGAAGTTCTGACTCAGGCCTGCTGCCAGATGATCAACCTTTTGGTTAAACTGTATGAGTCAGAACTTCTGACTCTGGCACCTGCAAAACAGAAACCTGTTAGTGGGAAGATCAGAAGTTCTGACCCCCCTGCACTGCAAGACAAAAGTTTGTTAGTGGGGAAATCAGAAGTTCTGATCCTGCTGGAAATACAATAACTCTCAGAAGTTCCGATATTATTGACAGGCAGGTTCTATGTTGGCTCAAAACGTTCTGAGGTAAACGTTCTGAGGTATGAAGCTCCTCAAAACACAAACAGCAGCAATATGATATTTACATTATGTTCATTTGAGCATGCAAAGATGATGATGCTTAGCAGCGTGATGAAGGTCAGCAGGTGCTTACCTGGCTGTTGGAAAAGTTTGTGGATGAGAGCTAGCTTTTGGCTCTGATGGTGTTCTGGAAAGGTTCTTTTTGAAAAGGGTAGATGAAGGTGTATGCGTATATATGGTTAGAAGTTGAAAGGGTGTTCTTTAGTCACAAAGAAAACTGGGTATTGATGAAGTTTGAAGGTAAGAAATTCAAAGTTATGAAACACTGAAGATTTTGGCAGAGTTTCACAACACTTTCTTGCTAAAGATTTCTGTTTCTCTTCTAGCAATTTTTCTGTTTTTTGGATGCCCTTTTTTAGTGGACAATGGTTCTCTATTTATAGGAAAAGCTCTTGTGGATTTCTTGAACATTAAGGCGCCAACAGAGGTTGAATTGTTCTTTGAAAGAAATTCCTGGGAAGTTGTGATAACAGATAGCCCTTCAGCCTAGGCTGGAACAGCAGGCATGGATTGGGGAGAAGTGACCCCTAGGTGGACGGTGGCTCGTAGACCCATGCTTGAACCTGCATAAAGGCGTTTACCAAGCCACACGTGAAGGGACTACTTGGATGAATGTTCAGAAGTGGTTGGGAGCATTAATGAGCATTAAATGGTGATGAGACTCATCAACACCAATATTCTGGTAATAGAAACAAAACTTTGAACCAGCAGTTCTGTTTTACAAAAAACAACGTAAACCATGCTCTGGTCTTGGTCTCCTGTTGTCTTAGCAAATTCTGGGGATTCTCCTGACTTTATGACACGTTCCTTGGATTTGCTTCTGGAAATCCCGGGCTTAGAGATTCTGCATCAGTGTAACACCCACTCTTCTGACCTTTTTATCTTCTGATTTCAGCATGTTCTGAAGGAGCCTTCAGACTTCTTTGTTTCCTTTGCATTCCTTTAGCAAATTCTGGCTGAACTTGCGTAACTGCTGAAAGAGTCATGTTCTGTCTGAGGCTTACGTGTTGAACCACGTTTGCAACTTCTGACTGAGTTGATGTAGCTGCTGAAGAGCCAACTTCTGACTGCATTGAGCCAAGCTTGCAACTTCTGACCGTTTCTGTCTGGAGTTTGGTCCATAAGTTCTGAAGCGCTATTTTCTTCTTAAACACCCATTTTTAGAGGAAAATTCCAAATGTTTAGAATTTAATTTTTCTCAAGATAAAAGAGTTTCCTTCAGAGCTTGTGTGATCATTTGCTCTTGTAAATGGTTTGCTTGGGCAAAAATGACAATTCAGCACTTGGATTTGTTTCAGAGGGACTCTGAGAATCCAAGATGATTTCCTGAAGGAAGAGAGGGCAAATTTTGGGGTACAACACCGCCCTTTCGGGTTTTCGATTCACCGGGATGCCCATTTTTGCCCAAGTCGCCCTTTCAGGTTTTTAACTTGTCGGGTCGTTTTATGCGTAGTATCTTTTTGACTATGTCTGTATTCGTAGGGTGCGGCAAGTCGTCGCCATCCATGGTGGTCAGAATCATTGCCCCACCAGAAAAGATGCTTTTCATCACAAATGGTCCTTCATAAGTAGGAGTCCACTTGCCCCTGGGATCACTTTGCGGTAAGATGATCCGCTTGATTACAAGATCTCCGACTTGATATATCTGACGTCTGACTTTCTTGTTGAAAGCCTTGATCATCCGTTTTTGATACGTCTGACCATGAAAAACAACAGTAAGTCGCTTCTCGTCGATTAAATTAAGTTGATCAAGCCGGGTCTGAATCCAATCGTCTTTGCTCAAACCAGCATCCTTCATAATCCTTAAGGAAGGAATCTGAACTTCCATGGGTAGAACAACTTCCATGCCATATACCAAAGAAAATGGGGTTGCCCCTGTTGAAGTACGTGCCGTGGTACGATATCCATGCAGAGCAAATGGTAACATCTTATGCCAGTCCTTGTAGGTGACTGTCATCTTTTGAATGATCTTCTTGATATTTTTGTTCGCGGCTTCAATAACACCGTTCATCTTCGTCCAATAGGGAGATGAATTGTGATGATAAATCTTGAACTGTTCGCATAGAGAGGTGATCATAGTGTTGTTCAAATTTGTACCATTGTCTGTGATGATCCTATCGGAGACACCATACCGGCATGTGAGGTTCTGCTTGATGAAGCGGGCAACCACATTTTTTGTAACTGATGCATAGGAAGCTGCCTCGACCCACTTGGTAAAATAGTCAATAGCCACCAGGATAAAACAATGTCCATTGGATGCCGTAGGCTTAATCTCTCCAATCATGTCAATGCCCCACATCAAGAATGGCCAAGGAGTTGTCAGGACGTTGAGAGGAACAAGAGGGATATGTATCTTGTCGGCATAGACTTGGCATTTGTGACAGGTATGGGAATGTTGATGACAATCAGCCTCCATGGTAGACCAGTAGTAGCCTGCCCTTAGAATCTTTTTAGCCATCGTATGTCCGCTCAAGTGGGTACCAAATGTGCCACTATGTATATCGGTCATGATTAACTCTGCTTCATCTTTATCCACACAATGAAGTAGAACACAATCATGGCTGCACTTATAAAGGATGCCATTGCTTAGGAAGAACTTGGCAGCAAATCTCCTTAAGAACTTTTTATCATTGACAGAATCTCCTTCAGGGTATTCTCTAGTCTGGAGATACCTTTTGATTTCATGAAACCAGGGTTGTTCCACTACTTCTTCGGTATTAATCTCATGATAGTGTGCAGGTTCGTCCCTTCGCTTGATGGTAATTTGGGGAGCCTCGTTATCCCAGTTGAGTTTAAACATGGAAGACATTGTAGCCAGAGCATCTGCTAGCTGATTTTCTTCTCGCGGGAAATGCTCAAAGGTGATTTGCTCGAACTGAGGCAACAATGTCAGGACATGTTCTTTATATGGGATAAGATTAGGATGCTTAGTGTCCCACTCTCCTTTGACTTGACTGATAACCAAAGTCGAGTCCCCAAATACGACCAAAGATTTGATCCCCAAGTTTATAGCAGCCTTGAGACCAAAGATGCAAGCTTCATATTCAGCCATGTTGTTGGTACAGCTGAAACAAAGTCGGGCAGTGAAGGGTGTATGGCAACCTTCCGAAGATATGAGTACCGCACCGATACCGTTGCCAAGTGCATTTGAAGCACCATCAAAGTACAGGGTCCATCGGGATCCTTGTTCAGGTCCGTCATACGGTCCGTTACCTTCAATGTTGTCCAATGTCATGATGTCCTCGTCAGGGAAGTCGAATCTCATAGATTGGTAATCTTCGACGGCTTGATGAGCTAGATGGTCAGCTAGTACACTCCCCTTCATAGATTTTTGGGTAGTATACTGGATATCATACTCAGTCAGAATCATTTGCCATCTAGCGATTCTTCCAGATAAAGCAGGCTTCTCGAAGATATACTTGATCGAATCCATCTTGGAAATCAACAAAGTGGTATGAGTCAACATATACTGCCTTAGCCGGCAAGCAGCCCATACCAAAGCGCAACAAGTTTTCTCGAGCAGTGAGTAGCGAGTCTCACAGTCGGTAAACTTTTTGCTAAGGTAATAAATGGCATGCTCTTTTCGGCCAGACTCGTCATGTTGGCCCAGTACGCACCCCATTAAGTTATCCAAAACAGTCAGATACATGATTAACGGCCTTCCTTCGACGGGTGGCATCAGAATAGGAGGTTCTAGCAAATACTCTTTGATCTTATCAAAAGCAAACTGACAATCATTATTCCCTTCAACCACCTGATCTTTCTTCAACAGCTTAAAGATTGGCTCACAGGTAGATGTCAGTTGAGAAATGAACCTTGCGATATAGTTCAAGCGTCCCAAGAATCCTCTAACCTGCTTTTCAGTACGGGGGGCAGGCATTTCTTGTATAGCCTTCACTTTAGCTGGATCAACCTCAATGCCTTTGTTGCTGACCATAAATCCCAACAGTTTACCAGACTTAACCCCAAAAGTGCACTTGCTTGGGTTCAGTCTGAGCTTATACTCCTTCAGCCTGGAAAACAGCTTTTGCAAATGTTCAAGGTGTTCTTCTTCTGTCTGGGATCGAGCTATCATATCGTCTACGTAAACTTCGATCTCATGATGTATCATATCATGAAACAAAGCTACCATGGCGCGTTGATAGGTTGCCCCTGCATTCTTCAGTCCGAATGGCATCACTTTGTAGTAGAAGGTACCCCATTGCGTGACAAAAGTAGTTTTCTCCATGTCCTCGGGGGCCATTTTGATCTGGTTGTATCCCGAGAATCCATCCATGAAGGAAAATACCTTGTGCTGAGCTGTATTGTCAACCAAGATATCGATATTCGGAAGCGGAAAATCGTCTTTAGGGCTAGCCCTGTTCAAATCCTGATAGTCCATACACATTCTGACCTTGCCGTCCTTCTTAGGTACGGGCACAATGTTAGCAACCCATTGTGGATAGGAAGTAACATCCAGAAAGCCAGTGTTGAATTGCTTCATTACCTATGCCTTAATCTTCTCACACATGTCAGGCCTCATTCGGTGAACCTTTTGCTTAATCGGTGGACAATCCTCTCTTGTAGGGAGACGGTGGACCATGATGTCTGTGTCTAGCCCTGGCATGTCTTCATAAGACCAGGCGAAGATTTCAACATATTCGTTCAACAACTGTATTAAGCACTCCTTGACACTTGGTTCCAGGTTGGCACCCACTTTTACTTCCTTCCTGTCTTCCTCTGTCCCCAAGTTGATGGTTTCTAACAGCTCTTCATGAGGCAGGATGGCCCTCTCTTCTTGTTGTAGAAGTCTGGCTTACTCTCCCGACACTTCACAATCTTCGTCAACTTCGTACTCAGCATGATTGACCAAATCTTCAGAGTTATCGAAGGCTAAAGCAGAATAGTCATCCAGGGAATCTGGAACGGATGGGTACCTGCATTTGTGAGTGTGGGTGTGTGTAAGGGATAGCCATCCTTAAACAAACAAAAAATGCAAAAGGAAAGAAAATGAACACAGCAGTTTATAGATGAAAAACGTCCAATGATTCATTAAAAACATGGCATATGATTATGAAGAAAATCAAACCCTTACAAATGGACCTACATGTCCCGGGCAAGGCATGAGGTGAAAATAGTGTGCGAATTGTTTAGTTATTACAGACCATAAATGAGAAATTGTTCAAAGATAAAATTAGTGGTGGATAAAGGTGATGGGAACAAAATCCTTTGCTTCCCAGTTGCTCAAACCCCCTTCGACAGTCGGAAAGATCCAATCTTCAAAGTGGCTCTCTTCATCTTCATCTTCTACAACATTGATTCTGTGATGAGTGATCCTTATGGGTGGCCCTCCAGTCTTGGAACGACGGATAGCATTCTATCCTGCAGCTGTAAATCCTAGTCCAAAATTGTCCGTCTTTTGGGGAAAATCAGGCAATTGCCCCCATGCTGTACTCTTCCCTTCTTTGATCACCGCCTCTGCGTCCTTGAGAGATGCCATCCTAGATACATGCTTGGGAATGATAGGCACCTCAACCATTGTCTTCACAACTGCTACCTCGGGAGAAACTTCCTCAAAATTTTGGAAAGGTGTTTCAATGAACTCTCCATCCAACTCCACATATCGAAAGGAATTGAGATGACTTATCATGTATTCTTCCTCGCCGTGCACCGTTATAATCTTACCTTTAACAAGATATTTCAGCATCTGGTGCAAAGAGGAGGTAACTGCCATGGCATAATGGATCCACGACCTTCCTATCAAACATGAATATGACAGACGGATGTCCATCACGTATGTGATCGGTGGAAATAGAACTGACTGTTTTTTAGCTGGTTTCGCGAAATGTCGCGGTAAGCAAGAGTCGCCACCGTCTTTTATGTTCTCCAACATGGAAAGGACAAAAGCACAGCAAAATTCCTTATTCGAGAATGTTTCTCGGTTCGGGAGGAAGATTTATAGAAAGGGAAGGTGTTAGCACCCTTTCTATCCGTGGTTATCCACGGGCTCTTAGGTACTTGTCTTATGTTTTCAAAATTGTTTGCTTTTCAAACGTGTGTGGGTTTTTTGGAAAAGTTCTTTTGAAAAATTTCTAAGTAACTCTTGTATCATTCCTCAAGAGTGTATGAAAAATTTGTTTGAAAACTTTTAGAAAGTGTGAGTGCGAAAAGATGTTTTGTTTGTTTGAAAAGAACAAGTACTTAAGAGAAATATACCTACTCTAAGGAATTAGGCTGTGTAAGAGTCCTTTAGATAGTGCTATCCCACCATTGAGAGGTAGGTAGCACCGTCGTTGGAGGTATTCGGGTCGATTCGATTGTAGGGACAATGTGGTCACCGAAGCAACAGTAGGACACCTTAGAAGTAACCCTAATGTCCTAGATCCTTTGTATCCGAGACAACCGTTTCGAGGCAACTAGATCTTTTAGACAGAAGGGCGACCTCTAAGACACCCTTATACTTGATGACCACGTTCGAGGCAACCAGTGAGGCGTACCCTAGGGGTGGCATGTGCATGTGTGTTGAATTCAGTTAATGTTTATCTTGTACATGTTATTTGTGAGCTACGGATTGATTTTATTTATCATAAATTCTTGCAGGCATATTAGCAGTTAGGAGTGCAGAAAATAAATTGCAGAAATGTAAATCTAGCTATTTTCAAGGCGCGGGTCTATACATCGCCAAAAACAAAAACCCGTTTTGGAAAATAAAGTGCGAGAATTTAAATAAGGCGATAAAATCCTAATTAATTATTACATACTCTGTACAAATACATAAATATAATCAAAACAAATAAATAAGCGCGAATAGAAATTTAATCGGGAATGTCCTAAGGGTTTTGACCCTTTTTAGAATTAAATTGAATTTTGTCCTTTTTTTGTAATTAATGAAATTAAAACTAATAACTAATTAATTAATTAATTAAAAAATGTTTTTTGTGTTTTTTATGTTTTTAATGAAATGAAATAAAAAAAGAAATTAAAAATTAGAAGTGAAAGACCTAATTCTAAATTAATTTTACTTATTAAAAAAATGTTAAAATTGTTCTAATTACACAACTAATTAATTAATATTTGAATTTATTTACAAAATAAGTTAATAAATAATAAAATGTTTTTTTGATTTTATTGTGAAAAATGTTAATTGGTTAATTAAATACTTAATAAAACTAATAATTAATAAAAAGGGAAATTATGAAAGAAAATAAAATAAAAAAAGAGAAAAAGGAAAAGAAAATAAGAACCCAAGGGGGTGCAGGCCTTTTTTGGGAGGTGAATCAGGAATTTAGGCCCATTGTCTCAAGCCTTTTTGACTTTGAAATTGTCCATGGCGTAGTTGACTGAGGAGCATGGTAGTCCCTCTTTCTTGGCCTTCAGATTGTTGATTTGAGGCCACATGGCAAGCTGGCGTGTGGGGTGTATGATGGACATCACTCAGTATCCTGCATATGATTGTATATGGAAAAATAATATTGAAATTATGGGGGACCTGGGATTCGAACCCAGGTCCCAAGGGATTATGCACAAGCGCTTTGGCCACTGAGCCAATTGTCTCAATTGTTATAAAAATAATAAGTGAATGATATATTGATGAACCAAAATAATGCCTGAGAAAAAAAATAAAAACGCGCTATTTTTTAAAACGGACAAATCAGAGGGAGACGCGTCAGCGTCTTCTTCGTTTGTTACTGGTTTTTTACCTGCGGATTTCTATCCGCAGGAAACTTCGCAGGCCTTTCCTAAAACCATCCCTAGGCTTCAGAAATTCCATCTAAACCCATGGTTGTGATCGCCTATGTCTCCTGATCACGTTGATGCTCATGGTTCGTCCCAATTTCACCTGTATAAAAAATACCTAAAAACAAAGCAAACAAACCCTAGGCACGGGTATTGTCATACGAAGCCTAAAAATGAAATTGAATATAACAGTTACATTGGAAATCAGGTATGGAGTATGAATATGCTATTATTTTCCAGAAAAAATGCAAGAATGGGAAAACACGACTCCATGTTCAGAGGTGATTTCGTGAGTACTTACAGCGCTATTCAGTGGACCTTAGGACGCGTTTATGGTTGCTTTGGTATCGGGGGGTGGCAAGGAAGAAAGCTACGTGCTTGCTTTGATTTGAAAACGCTTGCAACTATGCTTTTGATCTCTCACTTTTTGGACAATTTTCAGTTTTTGCTCTGGCCGTTTCTGCTCTCTCTAGGTCGTGAATGAGGCTTGTCACACTTGTCTATGTAGTAATGAATGAGAATAGGTCACATTATGAGCTAATGATCCCTTGCAATTAAGTTTTTGGATTCTTCATAACCACCATTAAAGATCATTCCAAGTTTGGTCAAATTTTGAATTTTTATGCATAAAATGGCCCTAGCACGAAATTGGTAGGTTGTTCATGACACATAAAAGTCATTCAAATCAAAAGATGTTATTTAATTAATTTGTTTGATTTTATTTGAATTTTATGGATTTAAAAGGAATTAAATCAAATAAAATTAAATAAATATAGACAAATTAATGTTTAATCTTGAAATTGATCATGGGACACGTGGGTGGCATGACAAGGCTGAATCAAGTGGAAAAAAGTGGGCCCTTTTGTCAAAAATTGAAGTTTCAAGGATAGTTGACTTTTGCCATTTCATGAAAATTTCCCAACTTCTCCAATGCATATCTTGCTCAATTTTGATCATATGAACATGTTCTTGGACATTTTGGAAAGGTCTTGAATTCCTCTAACCAATGCCTTTGGTCCCATGTCATTTTGAATTACCAATCTCAAGTTATGGTCTTTGACTTAAAGTGCCTTTTTCTTGACTTTTGAAAATGACCTATAATGTTGAAATTGATAACTTTTTGTGAGAGCATTTCTTGGACTTGGAATGTGAAGATGAGTTTTAGGAAATGTCATCCCCTTCTAAATGAGCATTGGATGGGATTTTTCTGATGAACCATGAAAAAGTTATGCCTTGGTCAATTTACAGTTGAATTTTCAACTGTCCAAAAATAGAAACTTTTGACACCTTGATGATTTTTGAGCCATGCTTGTGGAATCATGATCAAGACTTGATCAAATGATGATTGTGGCTTCAAAATAAGATGTTGACCAAAATTTTTGACTTTTGACTGCCAAATGACCATTTTGCCCCTGCAGTTGATTGTGAAGCAATTAGGGTTTTTGACTGTGCAACTTGACCCTATGAGCCTTGAAACTTGGCATGTAGCTGCTTGACAATGTGTATAGGCCTATGGGACTTGATTTAGCCCTTGAAAACCTCAACTTCCTTGCAAGAACCAAAACCCTAATTTGACTGGCTTAGGAGGGTGGTTTGACTATGCAACCCTTGAGTAGACTTGAGCAAATTTAGATGATGTTTGTCAAAAATTTGAAGAATATGGGAGGGCAAATTTTGGGTTACAACAGTTGCCCCTGTTCAATCTTCTTAGACCTGAGGATGTAGATTGGCTTGTGTGCTTTTCGTGATCTGAGGGTGGAAGATGATTGAACACTAAAGTGCCCAGAAATTTGCACTCACATAGTGGAGTATCAGCAATGTGATGTTGGGAATGGGCTTACAGATTCCATTTGGAGAGATGGTGGATAGGAGGATGGGCTTATAGATGCCATCTGGAGATGTGACAGAACCTTGTTGGGAATGGGCTTATAGATGCCATTTGGAGACGTGACAGAACCTTGTCGGGAATGGGCTTATAGATGCCATTTGGAGACTGTTGGTAGGTGGATGGGCTTATAGATGCCATCTGGAGGTGGTATGTTGAGTTGTAATTTTTGTAAGTTGAAAGAGGGAACCTGTGTATGGTTGCCTGATGATGAGCTCGTGTAAAACTGCATCTTGGAAAGAAGGACACCTGTGTAGGGTTGACTGATGATGAGCTCGTGTAAAACTGCATCTTTGAAGGAAGGAAACCTGCGTAGGGTTTACTGATAATGAGTCTGTATAAGACTGCATCTGAAATGGAGAAGGAACCTGTGTAGGGTTACTTTGATGATGAGTCCGTGTAAAACCGCATCTAGAGCTGAGAAGGAAACTTGTGTAGGGTTTACTGATGACGAGTCCGTGTAAAACTACGTCTGGAGTTTGAGAAGGGAACCTGTGTGGGGTTACTTTGATGATGAGCCAGTGTAAAACTGCATCCTGGAAAAAGTAAAACCTGGGTAGGGTTTCTGATGATGAGTCCGTGTAAAACTACGTCTGGAGAGAGAGAACCTGTGTAGGGTTTCTTCGGGATAAGTTCGTGTAAAACTTCTGGAGGAACCGGGGTAAGGTTACTTCGGGATAAGTCCGTGTAAGACTTCTGAAGGAACCGGGGTAAGGTTACTGCAGGATAAGTTCGTGTAAAACTTCTGGATGAACCGGGGTAAGGTCATCTTGAGATAAGTCTGTGTAAGACTTCTGGAGGAACCGGGGTAAGGCTACTGCAGGATAAGTTCGTGTAAAACTTCTGGATGAACCGGGGTAAGGTCATCTTGAGATAAGTCCGTGTAAGACTTCTGGAGGAACCGGGGTAAGGTTACTGCAGGATAAGTTCGTGTAAAACTTCTTGATGAACTGGGGTAAGGTCATCTTGAGATAAGTCCGTGTAAGACTTCTGGAGGAACCGGGGTAAGGTTACTTCGGGATAAGTCCGTGTAAGACTTCTGGAGGAACCGGGGTAAGGTCATCTTGAGATAAGTCCGTGTAAGACTTCTGGAGGAACCGGGGTAAGGTTACTGCAGGATAAGTTCGTGTAAAACTTCTTGATGAACCGGGGTAAGGTCATCTTGAGATAAGTCCGTGTAAGACTTCTGGAGGAACCGGGGTAAGGTTACTTCGGGATAAGTCCGTGTAAGACTTTTGGAGGAACCGGGGTAAGGTTACTGCAGGATAAGTTCGTGTAAAACTTCTGGATGAACCGGGGTAAGGTCATCTTAAGATAAGTCCGTGTAAGACTTCTGGAGGAACCGGGGTAAGGTTACTGTAGGATAAGTTCGTGTAAAACTTCTTGATGAACCGGGGTAAGGTCATCTTGAGATAAGTCTGCGTAAGACTTCTTCTGAAAGAAAAGGAACCAGTGTAGGGTTACTTTGATGATAAGTCCGTGTAAGACTTCGTCTGAAAATTGAGAAGGAACCGGTGTAGGGTTGCCTGATGATGAGTTCGTGTAAAACTACATCTGAGGTTAAGAAGGAACTGGTGTAGGGTTGCCTGTTGATGAGCCCGTGTAAGACTTCTTCTGAAAGAAAAGGAACCGGTGTAGGGTTGTCTGAGGATGATCAAGTAGATAATTGTCCTGTTTGGTTTCAGATATTAACGCACGATCAGTCGTCCACAGAACTTTCCTGGCTTGTTACCGGTGTTGATCTGGAACTGTAAAGGTAGATGGTAATCATCTTTTGATTGACTTTTTTCTGAAAAGGCAAAGTATTAGTCGTATGCAATGTCATGATGCATGAACTGCATGATTTTAAGATGTTATCAAAAATAAATGAGATTTGTGTTGTATGATGCGTATGCATGCTATAATGTATGAAGATGTGATGTTTATGAATGTATTCTCGTCTGGGAAAATAAATCCTTGACGAATGCCGAGAGTTTGTTGAATCCTGGGCTGATGTTGAAGAATAGAGTTCTTCGTTTCTGCTGGGGATGATGGTTGCAAGAATAAACCGGTAGGAGAAGATGACTCCGTTGGTGGATAAACTTGTTGGAGAGATTACTCTGCGGGGAATTACTCTGTGGGAAGAGATACTTCGCTGAGGTTTTGAAATTGATGATAACTCCGCTGGGGATACCGTTGATATGTTTTATTGAGGATTTTGATGAACTCCGCTGGGGGATAGGAAGAACTTCGCCGAGGACGATCTTTCCGTGGTAATTAGCTGAGGATAACCCAGTTATACCTTGGTGGGGAATAACCTTTGAATAAAGTCGGGGAGAGACGTACGTACTCTGCAGGTGATAAGCTTCCAGAATCTACTGGGGATAAGCTTCCAGAATCTACTGGAGAGATTGATTCAAATCTCCTGGGGAATCTTTTGAGACTGCACTGGGAAGTGGCTCCACTGGATGTCTGTATTCCGCCGGGGAATAATCTTATATTAAGACTGCCGGGGATGCTTGCTTAGGAACATCTGTATACTCCGCTGGGGAATGCTGAGATTTACTGGGGGTACCCAACTTCCTTAAGACTGACTGTAGATTAACTCTGCTTGGGGAGAGTATCGCTGACTTGCCGGAGATATTGTGCCTTGTTAGGGTTGATGGGAGACCAACTCTGCTCGGGGAAGAGTATTGCTGAAACCTGTCTTACTCTGCAAGGAGTGAAGGTATCTTGGTTACGTTCTTCAGCTGAACCTACCTTAGTACCTTGGTGGACAGAGCAACTAGATCGCTTAGACAACTCATATTGCCCCTGTTTCTGTGGGAGAAGATACCTGTGGAGGCGCTTGATGACTGCCGGTTGACAAATATTCTTCTGGTAGGCAAGTGACGAGATGACGGAACATAGTCGTATGCTTTTGATCCCTAACTTTTGCCTGGACCGCCCTTTCGGGTTTTCAGTCCACCGGGATACCCTTTTTTGCCCAAGCCGCCTTTTCAGGTTTTCGACTTGCCGGGTGTACAGATTTTTCATTTTCATCCCTTATTTTTGCCCGAACCTTTTTGGTTCGCCGGGAAGCCCTTATTTTTGCCTAGGTGTGTCAACCTAGCGGGTCTTTGCTTATGCGTAATGTTTTTCCGACTATGTCTGTATTCTCAGGATGTAAGGAGTTGTCACTGTCAGTAGTGTTGTGTCGCCATACTATCAGAAGATCTTCGTTTGATCATGCAAGATGCGTTGCTGGAATTCACGTCTAATGCCCCAAGTGATTCAGAGGGAGGTTTGCCCCTGGTTATTTGGAATTTGAGAGATTCTTCGAATCTTGACTTAACTGCCCCAGATGATAGACCATGATCACGTCTGCCCCTTGATTGGAAGTGCTTTTGTTCACTAGATATTCTTCGTGCGAATTTCTCTGCTGTTGAACAAATCATCATATGCAAACAATATCATGTCAAGAATGCAAAGCCTATGTCTGTTTTGAAGTTTTTGAAAATGCATTTTTCAGTAAAACAAGCAAATTTTGTAAAAATGTGATGTTAGCTCAAGATTTTACAGTGAGCCTTAAGGAGTCAGGATACCTTTCGTAACAGTATGCTTTCGAACTAACCCATGCTTCAGCTAGGACTTTTGAGGGTTATAACGTGGTCTGGTTCACGGTTTTTAGAAACAAAGGATAAAGGCTCGAAATGTATTTGTACCCACCCGCTCTTCGTGATGTTCTTCAAACCTAAACTCAGCTGATCGTACGTTAGACCTTGTTTGAGTCTTTGCTCTGACATTCCGGTGATGGTTCGGATATTGACAATTTATTTTGAATAGGCCGTCATTTCCTTTTTTGTTGAGGGTTTGTAGAACCTCTTTCTTTTTTGATTTTGTTATCCCTGTTTTTTGCCTGAACTGTTTCTTTTTGTGATTATAGTCAGCGGGATGCCCCAGTTTTGTAAGTCTCCTTAATAGGTTTTGACTTATTGGGCTTTTATTTTGAAAGATAATGACTGCCTGTCATTATGATTATTCGGAACCATCACTGTCTTTTGTTTCAAAAGGACTTCTTTTGATGTCATTCGTTATGCACCTGGATCAACTGAGAGAACTACCCTGCCCCAGGTTATGATTAAGGGTTTTAATTTTCGAAAAGAAAAACTCCTACTTCTTTGGCTCGAAGGGGTTGACGAGGGATTATCTTCCTTATAACTCCGGTGTTTAGGAATTGAAACAATGCCTGTACCTCATCAGCGGGGTCTGTTCAAAAGCATACTATAAAGATCGTGGTATCGTTTTCGTCATCCTCCCTCAAGAGGCTTAGAAATATTAATTGAGAGTTGAACTTCACAAAATATGAAAGTAATTTTAAGCATAGTAAACATAACTACTTCAAAACAAACACGTGTAATGCATTAATGAAATAATAGAGTTTGACATGATAATTGTTCGAATAAGCATAGAAAAATACAATATCATAATTTAAATGAAACAAGAGTCTCTCAATTCTAGCCATGTTTTGGCAAGGGAGCAGTGATCACGTTGGGAGTCTCGGCAGGCTCGAATTCGATCTCTTTGGCGTCAATCATATTCTGGATCTTGTATTTCAGTGCCCAACAATCCTCAGTATCGTGCCCCGGGCTACCGGAATGATAATCACACCTCACATCTGGGTTGTAGCTTGGAGAATAAGTCTTAGGATTTGCAGGAGGGTTGATCACCGCAATCAGGTTCATCTTTAACATGCGCTGCAATGCTTGTGACAACGGCATATTGATGTTGGTGAACTGTCTTTTAGGCTCGTCCGGCCTTTGCTGATTTCCCTTCTGCTGTTGTCGGCATGGTGTAGAACCAGAGATCAGGACTGCCCCTACATGTTGGTCACGACGACTCTTCTGACTGTACGCCGCATTGGACTCTTTCCTCCCCGTGTAAGGCTTTTTCTGAGTGTCAGAAGGTGTGGCCTCTTGAATCTTCCCATCCTTGATACCAGCTTCAATTCTTTCCCCAGTCAAGATCAAATCTGTAAACCCAGCTGAAGAATTCCCGATCAGATGGTTGAAGAAAGGCCCAGACAGGGTCCCCAAGAACATGTCGACAAGTTCCCGATCAGTTAAGGGTGGCTGTACCCTTCCAGCCAGGTCTCTCCACTTTTGCGCGTACTCCTTAAAACCTTCACCCGTTCCTAGCGACATACCCTGGAGTTGGGTACGCGTAGGAGCGAGGTCAGCATTATACTGATACTGCTTATAAAAAGCAGTTGCCAAGTCCTCCCAGTTACGAATACTGGTTCCATCCAGCTGATAGAACCATTCGAGTTGAGTCCCTGAAAGACTTTCCTGGAAGAAATGGATCCACAGTTTCTTGTCAGCTGTGTAGGGATGGATCTTCCTTATGTATGAACGGAGGTGCAGCTTAGGACAGGAAGTCCTGTCGTACTTCACAAAGGCAGGTGCCTTGAACTTGTGTGGGATCACCACCCCAGAAGATAACCCTAAGTCTCCAAAATCCAACCCAGGCACACGTTGAATCTCCATAGCATTTAACCGGTCCTCCAGCTGTTTGTACCGGTCCTCGGCGGGAGGGTATTGTTCGTCATTGAAATCTGTCTCGGTGTCAGAGACCATGGGACTGGGAACCTCTCTCACTTGTGGGCTGTCCTTCCCAGCAGATGGGGTGGTCAGCTCAGCCTCATTTTGTGATCCATTCCCAGATCGGCGTCTAGGATTGAACAAAACAGTCCTCTTCTTCTTCTTCTTCTGTATCAGAGTCTTCAACTCCTGTTGACCCTGGGCCAAGCTCATTACCAATTCTTGAAACTTGGCGTTCTAGGCCCAGAGGGCCTTGATAGCTTGTTCATTGGATGATTCAGGATCCATGATGATGGCTGAAATAAACAGCGAAGAAGATTAAGCAACCTGTAGAAAAGAGTACCTGTAATGCAATGATATGTATGTATGCATGCGATGTTTTCAAGGATCTCGCGGGGTAAACAAGAAACAAACATTGTTAGAATCAGGTAGCTTGATTGAAGGAATTTCAGGTTGTTGAGAATCCTTCTTCAAGGGTCAAGGCTCACCATACCGAGTGGGTCATAGCCCCTGACAACCTTGGCTAGAGGAAAATAAATCCCCTTTTCCCCTTGCTAGACATTTGGTCCATCATGACCTGCATCACAAACCCTTGAGACCCTTGAAATGGATTAGTCTTTATGCAAGATGTATGCAATGGTATGATGCATGGAGTGATGTAAGTGAACCCTGTTATGAGTCCAGATTAAGGACTGTAAACAAACCCTGCAAGAAACTCATGTGTCAGATAACAAGCATGCAAGTAGTCAAGTTTGAAGGCACACAAGTCACACAGAGAGCCCTTAGATTTTAGGCCAGCATGAAGTTTGGGGTACTACCCTCTTGAAGTTGGTGGGCTCAAAAACCTGTCCTATCAAAAGTAAACGGGTTCTAAGGAGCTCAATATCATTGGGTTGTTTTCTGTGTTCATTGTTTTGATTTAGCCACTGAACTGGCGATCAAAATATTCCAAGAAAACAACCCTCAATGAGTGTAGTATCGAGTATCAACCAACTTCGGACTGCACCAAAGTCAGTCATCTCACTACCCCTAAAGAGGCCAGGATGGTCAAGTAAGGTTCCTAAGGTCAGTTGATGCTTCACGACACCACGCGGTGGCCCCGTACTCTCCTTGACTTGACTCAAGGGTTACCGGTACTCACCAAAGTGCCACATCAACGTAGCAAACTGCTTCAACCATGTCGGTATACCCCGCACAGTTCCCTCACAGTTTGTTGCTACTTTCTAAAAGGTATCCCCCAGATCCGAGTTAGGATCTATGAAACTCCCAAAACAGGCCCACAATATTAAATCAAGCAAAGCAAGCAATTGAAAACATGATGATGAACTATTCCTAAGATACACCCCACTTATTAAATCCCCAGCAGAGTTGCCAGTTCTGTGATCGGTGGAAATATAACTGACTATTTTTTAGCTGGTTTCGTGAAATGTCGCGGTAAGCAAGAGTCGCCACCGTCTTTTATGTTCTCCAACATGGAAAGAACAAAAGCACAGCAAAATTCCTTATTCGAGAATGTTTCTCGGTTCGGGAGGTAGATTTATAGAGAGGGAAGGTGTTAGCATCCTTTCTATCCGTGGTTATCCACGGGCTCTTAGGTACTTGCTCTTATGTTTTCAAAATTGTTTGCTTTTCAAATGTGTGTGGGTTTTTTGGAAAAGTTCTTTTGAAAAATTTCTAAGTAACTCTTGTATCAGTCCTCAAGAGTGTATGAAAAATTTGTTTGAAAACTTTTAGAAAGTGTGAGTGCGAAAAGATGTTTTGTTTGTTTGAAAAGAGCAAGTACTTAAGAGAAATCTACCTACTCTAAGGAATTAGGCTGTGTAAGAGTCTTTTAGATAGTGCTATCCCACCATTGAGAGGTAGGTAGCACCGTCGTTGGAGGTATTCAGGTCGATTCGATTGTAGGGACAGTGTGGTCACCGAAGCATCATTAGGACACCTTAGAAGTAACCCTAATGTCCTAGATCCTTTGTATCCGAGGCAACCGTTTCGAGGCAACTGGATCTTTTAGACAGAAGGGCGACCTCTAAGACACCCTTATACTTGATGACCACGTTCGAGGCAACCAGTGAGGCGTATCCTAGGGGTGGCATGTGCATGTGTGTTGAATTCAGTTAATGTTTACCTTGTACATGTTATTTGTGAGCTACGGATTGATTTTATTTGTCATACATTCTTGCAGGCATATTAGCAGTTAGTAGTGCGGAAAATAAATTGCAGAAATGTAAATCTAGCTATTACAAGGCGCGGGTCTATACATCGCCAAAAACAAAAACCCGTTTTGGAAAATAAAGTGCGAGAATTTAAATAAGGCGATAAAGTCCTAATTAACTATTACATACTCTGTACAAATACATAAATATAATCAAAACAAATAAATACGCGCGAATAGAAATTTAATCGGGAATGTCCTAAGGGTTTTGACCCTTTTTAGAATTAAATTAAATTTTTTCTTTTTTTTGTAATTAATGAAATTAAAACTAATAACTAATTAATTAGTTAATTAAAAAAATGTTTTTTGTGTTTTTTATGTTTTTAATGAAATGAAATAAAAAAAGAAATTAAAAATTGGAAGTGAAAGACCTAATTCTAAATTAATTTTACTTATTAAAAAAATGTTAAAATTGTTCTAATTACAAAACTAATTAATTAATATTAGAATTTATTTACAAAATAAGTTAATAAATAATAAAATGTTTTTTTGGTTTTATTGTGAAAAATGTTAATTGGTTAATTAAATACTTAATAAAACTAATAATTAATAAAAAGGGAAATTATGAAAGAAAATAAAATAAAAAAAGAGAAAAAGGAAAAGAAAATAAGAACCCAAGGGGGTGCAGGCCTTTTTTGGGAGGTGAATCAGGAATTTAGGCCCATTGTCTCAAGCCTTTTTGACTTTGAAATTGTCCATGGCGTAGTTGACTGAGGATCATGGTAGTCCCTCTTTCTTGGCCTTCAGATTGTTGATTTGAGGCCACATGGCAAGCTGGCGTGTGGGGTGTATGATGGACATCACTCAGTATCCTGCATATGATTGTATAAGGAAAAATAATATTGAAATTGTGGGGGACCTGGGATTCGAACCCAGGTCCCAAGGGATTATGCACAAGCGCTTTGGCCACTGAGCCAATTGTCTCAATTGTTATAAAAATAATAAGCGAATGATATATTGATGAACCAAAATAATGCCTGAGAAAAAAAATAAAAACGCGCTATTTTTTGAAACTGACAAATCAGAGGGAGACGCGTCAGCGTCTTCTTCGTTTGTTACTAGTTTTTTACCTGCGGATTTCTATCCGCAGGAAACTTCGCAGGCCTTTCCTAAAACCATCCCTAGGCTTCAGAAATTCCATCTAAACCCATGGTTGTGATCGCCTATGTCTCCTGATCACGTTGATGCTCATGGTTCGTCCCAATTTCACCTGTAGAAAAAATATCTAAAAACAAAGCAAACAAACCCTAGGCACGGGTATTGTCATACGAAGCCTAAACATGAAATTGAATATAACAATTGCATTGGAAATCAGGTATGGAGTATGAATATGCTATTATTTTCCAGAAAAAATGCAAGAATGGGAAAACACGACTCCATGTTCAGAGGTGATTTCGTGAGTACTTACAGCGCTATTCAGTGGACCTTAGGACGCGTTTGTGGTTGCTTTGGCTTCGGGGGGTGGCAAGGAAGAAAGCTACGTGCTTGCTTTGATCTGAAAACGCTTGCAACTATGCTTTGGATCTCTCACTTTTTGGACAATTTTCAGTTTTTGCTCTGGCCATTTCTGCTCTCTCTAGGTCGTGAATGAGGCTTGTCACACTTGCCTATGTAGTAATGAATGAGAATAGGTCACATTATGAGCTAATGATCCCTTGAAATTAAGTTTTTGGATTCTTCATAACCACCATTAAAGATCATTCCAAGTTTGTTCAAATTTTGAATTTTTATGCATAAAATGGCCCTAGGACGAAATTGGTAGGTTGTTCATGACACATAAAAGTCATTCAAATCAAAAGATGTTATTTAATTAATTTTTTTGATTTTATTTGAATTTTATGGATTTAAAAGGAATTAAATCAAATAAAATTAAATAAAAATAGAAAAATTAATGTTTAATCTTGAAATTGATCATGGGACACGTGGGTGGCATGACAAGGCTGAATCAAGTGGAAAAAAGTGGGCCCTTTTGTCAAAAATTGAAGTTTCAAGGATAGTTGACTTTTGCCATTTCATGAAAATTTCCCAACTTCTCCAATGCATATCTTGCTCAATTATGATCATATGAACATGTTCTTGGACATTTTGGAAAGGTCTTGAAGTCCTCTAACCAATTCATTTGGTCCCATGTCATTTTGATTTACCAATCTCAAGTTATGGTCTTTGACTTAAAGTGCCTTTTTGTTTACTTTTGAAAATGACCTATAATGTTGAAATTGATAACTTTTTGTGAGATCATTTCTTGGACTTGGAATGTGTAGATGAGTTGTAGGAAATTTCATCCCCTTCAAAATGAGCATTGGATGAGATTTTTCTGATGAACCATGAAAAAGTTATGCCTTGGTCAATTTACAGTTGACTTTTCAACTGTCCAAAAATAGAAACTTTTGACACCTTGATGATTTTTGAGCCATGCTTGTGGAATTATGATCAAGACTTGATCAAATGATGATTGTGGCTTCAAAATAAGATGTTGACCAAAAATTTTGACTTTTGACTGCCAAATGACCATTTTGCCCCTGCAGTTGATTGTGAAGCAATTAGGGTTTTTGACTGTGCAACTTGACCCTGTGAGCCTTGAAATTTGGCATGTAGATGCTTGACAATGTGTATAGGCCTATGGGACTTGATTGAGCCCTTGAAAACCTCAACTTCCTTGCAAGAACCAAAACCCTAATTTGACTGGCTTAAGAGGGTGGTTTGACTGTGCAACCCTTGAGTAGACTTGAGCAAATTTAGATGATGTTTGTCAAAAATTTAAAGAATATGGGAGGGCAAATTTTGGGGTACAACAACGTAGAAGGTGGAGTTGAACACTTCTGTGCCTACCTTGATAGGAATATCAACCTCTCCATGAACCATTCTCTTGGAACCATCAAAAGCCCTAACAACGATGTTACTAGGTTTGAGGGTCAGTCCTTCACAGTCCAAACGATCTAAGGCTTTCTTCGGCAGCACATTCAAGTAAGAACCAGTATCAACTAAGACATGGGCGAGGGTAGTTCCCCTTCATTCAACTGAAACATGTAACGCATCATTGTGTTTCCTTCCTTTGGGAGTTAAGTCAGCATCGGAAAAGCCAAGGCCATTATCAGTAGTAAGACTGGCCACACATTCCTGAAACTGGTCAGCCGAAGTCTCTTGGGGGACATGTTCCGCCTTCAAGAATTTGATTAGGGCCTTAGCATGGTCCTCTGAACAGAGCAGAAGAGCCAACATTGAAATTTTAGAAGGGGTCTACCCTAACTGTTCCACAACGTCGTAGTCACTTTTTCTGATTATTTTCAAGATTTCATCCATTTCTTTCTGAGTGGTTTCGGGGATAACCACAGCATGGGCCTTCGTCCTGACAGGCATTTCCAGTATCCCCTTACCCTTGTCGGTAGTTTCAGAAGACGGTCTTACTTCCGGAGTAACCAATTCTTCAATCACTGGGCCTTGCACAGATGGTCCAACAGGTGCAGAAGCTTTCAAGGGTCCGAAAACTGCTCGAGGGGGAGCAATCTCCGGAGAAAAGATCCGGCCACTGCGGGTTATCTTACTTGTACCTGCGATGTTCCCTATATCAGGGTCTTCTTCAGAAATCTCTTGGACTGTTTCGATTTGTTTGATGCCGTGGTAGAATATTTCTCCCCCATAGTTCCACGGTATCGTTTTGCTGGATTTGTACGGGACAGGTCTCGACATGGTGATCTTTAATGGTACACATTCAGAGTTGGATGTAATCCTGACAGGCCTTTTGCAAGCCTTGGGAGGATTGTCGGAAATGGTTATGATTGCAATATTGTTGGTTGCAGTAGCAAAAGTATCATGAGTAACAGGATTGAAAGTATCAACAGGGGTTTTCTGGAAAAGTATCTCTTGGGTATCCATCAAGCATTGGACACCTGACTTCAACATTGGACAATTACCTCGTATGTTCAAACAAAAATAACAGTCTTTACCACAACCAGGAAAGATCTCGGCGCTCAACAAATTTTCCTTAATCGCAAGTAACGGCGTCAACAGGTCAATAACATCAGTAACATGAATGTCCTCCATAACAGCATGAACATTATTACCGTGCTTGGGCATCGGAGCATATATTACATTGGGCTTCTCAGGCGCCTCAAATTCTACTTCTTTGGCATCAATCAAGTCCTAGATTTTGTTCTTAAGCGCCAAACAATTATTGGTATCGTGCCCAGCACTGTCGGAATGGTAAGCACACTTGGCATTAGAGTGGTAGTATGGAGATGAGGTGTTAGGGTTCTTTGGCGCTTCCTTCAAACTGGTCAGATTCAGCTTCAACAAATGAGGAAGTACCTAAGCGGGCGTCATGTTGATGCGGGTGAACTTTCGTTGTGGCCTTTCCACCCGTTGTTGATTAGGTCTCGACTGATTGTTACGAGGTTGATCATTTGACGAGTTTTGAATCATTACAGCCCCTACAGTCGGCCGATGCTCAGTTCTTCCCTGTCCCTTCTGAGAATACACAGCAGATGCTTCCTTCTTGGCTGGGAAGGGCTTCTTAATTGTTGTTGATGCGGAAGCATCCTTTTGAATCTTTCCACTCTTAATACCGGCCTCAACCCTTTCGTCGATCAAAATCAGTTCAGTAAATCCCGCGGAAGAACTTCCGATCAGATGATTGAAGAAGGGGCCAGACAGGGTCACCAGAAACATGTCAACTAACTCCCTATCTGATAACGGTGGCTGCACCCTTCCCTCCAGATCACGCCACTTCTGGGCGTACTCTTTAAACCCTTCATTGGAAGCCATCCCCATACTTTGTAACTGAGTACGAGTGGGCGCCAAATCAGCATTGTATTGATACTGACGATAAAAAGCAGCTGCCAAGTCTTCCCAATTGTGAAGCTCTGATCTCTCGAGCTGATAAAACTAGTCTAACTACGTGCCAAACAAGCTGTCTTGGAAAAAGTGTACCCAGAGGTCTTTATCGGGTGAATGGGGTTGTATTTTTCTGACATACGACCTCAGGTGCATTTTTTGGCATGACAGACCGTCATACTTGGCAAATGTCGGTGCCTTGAACTTGGGAGGGATAACAAACCCAGCTACCAGCCCTAGTTCCTCAAAATCCAAACCGGGCACCCTCTGCAACTCCATTGCTGTCAGTCTATCTTCAAGATTTTTATATTTGTCGTCCACTGGAGGATATTGTTGTTCAGAATAGTCTTCGTCTTCTTCCTCCTCTTCCTCTTCAACCTCGGATTCAGAAGGCACAACAGTCCCTTTCCCTTTACCGACCCCTTCGTCAGACCTTGAGGGGAACTCGAGAACTCTCCTGGCCTAATGCTCAAATCTTCTTCCCAAAGTGGCTACTCCAGGTCTCTTTTTCTTTTTCTTCTCTTTATTCTTCTCCAACAGAACTTTGAGATCCTCTTGACCCTTTGCTAAGGTCATGAGGAGTTGCTGAAATTATGAATTTTGTGTCTGCAGATCCTTTACCGTTTGCTCCAAATCCATCTTGCTGAAATAAACAGCAGAAAGATAAGGAAACCTGGCGTGGAGACCTGTTTATGCATATGATGAATGGTATGTTATTCATGTAATGCATTCAAGGGTTCATAAATTCAAATTTGTTGCAAACAAAAAGAACGCACGTCATATTAAGAAGAAATTGTTAGTACATAAATGCCCCATGGGCCAAATATTACAAAATTCTTATTGTAAAAAGACATTGCGCATCCTCTTTGGTGCGATGTAAGTGTTGAGAGTCTCCTCCTCGTGAAGTCGGAGGGTAAGCTCCAAAACCTTCTTCTCACTGGCATAGAAGCTGGCTTCAAAAGTATCCCGTTCTTCTTTGAGTTGGATCCAACTCTTTTGCATTTCTTCCCATGATGTTGGCATGTCAGGATGTAGGATGGTGTATGGAACCTCTCCTTCCATAACAGGCTCTTTGATCAAGGGGAGAATGTGAGTGTATGGCATCATAAGATTATGGGAGCGGGTTCGTACCCACTTGAGGTAAGGCTCAAGGGGGATTGAATTCTTGTGCCCCAGTGTCTTACTATCCACCTTGTTAGGCATCCTCCAAGATCTGATGAACCTTTGTCAAAGTCCTTGCGCATCGTTGTCGAAGTTAAAAACTAGGCTAGGAATCAACATGTTATAAGGGCCATCCCTCTGGGCATATCCAAATTGTCTCAAAGCTAGATAGGGGTTGTAGGTAATGCCTCCCCTAATGCCAAGTAGTGGGACATTAGGGAATTCCCCATAACAATCAATGATGATGACATTTTCTCTGGACCGAGAACACCAATGCACATCAGAATGTGTGAGGGTCATCAATCGTTGTGACCATCTCAAACCCTGCTCATTCTTCAAAACTGATTGTGGAAGGTGAGAAATAAACCACCTTTCTAGGAGAGGAGTACAACACATGAGAACACCTCTTTTCCTCATTGTTCGTGTGTAAAATGAGTGTAGGATGTCCCCAAGCAATGTGGGTATAGGATTCCTGGATATGAAAATATTGACAACATTCACATCTATAAGCTGATCAGGGTTTGGGAACAAGACCAACCCATATATTAGGAGAGCCACAATCTCCTCAAAGGCTTGTAGATCAAGAGAATTTCAGCAGTCTTGTGCCTTCTCAAACAGAAACTTTGCCAAGAAACCCTTGACACCACTTCTGGTTTCCCAATGCCCCTTGATGTCAGATGGTTGCAAGTGTAATGCTTGAGAAACATCTTCAGGCTTTGGTTCTTTTTCCGTACCGTTGTAGGGTAGTTGATGAAGAATAGGAATTCTCAGGAGTTGAGAAAATTCCTCCAAAGTAGGCACCGATTGGTAATCAAGGAATGTGAAACAGTGGTGTAGGGGGTCAAAGAACTGGAAGAGAACTTTCACCATGTCTTCTTAAATGTTGGGGTTAACCAAACTGAGAAGTCTACCATGCCTTTCACTGAAGAGAGAATTCTCTGGAATCCTAGAAGTAAGCTCTTTGAGTTGAGGAGGGATTCTCACAAGGTTGACTTGAATTGTTTTCCTGCGAATAGATTCCATGACCTACAAAACAAGAACAAAGATGAAGATCCAAACCCTTGAAATGGTTAGTGGATGCATATGATGCTTTATGATGCTCATGATGTATGCACAAGCACATGTACAAACAAGTCACACAAAATCCTAGTTTCAGGCTTGCATGAGGTTTCATAGGTAAGTACCCTCTTGAGTTTAGTTGGCTCAAACCTGTCCTATAAATAGTAACCGGGTTCTCAGGAGCTCAATATCATTGGGTTGTTTTCTATGTTCATTGTTTTGGTTTAGCCACTTAACTAGCGACCAAAATATTCCAAGAAAACAACCCTCAAAGAGTGTAGTATCGAGTATCTACCAACTTCAGACTGCACCGAAGCCGGTTATCTCACTATCCCTAATAAAAGGCCAAGATGGTCAAGTAAGGTTCTAAGAGTTCATTAGTGCTTTATGACATCACTCAGCGGCCCCGTATTCTCTTTGATTGACTCAAAGGCTACCGATATTCACAAATATGTCGCACTAATATAGCTATTACTTCAACCGTGTCGGTATACCCCACACAGTTTCCACAATGTATTGCTATTTACCTATGAATGTTTCCCAAATCCGGGTGGAGGATTTCAAGCCCAAACAAGAGAACCAAAATGTAAAGCAATCAAAGCAAACAATAAACATGCAAAAGGTGATCTAAGCCCTAAGGTTACTCCAATTTTAGAAAGCTCCCCAACAGAGTCGCCAATTTTGTGATACGGTGGGAGAACTGACTTGGAATTTTGCGTTTGTGTTTTCAAAATGTTTCGGTTTAGCAAGAGTCGCCACTGACTTTTTATTTTATCCTAAGGAAAGGTCAAAAATCACAGGAAAGACCTTTGAGATGTTTTCTTGGGTTCGGGGAGTAGATTATAGAAAGGGAACGTATTAGCACCCTTTCTATCCATGGTTATCCATGGGCTCTTTGTTTTAGATCACTTGCGTTTGCTTTTTAATTTGTTTGAAATGGTGCTTAGTGTGTGGTTTTTGAAAATGCTTTTGAAAAGAGGCCATCGTTGTGGCAACCTTTGTAATGATTCTTGTTTGAATGTATACAAAGGTGTTTTAGTCTTTTGAAAAGATTTGAAAGTTTTGATTTGAAATTGTTTTGTGTTGTGAGGTGTGTTTGAAAATAGCAAGGATGTTTTTGCGAGCTTTTGATCAAGTAACTAAGATCTATCTACCCTATTTTACTCAAAGATCTTTCTTATGTTTTTAACCCTTTTAACAGTGTTGTTTCACCATTGTATTTGGTGAACAACCTTGCGTTAGGATGTTAAATGGGACAGGCGCGGGTCATCATATTGACCATGATAGCAACATTGCCAAGTATCTTTAGCAATTTTCCGAGGGACTAGATCATTTTTGTATGGGAAACCAAGACAGCGTCATCGAGGGACTATGATCTTTTGTTTTGTTTTTGTTTTGCCAATAAATACTTAACATGCATATCATGGCCATTTGTTTAGGCAACCAAGTTGAGATACCTTAGGGGTGTTTATGTGCAAGTGCGTTTTATTGCATGCAAGAGTTTATCTTGAATTAGGATTTTCTATTTCATTGATTTTATCTTGCCATACACATCCTAATTACTAGCATTTATATTTGAAAGCAATAAAAGGCGGAAATGTAGAATCCTACGCTATTACAGCATTTAGGGGATGGGGATACACATTTGTACATGGGGTGGTTCAACGAGAAAAATAGATAAGAAAAGAAAATAACAAAGGTAAGATAGAGAGAAAGAGAGAGAGGGCTAGCGTGCTGCTGAGAGGAAGTCAGAAGTTCTGACCCAGGCCTGCTACCAGATTATCAACCTTTTGGTGAAAATGTATGAGTCAGAACTTCTGACTCTGGCACCTGCAAAACAGAAACCTGTTAGTGGGAAGGTCAGAAGTTCTGACCCCCATGCGGTGCAAGACAAAAGTTTGTTAGTGGGGAAGTCAGAAGTTCTGACCCTGCTGGAAATACAATAATTCTCAGAAGTTCTGATATTATTGACAGCAAAACAGGCTTCAGATGTGCTAACGTCAAAGTCAGAACTTGGCTTCTCCCTGTGCTAGCTAGAACATCTGCAGTTTTGTTATTTTTCCACAAAACAGAAAACATGCTTGGGACAACTTCAGCAAATGTCAAAGTGTTTCAGGAGACAGAACCAACAAGGTCACAAGCAGGTTCTATATTGATTCACTTCCTACTTAAACATTCTGAGGTATGAAAATCCTCAGAACGCACACAGCAGCAACATGATATTTACATTATGATTATTGAGCATGCAAAGCTGATGATGCTTAACAGCGTGATGAAAGTCAGCAGGTGCTTACCTGGCTGTTGAAAAAGTCTGTGAGTGGGAGCTAGCTTTTAGCTCTGATGGTATTCTGGACAGGTTCTTTTTTAGAATGGGTGGATGGAGAAGGTATGTGTATGTATGGTCAGAAACTGTATGGTGTTCTTTGGTCACACAGCAAAACTGGGTATTAATGAAGTTTGGAGGTAGGAAGTTCAAAGTTTGTGAAAATACCAAGGATTTTTGGACAGAGATTCACAAGGTTTTTATTTTACTAGAGTTCTCTGTTTCTTCTCTAGCAATTTTTTTTTGGATGTCTTCTCACGTCCCTTTTTTTATGATGGACAATGGTGTCCTATTTATAGGCAAGGCTTTATGGATTTTGAACGTTAAATGGCGCTCATACTATGCAAGAGAGGTTAACTTTTTTTTGAAGGAAGTTCATGAAAAGTTGTGATGATGGACAGCTTTTCAGCCTAGGCTAGAACAGTAGGCAGGGATTGAGGAGAAGTGACCTCTATAGGCGAAAAGTGGCACATAGACCCATGCCTAAACCTGCACAAAGGTGTTTACCAAGCCACACGTGGAGAGACCCCTTGGATGAATGTTCAAGAGTTGTTGTGAGCATTAATGAGCATTAAATGGTGATGAGATTTATCAACATAAAAAATCTTGTAATAGGAGATTTTGCATCATTACCTAAAACCTGAGCCAACAATTTTGCTTCACCAAAAACAACATAAACCAAGCTCTGACCTTGGTCTCTTGCTGTCTCAGAAAGTTCTGAGGGTTTTCCAGCATGCTCCTTTGATCTGTCTTTACAGACTCTGAACTTAGTGATCCTGCTTCAGTACTTTACCCAATCTGCTGATCCCATTACCTTCTAATCCCAGTACGTTCTGAAGGAGTTCCAGGCTTTGTTGTTTTCTCTAGCAAACTCTGACTGAACTTCTGCGTAGCTGCTGAAAAAAGCCATGTTTTGGTTAAAGATCACGTGCTGAAACATGTTTACAATCTCTGACTGAGTTGGTGTAACTGCTGAAAGAGCCATCTTCTGACTGAATGTTATGTGCTGAAACAAGTTTGCAGCTTCTGACCGTTTCTGCCTGGAGGTTGGTTCAGAAGTTCTGAAGTGCCATTTTCTTCTTAAACACCCATTTTTTTAGAGAAAAATTCCCAATGTTTAGAATTTAATTTTTCCAAGGTAAGAGCTTTGCCTTTAGAGCTTGCAAATGACCATTTTGCTCTTGTAAATTGTTTGCTTGGAAAGGAACGATAATGAAGGGCTTGGCTCTGTTTAAGATAAAAAACCTGAGAGTTCAGGATGAATTCCTGAAGGATGGGAGGGCAAATTTTGGGGTACAACAATAGGGTTGCTTACCAAATCAATGGTAAGACAACAATGTCAAAGGAATAGAAAATGCACAAGAAAGATATTTGAGTAGGTAGATTACTTCTTGTTACTTGCTCTATTTTCAAACAACTATCCTTGCTATTTTCAAAACAAACACACACATTTTCAAACATTTTGCAAACATTAAAAACATTTTCAAAAAGACAAACATCTTTGTATACATTCTTACGAACGAGAATCATTACAAAGATTACCTAAACGAATGGCCTCTTTTACAAAATACTTCCAAAAACCACACAAAGCACAATTTCAAAACAAAAAGCAAGTGATCTAGCAAGTAACTAAGAGCCCATGGAAAACCATGGATGAAAAGGGTGCTAATACCTTCCCTTTTCATAATCTACCCCCCGAACTCAAGAAACAATCTCAAAGGTCTTTCCTGTGCTTTTTCACCTTTCCTTTTGGATAAAAGAAAAGTAGGTGGCGACTCTTGCTTACCGCAACAATTGCAATCAATGGCAAAACCCTCAAGTCAGTTCTCCCACCGTATCACAGAACTGGCGACTCTGCTGGGGAATTTAATAAAAGTGGGGTTACCTTAGGGCTAGGTCACATTTATTTGCTTACATTGTTTGACTTGTATGCTTTACATTATGGTTCTTTGTTTGGGTTTGAAATCCTCTACCCGGATTTGGGATACATTATAGGTAAATAGCAATACGTTATGGAAATTGTGCGGGGTATATCGACATGGTCTAAGCAATAGCTATGTTAGTGTTACATATTTGTGGTTACTGGTAGCCTTTGAGTTAATCAAAGAGAATACGGGGCCGCTGAGTGATGTCATGAAGCACTAATGAACTTCTAGAACCCTTTACTTGACCAACTTGGCCTTTAGGATGTAGTGAGATGACCGGCTTTGGTGCAGTCCGAAGTTGGTAGATACTCGATACTACACTCATTGAGGATTGGTTTCTTGGGATATTTCGGTCTCTATTAAAGAGGCTTGAGCTGAAACAATAACCAAGGAAACAATCTGGTGATATTGAGCTCCTTAGAACCCGGTTACTATTACTAGGACATGTTTAAGCCAACTAAACTTCAAGAGGGTATTTACCTATAAAACCCCATAGATTCCTAAACTAAGAACCTGTTTGTTTTGCTTGTATATGCATACTTGTACATAACATCATGGACATCATGAGCATCATATGCATCCACTAACCATTTTAAGGATTTTGGAGATTCACCTTTGTTCTTGTTTTGTAGGATAAGGATTCACTTCGCAGGAAAACTATCCAAGTCAACCTTGTAAGAATTCCTCCACAACTCAAGGAGCTAGTTTCAAGGATCCCTAAGAACTCTCCATTCACAGAGAGGCATGGTCTTCTACTCAAATTGGTCACCTCCAATACAGATGAGGATATGATGAAGGTGCTCTTCCAGTTCTTTGATCCTTTGCACCATTGCTTCACATTTCCTAACTATCAGATTGTGCCTACTTTGGAAAAATTCTCTCAACTCTTGAGGATTCCCATTCTCAATCAACTACCTTTCAACAGTAAGGAAAGAGACCCAAAGCTGTAAGAGATTGCTCAAGCTCTGCACTTGCACTCATCTGATGTCACAACTCATTGGGAAACCAGAAGTGGTGTCAAAGGATTCTTAGCAAAGTTCTTGTTTGAGAAAGCCCAAAGCTGTTGGAATTCCTTAGACTTGCAAGCTTTTGAGGAAATTGTGGCTCTTCTTATCTATGGGATGGTCTTGTTCCCCAATCCTGACTAACTCATATATGTGAGTGCCGTCAAAATCTTCATGTCACGTAATCCGGTGCCTACATTGCTAGGGGATATCCTACACTCTTTTCACACTCGCACAATGAGGAAAAGAGGTGTCCTTATGTGTTGCACTCCTCTCCTGGAAAGATGGTTTATTTCTCATCTTCCCCAATCAGTCTTAAAGAATGAGCAAGGATTAAGGTGGTCACAAAGGTTAATGACGCTCAAACATTCAGATATTCATTGGTGCTCTCGATCCAAAGAGAATGTTATCATTGTTGACCGTTGTGGGGAATTCCCTAATGTCCCTCTACTTGGAATTAGGGGAGGCATCACCTACAACCCGTGCTTAGCTCTAAGACAATTTGGTTATTCCCGAAGGGATGGACCGCATGAGATGCTAATTCAAGGATTGGTATTCGACTATGACCACGACGATCAAGGTCTTCGCCAGAGATTCATCCGAGCTTGGAGGATGCTAAACAAGGTGGATAGCAAGACTTTGGGACACAAGAATTCCATCCCCCTTGAGCCTTACCTCAAGTGGATACGAACCCGCGCTCAAAGTCTTGTGATGCCTTATCCTTCCATTCTCCCGGTGATCATTGAGCCTGTTAAGGAAGGAGAAGTTCCATACACTATCCTACATCCTGACATGCCCACATCTCTTGAAGACCTACAAAGGGATTGGATACAGCTCAAAGGAGAGTGAGATACTTTCGAAGCCCAATTCTACGCAAGCGAGAAGAAGGTTTTGGAACTCACTAGGCTACTTCATGAGGAGCCGACTCTAAATGCCTACATAGCACCAAAGAAGATGCGCACTACTTTTTTATCTTAGAGTTCTGTATTATTTTGCCCAAGGGGAATTGATGTACTCAACCTCTATTTTATTAATATAACGTGTGTTTTCTTTTTGTCTAAAACGAATTTGAATCTTTAAAATCCGAAAACATTGCATGTGTACATATCATTCATCATAACATAAACATGCCTTTTTCAACGAGTTTCCTCATCTCTCTACTATTTATTTCAGTATGATGGATCTCGAACAGACAGTCAAAGATCTTCAAGTTTAAAACATGCAGTTTCAACAGTTACTCATGACCCTAGCCAAGGGGCAAGATGAGTTGAAGACTCTGTTAGCTGAATAAAGAAAGAAGAAAACAAATAAGGCCACTGGGGTTTTGAACATGGGGAGAAGGTTTCAGGGACAGACTAGAAGAACCTTGAATTTTGCAACCACTCCCGGGGAAGGAGAAGGGAAAGGAAAAGAAACAGTGGTTCCGTCAGAATCTGAAGAGGAGGAAGAAGAGGAAGACTACTCCGAGGAACAGTATCCTCTAGTAGATGATAAGTACAAACATCTTGAAGAGCGTCTGAGTGCTATGGAAATACAGAAAGTGCCAGGTCTAGACTTTGAAGAATTGGGACTAGTGTCGGGAATTGTGATCCCACTAAAGTTCAAAGTTCCATTTTTTGAAAAGTATGATAGGGTGTCATGTCCTAAGATGCACCTCCGATCATATGTGAGAAAGATCCAACCGCACTCCGCCGATAAAGACTTATGGGTAAATTTTTTCCAAGATAGCCTATCTGGAACACAACTCGATTAGTTTTACCAATTGGTAAGGGCCAACGTCCATAATTGGGAAGATCTTGCCGCAGCTTTCTATAAGCAATATCAATATAACGCTGATTTGGAACCTACCTGTACTCAACTTCAGAGTATGTATATGGCTTCTAATGAGGGTTTCAAGGATTGCGCGCAAAAATGGAGAGATCTAGCTAGGAGAGTGCAACCCCCTTTGTCTGAAAGGGAGTTGGTGGATATGTTCTTAGGCACTATATCGGGTCCTTTCTTCAACCATCTGATTGGAAGCTCATCCGTAGGATTTACTGAGTTAATACTGACCGGAGAAAGGGTGGAAGCTGGCATAAAAAGTGGAAAAATTTAGAAGGATTCATCTGCCTCTACAGCCGCGAGGAAGCCTTTCATTGGGAAGAAGGAGGTATCTGCTATTTATCCATAAAGGAACCAGGGGAGAGCTGAGAGCCGACCAACAGTGGGGGCCATTATGATCCCAAAGCCTACATCTGATCAACCAAGAAGTAACCAACCGAGGGTGGAAAGGCCAGTCCGACAATTCACTAGAATCAATATGACTCTAGCCCAGGTTTTACCATATCTTATGAAGTCCAATTTGACAACTCTGAAGGAAGCTCCAAAAAACCCCAACACAGCGTCCCCTCATTATCACCCAAATGCCAGATGCGCATATCATTCTGAAAGTCCAAGTCATGACACTAACAACTGTTGGGCCTTGAAAAACAAAATTCAAGACCTTATAGATGCAAAAGAGATTGAGTTTGATGCACCCGAGAAGCCAAACGTCATTTCTGCTCCTATGCCTAGGCATGGTCACAACACAAATGCTATCGAAGAAGATTTGTTTGCTACCACAGTTGATGAACTCTTGACTCCACTCCCAATCATTAATATAAACTTGTTGAAAGCTGGTGTATTCCTGGGTTGTAATGAAGACTTCCATCTTTGCTTATCCTCACCAACTCATTTCCTTTTGTTGAAAATAGGCATTCAACGCTTGATAGACAACCAAGAGATTATGTTTGAAAGTACTCCTGTTTCACCTGTTCCTGTTGAAGACGTTTCAATCATAACCATCTCCGCCAATTCTTCCAGGGTCCCCAAAAGACCCGTTAGGATTACATCAGTTCCAAAAAATACTCCTCTTATAATCACAATGCCCGGGCAGGTCCCGTATGAATCAGACAAAACAGTACCGTGGAATTATGATGGAGACATCTACTACCATGGTATCAAACAAGATGGGCTGGCCGCCGAAGATACGAGCTCCAAAGAAGAAAACTACGACATTAGAAATATTGCCGGAACCAGTAAGATTACCCGAAGTGGTAGAATCTTCTCTCTAGAAATTGCCCCCCAAAGGCAGTTTTTGGACCTGTGGCTGCTCCAAAGGTTACTTCCGTACCAATAATCATATTTGCAAGTGCTCCTATTAACAAAGACGACACAACCCCTACTGTTATCCCTACCAACACTTCTACTAATGAAACTCGAGGAAAAAGTATTTAAGAAGAGCCTGTCCGGATGAAGGCTTAACCACTGACTATCCCCGAAACCTCCAAGAAGGAAATGGAGGAGATCCTGAGAATAATAAAGAAGAGCGACTACGACGTAGTGGAACAGTTGGGGCAAACTCCCTCCAAAATCTCCATGCTAGCATTGTTGTTGTGTTCCGAAGCACATGCGAAAGCCCTGGTGAAATTCCTAAAGACAACCCATGTGCGTAAAGAGACATCTGCTGACCAATTTCAAGATTGTGTGGCCAGCTTGACAACTGATAACGGCCTAGGTTTCTCTGATGCTGATCTGACACCAAGGGGAAGAAAGCACAACAAGGCATTGTATGTCTCTGTGGAATATAGAGGGACAACCCTAGCCCATGTCCTAGTGGACACTGGCTCATCTTTGAATGTTTTACTGAAGAAAGCTCTCGACAAATTGGACTATGAAGGACTGACGTTGAAACCCAGTAACATAGTCGTGAGAGCGTTTGATGGCTCAAAGAGGATGTTCCACGGGGAGGTGGATATCCCCATAAAAGTTGGGACTCAAACTTTCAACTCAACCTTCTATGTAATGGACATCCGCCCCTCTTACTCCTCTCTGCTAGGACAGACATGGATCCATAATGCTGGTGCTGTCACCTCCACACTACATCAGATGCTGAAATACCCGGTCCATGGAAATATTATCACTATCCATGGAGAGAAAGAGTATATGATTAGCCACCTCAATTCTTTCCGGTATGTGGAATTGGACGGTGAATTCATTGAAACTCCTTTTCAACATTTCGAAGAAGTCTCTCAAGAGGTATCAGTAACCAATATGGTGTCCCAGATCCTTAATATTACAAGACCTCCGCTCCAGATGTCATCTCTAAAGGACGCTAAGGCAGTAGTATAGGAGGGTGGATGCACCATCTGGGGGCAACTTCCGGATATTCCATACAAATCTGAAAAGTTTGGCTTAGGGTTTACTTTAAGTGCTCAGAAGGCTGTGCGTCGTGCCCGTGCTGGAGGGCCACCCCTGAAGATTAGCAACCGAGAGGTCAATGCAGTGGAAGATGGTGAAGAGGATTGCAGCTTGGAGGATTGGATATTTCCTACTGTCAATGGAGGACTTCACAATTGGGAAGCCAGAGACTTTGTCCCAATAACTTTCATCCCTCAGTAATTTATCTTTTACATTTCTGTTGGACTTGTAATATTCACAAAAAATTCGCACATTTAAAACCTTGTGTCTTGTCCGAGGCACAATGGTCCATTTGTAAGGGTTTTTTATTTCATCTTCATATGACATTTAATGAATCATGGAAGTTTTTCACATACAAACTTTTGTGCTCATTTTCTTTCTTTTACATTTTATTCTTTAAGGATGGCTATACCCTTACACACACCCACACTCACAAATGCAGGTACCTCTCCATTCCAGATCCCATGGGTAACGATACTGCTATGGCCTTTTGCGACTCTGAGGATCTAATCTACCAAGCCGAAGACGACGGTGAGGAAGATTTTGAAGTACCAGGAGAATTGGCCAGACTACTACAACAAGAGGAAAGAGCTATTCAGCCTCATGAGGAACCGATGGATACAATCAACTTGGGTACCGAGGAGGATAAAAAAGAAATCAAGGTAGGTACCAATCTAGAGCCGAGTGTCAAAGAACGTCTGATTCAGCTATTGCATGATTATGTTGAGATCTTTGCTTGGTCATACGAAGACATGCCAGGACTTGATATATACATAGTGGTACATCGTCTGCCAACAAGAGAAGACTGTCCACCAGTAAAACAAAAAGTCCACCGCATGAGACCTGAAATGTCGGAGAAGATCAAAGCGGAAGTCATGAAACAATTCAATGCTGGATTCTTGGCTGTCACTTCCTACCCCCAATTGGTTGCCAACATTGTTCCCGTGCCTAAAAAGGACGGCAAAGTACGAATGTGCATGGACTATAGAGATTTGAATAGGGCCAGCCCTAAAGATGATTTTCCACTCCCCCACATAGATATCCTGGTTAACAATACGGCGCAACACAAAGTGTTTTCTTTCATGGACGGATTCTCAGGTTACAACCAAATCAAAATGGCACCTGAGGACATGGAGAAAACTACATTTGTCACACAGTGGGGCACATTCTGCTACAAGGTGATGCCATTCGGACTGAAGAATGTTGGGGAAACCTATCAGCGCGCCATGGTAGCTTTGTTTCATGACATGATACATCATGAAATAGAGGTCTACGTAGACGATATGATAGCCCGATCACAAACAGAAGAAGAGCACTTGGATCACTTGCAAAAGTTGTTTTAAAGATTGAAGAAGTATAAGCTAAGATTGAATCTAAACAAGTGCACATTCGGAGTACGGTCCGGTAAACTCCTAGGCTTTGTCGTCAGCAACAAAGGTATTGAGGTCGATCCCGCCAAGGTTAAAGCAATACAATAAATGCCTGCTCCTCGTACTGAGAAGGAAGTCAGAGGATTCTTGGGACGCCTGAACTATATTGCCAGATTCATTTCTCACCTAACAGCTACTTGTGAGCCAATCTTCAAACTATTTAAGAAATATCAAGTAGTCAAATGGAATGATAAATGCCAGACTGCTTTCGATAAAATCAAAGAGTACCTACAAGAGCCTCCTGTTTTGATGCCACCAGTCGAGGGAAGACCATTGATCATGTATTTGACTGTTTTAGAAAACTCAATGGGGTGTGTATTGGGGATGCATGACGAGTCTGGCCGAAAAGAGCACGCTATTTATTACCTGAGCAAAAAGTTTACCAACTGTGAAACCAGATATTCACTGCTCGAGAAAACTTGCTGCGCTCTGGCATGGGCTGCTCGCTGGCTAAGACAGTATATGCTGACTCATACCACTTTGTTGATATCTAAGATGGATCTGATAAAGTACATCTTCGAAAATCCTGCTCTGCCTGGAAGGATAACTAGATGGAAGATGATCCTAACAGAATATGACATACAACATACTACCCAGAAGGCTATAAAGGGCAGTGTGCTAGCAGATCATCTTGCCCATCAAGCTGTAGAAGATTATCAGTACATGAAGTTTGAATTCCCGGATGAAGACATCATGACATTAGACAACTGTGAAGAAATTAGACCATATAACGAACCTGAACAAGGATCTCGATGGACCCTGTTCTTTGATGGGGCATCCAATGCACTTGGTAATGGTATCGGCGATGTACTCATATCTCTGGAAGGGTGTCATACTCCCTTTACTGCCAGAGTTTGCTTCAACTGTACAAACAACATGGCAGAGTACGAAGCATGCATCTTTGGTCTCAGAGCTGCCATAGACTTGGGAATCAAATCTTTAGATGTATTCGGAGATTCAGCTTTGGTCATCAGTCAGATCAAAGGGGAATGGGACACTAAGAACATTTTGAGAAGATTACCTTCGAGCATTTCCCGTGAGAAGAAAATCAGCTAGCAGACGCTCTAGCCACAATGTCATCTATGTTTAAACTTAATTGGGATAACGAGACTCCCCAGATCACCATCGAATGAATGTATGAACCAGCACACTGTCACGAGATTAATACTGAAGAAATAATGGACCAGCCTTGGTTTCATGAAGTCAAGAGGTATCTCGAGGCTCAAGAATATCCAGAAGGAGCTTCAATCAATGATAAAAAGTTCTTAAGGAGATTTTCTGCTAAGTTCTTCCTTAGTAATGGCATCCTGTACAAACGCAATCATGACTCCATTTTGCTTCGATGTGTGGATAAGGTTGAAGCTGAAAAGATCATGGCTGAATTACATGAAGGTACTTTTGGCACTCACTCCAATGGGAATACGATGGCGAAGAAAATCTTACGGGCAGACTATTATTGGTCTACCATGGAAGCAGCTTGCTATCAACACTCTTGAACCTGTCATAAGTGCCAAATTTACGCTAACAAGGTGCACGTACCTCCGGTTCCTCTGAATGTCTTGACGACTCCTTGGCCCTTTGTTATGTGGGGAATTGATATGATTGGAGAGATCAAACCCACAGCCTCCAATGGACACCGCTTCATCCTAGTGGCCATTGACTATTTTACCAAATGGGTCGAAGCAGCTTCCTACGCTTCCGTTACTAAGAATGTTGTTGCCCGCTTCATCAAGCAAAATCTCATTTGCCGGTACGGTATCCCGAAAAGTATCATCACTCACAATGGTACGAATCTTAACAAGACTATGATCACCACTTTGTGCGATCAATTCAAGATTCAGCACCACAATTCTTCCCCCTATCAGCCAAAGATGAATGGTGCTTTCGAAGCTGCGAATAAAAACATTAAGAAGATCATATAAAAGATGACAGTCACATACAAAGACTGGAATGATATGTTACCATTCGCTCTCCATGGGTACTGTACCATGGCCCGCACGTCAACTGGGGCAACACCCTATTCTTTGGTTTACGACATGGAGGCTGTCTTACCTATTGAGGTTCAGATCCCCTCTCTAAGGATTCTGAAGGATGCAGGTTTGAGTGAAGACGATTGGATCCAAACTCGACTTGATCAACTGAACTTAATTGATGAAAAGAGACTTACTGCTATTTACCATGGTCAAATGTATCAAAAACAGATGATCAAGGCCTTCAACAAGAAAGTCAGACGCCAAGTATATCAAGTTGGGGATCTAGTGATCAAACATATCATCTTGCCACAAAGTGATCCCATAGGCAAATGGACTTCTACCTATGAAGGACCATTTGTAATCAAGAACATATTCTCCGGTGGGGCGATGATCTTAACCACCATGGACGAAGACGACCTGCCTCACCCTGTGAACGCGGACATAGTCAAAAGATACTATGCATAAGAGACTCGCTAGGTTGACACACCTAGGCAAAACAAGGGCATCCCGGCGAACCAAAAAGGTTCGGGCAAAAATTAGGGATAAAATATAAAAAATCTGTACACCCGACAAGTTAAAAACCCGAAAGGGCGACTTGGGCAAAAAAGGGTTTCCCGGTGGACTGAAAACCCGAAAGGGCGGTCCAGGAAAAATTTAGGGAATTAAAGCGTATGACTATGTCCCGTCGGATCACTTAACGGACAACATTTGACTTCCACTGACAAACTCAGAGTTTCTGATCAATTCAATCATCTTTGGACGAAGCAACAAATAGACAAGATGCTCAGAGATACGAAGGCTATAGCAGAATGGGAACCCCATGGGATTATTACACATAGCTATCTTTCTTTGTATAAATTTTTCTTGTTTTTATGGCACCATTCTCTTACTATAATGATTGCCTCCTTTGTACAAAATATTTATTTAAAATCAATACAAAGATACCCCTTTGAAAGTGCAAAAAAAAAACTATTTGTCTTTTCTTTATGATTGTGTTTTGTTTGCAAAAACGTCCAATGATTCATTGATGAACATATGCATTTGAACATAATTACTGTTTACAAATAAACAAAATGAGAAAGATAATTACTGATAGGTTGAAAGGATAGGAAAACGTCTCTAGGCTATTCCATAAGCAATCCCCACAGTACGTCATTTAGATCCCCAGCGGAACAAATTTCAAATTATTAATCCCCAGTAGAAATCGTCAGATTTGTCAAGATTCCCCGAGAAAATCTTACAAGCAGTACATGGCATTTCCCTAAAAACAGAATTTACTTCTCTCAACAAGAGTTCGTCAGTACTTCAACTCTAAAGACATGAAAGTTCAACATATCCCCGGCAGCTCTCAAGGATTTATTTTCCTTAATCAGACAACAATACAGTAAATCAGCTTACATGCGCATACATTGCATCCACATATCATAAACATTGATAAAGAAAATACATTGCATCATACATTTCATGAAACATAACTTTGTATTTCAGCTAACATTTCACCCTTTTCAGGACAAGATTGATAACTACCATTAACAATATGCAATCATGATACAGTTCAGATACGCTCCAGACACGGATGCCATTCTGATACTTATTCAGATTTCAAGTTCAGATACAGTTCGGATACGCTCCAGACACGGATTCCATTCTGATACTCATTCAGATTTCAAGTTCAGATACAGTTCGGATACGCTCCAGACACGGATGCCATTCTGATACTCATTCATATTTCAAGTTCAGATATAGTTCAAATATGCTCTAGACACATACGCCATTATGATACTCATTATTTCAGCTTACAACTTATAGTTCAATAAACATTTTTGGATGGCATCTACAAGCCCATCTCCAACAAGATTTTATCACCTCTCCAAATGGCATCTTTAAGCTCATTCCCACAACTACACATCGTCGAGTGCAAATTTATGGGCACTCTAGTGTCCAATCATCTTTCACCTTCGAGTCACGAATGGCAAAACTTGCTAATCTAACTCTTCAAGTTTAAGAAGATTGAACAGGGGCAGCTGTTGTACCCCAAAATTTGCCCTCTCATTTATCAAGATTATCCTCACAAGATCTCTTTGACCCAAGACTGAAAATTAGTGTTTGAGTTTGCACAAGGATTCTTGGACTATCAATGCTTCATATAACTTTCAAACATCATTATGGACCCCTAAGATTACTCATGACAAGTTTCAATCCTTGAACCACATTATTGATCAGTCAATTGGACAGTTGACCTAAAAATCAGCTGTATTGGGGAAAAAGTCAACCATGGCCAATTTACAGTCAAACTTCATAATTTTTGATCAACATCAACATTTTAGACTCATATGTATCATTTAATCAAGTTTGGATTACAATTCCTCAAGAAATTTGATCAAATCATCAAAAGGGCAAAATGGTCAAAATTGGGGTTTTGACTGAGGAAGGGAAATTTCTAATTTTTGACCTAGCAAATGACCAATTGATTCGAAGCATGGTTTCAAGGGTTCATTTGTATCATCTTTACCTAATTACATGGTTCAAAATATTGCAAATCCATTGGATAGACAGATGAAATTTGCAGTCAACTAATCAAAAGTCAATTGTACACTAAAAAGTCAAACTTTGACTTTTTGGTCAAAATCAAGTGCCAAGGGTCACAATTCATTAAAACATGTCAAAATATGAAACTTGTTCATCAAGAAATCAAGGATTGAAGATCTTATTTTGAAATTTGAAAATTTCTTAACTTAGAAATTTTTCTAAGTATAGAAAATTTCTTATTTTTTCTCAACTTTAAGCCATTTTTTCACCATGATACAAGATGATTCAAAGGAAACTCCCAACATGAAAGTTGTAGATCTCCATGAAATATACAACTTTGCTTCACACATTTTCCCTAAAGATTCTTGGATCTCAAGATATAATTTTATGAATACATGCTCATGAACTAAAATAACTTAGTGAAATTTTGCCCAAATTTAGGCAGGTTTTTGACCCAACTTCATGGAAATTTTTCACCTAGTTCCAACGGGTATCTTGAAATGCATTTCAAAGATAAGTTATAGAGAACATTGCAAGATTTCCAAAATGTCCAAGAAATCCTTAAGATCATTTTTGAGCAGAGAGAATCAAAGAGATGAAGTTGGAAATTTCTCACTTTGAACTCAAGCCATTTCATGAAGAATAAATTTCAAATCAGTACCTATGCTGCCTAATCTATGCTTTGCAGGTCCCAAACTTGTTCCTCACTTCATAATTTAATGCTTACTCAGTTGACAAAGCTTTAATCCAAGCCCTAGAGTCTTTATCAAAGTTGTATTTCCATAAATGGCACAAAGTTGCCATTGTCATTTTGGAAAAGGTTCACTTTTGCAACTTTTCAATTCTTGAGCATTGAACATGTCTTCTATGCACACACAAGTACTACAGACCTAAGGAAACTTGTATAGAACTCATACCAACTCCAAGAAATCAAGTACAAACATGTAAAAACTTGTCCCTTCACTTTGCTTCAAAAGCAAGAAAGTATGCAAAAAGGCTAGGATTGAAAAATCTGTTGAAGAGCTGACTTGAAACTTTTTCCATACTAATATACAAACACATTACAACTAGAAACACGATTGAAAGAGGCCTAAAACACTCAAACACTCCATATCACCAAAAAACTATCAAAAACTTGCAGTTTGTGCATAAGCATAACAATCCATCATTTGGCTCGTGCGTTTCAATTTTCAATCATCCAAACACTTTACCTACTCGATATCTAAGTGATCCAGACCATCATCCCTGCATTGTAACTCCTTCTCCTTCATCTGCCATTTTTGTTTTCCAAGCTTGCAGGTTGACTTGGATAGAGAGTTTTAGACACTTTCAAAGCAAGGTAAGGGTTGGAACACACTCAGGGAAGTTCGAGCAAGCTAAAGCAACCTTCGGGCCTTCCTAAATCTCACTCAAAATCCATTCACGATCTCAGTTGAAAGAGGATTGGGCCTCAAAGCTGGGCCTTATGTTTTTTTTCTAACATCCACCTCCTGATTACTCAGGATACCCCTGGCCCATTTATTTTCAATTATTTATTTTATTTTGTTTTTACTTCATGAAATATTCTTTTCTTAAATATTATAAAATCATAAAAAATATAAAATTGATAAACTTTATATTTTGTTTATTTTATATTATTTTCTCATAAAAAAATATTTTCACTTAGTTATATATTAACTATTTTTCTTAATAAACTTGTAAATATAATAGATTTATTTTAACTATTTTTATTCCCTTTTTTTATTCATAATTATAAATATTTATTTTGACATATAAAAACTAAATATTTTCATAAGATATTATTTAATATTTTGAATATAAAAAATAAATTAAAATAATACATAAGAACTTTATTTTCTTTCAAACTAGAAATTAGGGTTAACTCTTTTTAAGATATAATTCTTTTTTTTATATATTTTTAGGATTAGGTTAAAATTCCTTTTCACATGAAAAATAAAACAAAATATTTTCTTGCATGTATATAATATTGCATATTTAAATATTGTATTTGTTTATTCCAATATTCGTACAAATTCGATTTGGTTGTAATAGCTTATTTCAATTTACATTCTTGCAAATCCCCATTCAAATTTGTATTCCCCCCCTCCCATAAATTGTTGTAATAGCTTAGTAATATTTATATTACGCAATTTACCGCTTTACATGCCATGTTAGTAATTAGGGTTTGTATGGCAAGATCAAAACAAAACAAATAGAAAACCCTAATACAAGACAAAATCAAGGCATGAAAGTAACACACTTGCACACAAGCATCTTTAGGGTTTCACCACTTGGTTGCCTTATACAAAAATGGCCATATTATGCATGCGAAGTATCTTGGCAAAACAAACAAATATAAGATCATAGTCCCTCGATGACGCTATTCTAAAGTTGCCTTACAAAATGATCTTGGTCCCACAAAAATGCTAAGATATTTTGCAACATTGCTAATCATGGTTATACAATGACCCACGCCCGTCCCGTTTACATCCAAAGATAGGGTTGCTTACCAAATCAATGGTAAGACAACAATGTCAAAGGAATAGAAAATGCACAAGAAAGATATTTGAGTAGGTAGATTACTTCTAGTTACTTGCTCTATTTTCAAACAACTATCCTTGCTATTTTCAAAACAAACACACACATTTTGCAAACATTTTGCAAACATTAAAAACATTTTCAAAAAGACAAACATCTTTGTATACATTCTTACGAACGAGAATCATTACAAAGATTGCCTAAACAAATGACCTCTTTTACAAAATACCTCCAAAAACCACACAAAGCACAATTTCAAAACAAAAAGCAAGTGATCTAGCAAGTAACTAAGAGCCCATGGAAAACCATGGATGAAAAGGGTGCTAATACCTTCCCTTTTCATAATATACCCCCCGAACTCAAGAAACAATCTCAAAGGTCTTTCATGTGCTTTTTCACCTTTCCTTTTGGATAAAAGAAAAGTCGGTGGCGACTCTTGCTAACCGCAACATTTACAATCAATTGCAAAACCCTCAAGTCATTTCTCCCACCGTATCACAGTTAGCCAGGTATAAAATCAAGGTCCAGTTCATGATCTCAATCCGATATTAAAAGCTTTATAAGGTTGGAGATAAGCCTGATACAAAATATCATAGATTCTTGGTTATCTCGATATAAAATCAAGGTGTCATACCCTAATTTTTACATCTAAGATTCAATCTATCATATCATTTGCATCTAACCCAAGACCACAAGCATGACAACCTCCTAACATTTACTCCTTTGGTTTAACCTTTGTGGGAGATCACCAAACACCCTTTATATTTCTTTTTGCATCTACGCTTGTTTATATTTTAACTTTGCTAACCTTATTCAAAATATAAAAAACATGTGTTGCTTTCTTTTCTTATTGTACAAGGTATGAACTTGCAATCAAGGGATCAAGATTGGTTTCTAAATTAGGGTTTTAGTTCCCAAGGTCAAAGTTTGGTCAACAAGGGGTCCACAAGAGCTCTTACTTCAAGGCATGACCTATAATCTTAAGTCATATTCATGTCAAGCTTCTTTCAACTTCATTTGGTCAAGAAAAGTTCAAGTTTGGTGCATGATTTCAAAGTTGATTCAAGTATGGATCATGTGTTTATTTCCATGTCATCTCCTTCCATTTATCAAGCAATCATCAAGATTATTCAAGGGACTGAGGAGGATTGCCGAGATTTAAAACCTTATCTGTAATTCAACCGAGACTAATTCAGTTGAGATTTAAGAACCGGTCAGCACTTCGACTGAGGGAAACATCTTCGTCGAGATCTAGGAACTGTCTGTACTTCAACGGAGGATAATTCAGTTGAGATTTAAGAACTCGTCCAAACTTCGACGGAGGAACTTTGCCGAGATTTAGAACCTTATCTGTAATTCAACCGAGGATAATTTAGTTGAGATTTAAGAACCGGTCAGTACTTCGACTGAGGGAAACATCTTCATCGAGATTTAGGACTTGTCTGTAATTCAACCGAGGATAATTCTATTGAGATTTAAGAACTCGTCCATACTTCGACAGAGGAACTTTTCCGAGATTTAGAACCTTATCTGTAATTCAACCGAGGATAATTCAGTTGAGATTTAAGATCCGGTCAGTACTTCGACTGGGGGAAACATCTTCATCGAGATTTAGGACTTGTCTGTAATTCAACCGAGGATAGTTCTATTGAGATTTAAGAACTCATCCATACTTCGACAGAGGAACTTTGTCGAGATTTAGAACCTTATCTGTAATTCAACCGAGGATAATTCAGTTGAGATTTAAGAACCGGTCAGTAGTTCGACTTGGGTAAAAGCTTCATAGCTGAGAACTTAACTACATCCTTCTTGAAAAGTAAAGGTTAGCTGTATGAAATGCATGATATATATCGAACAATGATGTTCTCAAAATAAATTAGATTGTGTTGTATGATGCGTATATGCATGTATCATGATGTATGGAAATGTAATGTTTGTAGCTGGGGAAAACAAATCCCATATAGCTGCTGGAGAAAAGAGTTGAATTCTTCCTTTCCGCTGGGGATGGCGAATGAAGATGATTGTGAGGATAAACCTGCAGGAGAGGATAACTCCATTGGGGAATAAACTGATGAGGAGATTACTCTGTGGAGAAGAGATGTTCTACTGAGGATTCCACCGATAAATTCCGCTGGGGATGAATTACCGTTGCGGGTGATACCGAATCCTGTTGGGGATTGAATTTCTTGGTTGTGAAAGGAAAGAACTTCGTTGGGGATGACCTTTCAGTTGCGGCTTCATTGGGGATAACCTTTTAGACTCTAATGGGGATAATCCTTTGAGATCTGCTGGAGACAATCTTCCAAAGTCTACTGGGAATGATTCTCCAAATTCCAATGGGGAAGCTTTTTCAGACTGCACTGGGAAAAATTTCAAACTCCACTGGGGATATTTTGTACTCTGCCGGGGAATATTCTTATACTCCGCTGGGGAATATTAATACTGTCGGGGATATTAAGCCTTTTCGGTGTTGACGGTAGATAAACTCTGCTTGGGGAGGATATTACTGATTCATTTACAGTTGTAAGTCTCAGCTGGGGAGAGCTATCATTACTGTCTTACTCTGCGGGGAGTGAAAGTACCTCAGTCACATTCTTCAATTGAATCTACCTTGTACCTGGTGGATATAGCAACTGTAAAGCTTGGACAAGTCTTATTGCCCCCGTTTCTGATATCACCAGTAATCGTCTTTTGTTTCGTGTGTAAATATTCATGAGCAGCAATTAATGTCAAATGCATATATAAAAAATGAACATTGGACGCTCTTTGTAAAACAAAACAGAAAAAGGAAAAACAGTTTGAAATTTCTCTGAAAATGAATTGTATTTATTTTGAAGTTTGGCCTGTAAATATGCATTTTTGTACAAGAGGCTGACGTCCTAGTAAGAGAACGCCACCTAACAAATAGAATTTACACTATTTGTGAAAAAACTAAACAAAACAGCTATGTGAATGATCCCACTGGGTTCCAACTCTGCTATTGCCTTTATGTCCTCGAGCATCTCATCACTTTGCTACTTGGTTGAAGGTAGATCAGATTGATTAGTGTCGTCCGAGCTTGATAGTCGATACCGAAGTCTGGTCGCAAGGTGATCCAATTAGACATAGTGTTACGCTTTGATCCCTAATTTTTTCCTAGACCGCCCTTCTAGGTTTTCAGTCCACCGGGATACCCTTTTTTGCCCAAGCCGCCTTTTCAGGTTTTCTACTTGCCGGGTGTACAAATTTTTCTTTATTTTCATCCCTTATTTTTGCCCGAACCCTTTTGGTTCGCCGGGAAGCCCTTATTTTTTCCTGGGCCAGTCAACCTAGCGGATCTTTGATTATGCGTAGTATTTTTTCACTATGTCTGCATTGACGGGGTAAGGAAGGTCGTCACCATCTATGGTGGTTAGAATCATAGATCCTCCTGAGAAAATGTTCTTAACCACAAATGGCCCTTCGTAAGTAGGGGTCCATTTGCCCCTGGGATCACCTTGTGGCAGTATGATGCGCTTAATAACCAGGTCCCCAACTTGATACTCTTGTCTTCTAACTTTCTTGTTAAATGCTTTGATCATCCATTTTTGATACGTCTGACCATGACGAATAGCAGTAAGTCTCTTTTCATCGATTAAGTTCAGCTGATCAAGCCAGGTCTGAATCCAGTCATCTTCGCTCAAACCTGCGTCCTTCATAATCCGAAGAGAGGGTATCTGAACTTTAATGGGCAAGACTGCTTCCATTCCATAAACCAAGGAATATGGGGTTTCCCCTGTTGACGTCCGTGCTGAGGTACGGTACCCATGTAGAGCGAACGGTAACATCTCGTGCCAATCTTTGTATGTCACCATCATTTTCTGCACAATCTTCTTAATGTTCTTATTAACCGCTTCGACAACCCCATTTATCTTCGGCCAGTAGGGAGAAAAGTTATGATGCTGTATCTTGAACTGCTTGCAGAGCTCGGTGATCATCTTATTATTTAGATTTATACCATTGTCCGTTATGATCCTCTCTGGTACACTGTATCGACAGATCAGATTGTGCGGAATGAACCGTGCCACGACGTTCTTGGTTATAGTAGCAAAGGAAGTCGCTTCAACCCACTTCGTAAAGTAATCAATTGCTACCAAGATGAAATGATACCCGTTGGATCCCGTAGGTCTGATCTCGCCGATCATATCAATGCCCCACATTGCAAAAGTCCAAGGTGCCGTCAAGACATTCAGAGGTACTGGAGGTATGTGCACCTTATCAGCATAGACTTGGCACTTGTGACAGGTCCGAGAATGCTGATAACAGTAGGCTTCCATAGTGGACCAATAATATCCTGCCCGAAGGATTTTCTTTGCCATGGTGTGTCCACTGGAATGAGTCTCGAAAGTACCTTCATGTAACTCTACCATAATCCTTTCTGCCTCGTTCTTATCCACACATCGCAGTAAGGTTGAGTCATGGTTACACTTGTAAAGAATACCATTGCTGATGAAGAACTTTGCCGCGAACCTCCTCAGAAACTTCTTGTCATTAACAGATACACCCTCAGGGTATTCCTGAGCCTCAAGATACCTCTTCACCTCATGAAACCAAGGCTTATCTGCTACCTCTTCAGTCTCAATGTCATAGCAATGTGCAGGTTCGTCCAATCTTTCAATGATAATCTGGGGAGCTTCATTGTCCCAATTGACTTTGAACATAGAAGACATCGTAGCTAGCGCGTCCGCTAACTGATTCTCCTCTCTAGGGAAGTGTTCAAAGGTTATCTCCTCGAAGTGGGGAAGCAACGTCAATACATAATCCTTGTAAGGAATAAGATTTGGGTGTTTCGTATCCCACTCGCCTTTGATCTGACTGATCACGAGAGCAGAATATCCGAAGATACTTAGAAACTTAATCCTTAGGTCAATTGCTGCTCGAAGACCCATGATGCATGCCTCATACTCCGCCATATTGTTGGTGCAGTTGAAACATAGTCGGGCGGTGAATGGAGTATGAGAGCCTTTAGGAGATATGATCACGGCGCCAATGCCATTACCCAAAGCGTTTGAAGCTCCATCAAAGTACATAGACCATCGGGATCCTTCCTCAGGTCCTTCATCCGGTCCAGGTGTCTCACATTAAGTTACTATCATGATGCTCTCATCTGGGAATTCAAAGTTCATAGACTGGTAATAGTCCACTACCTGATGTGCCAAATGGTCTGCCAACACACTTCCCTTGATTGCCTTTTGGGTCGTGTATTGGATGTCATACTCAGTCAAGATCATCTGCCATCTTGCTATTCTTTCAGACAAGGCAGGCTTTTCGAAGATATACTTGATTGGATCCATCTTCGATATCAATAGAGTAGTGTGAGTCAGCATATACTGTCTCAGCCGACGAGCATCCCATGCCAAAGCGCAACAAGTTTTCTCAAGCAACGAGTATCGGGTCTCGCAGTCGGTAAACGTTTTGCTAAGTTAATAAATATCATGCTCTTTTCGGCCAGACTCGTCATGTTGACCCAACACGCACCCCATTGAATTGTCGAGTACTGTCAAGTATAAGATCAAAGGTCTCCCTTCAATTGGAGGCATCAAAATGGGTGGCTCTTGGAGATATTCTTTGATCCTTTCGAAAGCAGCCTGGCATTCATCGTTCCAACGTACTACTTGATCTTTCTTCAGTAGCTTGAAGATTGGCTCACAAGTAGCAGTTAGGTGTGAGATGAATCGGGCAATATAGTTCAGACGTCCCAGAAAGCCTCTAACTTCTTTTTCTGTTCGGGGATCTGGCATTTCCTGTATAGCCTTCACCTTTGCAGGATCCACCTGAATACCTTTATCGCTCACAACGAAACCCGACAGCTTACCAGATCTCACCCCGAAGGTGCACTTGTTCGGGTTTAACCTCAGCTTGTACAACTTCAATCTGTCAAATAGCTTCTGAAGATGGTCCAGATGTTCTTCTTCAGTCTGACATCTTGCAATCATATCGTCGACGTATACCTCAATCTCATGATGGATCATGTCATGGAATAAAGTGACCATGGCGCGCTGATACGTTGCCCCAACATTCTTCAATCCAAAAGGCATAACCTTGTAGCAAAAGGTACCCCATTGAGTAACAAAGGTTGTCTTCTCCATGTCTTCGGGAGCCATTTTAATCTGGTTATAACCGGAGAAACCATCCATAAAGGAGAAGACCTTATGCTGTGCCGTGTTGTCAACCAGAACGTCGATATGAGGTAGAGGGAAATCATCCTTGGGGCTTGCCCTGTTCAGATCCCTATACTCAACACACATTCGAACCTTACCATCCTTCTTCGGCACAGGAACCACGTTGGCAACCAACTGTGGGTAAGAAGTAACTGCTAGAAAACTGGCATCAAACTGCTTCATCACTTCAGCCTTGATTTTATCAGACATTTCTGGGCGCATTCGGCGGACCTTCTGTTTAACTGGAGGACAGTCTTCCTTGGTAGACAGGTGGTGAACCACAATATCGGTATCCAACCCAGACATATCTTCATAAAACCAGGAAAAGATCTCAACGTAGTCACACAACATCTGAATCAGCCGTTGCTTAACACTGGACTCCAGATTTGCATCGATCTTTACCTCTTTCTTGCCCACCTCTGTACCCAGATTCACTGTTTCCACTGGCTCCTCATGAGACTGTATGGCCCTCTCTTCCTGAAGTAACAGTCTAGCAAGTTCACCAGGCACTTCACAATCATCTTCACCTTCGTCTTCGGCTAAGTTGATCAGACTTTCAAAGTCATAACTGACAGTAGCAGGGTTGTTACCAGTGAGATCTAGAGTGGATGTAGACTTGTATATGTGAGTGTGTGTAAAATAGCTATTTTGCAATATATAATAAAAGAAAAACAAGGAGCGCAAAATTTGAAATCCAAGAAACGTCCAATGCTTTTATTAATGATATATGTAGATGACACACATAAAGCCCTCACAAATGAAGCCATGGTGCCCCGGGTAAGACACCGGGCCGTAAAGTTTAAAACATTGTCTGTTACAAATTCAAAACAAAAAGTCTCATTACTGGGTAACAAAAGAAATTGGGACGAAGTCCTTTGCCGTCCAATTGCTTAGTCCACCATCAGTAGTGGGGTAGATCCAACTGTCAAACTCAGACTTTTCAACATCGTCTTCAACGACATTTATTCTTGAATTGCTGATGAACAAGGGAGGTCTTCCGATCTGTGCATTCCGAACAACCCTTTAAGCTTCTGCAGTGAAACCCAAACCAAACTTGTTAGTCTTATGTGCAAAATCAGGGAGTTGGCCCCAATTTGCACACCCACCTTTCTCGATAATAACCCGGGCATCCTTAAAGGAAGCCATCTTCATTGGAGGATCTTCAACAACAGTCTCAGTTGATGCCAACGTCTGGGGAACCTCTTCAAAATACTGAAACGGGGTCTCAATGAACTCCCCGTCCATCTCTACATATCGGAAAGAGTTGAGGTGGCTCACCATGTACTCCTCCTCTCCTTGTACTGTAACAATTTTCCCCTTGACTGGATATTTTAGCTTCTGGTGGAGCGTTGAGGTTACTGCCCCAGCTTTGTGGATCCATGGACGACCCAGCAAACAAGAATAAGATGGACGAATGTCCATCACATAGAATGTAGATGCGAAAACCTGAGAACCAACCTTAATCAGAATATCCACTTCTCCGTGTACCATTCTCTTGGACCCATCAAAAGCCTTGACTACAATGTTACTCGGCTTCAGCTCAAACCCTTCACATTCTAACCAGTCTAGTGCTTTCTTGGGTAATACATTCAATGAAGACCCGGTGTCCACCAATACGTGAGCAAGAGTAGTGCCCCTGCATTCAATGGAGACATGCAGGGAGTCATTATGATTCTTCCCCTTAACAGTCAAATCAGCGTCGGAGAAACCCAACCCATTATCTGCTGTCAGACTAGCCACACAATCTTTAAACTGATCAGCTGATGTCTCTTGAGGTACGTGTGCAGTCTTTAGGAAAGCAATCAGAGCCTTGGCATGGGCTTCTAAACATAGTAATAGAGACAACATAGAGATTTTGGACGGGGTTTGCCCCAGCTACTCGACTACATTGTAGTTGCTCTTTTTGATGATCTTCAAAATTTCCTCCATCTCTTGTCTAGAGGCTTCAACAGTAATCGTCTTCGGTGCCTCCATCTGGGCAGGCTCACCGGTGGTCTCTTTGCCCCGAGCGTCAGCTGACTCAGCAACAGGGGTAAGAATTGGAATTTGAATAGGGACAGTAGCAGGTACACTGGCAGGTGTAATAACAATAGGCTTCCGGAAAGTTGGTAGAGAGATCTCAGGGGAGAAAAGTCTTCCGCTGCGGGTGACTTTGGCAGGTCCAACAATATGGCTGACATCAGTATCAGCCTCTTCGGCACTCAAGTCTTGCTTTACTCCGTGATAATAAACATCAGCCCGTAATTCCACAGGACAACTTTATTGGATGTATAGGGGATAGGCCCAGGAACAATGATGATCAATGGTGCAATTCTTAGAATAGATGTAATTCTAACAAGCTTTCTCGAGGAAGCCTTGGAAGAATTGTCGAAAATGGTGATTATAGCAACTTCTTCAGCAGGAACCAAAGGAACAACAGTCTTTTCAAACATAATTTCTTTATTGTCCATCAGGTGTTGGACACCTGACTTCAAAAGAGGGCAACCGGTAGGTAGGACGGAACACATACGGCAACCTTCATTACAGCCCAGAAACAAACTGGCTAACAGAAGGTTCTTCTTCACAGTTATCAAGGGAGTAACAATGTCTCTCACAGAAACCACAAACGAGTCTTCATCTACAACATTTACTCCATGCTTGGACATAGGAGCAGTCACAACATTAGGTCTTTCAGGTGCTTCGAACTCAATCTCCTTCGCATCAATCAAGTCATGTACTTTGTTCTTTAAGACCCAACAGTTATCCGTGTCATGCCCCGGGCTACCAGAATGAAAAGCACAACGGGCATTCAGATCATACATGGGTGATGCAGTGTTGGGAGTCTTCGGGGCCTCCTTCAGAATCACCAAGTTGGTTTTCAATAACTGTGGCAGAATTTGGGATAAAGTCATGTTGAGATGATTGAATTGTCTTCGATGTCTCTCGGCCCTTGGCTGATTGTTGCACTGAGGAGCAACAACAGGTCTTGAAATAACAACCGCATTAACAGCTTGGCGGTGTTCAGGTCTATTATGGCTTTTTGAATTGTAAATATCACTGGACTCTTTCTTAAAAGGCTTCTTCTCGGTGCTTGATGAAGCACCCTTCTGTATCTAGCCAGATTTGATACCGGCCTTAATCCTCTCCCCGATCATAATCAGCTCCGTGAACCCGGATGAAGAACTTCCAATCAGATGGTTGAAATACGGACCAGACAAGGTCCCCAGAAACATATCTACAAGCTCCCGATCAGCCAAGGGTGGTTTCACTCTACCAGCAAGGTCCCTCCACTTCTGAGCATAATCTTTGAAACCTTCACCCGCACCCATGGACACACCCTGGAGTTGGGTACGCGTGGGAGCGAGGTCGGCATTGTATTGGTACTGCTTGTAGAAAGCAGCGGCCAAATCTTCCCAATTACGGATACTAGCTCCTTCTAGCTGGTAAAACCATTCAAGCTGAGTCCCTGAGAGATTGTTTTGAAAGAAGTGGATCCAGAGGTTCTTGTCAGCGGTGTATGGCTGAATCTTCCTGACATACGAACGGAGGTGTAGCTTTGGGCAAGAAACCCCGTCACATTTAGCGAAGGCTGGTGCTTTGAACTTGTGGGGAATCACCACCCCAAATGACAAACCCAAGTCTCCAAAGTCTAGACCAGGCACTTTCTGAATTTCCATCGCGCTCAACCGGTCTTCCAATTATTTATATCTATCCTCGGCCGGAGGATACTGGTCTTCATCAAAGTCGGTCTCGTTGTCTGAAACCACAGGGCTAGGAGCCCTCCTTTCTTCCTGATTATCTCCCCCTCTAGATGAGTGGGTCAAATCAACCTCTTCTCGTAAATCGTTTCCGAATCTGCGACCCATATTAAATAAGACCGTCTTCTTCCTCTTCTTCTTCTTCTCTTTCAAGATAAGGGCCTTTAGATCTTGCTGACCCCTAGCCAAACTCATGAACAATTCCTGGAACTGGGCGTTTTGAGCTTGTAGATATTTGATTGCTTGTTCAGTTGATGGTTCAGAAGACATGATGCTGAAATAAACAGCAAAGAAGATAAGAGACCTGTAGGGGTACCTGTTATGAGGTGCATGGGAATGATATGCGCATGATATGATTTCAAAGACTTTAGGGATTCAAATTCGTAAACCACAATGAAACACACTTTTATTAGATAAACTTTGAAATTCAATTGTTCAACAGATGCCTTTAAGGCGTTACAAGAAAGAAAAAAAACTGAAAAATAAATCAAAACTAAAAATAATCAAAGAGGCAATCAGTGCTCCCATGGTCGTTTCTTGTCGGTGCGGACATAGTCATTGAGGATCCGCTCGTTCTCCAGCTGTCTTGTCAACTTCTGAATTTTCTGCTCTTGCTCGTGATACTTTTCTCTGTAAGTATCCTGCTCTTCTCTCACCTGCATCCAAGATATCTTTAATGCCCCAATGGCAGTAGGCATGTATGGATGGAGGATTGTAGGAGGAACCCCTTCTTCATCAGCAACCTCAACAATTATAGGCAAGACGGCTTCATACGGCATTCCCAGTTTTTGGGCACGGATTCGAACCCATCAGAGATATGGCTCCATCGGAAGAGAAGTCTTCGCACCTAACTCATGTGGATCAGACCGGTGGACTCTATCCCAAGCTCGTATGAACCTGCGACGCTGCTCGTCACTATCCCCTTGGAAATAAAAGACAATGCTCGGCATCAGTAACTCGTGAGGTCCTTCCCTCCTGGCTCGCCCAAACTGACGTAAGGCCAAACACGGATTATAAGTGATCCCTCCATTGGTTCCTATAAGTGGGACATTGGGGTATTCCCCACATCGATCAATAACAGCCACATCTTCCATGCCCTTGATAGTCTAAATGATGTCATTATGAGAGAGAGACATAATCCTGTAGGCCCAGCCCATGCCTTCCTTGTTCTTCAGAACTGATTTGGGGAGGTGAGAAATAAACCACCTCGCCAGCAATGGAGCACAACACATAAGGGTTCCCTGCTTCCGAGTAGTACGAGCATAAAGAGAATGAAGAATGTCACCCAAGAGAGTGGGTACAGGATTACCGGATATGAAAATCTTCACTGCATTCACGTCGACGAAGGAATCCGAGTTAGGAAACAACACCAAACCATATATGAGAAGAGCCAGAACATCTTCAAATTCCTGGAAGTCTAGACTGTCCCAGAACTGATTAGCCTTACCAACCAAGAATTTAGTCAAGAAGCCCTTTGTTCCACTTCTAGTCTCCCAATTAGCCATTACCTCAACCTTTGTCAGATGGAGGGCTGAAGCAATCTCTTCCGGTCTAAGAATTTTCTCCCAACCTGTGAACGGGGTCTGCTCCTGAATAGAGATACCAAGTAGATCAGAGAACTCTTCCAAGGTAGGGACCAACTGGTAGTCCAGAAAAGTAAAGCAATGGTATAGTGGATTAAAGAACTGGACTAAGACACTCATCATCTGTTCGTCCAATTTGGAAGTGACCAAACCAAGAAGGTGCCCATGTCTTCTGATAAAGGAGGTAGTATCTGAAACCTTTGCCACCAATTCCTTAAGCTGAGTGGGAATTTGGGCAAAGTTGATCCGAATGGTGTTTCTACGCATGGGTGCCATGACCTATAAAATAGAACAAAGATGAATCCCTCCTGTCTTTGAAATAGGTTAGTCCAATACAAGATGCATGCAATGTCATGATGTCATGATGTCATGATGTCATGATAGAAAACACACCACAAGTATCCACAAACAGCAAACATGGTAAAGGCACACAAGTCACACAGAGAGCCCTTAGATTTCAGGCTGGCAAGGAGTCTAGGTACTACCCTCTTTCAGTTCAGTTGGTTCAAACCTATCCTAAAAATAGTAACCGGGTTCTAGAGGATCTCAATATCACTGACCACTCTCGATCGGTCATAATTCCAGTTTAGCAACCTTTTCTTGCAGCCGAAATCATCGCGAGAGTTTAGTCTCAATGAGTGTAGCATACTGCTACTGTTCTATGGCCAAGTTGGTCAATTTAAAGGTTCTAAGGTCAGTTGGTGCTTAATGACCCCTTAGCAGACCCATATTCTCCTTGTTGCGCCATAAGGGATATCGGTACATACTAAAGTGCCACACCAACGTAGCTACTGCTTCAACCGTATCGGTCGACGCCGTACAGTTCCCTCACAGTTTATTGTTACCTACCTAAAGGGTATCCCTCAGATCCGGGTTAGGATCTATAGTAACTCTGATACAAGCCCGCAAAGATAAAGCATACAAGTCAAGTAATTGAAAACATTATGAACTATTCCTAAGGTACACCCCACTTATAAAATATTCCCCAGCAGAGTCGCCAGTTCTGTGATACGGTGGGAAGAACTGACTATTTTTTGGCTTGCTGGTTTGCATTTTGCATTTGTGTTCGCAAAGTGTCGCGGTAAGCAAGAGTCGCCACCGACTTTTATTTTATCCAACAAGGAAAGGAAAAAAGCACAGAAAAATTCCTTTTTCGAGATATTTCTCAGGTTCGGGGGGTAGATTATAGAAAGGGAAGGTGTTAGCACCCTTTCTATCTGTGGTTATCCACGGGCTCTTAGTTACTTGCTCAATTGTTTTCAAAATTTCTTTCTTTGTGCTTGTGGGTTTGAAAAAAGTTTTTGGTTTGAAAACTTCGATTTAACTCTTGCTTTTGTCCTCAAGAGCGTATGATGTGTTTTTGAAAACTTTGTTTGAAAAGTGTAAGTGTGAAAAAGATTTTGTTTTTTGAAAGAGCAAGTATCTAAGAACCATCTACCTACTCGAAAAAGGAATCGTTCTATGCTAATATCCTTTAGACAATGTTATTCCACTATGAATGAGTAGATAGCACCGTCGTCAGAGTTTGAGGGTCAATTCGAATGAGGGACGTGCGGTCACTAAAGCAATGTTAGGACGCCTTAACGGTAACCTTAATGTCTTAGATCATTTGTTTGAGGCAACAATATCTGAGGCAACCATTTTGAGGCGACTATGATCTTTTAGACAAGAGGACGACCTCTAAAACGACCTATACTCAATGACCACATATGAAGGCAACCAAGTGGGGTGTACCCTAAGAGTGCGCATGTGCGAGTGTGTCATTTTTCAGTTTATTTTTAGCTTTGTACATGTTAAGGGTGATCTAATTTTGATTTTAAGATTAACATTCATTCTTGTCATGCAAACCCTATTATCAAACATCTAGCAGTTATAATTTGCGGAAATAAAATGCGGAATTTAAATTACAAGGCGTCGGGTATTTACATCGCCAAAGACAAACCCTTTAAAAATAAATAAAGTGATAAAAAATAAATAAAAGTCCTATTAATTATTACAATCCGGAAGCAAGTACAATATTGGATGAAAGAAAATAAATCGCGGCGGGAAATTAAGTCGAGCGCATGATTAGGGTTTTGACCCTTTAAAGAAGACATTTTTTGTTGTTTTTATTTTAAGAAAGAAATTAACTTAAATTAATTACTAAATTAATAAATTAATTAATTAAAATAAATTATTTTTTGGTTTTTGTTATTTTAAGAAAGAAAAATAAAATAATTAAGTTAGTAATTAAAACCTAATTAAATCTAATTTAATTTTAATTATTTACAAAAAATGGGTTAAAATTATTCTAATTAAAACCTAAATTAATTAATTAGTTTTTATTAATAAAAATAAAAATTTGATTGAATAAAAATATTTTGTGCTTTTTGTTTTATGAAAAAAAAGGAATTTGATTGGTTAGTAAATTAAATAAAAATAATAACAACAAATAATAAAACAAAGTAAATAAAATAAAAAGAGTGAGGGGTTTGGGCCTGCATTTGTGGTGTGATTAGCAATTTGAAGCCCAATTGCAGCTGGCCCTTTGTTGACTTTTGGAATCCAGTGGGCGTGCGTGGACCTGGCCTATGGTGGACCCTCAGCCTGGAACTCTCAGATTTGGCCTTTGGCCATCTGGCCATTGGATGCCTGAGGGAGCATGATAGTTCTCAAACCCAAGTGTGTACCTGATTGCCTGCAAGAAATTTGGAAAATGCAAATAGCTGGAGGCAGGGATCGAACCCCTGACCTCCAGCCTTTGGGTCTCTAAGCGCCTATGTGGCTACCACTGGGACGCTTTGTTGTCTTTGTTATTATAATACAAAACATATATTATATAAAAAACAAAAATCATTTCCAGAAATTCAAAACGCGCGCACAACATTTGAATGGGCCAACCGGAGGATGACACACACTCATCCTTGTCCTCAGGCCTGTAATAACATTACCTGCGGATTTGAATCCACATCTAAATGCGCAGGCTTGTTCCAAAATTCATTCCAGGCCACAAAAATGAGTTCTAAAGGCATGGTTGTACTCGTCTCATCATCCCGGTCACAACCATACCCTTCTTGGTAGCCAATTATTCCTGAAACAAAAACGCCCAAAACTATCCAAGAAATCCTAGCTATGGAATTTTTCAATACAGGTCATGTAAACAAAATTAAATAATGCCAAAAGCTTAGAAATGTTGTGAAGATCACAAATATGCAGTTAATTTGTTCAAATGATGCAAGAATGAGCCAAATCGATTTCAAGCATAGAGCTAGATATCGTGACACTTACAACGCTTGTGAAGGTATGAGAATGCTTGCTTTTGATCCAGATCGCTTGTGTGAACACCCAGGAGGAGATTGAGACAGGTCTCAGCTTCTGAAAATGCCTCTAGCTATGGATTCGATTCCAAGCTTTTTAGTGATTTTTTCAACCTTTGTTCTGCCCCTTTCTGCAATTGCCAACCATGATTTCGATTGCTTTGGCTTCCTTATGTATTGTATAGTGTGTTAGGGTAACAAACTTGGCTCAAATCTTCTCCCGTCAATGCTTGCCAATTTAATTTGATTCACTCTTTACAACTTGCCAAATTTGCCAAATCTCAATCTTTTTGCACATGATATTGTATGATTCGAGTTTGATGATGATAATGATGATAATTACAACATGAAACAGCCAAAAAATCTTTTGTAATCAAAATTTTGGATTTTATATGATTTTATTTGATTAAAAATGAATAAATTCAATAAAAAATCAAATAAAATAATAAAAAGGAAATATGAGCTCATGGCTGAAGCTAGGACACTTGGGCAACTATGCAAGCTCAAATCAAGTGGAAAAGAATGGACCCATTTGACAAAATTTGAAGTTTTGGGGATAGTTGACTTTTTTGGCAATTTTGCAAAAATGTCCAACTTCAACAATGCATAACTTCTTCAATTTTGAACTTTTGGAAGTGTTATTGGACTTTTTAGAAATATTGAGATGTCCTATAACCAAACCTTTTGGTCTCATCTCATTTTGATATTCCATGCTCAAGTTATAAGCTTTGGAAAAAATGGTGTTTTTGTTGACTTTAAAAAATGACCTATAATGTCCAAATTTATAACTTCTTGTGAGTGCATTTTTTGATCTTGGGGTATGAATATGGATTGTAGGAACTTGCATCCTCTTCAAAATGAGCTTTGGATGGGTCATTTCTCATAAAGTATGAGAAAGTTATGCTTGGTCAAAGTTGAGTTGACTTTTCCTTCAAAACCCTAATTTAGCAACTTTTGAATCTTGATGAATCATGATCAACCCTTGATCAAAAGATGAAATATCCTTCAAAATGAGAATGTTGACAAAAATCTTGAAGTTTGACTGTTTGTAGGTCACAGTTGACTTTAGCCCTAGCACATTTGATTTTTGGACCTTTGAGCAATTGACTGAGCAAACTTCCTCTGCAAGGCTTGAAATTTGACATGGATGATCTTGACAACATATTAGGACATTAGGTAGCATTTGAGGTCATTGGACTCAAGGATCTTGATGCAACACAAAACCCTAATTTGGGGTTGACTGCCTTAGGAGATGACTTGTCTGACCCACTCTTGAGCAAACTTGAGCAACTTGGAGATTTTCCTTGCAATGTCTTGGGAAATATGAGAGGAAAAATTTTCGGGTACAACACCATGCATTTTCAAAAACATTTTCATAAATAAATTTCAATCAATTTAATAATACCTGGACATTTTTTGTGAGAAGACTAAAAGTCAATCAATCTCATTTCAAACCATTTTTGCCACTTTGGCTTTTTATCTTAAAACATTTTCTTAAAAGATTAGACTCTTGTCAATCTTTGTAGTGATGCAAACAACTCTACTTTTGAAATATGTAGTAAAGAGATATATTTTCCACTTGGGTGTTGAGTGAGGCATTGTTGATTTTAAAATCCAAGTCATATCCTCCACTTTGAGATGATGCAAATTCTCCTTTCTCATGATTGTGGGTAGTAAGTATGTTTTCCACACGGACAATGACGATGATGTCTTATCTCATAAAATTAACCAACACACTTGTATTTCAAATTTTTTAAAAGAGGAACTATGTGTACCCTGATCCCCTATTACATGAAAGGTGGTACGTAGGCACTAAAGGTTCGCAACCGCGGCGGGTGCAAAAATCATAAAAATATTTCTTTTCTCACCTCCACCATCCATTTTATATATAACACATTTTTATAGCCAAAATATACAGATTTTTCAAAGAGGTTCCTGCGGAGTACCGTAGATGTTTAGGATGCTAATACCTTCCCTTTTCATAACCAACCCCCTTACCTTGAATCTTTCCCCCCTTTTTTGGGTTATTCGCTCTTTTCCCATTCCTTTGGAAACAATAAAGCGCGGTGGCGATTTTTATTTTGATTTGTATAAAGTCTAGTCAATCCAATGTCTTAGTCTTGAACATTTCTACCTGTTGTACCCCAAAATTTTCCCTCTCATTCTATCAACTTTTCTCATCACAAGACTCTTTGAACTCAAGATCAAGCTAGGGTTTGCTCTGCTCAAGACATCTCCTTTCACTATTGACCTAAATTAGGGTTTGAGTTTGCATAGAGAATTTTGCACTTCTAATGCTCAAAGTGACTTTCATACTTCATGTTGGACTCATAAGTTTGACCATACCAAGTTTCAAGCCTTGAATCAAATTTTTGCCCAGTCAATTGGACAATTGACCTAGAAATCAGCTGTATTGGGGAAAAAGTCAACTGTGGCCAATTTACAGTCAAACCTCATGAATTTTGACCCACATCAACATTATGAACTCATATGAACCATTTGATCAAGTTTGAACCACAAATCCACAAGAAATTTGATCAGATCACCAAAAGGGCAAAATGGTCATTTTTAGGGTTTTGACTATACAAAGGCAATTTCTGATTTTTGACCTAGCCAATGGAAAATTGGGTTCAACCATGGATTCAAGGACTTAATGGCATCATCTTGACCTATTCAACAAGTTCAAAGGATCTCAATTGCATTAGATTGACAGATGAATTTTTCAGTCAACTGATCAAAATTTAACTGTACACTGAAAAGTCAAAATTTGACTTTTTGGTCAAAATCAAGTGCCAAGGATCATTTTTCATCAAGATGTGTCAAAACATGAAATTTGTTCATCAAGAAACCCATTTTTGCAAATTAGGGTTTAAAGTTGAAAAATTTCATAACTTAGAATTTTTCTAAGTTATGAAATTTTCTTAATTTTTCCTAACTTTGCCCCACATTTTAACCATAATGCAATTGGATTCAAACAAAACTTACAACATGAAAGTTCTAGTCCTCCACAAAGTCTACAACTTTGATTCACAAAGTTTTCTCTAAAGAAGCTTGGATCTCAAGTTATGATTTTTGGAACAAGGGTCCCTAAAACTTTTAACTTAGTGAAATTTTGGAATATCAAGTTTCATTTCAAAGATGTATTGTAGAGCATGTTTCAAGCTTTCCAAAATGTCCAAGAACTCCTCAAACACATTTGTGGTTAGAGAGAATCGAAGGCTTGAAGTTGGCAAAAACTCACTTTTCATCAATGGCATATTCATGTTCATACAAGTTGCAATTTCAAGTCAGCATGCTTTTCACTAGATTACAGGCCTATAAACCACTTCACACTCAATAATTTAATTCAAATCCATTGGTCTAAGACATTGTTTTGGTCATTAGGGAATTGTACACAAAACTAATCCCTAAGTAGAAAAAGCAAAGTTTCCATTTTTGTTTAAAATCATGCTTTATGTCAAAACTGATTTCTTGAGCATTGGTCCATATCTTATGCAGCTAATCAAATCTACAAGTTGGAGGGGCCAAGGGCAAAGTATGCAAGCATAAGGATAGCCTGTACAGGCCTGTTTCAATCACTTCCCACATTTTGCTTCAAAAACAAGAAACTTGTCCAAAACATGAGAACTTGAACATCAGCCCAAAGAAACTTGTGTAAGCATTTTGAACATCTTTCTCACACCCCTTTGAGCCAGAAACACGATTGCTTGAGCCTCTAAACATCCCCTAGCCAGAAATCACCTTCCATTGGCAAAACAGGGCAGAACCTACAACTTGACTTCCATAGCTCAATTGGCTCGTGCGTTTTGCCCCAAGTTGGTTCAAACACCTTCCATTAAACTCATCCAAGCTATTCCAAACCTCAAACACCAACTGTAACTCCATTTATAGGGATTGCCATTTTCATTTTGAGCTTGTGCAGGTTGAGTTCTATAGGCTGATTCAAGTACATTCAAGGCAAGCTAGGTATTGGAGAAGGTCAAGTGAAGTCCAAGCAAGCTCCCAGACATCTCAAGCCTTGTTGAAAAGCTCCACATTGCCCTACACGAAGTCAGTTGAAACAGGTTTTTGTCAACTTCCTATCTCTCTATTTAGGAACATTTAGCCTTAGGTTTGTGAATAAGAAATGTAGTATTCATTGCCATGAAGCTGTACATGTGCTCAGTTTTCATTTATATTAAGCATGCTAAGAGAATTTGATCCATGAACATACTGAAAAAACTAGGTTAGATTTTAGGGCCAGAGAAATTCTTTCTGGTCTTTGAGAGTTAAGACAAGTTGTTTATATGGTTGGATTCGTCTTGAAATTCTCTACAAGTTTGATGTTATGTGTTTTTGCAATAAAGCTCGTATACAGGATCTGGCAATTATACAGGGCGCACGCGTTTTCAAAATCAGAAGGTTGAAGATGAAGTTGGTTTGGGTTGGGCTTGGTCCTGGCTACTTTTGACACCTCCCTTTTTCTTTTTGCACCCCTTGGCCCAATTTCTTGTTATTTTATATTTTTGCATTTTTATTTTCATTTCTGATTATATTTTATTATTTCCAAATATAAAAAATACTCAAAAATATTTTTATAATTTTTTCACATTTATTTTGCATTTTATTTTTATTTTTCTAACATAAAAAAGCAATTTAATTACTTTTATCTTATTTCTTAAAAAAAACTTGGAAATAATATATAAATTATACTTTTATTTTATTCTTTATTTTTATTCACATTGAAAATATTTGAATTTTTTTTATTAATAACCATGTATTAAAAAAATATTTCGCAAATAACCGGGTTTCGGAAAAAATTACGCAAATAACCATGTTTGAGATGGCTCCACAAAGGAGGAGCCATCTCAATTGGCGCATGCACCTCATTTTTTAAGGGAGGTGCCATCTCACTTGGCGCCTAAGTGCTTAGGGCATGCCCTAAGCCAAGTGAGATGACGCCTAAGTATAATTTTAGGGCAAACAAATTTTTTTTTTATTTTTTTTCCTGTGCGTTGCCTATTGGACAGAGATCAACAAAATGGACTTTTTATTAAAAAAAAATAATTACATTCAACTGTATTACATTAAAAGAACAGTAAAAAAAATGGATACCAAAAATACTGGGGAAAAAAAAGATACATCAGTGATCCCCCGGAACCCGGTAATGACCCCCGGTTCCGCATCCCCGTCCTCGCCTTTCTCTTGCTGGGTGTCGTCGCATTTCCTGCTGCGGCAAGGTCGATGGCCCAGCGAAGTCAATGCGGTCCGAATCCATAAAATCAGTAAGATCTCCATATCTCGAAGATCCACTCTGGTACAGTCGATTACCCATACCCTCAAAGTTTGGTCGTGTTGGCGGTGGGTGGGGTTCCATGGTTGGTCGGTAGCATTGGTCGTCTGAGTATGGGGGGTAGAAAGGAAATGGATCTTGGGGTGTTTGGTATTATGGATGTTGGGTGGTTTGGTGATATGGTGGGTGATGGTAGGTTTGGTCGGCTTGGTCATAATCTTCCGACATTTCCATATCAGGGATAAGGTTGGATGTTGAGGGTGCCATATTGGGATATATGGAAGACTAAAATTGTGTCTGAGGTATTATGGGTGTGCTGGTATTGGGGTTGGTATTGTGGTTGGGTTTGAGGCATATCCGGGTATTGGTAGTTTGGTGGTGATTGTGGTTGGTAGTACGGCATTTGATTGTAGTTGTGTTGTGGTGGGGAATGTGGTTGGGTGTTTGTGGGTCTGTTTCTTCTTGGGGGTTAGTTGGAGGTTGATGGGTTTTGGGTTTGTTGATGGGGAATCGAGGGTTGTGCCCATTGTGTGCGTGGGTCAACCAAGTACCTCGGATGAGACACGTGCATTTCTGGGTTACTAACCGACCTGTACCACGACATATATTGATTCGTGTGTCGCATGTTACCTTGAGTAAGGAAAACCGGGGATTGCAAGATGTAGCGGTGACGCCTCTGCCACATCTTACACCATTCCGGAGCAAAGTCTTTCCAGTTGGTAAGACCCCACTGGGCATCGACCCTTTTAAGATGCGAGGGGGACAAATCTGTTGGATCACTTGGTATCTCTTGATGCATTCCGAACTGCATCTTCACACGGTCGCTGTGGTGCATCTCCATAATGTTGAACCGAATGAGTGCAGTCTTTGCAGTCCAAGTTGCTGCATCCTCTGGGTTTGGAGCATGGCCCAAACCTAAATATGGTCTCCAGACGAACTGCGATAAAATTTAAATCAGGTTAGCGCAAAAGTAATGTATAAATAATTAAAATGAACAAAAGTTAAAAGCTACGACGTACGTCATCTGGGCCTAAGTGATCCAACAGATTCCGGTAGAGTGCGACATTGAATCTTGGATTCTTGCCGTAATCCATACCCCTCACGCAGTACCTAAAGGAAATGAGAAACATGTTATTTTTAGCATATATTTTGGAAAGAGCAGAATAGTTATAAATGCTATAACTTAATGACTTACTTTGTTGCGTACGGGAAACCAAAAGTGTTGTTGTTGATGGGGTTTAAGGACTCCATCCTCCACCAACCCCAGGCTTGTAGTAAAAATGCGCACCCATAAAATGTACATTTTTCCTTGACTGCGTTTTTGCACAAGGAACTGTATAGGTGGGCTAATACTGCAGAACCCCAACTATATTTTCTAGTTTTTTCAAAATTTGTTAGTAAATGTAAGTACATAAAATTTACACTATTTCCCGTACTTTCGGGAAATAAAAATGTACCAAAAAGTATCATAAGATACGTTCTGGATTTTACTACTCGGTCATTCTCTGAGGAATTTTCATTTAATTCCATACTTGCATAATGACGTTTCAGGTCAGTGAGTAGTATTCCCTGCCCTCTTGCTCCACCACCTTCTACCATATCCCTACCCAACAGTTCTTCACACTGTGAGTTGGGTTGTTGAATCGACCCGTTCACCGCCTTACCGTCGATAGGGAGGCCCAGTAGCATGTACACATCCTCGAGCGTGATGGTACATTCACCTATTGGTAGGTGAAATGTATGGGTCTCCGGTCTCCACCTTTCCAACATTGCAAGAATGAACTTTGAGTCAATGGTGCAGTTGGAGATCTTTATCACATGTCCAAAACCTGCATATTCCAGATAAGGGATGATAAATGGGTCGGGAGCCAGGTAGTTGTGCGAACGGATTCTGAATCTTTTTGTGTCCTGAGATCATAATTTAATAGGTGTAAGATTAATTAAGAAGAACAACACGTTATTTGAAGTATGAAAAATGTATAACCAAAGAAGAGACTTACAAATGCAGCAATGTTTTCCCTTGTGCCTCTGTGAGTATCGCCCATTGTTAGAAGAGCCATTGTTCAGAATGCTTGAAAGTATGAAAGACTTAGGAAGAGATAGAGAGTATGATAGACTTAAGAAATATTTCGTAGCAGAGAGTGAGAGTTGTGTGGGTGTGAGAGATGTTTCATAAGGTATGTATTTATAGGCAAATAAGTTTGATGTAGTGGTTGCTTGTGCTTGCATGCCTGCGAAGTGTCACATTTGCATGCTTAGGGGGTTACACATATGTATGCATGCATTTACAAAAAATGTAAGGTGTCACTCTTGCAGGCTAGGTGGAAGCCCATGCATGTATCACGATTGGACAGTAAGGGAGGCGCCATTGGACTTGGCGAAAGAGTACAAAAATGAATGGTGTCGCCACCCCATTTGACGAATAAGAGGTGTCATTTGTTACAGTATAGGCTCAGGCTACGTGACAGCCTTTGGGATTCCTTTCTTTATTGCATGCAAGGCCATTGGAGTTGATGGGTGGAGTCTTACACAAAACATGTATGTGTGCAGAATAGGGCCAGGATAGGTGGCAGCCTATGGGGTTTCATAAGCCCGTGCATGTATCACGATTGGACAGTAAGGGAGGCGCCATCTGACTTAGCGAAAGAGTACAAAAATGAATGGTGTCTCCACCCCATTTGGCGAATAAGAGGTGTCATTTGTTACAGCATAGGCTCAGGCTACGTGACAGCCTTTGGGATTCCTTTCTTTATTGCATGAAAGGCCATTGGAGTTGATGGGTGGAGTCTTACACAAAACATGTATGTGTGCAGAATAGGGCCAGGATAGGTGGCAGCCTATGGGGTTTCATAAGCCCATGCATGTATCACGATTGGACAGTAAGGGAGGCGCCATCTGACTTGGCGAAAGAGTACAAAAATGAATGGTGTCGCCACCCCATTTGGCGAATAAGAGGTGTCAAGAAATCCTACCCCTGGTCAGCAACGACCCATCTTTGAAGGTGAAAACAATCATCTCCCACATCACCACGGTTTTTAACTACACTCCGTCTTACCGTAAGGCGTGGTTAGCAAAGACTAAGGCGATTGAAAGGGTGTACGGAAACTGGGAGGAGTCATACCGAGAACTTCCCCGTTACCTGAATGCACTCAAGACATATTCTCCAGGTAGTGTTTATGTTCTGGAAACATTGCCAGCGTACGCCCAAGATGGTAGTCTACTGCATGGCAACGGAATATTCAGTAGCGTGTTTTGGGCATTTCAACCATGCATCATAGGGTTTGTATCATGCAAACCAATTCTACAAATTGACGGGACTTGGTTGTATGGGAAGTACAAAGGCACGCTATTGATGGTAGTTGCACAAGATGGCAACAACAACATTTTCCCCGTTGCGTTTGCCCTTGTCGAGGGGGAGACCGGTGGTGCTTGGAGCTTTTTCCTGAAAAATCTTCGGACACACGTGGCTCCTCAACCAGATCTCTGTTTGATCTCGGACAGACATGCCTCCATTGAAAGTGCCTACAATAATCCAGTAAATGGTTGGCATGACCCTCCTTCTACGCATGTCTATTGCGTCAGGCATATCGTCCAGAATTTCTCGAGGGAGGTCAAGGACAAAACATTGAGGAAAGCGGTTATGAATGCGGGATATGCATTGACACAACCCACATTCAAATATTACCGCAACGAGATCCGTTTGTCTAATCCAGAAGCCGGTACGTGGATCGACAATATTCCGGCCGAAAAGTGGACTAGGTCATACGACAATGGCCAAAGATGGGGGCATATGACAACGAATCTTATTGAATCAATGAATGGGGTATTCAAGGGCATACGAAACCTCCCAATCACTGCCTTGGTAAAATCCACGTATTTTAGGATGGCTGCGTTATTTGCCAAAAGAGGTGAAATGTGGTATGCGGTGTTGCAATCAGGACAACTATGGAGTGAAAGATGCATGAAATACATTAAAGCTGAAAGTACTAAAGCCAACACTCACATGGTTACACGGTTTGACCGACACAGCCACAACTTCATTGTGAAAGAGACAATCGACCACAATGAAGGCCTGCCAAGACAAGAATACAGGGTCATTTTACCTTCTCAATGGTGCGATTGTGGCAGGTTTCAAGCATTTCGTATGCCTTGCTCTCATGTCATTGCCGCTTGTGCTCATACCCATCAAGACGCGCTTCAACTGCTGTCAAATGTTTACAAATCTGAAACGTTGCTCACTGTTTACAACAACAACTTTCCTTTGGTGGCAAAACCGGATTATTGGCCTGAATACAACGGCGATATAGTTTGGCACAATGACCAAATGCGAAGGAACAAGAAGGGTCGTCCCAAAAGTAGGCGCATCACAACAGAAATGGACGATCTTGAAAGGTTGGAAAGAAAGTGTGGTTTATGCTGTCAGGTCAGACACAATCGCAAAAACTGTCCGAATCGGGCGTCTGGCTCGACCACATAAATATTGTAATACAATAAATCTTTTCAAAATTTGTGTTGTAAATATTAGGGTTTTCCGTTAATAAAACTGTTAACACAATTTAGGAAATTCAATCTTGGAAATTACATTAGGGTTTTCGCGTACAACAATGATTAACGATATTCAATCTTGGAAATTACAACTGTTAACACAATTTCATCTGACCCATGCATCATCAGCATTACATCACTGTCTGTTTTGACTTCCTCCAACCACACATTAGGTCTTCCTGTCGCATGCGAGGTTGTTGTTCGTTTTCGCTGGATCCTTCGAATTTTTTCCCCCTCCGCGATGTCTCCATCTAGCCACCGCATCAACTCCCGCTTCAGACGCTCCATGGAGTGAATGTGCCAGAATTTCATTTTCATCGCAGGTTTCGTGGCGGAGAATATAACGTAACCATCTCTGCTAAAAATCATAGGCGACGTCATTACGCAAATAACGGAGTAAAAAATAAAAATACAGTGCGAGAAAGTGTGAGAAATTTCGAAGAAACATACGAATTATTTATAAAACAGCATTTTGCCCTAGTTTTGCCCTAGGCGCCAAGTGAGATGGCGCCTCCTCTCATTTTTAAGGAGCATGCGCCATCTCACTTGGCTAAAAGCCAAGGGAGGCGCCAATTGAGATGGCGCCTAGGGAAAAACCCTAGGTGCATGCGCCAATTGAGATGGCTCCTCCTTTGTGGAGCCATCTGAAACATGGTTATTTGCGTAATTTTTTCCGAAACCCGGTTATTTGCGAAATATTTTTTTAATACATGGTTATTAATAAAAAAAATTCAAAATATTTATCTAAATATATTTTTATTTATTATACATATTTAATATGATATATATATATATATATATATATATATATATATATATATATATATATATATATATATATATATATATATATATATATATATATATATATATATATATATATATATATATATATATATATATATATATATATATATATATATATATATATATATATATATATATATATATATATATATATATATATATATATATATATATATATATATATATATATATATATATATATATATATATAATTTTATTATATACTTTAGAATAAAAATATAAAATATTACATTTTTACTTTTATTATTATTTATACTTAAAAATACTTTTTTCCAAATATATTTTATTTTTTTACATATACTATTTTATTCTTATTGTATATAAATAAAATAATTAATATATTTACTTTCTTAAAGAAATTAGGGTTTCACCCTTAACCTAATAAAATTAATCTTTTATTTATTTCTTTATTTTTACATTAAATATTTTTACATACTTAGAAAATAAGCATAAACTTTTTGCATAATTCATATTATTTGATATATTTGTTTATTTTGTTTATTTAAATATGGTCCATTTATTTATGCATTTGAATTCAATTTGGATGTAATAGTAAATTAGGGTTTATATTTCTTTTCAAATACACCCCCATTCAAAGATTGTACCCCCATCCCTATAATCATGTTGTAATAGCTTAGACTTTTAATTATCGCACTTTATGCTTTCAATTATGCCATGATTAGAGATTAGGGTTTGTATGCAAAAATCAAAATCAACAAGTAGCTTGACCTAATACAAAGACAAAAATGCATGAAAATCAATACACAATGCACACTTGCACCCCTAGGGTTACAATCCACTTGTTGCCTTAAAAATGAGCCATGTTATGCATGTTGGGTACTTTGGCAAAACAAAAACAAAACAAAAGATCATAGTCCCTCGATGATGCTATCTTGGTTTCCTAAACAAAAATGATCAAGTCCCTAAAAAATATGCCAAAAATACCTAATACAATTGCTATCATGGTCTATACGATGACCCACGCCTGTCCCGTTTAACATCCTAATACAAGGTTGTTTACCAAATGCAATGGTAAAACAACACTGTCAAAAGGGTTAAAAACATATAGGAAAGATCTTTGAGTAAAATAGGGTAGACAACTCTTAATTACTTGATCAAAAGCTTGCAAAACATCCTTGCTATTTTTCAAACACACCTCACAACACAATTTCAAAATATCTCCCAAATCAAGAATTTCAAACATTGAAACCTTTTTTCAAAAGACAAAAATATCTTTGTATACATTCAAATAAGAATCATTACAAAGGTTGCCACAACGGTGGCCTCTTTTCAAAACATCTTTCAAAACCACACGCAAAGCACCATTTCAAACAATTGAAAAGAAAAGGCAAGTGATCTAAACAAGTAACTAAGAGCCAATGGATAACCATGGATGAAAAGGGTGCTTGCACCTTCCCTTTTCATAATCTACTCCCTGAACCCAAGAAAACATCTCAAAGGTCTTTCCTGTGCTTTTTGACCTTTCCTTAGGATAAAATAAAAAGTCGGTGGCGACTCTTGCTAAACCAAAACATTTGCAAACACAAATGCAAAACCTTAAGTCAGTTCTCCCACCGTATCACAGAACTGGTGACTCTGCTGGGGAGTATTCCAAAAGTGAGGTTACCTTAGGGTTTAGATCACCTTTACATACTTACCTTGTTTGCTTTGATTGCTTTACATTTTGTTCTATTGTTTGGGTTTGAAATCCTCTACCCGGATTTGGGAAACATTCATAGGTAAATAGCAATACATTGTGGAAACTGTACGGGGTATACCGACATGGTTAAAGCAATAGCTATATTAGTGCGACATATTTGTGGGTACCGGTAGCCTTTGAGTCAATCAAAGAGAATATGGGGCCGCTGAGTGATGTCATGAAGCACTAATGGACTTTTAGAACCTTTACTTGACCATCTTGGCCTTATTAGGGGTAGTGAGATGACCGGCTTTGGTACAGTACGAAGTTGGTAGATACTCGATACTACACTCATTGAGGGTTATTTTCTTGGAATATTTCGGTCGCCAGTAAAGTGGCTAAACTGAAACAATGAACACAGAAAATAATCCAATGATATTGAGCTCCTTAGAACCCGGTTACTACTTATAGGACAGGTTGAGCCAACTAACTTCAAGAGGGTACTTACCTATGAAACCTCATGCAAGCCTGAAACTAGGATCTTGTGTGACTTGTTTGTACATATGCTTGTGCATTCATCATGAACATCATAAAGCATCATATGCATCCACTAACCATTTCAAGGGTTTGGATCTTCATCTTTGTTCTTGTTTTATAGGTCATGGAATCTCTTCGCAGGAAAACAATTCAAGTCAACCTTGTGAGAATCCCTCCTCAACTCAAGGAGCTTACTTCCAAGATTCCATAGAATTCTCCTTTCAGTGAAAGACATGGTAGACTTATCAACTTGGTCAACTCCAACATTAAAGAAGATATGGTGAAAGTCCTTTTCCAGTTCTTTGACCCCCTACATCACTGTTTCACATTCCCTGATTACCAACTAGTACCTACTTTGGAGGAATTTTCTCAACTCCTGAGGATTCCTATTCTCCATCAACTACCCTACAACGGTATGAAAAGAGAGCCAAAGCCTGAAGATGTTGCTCAAGCCTTACACTTGAAACCATCTGATATCAAAGGTCATTGGGAAACCAGAAGTGGTGTCAAGGGTTTCTTGGCAAAGTTTCTGTTTGAGAAGGCACAAGACTGCTGGAATTCCCTAGATCTACAAGCTTTTGAGGAGATTGTAGCACTTCTCATCTTTGGGTTGGTCTTGTTCCCAAACCCTGATCAGCTTATAGATGTGAATGCTGTCAAGATTTTCATATCTCGGAATCCTGTGCCTACATTTCTTGGGGACATCCTACACTCATTTCACACACGGACAATGAGGAAAAGAGGTGTTCTCATGTGTTGTACTCCTCTTCTAGCAAGGTGGCTTATTTCTCACCTTCCCCAGTCAGTCTTGAAGAATGAACAAGGCTTGAAGTGGTCGCAACGATTGATGACTCTTACACATTCTGATGTTCATTGGTGTTCTCGGTCCAGAGAAAATGTCATCATCATTGATTGTTGTGGGGAATTCCCTAATGTACCATTACTTGCCATTAGGGGAGGCATTACCTACAACCCCTTTTTAGCTCTGAGACAGTTTGGATATGCTCAAAGGGATGGCCCTCATGATATGCTGATTCCTGACTTGGTTTTTGACTTCGACAACGACGCTCAAGGACTTCGACAAAGGTTTATCCGAGCTTGGAGGATGCCCAACAAAGTAGACAGTAAGACATTGGGACACAAGAATTCCATCCCCCTTGAGCCTTATCTCAAGTGGGTACGAACCCGCGCCCAGAGTCTTATGATGCCTTACCCTCACATTCTCCCCGTGATCAAAGAGCCTGTTATGGAAGGAAAGGTTCCATACACCCTCCTACATCCTGACATGCCAACATCATTGGAAGAATTGCAAAGGAGTTGGATACAGCTCAAGGAAGAGCGGAATACTTTCGAAGCCAACTTCTATGCCAGTGAGAAGAAGGTTTTGGAACTTACCCGCCGACTTCACGAAGAGGAGACTCTCAACACTTACATCGCACCAAAGAGGATGCGCAATGTCTTTTTACATTAAGAATTTTGTAATATTTTACCCATGGGGCATTTATGTACTAACAAATTTCTTCTTATTAATATGACATGTGTTCGTTGTGTTTGCAACACATTTGAATTTATGAATCCTTGAATGCATTACATGAATAACATATCCTTCATCATATGCATAAACAAGTCTTCACACCAAGTTTCCTTATCTTTCTGCTGTTTATTTCAGCAAGATGGATATAGAGCAGACGGTTAAAGATCTGCAAGCACAAAATTCGCAATTCCAACAACTCCTCATGACCTTAGCAAAGGGTCAAGAGGACCTTAAAGCACTGTTAGAGAAAGAGAAGGAAAAAAACAAAGAGAAAAAGAAGAAAAGGACTGGTATGGCCACTATGGGAAGAAGGTTTGAAAACCAGGCTAGAAGGATCCTCGAGTTCCCCTCAACGTATGATGAAGGGGCTGGTAAAGGTAAAGGAGTTGCAATGCCCTCTGAGTCTGAAGCTGAAGAGGAAGAAGAAGAGGAGGAAGATTACTCAGAGCAACAATATCCCCCTGCGGACGATAAGTATAAGAATCTTGAAGACCGGCTAGCAGCCATGGAAGTGCAAAGGGTACTTGGGCTAGATTTCGAAGAACTAGGGTTGATTGTTGGGATCGTCATTCCTCCCAAGTTCAAAGTGCCTACATTTTCCAAATACGACGGTTTGTCCTGGCCGAAGATGCATCTGAGGTCCTACGACAGAAAGATCCAACCTCACTCTTTTGATAAGGATCTGTGGGTCCATTTCTTTCAAGATAGCTTGTCGGGTACACAACTGGACTGGTTCTATCAACTTGAGAGATCTGATGGTCATAACTGGGAAGATTTAGCTGCTACTTTCTACCGACAATACCAACACAATGCAGATTTAGCGCCTACTCGTACTCAACTACAGAGTATGGGTATGACCTCTAATGAGGGATTTAAGGAGTATGCCCAGAAGTGGCGGGATTTGGCTGGAAGGGTGCAGCCACCATTGTTGGATAGAGAGCTGGTTGACATGTTTTTGGGGACCCTGTCAGGTCCATTCTTTAATCATTTAATCGGGAGCTCATCTGCAGGGTTCACTGAATTAATACTGACAGGAGAAAGGGTCGAAGCTGGCATTAAGAGTGGTAAAATTCAAAAGGATGCAGCTGCTTCCACTGCTGTCAAGAAGACCTTCACAGCTAAGAAAGAAGCTTCTGCTGTTTATTCCTAGAGAAATCAAGGAAGAACGGAGCGCCGACCAATGGTAGGGGCTATGACGATCCAGAACTCTTCAACCGATCAACCTCGAAGCAATCAACCTAGGGCTAACCAGAATAGGGTGGAAAGGCCACAACGGCAATTCACTCGGATCACTATGACACCGGCTCAGGTCCTCCCTCATCCGTTAAAGTTAAACCTTACCAACTTGAAAGAAGCGCCGAAAAACCCAAATACCTCTTCTCTCTATTATCATTCAAATGCAAAATGTGCATATCATTCGGACAGTGTAGGGCATGACACCAACAACTGTTGGGCCCTTAAAAACAAGATCCAAGATTTGATAGATGCCAAGGAGGTAGAGTTTGATGCTCCCGAAAAACCTAATGTGATATCAGCTCCTATGCCAAAACATGGTCATAATATCCATGCAATTGTGGAAGATCTTCATGTTACCAATGTTGATGAACTAATGACTCTGTTGTCAATGATTAAAATGAATCTGTTGAAAGCCGGGATTTCCCCGGGATGTGAAAAAGACTGTTACTTCTGTTCAACCTTACAATCCTACTGCCCACTATTGAAATCAGGTATCCAACGCCTGATGGATACTCAAGAGATCCTCTTTCAGAAAACTCATGTTGCTACTATCACTCATGTTACCCCTGTTACTCCAATCAAGGACATTGCTATAATCACCATTTCCGACAATCTTTCCAAGACCTGCAAAAGGCCTGTTAAGATTACGCCTGATCCTAAGTTTGTACCGCTGAAGATTACCATGTCGGGGCCTATCCCATATAAGTCCAACAAGATGATACCATGGAATTACGGAGGAGAGATCTTCTACCATGGTGTCAAGCAGATCGAATCAGTCAAAGAGAATTTCGATGAAGAAACTCTTGATATAGGGAATATTGCGGGGATAAGTAAGATAACCCGTAGCAGAAGAATCTTCTCTCCGGAGATTGCTCCTCCACGGGCAGTCTTCGGACCCTCAAGTGCTTCTATGCCTGTCAAGATATCCGTGCGAAGTCCAGTAATTGAAGAAATTGTTACTCCCGAAGTTGAACCCTCTGTTGTTATTGCTGATAAAGGTAAAGGAATCGAAGAGGCGCCTGTAAGGACGAAGGCTTAGACTTTGATTATCCCCAAGACAACCCAAAAAGAGATGGAGGAAATCTTAAAGATAATTAAGAAGAGCGACTATGATGTCGTAGAGCAGCTGGGGAAAACCCCTTCAAAAATCTCTATGTTGGCTCTATTACTCTGCTCTGAGGCTCATGCCAAAGCCTTGATCAAATTTCTGAAGACGGCACACGTGCCTCAAGAAACTTCTGTGGACCAGTTTCAAGAGTGCGTGGCTAGCCTTACAGACGATAATGGTCTTGGCTTTTCTGATGCTGATTTGACGTCTAAGGGAAGAAAGCATAATGATGCACTGCATGTCTTGGTAGAGTGCAGAGGAACTACACTAGCTCATGTTCTGGTTGATACCGGTTCATCATTAAATGTTCTACCAAAGAAAGCATTAGACAGATTGGACTGTGAAGGTTTGACCCTAAAGCCCATTAATATCATTGTTAGAGCCTTTGACGGTTCTAAGAGGATGGTTCATGGAGAAGTGGACATCCCAATTAAGGTGGGAACGGAAATTTTCAACTCTACATTTTATGTGATGGACATTCGTCCTTCATATTCATGCTTGTTGGGAAGGCCATGGATCCACAACGCTGGGGAAGTCACTTATTCTCTGCACCAGATGCTCAAATACCCAGTCCAGGGTAAGATCATAACAGTTCATGGTGAGGAGGAGTATATGATAAGCCACCTTAACTCTTTCCGCTACGTGGAGTTAGATGGTGAATTCATAGAAACGCCTTTCCAACACTTTGAAGAGGTTTCTCCTGAGGTTGTGGTAGCCAAGATAATGACTGATGTGCCCATCATTACCAAGTCTGTGTCCCGGATGTCATCCCTTAAAGATGCGGAGGCTGTAATCAAGGAGGGAGGAAGTACAGTGTGGGGTCAACTGCCAGATTTTCCTCACAAGACAGACAAGTTTGGATTGGGTTTCACTGCTGCGGGCCAGAAAGCTGTGCGTCGCTCCCGGGCTGGAGGACCACCCCTAAAAATCACTTACCATGGAGTTCATGCTTTAGAAGATGATGATGAAGAAGGCAACTTTGAAGATTGGATCTTTCCAACCATCGAAGGAGGACTAAACAACTGGGAGGCGAAATACTTCGTTCCCATTACTTTCATCAATTAGTACTTTATCTTTTGAACATTTTCAGTTGGTCTGTAATAAATTTTAAACAATTCGTACAATCTTTTGCCTTATGCCTTTCCCGGGGCACATAGGTCCATTTGTAAGGGTTTTGATTTTTCATTTTCATATGCCATCTTTAATGAATCATGGACGTTTTCATCTATAAACTTTTGTGTTCATTTTCTTTCCTTTTACATTTTATTTTGTTTAAGGATGGCTATCCCTTACACACACCCACACTCACAAAATGCAGGTACCCATCCACTCCGGATTCCATGGGTGACTATTCTGCTTTGGCCTTCAGTGACTCCGAAGATTTGGTCAATCATGCCGAGTACGAAGGTGATGAAGACTGTGAAGTGCCTGGAGAGTTAGCTAGACTTTTTCAACAAGAAGAAAGGTCTATTCTGACCCATGAAGAGTTGTTAGAGACTATCAATTTGGGAACAGAGGAAGACAAGAAAGAGGTTAAAGTGGGTGCCAACCTGGAACCAAGTGTCAAAGAGCTCTTAGTTCAGTTGTTGAATGAGTTTGTTGAAATATTCGCCTGGTCCTATGAAGATATGTCGGGACTAGATATAGATATTGTGGTTCACCGTCTCCCTATAAGAGAGGACCGTCCACCAATCAAACAGAAAGTCCACCGAATGAGGTCTGACATGTCTGAAAAGATCAAAGCTGAAGTGATGAAGCAGTTCAATGCTGGCTTTCTGGCTGTTACTTCCTATCCACAATGGGTCGCTAACATTGTGCCCGTACCTAAGAAGGACGGCAAAGTCAGAATGTGTGTGGACTACAGAGACTTGAACAGGGCTAGTCCTAAAGATGATTTTCCACTACCACACATTGATATCTTGGTTGACAACACAGCTCAACACAAGGTATTTTCCTTCATGGATGGATTCTCGGGATACAACCAGATCAAAATGCCCCCCGAAGACATGGAGAAGACTACTTTTGTTACGCAGTGGGGTACCTTCTGCTGTAAAGTGATGCCATTCGGACTGAAGAATACCGGGGCAACCTATCAGCGAGCCATGGTAGCTTTGTTTCATGACATGATACATCATGAAATCGAAGTCTACGTAGACGACATGATAGCCCGTTCACAAACAAAAGAAGAACACCTCGACCATCTGCAAAAGCTATTTGTCAGATTGAAGGAATATAAGCTCAGACTGAACCCTAGCAAGTGCACTTTCAGAGTCAGGTCCGGTAAAATTTTGGGATTCATCGTCAGCAACAAAGGCATTGAGGTTGATCCTGCTAAAGTCAAAGTTATACAAGAAATGCCGCCCCCCCCCCCCCCCCCCCCCCCCGCACTGAGAAGGATGTTAGAGGTTTCTTGGGACGCTTAAACTATATTGCAAGATTCATCTCTCACCTAACATCTACCTGTGAGCCAATCGTCAAGCTGTTGAAGAAAGATCAGGTGGTTGAATGGAATAATGATTGTCAAGTTACTTTTGATAAGATCAAGGAGTATTTGATGGAACCTCCTATCTTGATGCCACCCATCGAAGGAAGACCTTTAATCATGTATCTGACTGTTTTAGATAACTCAATGGGATGCATACTGGGACAACATGACGAGTCTGGCCGAAAAGAGCATGCCATTTATTACCTTAGCAAAAAGTTTACCGACTGTGAGACTCACTACTCACTGCTCGAGAAAACTTGCTTCGCTTTGGTATGGGCTGCTTGCCAGCTAAGGCAGTATATGTTGACACATACCACTTTGCTGATTTCCAAAATGGATCCGATCAAGTACATCTTCGAGAAGCCTGCTTTATCTGGAAGGATCGCTAGATGGCAGATGATCCTGACTGAGTATGATATCCAGTACACAACCCAAAAAGCTATAAAGGGGAGTGTACTAGCTGACCATCTAGCTCATCAATCTGTCGAAGATTACCAATCTATGAGGTTCGACTTCCTTGACGAAGACATTATGACATTGGACAACATTGAAGGTAACGAACAATATGACAGACCTGAACAAGGATCCCGATGGACCCTGTACTTTGATGGTGCTTTAAATGCACTTGGAAACGGTATTGGCATGGTACTTGTCTCTCCAGAAGGTTGCCATACACCTTTCAATGCTAGACTCTGCTTCAACTGTACCAACAACATGGCCGAGAATGAAGCTTGTATCTTTGGTCTCAAGGCTGCTATTGACTTGGGAATCAAATCTCTGATTGTGTTTGGGGACTCAGCTTTGGTTATCAGTCAAATCAAATGAGAGTGGGACACTAAACATCCTAATCTTATCCCATACAAAGAACATGTCCTGACATTATTACCACATTTCGAGCAGATTACCTTTGAGCACTTCCCGCGAGAAGAAAATCAACTAGCAGATGCTCTGGCTACAATGTCTTCCATGTTTAAACTCAAATGGGATAATGAGGCTCCCCAAATCACCATCGAGCGAATGGACGAACCTGCGCACTGTCACGAGATTAATACCGAAGAAGTAGTGGAACAACCCTGGTTTTATGAAATCAAAAGGTATCTCAAGACTCGAGAATACCCTGAAGGAGCTTCAGTCAACGACAAAAAGTTCTTAAGGAGGTTCGCGGCCAAGTTCTTTCTGAGCAATGGTATCCTATATAAGCGCAGCCATGATTATGTTCTACTTCGTTGTGTGGACAAAGTTGAAGCTGAGGTGATCATGACTGAAATACATAGCGGCACATTTGGCACCCACTTAAGAGGACATACAATGGCTAAGAAGATTCTAAGGGCAGGCTACTACTGGTCTACCATGGAAGCTGACTGTCATCAATATTCTCGTACTTGTCACAAATGCCAAGTCTATGCTGACAAGGTACATATTCCTCTGGTTCCTATCAACGTTCTAACAGCTCCTTGGCCATTCGCGATGTGGGGAATCGACATGATTGGAGAGATCAAGCCTACGGCATCCAATGGACATCGCTTCATCTTGGTGGCTATTGATTATTTTACCAAGTGGGTTGAAGCGGCTCCCTTCGCCTTCGTTACAAAGAATGTGGTTGCCCGCTTCATTAAGCATAACCTCATATGCCAGTATGGTATCCCCGACAGGATCATCACGGACAACGGTACAAACCTGAATAACACTGTGATCACCGCTCTGTGTGAGCAGTTCAAGATTCAACATCACCATCCATCTCCCTATCGGCCAAAGATGAACGGTGTTGTTGAAGTTGCAAACAAAAATATCAAGAAGATCATTCAAAAGATGACAGTCACATACAAGGACTAGCATGAGATATTACCGTTTGCTCTGCATGGATATTGTACCACGGCGCGTACTTCAACTGGGGCAACCCCCTTTTCTTTGGTATATGGCATGGAGGTTGTTTTACCTATGGAAGTTCAAATTCCTTCTTTGAGGATTATGAAGGATGTTGGTTTAAGTGAAGACGACTGGATTCAGATCCGGCTTGATCAACTTAATTTGATCGACGAGAAGCGACTTGCTGCTGTTTGTCATGGTCAGACGTATAAAAAACGGATGATCAAGGCTTTCAACAAGAAAGTAAGACGTCAGGTATATCAAGTCGGAGATCTTGTAATCAAGTGGATCATCTTGCTGCAAAGTGATCCCAGGGGCAAGTGGACTCCTACTTATGAAGGACCGTTTGTGATCAAGAACATCTTTTCTGGTGTGGCAATGATTCTGACCACCATGGACGGAGACGACCTGCCGCACCCTGCGAACACAAACATAGTCAAAAGATACTACACATAAAACAACCCGACAAGTTGAAAACCCAAAAGGGCGACTTGGGCAAAAATGGGCATCCCGATGAATCGAAAACCCGAAAGGGAGGTTCAGGCAAAAATTAAGGATAAATAAAAAAATTTGTACACCCGACAAGTTGAAAACCCGAAAGGGAGACTTGGGCAAAAAAGGGTTTCCTGGTGGATCGAAAACTCGAAAGGGCGGTCCAGGAAAAAGTTAGGGAATTAAAGCGTATGAATATGTCTCGTCGGATCACTTTAAGGACAATCTCTTCACGGACAATCTCTTCACGGACAAGCTCCAAGCTTCTGATCAATCCAATCATCTGCGAACAAAGCAACGAATGGACAAGATACTCAGAGTTACGAAGGCTATAGCAAAATGGGAATCCCATGGAATTGTTACACATAACCATCTTTCTTTGTATAAATTTTTCTCATTTTTTATGACAACGTTCTCTTACTAGGATGTCTGTCTCCTTTGTACAAAATAATTACACAAAGTTAATACGAAGATACTTCGAAGTTCATAAATTGGCTTGCCTTTTCTTTCTTTTTACAATTATGTTTTATTTGAAAACATCCAATGATTTATTAAATGAGCATATGCATTTGAATATAATCATTGCTTACAAATGAAACAAAATGAGAAAGGATAATTACTGATAGGTCGAAAGTATGGGAAAACGTCTTTAGGCTATTCCAGAAGAAATCCCCTACAGTATGTCATTTAGATCCTCAACAAAGTTAAAACCTTGAATTACATATCCCCAGCGGGGTCAAGTTTCGAAATCGCCATCAGAGCTAAGTTTCTAAACTCCCGATCCCCAATGGAGTTTCTCCTCAAACAACAAAAAAGGAATCCCCGGTAGATTGGCATACAACCTAAACTCCTGATCTCCCCAGCAGAATAAACTTTCTCCCCACGGAGTTATTTCCCAGCAGAACGAAGATTCTTGCTCCCATTTCTCCGGTTGAAGCCTCCCAGGTTTTAATTCTCTAGTACAATTTATCGGAGTCGTCCTCATATCCCTACAAGTCGCCAAGGATTTTCAATCCCCAACAGTAAATTCAAAGGATTCCTCAGTCTTATCCAACGAAGTTCTGAATCTCCAGCAGCAGTCAAGGGTTTGTTTTCCCCAGCAGCAGTCAGAGAGATTCATTGTCTCCAGTTATTAAGGATTTATTTTCTTCAGCAAGACAACTAATCAGCTTAAATACGCACACATTACATTCATATATCATAAACATTAATAGAACACATGTTATTGCATCATACATGTCATACAACATAACTTTATGTTTCAGCTAAAATTTTACCCTTTTCAGGATAAGATTAAAAGCTATCTTTAAATATTCGAAGATCTCAGATACAATATGGATACACCCCAGACACGACGGTCATTCTATTACTCATTCAGACTTCAGCAATCAGATACATACTAGATATGCTCCAGACACGGAATCCTTTCTGTGATACGGTGGGAGAACTGACTTGAGGTTTTGCGTTTGTTTTCGCAAATGTTTCGGTTGAGCAAGAGTTGCCACCGACTTTTTATTTTATCCTAAGGAAAGGTTAAAAAGCACAGTAAAAACCTATGAGATGTTTTCTTGGGTTCGGGGAGTAGATTATAGAAAGGGAAGGTATTAGAACCCTTTCTATCCATGGTTATCCATGGGCTCTTAGTTACTTTCTTAGATCAACTTGCCTTGATTTTCAATTGTTTGAAATGGTGCTTTGTGTGTGGGTTTGAAAAAATGTTTTGAAAAGAGGCCAATGTGGTGGCAACCTTTGTAATGATCCATGTTGGGATGTATACAAAGGTGTATGTCTTTTGAAAAGGTTTTCAATGTTTTTGAAAGTGTGGTGATGTGTGGTTTTGGAAAATAGGCAAGTGTTTTTGTTTTGCAAGTTGGCAAGTAACCAAGAGTTTGTCTACTCTAAATTTACTCAAAGATCTTTACTATGTTTTTTAACCCTTTTAACAATTTTGTTCCACCATTGTATTTGGGGGACAATCTTGTGTTAAGATGTGAACGGGACGGGCGCGGGTCATCGTTTAGACCATGATTGCAATGGTGCCAAGTATCTTTGGGCAATTTTTCCTTTAAGGGACTTGATCATTTTTTAGGCAACTTTTGAAAGCGTCATCGAGGGACTATGATCATTTGATTGTTTTGTTTTTGCCAAAGATACCTAACATGCAATATGGCCCATTATTGAAGGCAACAAGTGGAATACCCTAGGGGTGAAAGTGTGATTAGTGTTGTCCATTTTCATGCATGTTTATCTTGAATTTAGGTCAAACTATTTTTGGTTAATTTTTGCATACAAACCCTAATTCTAACATGGCATATTTAGAAAGCTTTTAAAATGCGAAAAATAAAAGGTCCTAAGTTATTACAACACAATATATGGGATGGGGGGTACAAATGTTCAAATGGGGATATTTTAGCAAGAAATTAAAATCTAACTATTACATCCAAATTGAAATTCTACAAGGGATTTAATTGCACAAGGATTAAATAAAATAAAATAAATATGCAAAATGCAAAAATGGTTTTCATATGTATGTGAAAAAAATATTTTTCATGTGTCAAATAAACAAAAATAAAATGAATTAATTTTTGGTATTTTTAGGTATTTAGGGCAAAACCCTAATTTTGCTAAATAAAATGTATTAATTATTTAATATATGCAATATTTATTAATTATGTACAAAAAATAAATAAAAGAAAGTATATTGTAAAAAAAGGTATTTTTGAGGTCAAAATATTAATAAAAATAAAATGTATTAATTCTTTGTATTTTCCCTAAATATACTAATAAATATATAAGTATTTACATTATTTATTAAATATATATTATATGTACAAAAATAAAATATTTAATATTATTAAAAAAAAGTATATTTTTTATAAAATGTTTTCAAAGATAAAATAAAAATATAAATCAGAAAATAAATATATTTGTATTATTTTTAGTTATTTTAAATAAAAGCATATTTGTGTTTATTTATGTACAAAACTAAATAAAACCAAATAAATATCAAATAAAATGCAAAAAATATGGGAAAAATAATTTTAATATTTTTTTATGCTTAAATAAAAATATAGAACCAAAATTAAAAGGAAAAAAATTAAAAATGATAAATAAAACTCAAAATGGGCCAGGGGGGTACATGTGAAATGTAGTGGTGTGAAAAGGAAAACATCTCAGGCCCAGCCCAAAGACTCTGTCTTCTTCAACCTCCAGCATCCTTGAACAACAAAACACGCGTTTCTGCTATCTCATGATTCTTGGACTTTTAGCACAAACTCACAACATGAAAAATGTCAAGCATCAAACCACGATTCCATACATATAAAAAACTTAACTTAACTCTCAGAAATGAGAGAGAATTTCTCCATCCCTAATTCTTAACCTAAGTTTTTGTCAATGTTCAGGTCTCAAATTCTCTCAGCACATGCAATATAAATGGAAAGTGAAGATATTTATAGCTTCAGGGGCATGAGTAGAACATTTTTCATTCATAAACTTAAAGCTAACTCTTCCTATATTGAGAGATAGAAGTCCATGAACTTACCTGTTCATCTTGGATCGTGTCTGGCAATGGAGGCACTTTCAAGGCAAGGTGAGGATTGGTACAGCTTGCTTGAAGTCCAGAGATGCTATTCCAACCTTTAGCTTGCTTTGAAACCAAGTGAATCAAGCTATGGCAATCAACCTGCAAAACAGAAAAAGCAAAAATGGTGAAGTTGGTTAGAGGTGTTACAGGTCGTGTCCAATGTTTGGGATAGCTTGTATATGTGGTATGGAGTGTGTATGAACTGGTTTTAGCAAGAATGCACGAGTGGATTGAGTTATGGAAGTCCAACTGCAGAGGTGACTCTGTTTTCTGCAGTAGGATGGTGTTTTGAGGTTTGATGAGGTTTGGAAGGTGTTTTGCTCGTGCCTTAGCTTAGGTTTGATGTTTGGAAGGTGTCTAACAAGTTTGCTTAAGCTTCTCTTGGCAGAAATGTGAGATGTCTTTCAAAATGCTAGCTTTCTTCTAACTTAAGCAACAAAATGTCAACTTGGCTTCTAGACTTGTGCAGGCCCCTCAAATATGTTGCAACCATCGCTCTTGATCAGTGTGACATGCTTCTGAACTTGTGCCAAAGAGATTTGCCTTGTACTTCTTGATTTGCAAATTTGACATAAAGTTCAACTTTTCAAAAATGGATATATTGCTTTTTCTAATTATGGCTCAATCTTGTATGCAATGTTTAAACACATAAGATAAGGCTTGAACACAAGGGGTTTGCATTAAATTATTGAGTATGGATGAGATAAAGAACCTGTAATCTAGCTTAGAGCATGCTGAGTTCAAAAATCCAAAGTTATGGACATGTAAATTGGCCATGAACAAAGTGAGTTTTACCCATATTGCCAAATTCGATTCTCCCTAACCACAAGGTTTTTTGATGAGTTCTTGGATATTTTGGAAATCTTGGAATGTGTACTACAATCCATGTTTGTAATGCAAATTGAAATTCCAAGTGGAAGCATGTGAAAAGTAGCCATGAAGTTAGGCAAAAATCTTGCCTAAAATAGGTCAAAATTTCTCTAAGTTAAGAATGTTTTGCGCCCTTGTTCCAAAAATCATAACTTGAGCTACAAGATTCTTTTGAGGAAACTTTGTGAATCAAAGTTATAGATTTGGCAATGGACTACAACTTTCATGTTTTGAGTTTTCCTTGAATCCAAATGTATCTTGATGAAAAAGTGGGACAAAGCTAGGAAAAAATTAGGGATTTTCATAACTTAGAAAAATTCTAAGTTATGGAAATTCTTCATTTTAAACCCTAATTTGCAATTTTGATTTCTTGATGAACAAGTTTCATGATTTGGCATGGTTTGATGAAAAATGAATCTTGACACTTGATTTTGACCAAAAAGTCAAAGTTTGACTTTTCAGTATACAGTCAAAAATTGATCAATTTACTAGAAAATTCATCTGCCAATCTTGTGCATTTGGGATCTTTTGAACATGTTGAACATGTCAAGACAATTACATGGGGTTCTTGAGTCCATATGTGAGCTTGGTTTGCCATTGGCTAGGTCAAACAGTCAAAAATTGCCTTTGTGCAGTCAAAACCCTAAAAATGACCATTTTGCCCTTTTGGTGATCTGATCAAATTTCTTGTGGAATTGTGATCCAAACTTGACCAAATGGTTCATATGAGTTCATAATGTTGATTTGGGTCAAAAATCATGAGGTTTGACTGTCAATTGACCACAGTTGACTTTTTTCCCAATACAGCTGATTTCTAGGTCAACTGTCCAGTTGACTGGGCAAAGATTAGAATCAAGGCTTGAAATTTGGTATGGATAAACTTGGGAGTCCAATATGAAGCATGAAAGTCATCTTAGGCATTTTGGGTCAAAACATCTTTGTGCAAACATAAATCCTAATTTGGGTCAACAGTGCAAGGAGAAGTCTTGAGCAGAGGAAACCCTAGCTAGACCTTGAGCTCCAAGGGTCTTATGGTGAGAAAATGTTGAGGAAATGGGAGGGAAAATTTTGGGGTACAACAGTTGCCCCTGTTCAATCTTCTTAGACCTGAAGAGTTAGATTGGCAAGTTTGCCTTTCGCGACTCGAGGGTAAAAGGAGATTGGACACTAGAGTGCCCAGAAATTTGCACTCGCATGCTGGAGTATCAGCAATGTGATGTCGGGAATGGGCTTATAGATGCCATTTGGAGAGATGGTGGATAGGGGGATGGGCTTATAGATGCCATCTGGAGATGTGACGGAACCTTGTCGGGAATGGGCTTATAGATGCCATTTGGAAGTGTTGATCGCGTAAGGGATTCCTTAGCGAGCACTTGCGTGTTTTGAGAAGGGAAGATGTTTCCTGGCTTGTTAAAGGTGTTGATCTTCAAACTCTTCATGCAGATATGCCCTGGCTAGATACAGGAGTCGAATCCACTATCGGTTGCTCACAGATGTGCCCTGGCTGGATACAGGAATCGAATCTGGAATTGTCGTCTACAGATATGCCCTGGCTGGATACAGGTATCGAATCTGGAATTGGTTGTTCACAGATATGCCCTGGCTGGATACAGGTATCGAATCTGGAATTGCAAAAGGTTGGTAGAGATAGCTTTCCTGGCTGGATACAGGTGTAAACCTCTGACCTGAGAATGAAAGATAATTTCCTGGCTTGTTACAGGTGTTGATCTTCAAACTCTTCATGCAGATATGCCCTGGCTAGATACAAGTATCGAATCTACAATCAAATCACTCACAGACATGCCCTGGCTAGATACAGGAATCGAATCTGGAATTGCGATAGTTGATAATAACTATCTTTGGATTGACCTTTTCCTGAAAAGGCAAAACATCAGTTGTATGCGAAGTCATGATGTATGAGATGCATGATGTCATGATGCTCAAAATGAGATAGTGCTATATGCACTTTGTCATGTATGTAAGCAAGATGTATGAAATGTGAAATGTCTATGAATGTATTCTCGTCTAGGAAAGTAAATCCTTGACGAATGGTCGGGGAATCAAATCCTGGGCTGATGTTGAAGAGTAGAGTTCTTCGTTTCCGCTGGGGAGGATGGTTGCAAGAATAAACCGCTAGGAGAAGATGACTCCGTCAGGGAATAAACTTGTTGGAGAGATTACTCTGAGGGGAATTCCTCTATGGGAAGATATACTTCACTGAGGTTTTGATGAGAGCTCCGCCGGGGATAATGGTAAACTCCGCTGGGGATTTCAATGATAAACTCCGCTGGGGATTCAATGATAAACTCCGCTGGGGATTCTGTTGATAAGTTATGTCGGGGAACTTGATGAACTCCACTGGGGATAGGAAGAACTTCGTCGAGGATGAGTTTTCCGTGATAATTAGCTGAGGATAACCGAGTTATACCCTAGCGGGGAAATAACCTTTGAATAAAGTTTGGGAGAGACGTTCGTACTCTGCAGGTGATAAGCTTCGAGAACCTACTGGGAATAAGCTTCAGGACCCAACGGCGACTTCACTGGGGATGTGGATTCCACTCTCCTGGGGACACTTTCAGACTGTACCGAGGTGTTGGTATTCCGCCAGGGAACAATCTTATATCAAGACTGCCGGGGATGCTTGCTGAGGAATGTTCACACTCTGCTGGGGAATGTTGAGATATTCTAGGGATACCCAACTCCCTTAGGGCTGATAGTAGACTAACTCTGTTTGAGGAGAGTATCGTTGACTTGCTAGGGGAATATTGTGCCTTTTTAGGGCTGATGGGAAAACAAACTCTGCCTGGGGAGAGTATTGCTGAAATCTGGTCTTACTCTGTGGGGAGTGGAGGTAACTTGGTTACGTTCTTCAGCCGAGCCTACCTTGGTACCTTGGCGGACAAAGCAATTAGACTGTTTTGGACAACTCTACATTGCCCCTGTTTCTGATGTCACCTGTAATCAGTCCTTTGTTTCGCATGTAAATATTCATGATTAGCAATTAATGTCAAATGCATATATCAAAAAATGAACATTGGACGTTCTTTGCAAAACAAAACAGAAAAAGGAAAAACAATGGATAATTTGTCTGGAAAATTGAACTTGTATTGATTTTTGAAATTTGCCTGTAAATAGGCATTTTTGTACAAGAGGCTGACGTCCTAGTAAGAGAACGCCGCCGAGCCAAACTAGAGTTTATACAATTTTGTGAAAAGAAACAAAACAGCTATGTGAAAAATAATCCCACTGGGTTCCAACTCTGATATCGCCTTTATGTCTTCAAGCGTCTCATCACTTTGCTGCTTAGTTGAAGATGAAGTCGATTGATTGATGCCGAAGTCTGATAGTTGATGTCAAATTTTGGATGCGAGGTGATCCAACGAGACATAGTATTACGCTTTATCCCTAACTTTTGCCTGGACCGCCCTTTCGGATTTTCAGTCCACCGGGATACCCATTTTTGCCCAAGCCGCCTTTTCAGGTTTTCGACTTGCCGGGTGTACAGATTTTTTTGTTTCATCCCTTATTTTTGCCCGAACCCTTTTGGTTCGCCGGGAAGCCCTTATTTTTGCCTAGGTGTGTCAACCTAGCGGGTCCTTATTCATGCGTAGTATCTTTTTACTATGTCTGCATTGGCAGGGTGAGGAAGGTCGTCACCATCCATGGTGGTTAGAATCATAGCTCCCCCTGAGAAGATATGTTTAACCACAAATGGCCCTTCGTACGTAGGGGTCCATTTGCCCCTGGGATCACTTTGAGGAAGAATGATGCGCTTGATTACCAGGTCTCCGACTTGATACTCTTGTCGTCTGACTTTCTTGTTAAATGCCCTGATCATCCGTTTTTGGTACGTCTGACCATGACAAATAGCAGTGAGTCTCTTTTCGTCAATTAGGTTTAACTGATCAAGCCGAGTCTGGATCCAGTCATCTTTGCTCAAGTCTGCATCCTTCATTATCCGGAGAGAGGGTATCTGGACTTCAATAGGCAAGACTGCCTCCATGCCATAGACCAAGGAAAAGGGAGTTGCCCCTGTTGACATCCGTGCTGAGGTGCGGTACCCATGAAGAGCAAACGGTAACATCTCGTGCCAATTCTTATAGGTCACTGTCATCTTCTGCACAATCTTCTTGATGTTCTTATTTGCTGCTTCGACAACCCCATTCATCTTCGGCCGATAAGGAGAAGAGTTGTGGTGCTGTATCTTGAATTGCTCGCAGAGCTCAGTGATCATCTTGTTGTTAAGATTGGTACCATTGTCCGTAATGATCCTCTCAGGTACACCGTATCGACAGATCAAGTTGTGCCGAATGAACCATGCCACGACGCTCTTGGTTACGGTAGCATAGGAAGCTGCTTCAACCCACTTCGTGAAGTAATCAATTGCTACCAAGATGAAGCGATGCCCGTTGGATGCCGTCGGTCTGATTTCGCCGATCATGTCAACGCCCCACATTGCAAATGGCCAAGGGGCTGTCAAGACGTTCAGAGGAACCAGAGGAATATGCACCTTATCAGCATAGATCTGGCATTTATGACAAGTTCGAGAATGCTGGTAACAGTCAGCTTCCATTATGGACCAGAAATATCCTGCCCGAAGGATTTTCTTTGCCATGGTATGTCCACTGGAATGTGTTCCGAATGTACCTTCATGAAGCTCTGCCATGATCCTTTCTGCTTCAGTCTTATCCACACAACGCAGTAAGGTTGAGTCATGGTTTCGCTTGTAGAGAATGCCATTGCTGAGGAAGAACTTTGCTGCGAACCTTCTCAGAAACTTCTTATCGTTAACGGATGCACCCTCGGGGTATTCTTGAGCTTCCAAGTACCTCTTCACTTCATGATACCAGGATTTTTCAATTACCTCCTCAGCCTCAAGATCACAGCAATATGCAGGCTCGTCCAACTTCCAAATGATGATTGGGGCGCCTCGTTGTCCCATTTGACTTTGAACATTGAAGACATCGTAGCTAACGCGTCCGCCAACTGATTCTCCTCTCTTGGGAAGTGTTCAAAAGTTATCTCTTTGAAGTGGGGAAGTAATGTCAGCACATACTCCTTGTAAGGAATAAGATTTGGGTGTTTCGTATCCCACTCGCATTTGACCTGATTGATCACGAGAGCGGAATCTCCGAAGACACTCAGAAACTTGATCCTTAGGTCAATTGCAGCTTGAATACCCATGATACATGCCTCATACTCCGCCATGTTGTTGGTGCAGTTGAAACATAACCGGGCGGTAAGTGGAGTATGAGTGCCTTTAGGGTATATAATCACAGCGCCGATACCATTACCCAAAGCGTTTGAGGCTCCGTCAAAATGCATAGACCATCGGGATCCCTCCTCAGGTCCTTCATCCGGTCCGGGTACTTCACAATCAGTTACTACCATGATATCTTCATCTGGAAATTCAAAGTTCAACGACTGGTAATCGTCCACAGGTTGGTGTGCCAAATGGTCTACCAATACACTTCCTTTGATTGCTTTTTGAGTCGTGTACTGGATGTCATATTCCATCAAGATCATTTGCCATCTTGCTATTCTTCCGGACAGAGCAGGCTTTTCGAATATGTACTTGATTGGATCCATTTTTGAAATCAACAGAGTAGTGTGAGTCAACATATACTGTCTCGGCCGGCGAGCAGCCCATACCAGAGCGCAGCAAGTTTTCTCGAGCAGTGAGTACCGAGTCTCACAGTCGGTAAACTTTTTGCTCAGGTAATAAATGGCGTGCTCTTTTCGGCCAGACTCGTCATGCTGCCCCAACACACACCCCATTGAGTTGTCAAGTACTGTCAAGTATAGTATCAGAGGTCTCCCTTCAATCGGTGGCATAAGAATGGGTGGTTCTTGGAGATACTCTTTGATCTTTTCGAAAGCAGCCTGACATTCATCGTTCCAACGTACTACTTGATCTTTCTTCAGCAGTTTGAAGATTGGTTCACAGGTAGCAGTTAGATGTGAGATGAATCGGGCAATGTAGTTCAATTATCCTAGAAAGCCTCTGACTTCTTTCTTTATCTTGGGAGTTGGCATCTCTTGTATTGCTTTCACTTTGGCAGGGTCCACTTGAATACCTTTGTCGCTCACAATGAAGCCTAGCAATTTTCCAGATCTCACCCCAAAGGTGCATTTGTTCGGGTTCAACCTCAGCTTGTACAACTTCAGACGGACAAACATCTTCCGTAGATGGTCAAGGTGTTCCTCCTCAGTTTGGGACCTTGCAATCATATCATCGACATACACTTCTATTTCATGATGGATCATATCATGAAATAAAGCAACCATGGCACATTGGTAAGTTGCCCCAGCATTTTTCAATCCGAATGGCATGACCTTGTAGCAAAAGGTGCCCCACTGAGTAACGAAAGTGGTCTTCTCCATATCTTCAGGAGCCATCTTGATCTGGTTATAACCGGAGAAGCCGTCCATGAAGGAGAAAACTTTATGCTGAGCAGTATTATCAACCAGAACGTCGATATGAGGCAGAGGGAAATCATCCTTGGGGATGGCCCTATTCAAATCCCTGTAATCAACACACATTCGGACCTTACCATCTTTCTTCGGCACTGGAACCACGTTGGCAACCCACTGAGGGTAAGAAGTCACTGCTAGAAACCCGGCATCAAATTGTTTCATAACCTCAGCTTTGATTTTCTCAGACATCTCTGGACGCATACGGCAGACCTTTTGTTTTACCGGAGGGCAGTCCTCCTTGGTAGGCAGGTGATGAACCACAATCTCGGCATCCAAACCAGGCATGTCTTCGTAAGACCAAGCAAATATTTCCATGTAGTCATGCAGCATCTGAATCAACCGTTGTTTCACACTGAACTCTAGATTAGCACCGATCTTGACTTCCTTTCTGTCTGTCTCAGTACCTAGATTTACCGTTTCCACTGGCTCTTCATGTGGCTGAATGGCCCTCTCTTCCTGGAGTAGCAGTCTTGCCAATTCCCCAGGCACTTCGCAATCATCTTCGCCTTCGTCTTCAGCTAAGTTGATCGGATTTTCAAAGTCATAACTGGTAGTAGCAGAGTCGTTACCAGTGAGATCCAGAGTGGATTGGAACCTGTATAAGTGAGTGTGTGTAAATATAGCTGTTTTGCAATATATGATAAAGAAAGAAAAGGAGCACAAGATTTGAAATGCAACAAACGTCCAATGTTTTGATTAATGATATATGAAAATGTCATACAAAAGCCCTCACAAATGGAGCCACGGTGCCCCGGGTAGGACACCGAGCTATAAAAGTTTCAACATATTGTTTGTTACAAATTGAAAACAAAAGAGTTCATTACTGAGTGACAAAAGTAATAGGTGTGAAGTCCTTGGCAGTCCAGTTGCTCGGTCCACTGTCGGTTGTTGGGTAGATCCAGCTGTCAAATTCCGATTCCTCCGCGTCGTCCTCAATAGCATTCACTCCCGGGTTGGTGATGAACACATGAGGTCTTCCAATTCTTGCTTTACGAATAGCCCTCTGAGCCTCTGCAGTGAAGCCCAAACCAAACTTGTCGATCTTTGGAGTGAAGTCAGGAAGTCGGCCCCAGTTTGCGCACTCACCCTTCTCAATCACAGCCCGGGCATCCTTTAAGGAATCCATCTTCAAAGGAGGGCCTTCAATCACAGTTTCAGCTGACACTAGTGTCTGAGGCACCTCTTCAAAGTGTTGAAAGGGGGTTTCAATGAATTCCCCGTCAATTTCTATGTATCAGAACGAGTTTAAGTGGCTGACCATATACTCCTCTTCCCCTTGAACTGTAACAATCTTTCCTCTAACCGGGTATTTAAGCTTCTGATGTAGTGTGGAGGTCACCGCTCCAGCCTTGTGGATCCATGGACGACCCAGCAAACAAGAGTAGGATGGACGGATGTCCATCACATAGAAAGTTGAATCAAAGACTTGAGAACCAACCCTGATTGGAATGTCAACTTCACCATATACCATCCTTTTCGAACTGTCAAAGGCTCGGACAACAATGTTACTAGGCTTGAGCTCCAAACCCTCACAATCTAACCTGTCTAAGGCTTTCTTGGGCAATACGTTTAATGAAGAACCGGTGTCTACCAACACATGGGCAAGGGTAGTGCCCCTGCATTCAATAGAGACATGCAGGGCATCATTATGGTTCTTTCCCTTTGCAGTCAGATCGGCGTCAGAAAAGCCCAGACCATTATCGGCAGTCAAGTTGGAAACACAATTAGTAAATTGATCAGCAGACGTTTCTTGCGGCACATGAGCTGTCTTCAGGAAGGAGATCAGGGCCTTGGCATGGGCCTCTGAACACAATAACAGTGATAGCATAGAAATTTTTGATGGGGTGTGCCCCAACTGCTCAACAACATTGAAATCACTTCTCTTGATAATCTTGAGGATCTCCTCCATCTCTTGCTGGGAGGCTTCAACAGTGGTTGTCTTGGGTGCCTCTGTCAGGGAAAATCAGTAGCAACCCCTTTGCCCCGAGCGTCAGAGGACTCGGCGGCAGGGGTAGAAACAGGAACTTGATTAGGAGGTGGAACATGCACACTTGCAGGTGTGATGATAAGGGGTTTCTGAATAGCTGGTGGTGCGATATCTGGCGAAAACAACCTACCACTGCGGGTAATCTTGGCAGGCCCGGTGATGTTACTGACATCGGTACTTGTATCAAACTCTTGCTTCACTCCAAGCACATAAACATCTGCTCCATAGTGCCATGGGACAGCTTTGTCAGATGTATAAGGGAGAGGCCCTGGGACAGTAATGATGATAGGAGCAATCTTCTGAGCGGACATGATTTTGACAGGCTTCTTTGAAGGAGCCTTGGGAGGTTTGTTGAAAATAGTGACAATAGAAACTTCTTCGGCAGGGACAGCGGGAACAACAATCTTCTCGAACAAGATTTCTTTGCTATTCATCAGGCTTTGGATACCTGATTTCAGCAAAGGACAACCAAAAGGCGAAACAACACATAGAAGGCAATATTCACCACATCCTAGAAATAAACCGGCTAGCAACAGATTCCTTTTAACAGTCGATAACGGAGTAACAATCTCTTCCACGGAGGCTACATATTGGTCTTATTCCACGGCACTTACTCCATGCTGGGGCATGGGAGCGGTCACAACATTGGGTCTTTCGGGCGCCTCAAACTGTATTTCCTTAGCATCAATAAGGTCTTGAACCTTATTCCTCAGAGCCCAGCAATCGTCCGTAGTATGCCCGGGGCTATCAGAGTGATAAGCGCAACGGGCGTTGGGGTTATACTTTGGAGAAGCTGTGTTCACTACCTTCGGAGCTTCTTTGACAGTTACCAGATTGGTTGACAGTAGCTGCGGAAAAATCTGAGACAGGGTCATGCTGAGCCGAGTGTACTGCCTTTTGGGTCTCTCACCCCTTTGTTGATTATACTGCTGAGGAGCAGCAACAGGCTTTGAAATTACCAATGCATTGACAGCCGGGCGGCGTTCCGGCTTGACTTGTCTTCTAGGACCGTAAACAGCACTAGCTTCCTTCTTGAAAGGCTTCTTCTCAGCACTCGCAGCGGCACCTTTCTGTATCTTCCCTGACTTGATACCAGCTTCTATCCTCTCACCAGTCAAGATCAAATCTGTAAACCCAGCAGAGGAATTACCAATCAGATGATTGAAGAATGGACCAGACAGGGTCCCAAGGAACATGTCAACAAGTTCACGGCCAGTTAGCGGTGGCTGCACCCTGCCAGCCAAGTCTCTCCACTTTTGCGCATACTCCTTGAATCTTTCGCCCGTACCCAGTGACATACCCTGAAGTTGAGTACGCGTAGGAGCAAGGTCATAATTGTACTGATATTGTTTATAAAATGCCGTAGCCAAGTCTTCCCAGTGTCGGATACTGGCTCCATCCAGCTGATAGAACCATTCGAGTTGAGCCCCAGAAAGGCTATCCTGAAAGAAATGGATCCAAAGGTTCTTGTCTGCAGTGTAAGCTTGGATCTTCCTTACATATGATCTGAGATGCATTTTCGGGCAGGACAGCCCGTCATACCTTACAAAAACTGGCACTTTGAACTTCGGGGGGATCACAATTCCAGCAACTAATCCCAAGTCTTCGAAATCTAAGCCGGGAACTCTCTGCAGCTCCATAGCTGCCAACCTGTCTTCCAAGCCTTTGTACTTATCATCGGCGGGCGGGTATTGTTGATCAGAGTAGTCTTCGTCCTCTTCAGCCTCCTCTTCTTCAACCTCGGATTCGGAAGGTACTGCAGCCGCATTCCCTTTACTGGTTCCCTCTTCAGATGTGGGGGGAAATTCAAGCACTCTTCTGGCTTCACCCTCAAACCTTCTTCCTAGGGTAGCCACCCCGATTCTTTTCATCTTCTTTTTCACTTGGTCTTTGTTCCCCAGCAGGGCTTTCAGATCCTCCTGACCCTTAGCCAAGGTCATTAGGAGTTGTTGAAACTGTGCGTTCTGAGACTGCAAGTCCTTGACCGTCTGTTCGAGATCCATCTTACTGAAATAAACAGCAGAAAGATAAGGAAACCTGCTTATACACATGATGAATGGTATGCTTATGTATGCAATGCATTCAAGGATTCAGAAAGTTCAAAATTGTTGCAAACAAAAAGAACGCACGTCATATTAATAAGAAGAAATTTGTCAGTACATAAATGCCCCATGGGCCAAATATTACAAAAACTTCTCAAGGTAAAAAGACGTTGCGCATCCTCTTTGGTGCAATGTAGGTGTTGAGGGTCTCTTCCTCATGGAGTCGGCGGGTAAGCTCTAGAACCTTCTTCTCACTGGCGTAGAAGCTGGCTTCAAAAGTGTTCCGTTCCTCCTTGAGTTGGATCCAACTCTTCTACATCTCCTTCCACGATGTAGGCATGTCAGGATATAGGATGGTGTAGGGAACCTCCCCTTCCGTAACGGGCTCTTTAATCACAGGGAGAACATGAGGATAAGGCATCCTTAGACTCTGGGCTCGGGCTCATACCCATTTGAGGTAAGGCTCAAGAGGGATGGAGTTCTTGTGCCCCAGTGTCTTGCTGTCAACCTTGTTAGGCATCCTCCAAGCTCTGATGAATCTTTGGCGAAGTCCTTGCGCATCGTTGTCGAAGTCAAAAACTAGGTCAGGAATCAACATGTCATGAGGGCCATCCCTCCGTGCATATCCGAATTGTCTCAAGGCTAGACAAGGGTTGTAGGTAATGCCTCCCCTAATACCAAGTAATGGAACATTAGGGAACTCTCCACAATGATCGACGATGATGACATTTTCTCTGGACCGAGAACACCAATGTACATCAGAGTGAGTGAGGGTCATCAACCGTTGTAACCACCTTAAACCTTGGTCATTCTTCAAGATAGATTGTGGAAGGTGCAAAATAAACCACCTTGCAAGGAGAGGAGTACAGCACATGAGAACACCCCTCTTTCTCATTGTTCGAGTGTAAAATAAGTGGAGAATGTCCCCAAGCAATGTTGGTATTGGATTTCTGGATAAGAAGATTTTGACGGTGTTGACATTTACAAGCTGGTCAGGATTTAGGAACAAGACCAACCCATAGATGAGGAGGGCCACCATTTCTTTAAAGGCTTGTAGGTCCAATGAATTCCAACACTCTTGTGCCTTCTCAAACAAGAATTTTTCTAAGAAGCCTTTGACACCGCTTCTAGTTTCCCAGTGCCCCTTGATGTCAGATGGCTGTAGGTGTAGTGCTTGAGCAACATCTTCAGGCTTTGGTTCTTTTTACGTACCGTTGTAGGGTAGTTGATTAAGAATAGGAATTCTCAAGAGTTGAGAAAATTCCTCCAAAGTGGGCACCAACTGGTAGTCGGGGAAAGTGAAACAGTGGTGAAGAGGGTCAAAAAACTGGAACAACACCTTCATCATGTCCTCTTCAATGTTGGTGCTGACTAAGCTGAGCTGTCTACCATGTCTTTCACTGAAGGGAGAGCTTTCCGGAATTCTTGATGTGAGCTCCTTGAGTTGAGGAGGGATTCTCACAAGGTTGACTTGGATAGTTTTTCTTCAAAGAATTTCCATGACCTACAAAACAAGAACAAAGATGAAGATCTAAACCCTTGAAATGGTTAGTGAATGCATATGATGCTTTATGATGTTCATGATGTATGCAAAAAACATATATACAAGAAATTCACACCAAACCCTAGTTTCAGGCTTGCATGGGGTTTCATAGGTAAGTACCCTCTTGAGTGTAGTTGGCTTAAAAACCTGTCCTAAAAATAGTAACCGGGTTCTAAGGAGCTCAATATCACTGGATTGTTTTCATTGTTCATTGTTTTGGTTTAGCCACTTAACTAGCGACCAAAATATTCCAAGAAAACAACCCTCAATGAGTGTAGTATCGAGTATCTACCAACTTCGGACTGCACCAAAGCCGGTCATCTCACTACCCCTAATGAAAGGCCAAGATGGTCAAGTAAGGTTCTAGGTCATTAGTGCTTAGTGACATCACTCAGCGGCCCCGTACTCTCCTTGATTGAACTCAAGGGTTACCGGTACTCACAAATATGTCGCACTAATATAGCTATTGCTTCAACCGTGTCGGTATACCCTGCACAGTTTCCACAATGTATTGCTATCTATGAATGTTTCCCCAAATCCGGGTGTAGGATTGCAAACCCAAACAAGAGAGCCAAGATGTAAAGCAAACAAAGCAAACAATTAGTCATGCAAGAGGGTGATCTAAGCCCTAAGGTTACTCCACTTTTAAGACAGCGTCCCCAGCAAAATCGCCAATTCTGTGATACGGTGGGAGAACTGACTTGAGGTTTTGCGTTTGTTTTTGCAAATGTTTCGGTTGAGCAAGAGTCGCCACCGACTTTTTATTTTATCCTAAGGAAAGGTTAAAAAGCATAGCAAAAACCTTTGAGATGTTTTCTTGGGTTCGGGGAGTAGATTATAGAAAGGGAAGGTATTAGCACCCTTTCTATCCATGGTTATCCATGGGATCTTAGTTACTTGCTTAGATCAACTTGCCTTGATTTTCAATTGTTTGAAATGGTGCTTTGTGTGTGGGTTTGAAAAAATGTTTTGAAAAGAGGCCAATGTGGTGGCAACCTTTGTAATGATCCATGTTGGGATGTATACAAAGGTGTATGTCTTTTGAAAAGGTTTTCAATGTTTTTGAAAGTTGTTTTGAAAGTGTGGTGATGTGTGGTTTTGGAAAATAGGCAAGTGTTTTTGTTTTGCAAGTTGGCAAGTAACCAAGAGTTTGTCTACTCTAAATTTACTCAAAGATCTTTACTATGTTTTTTAACCCTTTTAACAATTTTGTTCCACCATTGTATTTGGTGAACAATCTTGTGTTAGGATGTGAACAAGACGGGCGCGGGTCATTGTTTAGACCATGATTGCAATGGTGCCAAGTATCTTTGGGCAATTTTTCCTTTAAGGGACTTGATCATTTTTTAGGCAACTTTTGAAAGCGTCATCGAGGTACTATGATCATTTGATTGTTTTGTTTTTACCAAAGATACCTAACATGCAATATGGCCCATTATTGAAGGCAACAAGTGGAATACCCTAGGGGTGCAAGTGTGATTAGTGTTGTCCATTTTCATGCTTGTTTATCTTGAATTTAGGTCAAACTATTTTTGGTTAATTTTTGCATACAAACCCTAATTCTAACATGGCATATTTAGAAAGCTTTTAAAATGCGGAAAATAAAAGGTCCTAAGTTATTACAACACAATATATGGGATAGGGGATACAAATGTTCAAATGGGGATATTTCAGCAAGAAATTAAAATCTAACAATTACATCCAAATTGAAATTCTACAAGGGATTTAATTGCACAAGGATTAAATAAAATAAAATAAATATGCAAAATGCAAAAATGGTTTTCATATGTATGTGAAAAAAATATTTTTCATGTGTCAAATAAACAAAAATAAAATGAATTAATTTTTGGTATTTTTAGGTATTTAGGGCAAAACCCTAATTTTGCTAAATAAAATGTATTAATTATTTAATATATGCAATATTTATTAATTATGTACAAAAAATAAATAAAAGAAAGTATATTGTAAAAAAGGGTATTTTTGAGGTCAAAATATTAATAAAAATAAAATGTATTAATTCTTTGTATTTTCCCTAAATATACTAATAAATATATAAGTATTTACATTATTTATTAAATATATATTATATGTACAAAAATAAAATATTTAATATTATTAAAAAAAAGTATATTTTTTATAAAATGTTTTCAAAGATAAAATAAAAATATAAATCAGAAAATAAATATATTTGTGTTATTTTTAGTTATTTTAAATAAAAGCATATTTGTGTTTATTTATGTACAAAACTAAATAAAACCAAATAAATATCAAATAAAATGCAAAAAATATGGGAAAAATAATTTTAATATTTTTTCATGCTTAAATAAAAATATAGAACCAAAATCAAAAGGAAAAAATTAAAAATGATAAATAAAACTCAAAATGGGCCAGGGGGTGCATGTGAAATGCAGTGGTGTGAAAAGGAAAACATCTCAGGCCCAGCCCAAAGACTCTGTCTTCTTCAACCTCCAGCATCCTTGAATAACAAAACACGCGTTTCTGCTATCTCATGATTCTTGGACTTTTAGCACAAACTCACAACATGAAAAATGTCAAGCATCAAGCCACGATTCCATACATATAAAAAACTTAACTTAACTCTCAGAAATGAGAGAGAATTTCTCCATCCCTAATTCTTAACCTAAGTTTTTGTCAATGTTCAGGTCTCAAATTCTCTCAGCACATGCAATATAAATGGAAAGTGAAGATATGTATAGCTTCAGGGGCATGAGTAGAACATTTTTCATTCATAAACTTAAAGCTAACTCTTCCTATATTGAGAGATAGAAGTCCATGAACTTATCTGTTCAGCTTGGATCGTGTCTAGCAATGGAGGAACTTTCAAGGCAAGGTGAGGATTGGTACAGCTTGCTTGAAGTCCAGGGATGCTATTCCAACCTTTAGCTTGCTTTGAAACCAAGTGAATCAAGCTATGGCAATCAACCTGCAAAATAGAAAAAGCAAAAATGGTGAAGTTGGTTAGAGGTGTTACAGGTCGTGTCCAATGTTTGGGATAGCTTGTATATGTGGTATGGAGTGTGTATGAACTGGTTTTAGCAAGAATGCACGAGTGGATTGAGTTATGGAAGTCCAACTGCAGAGGTGACTCTGTTTTCTGCAGTAGGATGGTGTTTTGAGGTTTGATGAGGTTTTGAAGGTGTTTTGCTCGTGCCTTAACTTAGGTTTGATGTTTGGAAGGTGTCTAACAAGTTTGCTTAAGCTTCTCTTGGCAGAAATGTGAGATGTCTTTCAAAATGCTAGCTTTCTTCTAACTTAAGCAACAAAATGTCAACTTGGCTTCTAGACTTGTGCAGGCCCCTTAAATGTGCTGCAACCATCCCTCTTGATCAGTGTGACATGCTTCTGAACTTGTGCCAAAGAGATTTGCCTTGTACTTCTTGATTTGCAAATTTGACATAAAGTTCAACTTTTCAAAAATGGATATATTGCTTTTTCTAATTATGGCTCAATCTTGTATGCAATGTTTAAACACATAAGATAAGGCTTGAACACAAGGGGTTTGCATTAAATTATTGAGTGTGGATGAGATAAAGGACCTGTAATCTATCTTAGAGCATGCTGAGTTTAAAAATCCAAAGTTATGGACATGTAAATTGGCCATGAACAACGTGAGTTTTACCCATATTGCCAAATTCGATTCTCCCTAACCACAAGGTTGTTTGATGAGTTCTTTGACATTTTGGAAAGCTTGGAATGTGTACTACAATCTATATTTGTAATGCAAATTGAAATTCCAAGTGGAAGCATGTGAAAAGTAGCCATGAAGTTAGGCAAAAATCCTGCCTAAAATAGGTCAAAATTTCTCTAAGTTAAGAATGTTTTGCACCCTTGTTCCAAAAATCATAACTTGAGCTACAAGCTTCTTTTGAGGAAACTTTGTGAATAAAAGTTGTAGATTTTACAATGGAATACAACTTTCATGTTTTGAGTTTTCCTTGAATCCAAATGTATCTTGATGAAAAAGTGGGACAAAGTTAGGAAAAAATTAGGGATTTTCATAACTTAGAAAAATTCTAAGTTATGGAAATTCTTCATTTTAAACCCTAATTTGCAATTTTGATTTCTTTATGAACAAGTTTCATGATTTTGCATGTTTTGATGAAAAATGAATCTTGACACTTGATTTTGACCAAAAAGTCAAAGTTTGACTTTTCAGTATACAGTCAAAAATTGATCAATTGACTGGAAAATTCATTTGCCAATCTTGTGCATTTGGGATCTTTTGAACTTGTTGAACATGTCAAGACAATTCCATGGGGTTCTTGAGTCCATATGTGAGCTTGGTTTGCCATTGACTAGGTCAAATAGTCAAAAATTGCCTTTGTGCAGTCAAAACCCTAAAAATGACCATTTTGCCCTTTTGGTGATATGATCAAATTTCTTGTGGAATTGTGATCTAAACTTGACCAAATGGTTCATATGAGTTCATAATGTTGATGTGGGTCAAAAATCATGAGGTTTGATTGTCAATTGACCACAGTTGACTTTTTCCCAATACAGTTGATTTCTAGGTCAACTGTCCAGTTGACTGGGCAAAGATTGGAATCAAGGCTTGAAATTTGGTATGGATAAACTTGGGAGTCCAATATGAAGCATGAAAGTCATCTTAGGAATTTTGGGTCAAAACATCTTTGTGCAAACATAAACTCTAATTTGGGTCAACAGTGCAAGGAGAAGTCTTGAGCAGAGGAAACCCTAGCTGGACCTTGAGCTCCAAGGGTATTGTGGTGAGAAAATGTTGAGGAAATGGGAGGGCAAATTTTGGGGTACAACACTTTCTATCTCTCATTCAGATTCAACTATCAACTTCAAGTTCAGATACACTCCAAACACGGAAGTCATTCTGACACTTATCCAGATCCCAGTTATAGTACAAATACACTCCAGACAAGGAAGTCATTCTACTGCTCATACAGATCTCAATTTCAGATACAGTCCAGATACGCGCCAGACACGGTTGCCATTCTGCCACTCATTCCCCAGCCCAGAGATGCCCCATACACAAATGTTTCTCTGTCGCCCATTCAGATTTCAGATACAATACAGATACACTCCAAATACGGCAGTCATTCTGATATTCATCCAAGAATCAAATACAAGTTACAGTACTGATACGCTCCAGACACGAACGCCATTCCTTTGCTCATACGAATCCAATCTCCAGATACAACTCAGATACGTTCCAGATACGGATACCATTCTGATGTTCATTCTACTGATATTCAACAAAAAATTTTGATGGAATCTCTAAGCCCATCTCCAGCAAGATTCTATCATCTCCAAATGGCATCTTTAAGCCCATTCCCTCAGCAATATTTTGACGAGTGCAAATTTACGGGCACTCTAGTGTCCAATCCTCTTTTACCTTCGAGTCACGAAAGGAAAACTGGTCAATCTAACTCTTCAGGTTCAAGAAGATTGAACAGGGGCAAATGTTGTACCCCAAAATTTTCCCTCTCATTCTATCAAATTTTCTCATCACAAGGCTCTTTGAACTCAAGATCAAGCTAGGGTTTGTTCTGCTCAAGACATCTCCTTGCACTATTGACCTAAATTATGGTTTGAGTTTGCGCATAGAATTTTGGACTTCTAATGCTCAAAGTGACTTTCATACTTCATGTTGGACTCATAAGTTTGACCATACCAAGTTTCAAGCCTTGAATCAAATTTTTGTCCAGTCAATTGGACAGTTGACCTAGAAATCAGCTGTATTGGGGAAAAAGTCAACTGTGGCCAATTTACAGTCAAGCCTCATGAATTTTGACCCACATCAACATTATGAACTCATATGAACCATTTGATCAAGTTTGGACCACAAATCCACAAGAAATTTGATCAGACCACAAAAGGGCAAAATGGTCATTTTTAGGGTTTTGACTGTACAAAGGCAATTTCTGATTTTTGACCTAGCCAATGAAAAATTGGGTTCAGCCATGGATTCAAGGACTCAATGGCATCATCTTGACCTATTCAACAAGTTCAAAGGATCTCAATTACATTAGATTGACAGATGAAATTTTCAGTCAACTGATCAAAATTTGACTGTACACTGAAAAGTCAAACTTTGACTTTTTGGTCAAAATCAAGTGCCAAGGATCATTTTTCATCAATATGTGTCAAAACATGAAATTTGTTCATCAAGAAACCCATTTTTGCAAATTAGGGTTTAAAGTTGAAAAATTTCATAACTTAGAATTTTTCTAAGTTATGAAATTTTCTTAATTTGTCCTAACTTTGCCCCATATTTTCACCATGATGAAATTGGATTCAAACAAAACTTATAACATGAAAGTTCTAGTCCTCTACAAAGTCTACAACTTTTATTCACAAAGTTTTCTCAAAAGAGGCTTGGATGTCAAGTTATGATTTTTGGAACAAGGGTCCCTAAAACTTTTAACTTAGTGAAATTTTGCCCTAGTTTAGGCAGGATTTTGACCTATCTTCATGGCCATTTTTCACATAGTTCCACTTGGAATCTCAAGTTGCATTTCAAATATGGATTGTAGATCATGTTTCAAGCTTTCCAAAATGTCCAATAACTCCTCAAACACATTTGTGGTTAGAGATAATCGAAGGCTTGAAGTTGGCAAAAACTCACTTTTCATCCATGGCATATTCATGCTCATACAAGTTGCAATTTCAAGTCAGCATGCTTTGCACTAGATTACATGCCTCTAAACCACTTCACACTCAATAATTTAATGCAAATCCATTGGTCTAAGACATTGTTTTGGTCATTAGTGCATTGTACACAAAACTATTCCCTAAGTAGAAAAAGCAAAGTTTCCATTTTTGTTTAAAATCATGCTTTATGTCAAAACTGATTTCTTGAGAATTGATCCATATCTTATGCAGCTAATCAAATATACAAGTTGGAGGGGCCAAGGGCAAAGTATGCAAGCATAAGGATAGCATGTACAGGCCTGTTTCAATCACTTCCCACATTTTGCTTCAAAAACAAGAAACTTGTCCAAAACATGAGAACTTGAACATCAACCCAAAGAAACTTGTGCAAGCATTTTGAACATCTTTCTCACACCCCTTTGAGCCAGGAACATGATTGCTTGAGCCTCTAAACATCCCCTAGCTAGAAATCACCTTCCATTGGCAAAACAGGGCAGAACCTGCAACTTGACTTCCATAGCTCAATTGGCTCATGCGTTTTGCCCCAAGTTGGTTCAAACACCTTCCATTCAACTCATCCAAGCTATTCCAAACCTCAAACACCAACTGTAACTCCATTTACAGGGATTTCCATTTTCATTTTGAGCTTGTGCAGGTTGAGTTCTATAGGCTGATTCAAGTACATTAAAGGCAAGATAGGTATTGGAGAAGGTCAAGTGAAGTCCAAGGAAGCTCCCAGACATCTCAAGCCTTGTTGAAAAGCTCCACATTGCCCTACAGGAAGTCAGCTGAAACAGGTTTTTGTCAACTTCCTATCTCTCTATTTAGGAACATTTAGCCTTAGGTTTGTGAATAAGAAATGTAGTATTCATTGCCATGAAGCTGTACATATGCTCAGTTTTCATTTATATTAAGCATGCTAAGAGAATTTGATCCATGAACATACTGAAAAAACTAGGTTAGATTTTAGGGCCAGGGAAATTCTCTCTGGTCTTTGAGAGTTAAGACAAGTTGTTTATATGGTTGGATTCGTCTTGAAATGCTCTACAAGTTTGATGTTATGTGTTTTTGCAATAGAGCTCGTATACAGGATCTGACAATTGTACAGGGCGCGCGCGTTTTCAAAATCAGAAGGTTGAAGATGAAGTTGGTTTGGGTTGGGCTTGGTCCTGGCTACTTTTGACACCTCCCTTTTCCTTTTTGCACCCCCTGGCCCAATTTCTTGTTATTTTATATTTTTGCATTTTTATTTTCATTTCTGATTATATTTTATTATTTCCAAATATAAAAAATACTCAAAAATATTTTTATAATTTTTTCACATTTATTTTGCATTTTATTTTTATTTTTCTAACATAAAAAAGCAATTTAATTACTTTTATCTTATTTCTTAAAAAAAACTTGGAAATAATATATAAATTATACTTATATTTTATTCTTTATTTTTATTCACATTGAAAATATTTCTATAAAATAAAAGTATATATATATATATATATATATATATATATATATATATATATATATATATATATATATATATATATATATATATATATATATATATATATATATATATATATATATATATATATATATATATATACTTTTATTTATTATATACTTTAGAATAAAAATATAAAATATTACATTTTTACTTTTATTATTATTTATACTTAAAAATACTTTTTTCCAAATATATTTTATTTTTTTACATATACTATTTTATTATTATTGTATATAAATAAAATAATTAATATATTTACTTTCTTAAAGAAATTAGGGTTTCACCCTTAACCTAATAAAATTAATCTTTTATTTATTTCTTTATTTTTACATTAAATATTTTTACATACTTAGAAAATAAATATAAACTTTTTGCATAATTCATATTATTTGATATATTTGTTTATTTTGTTTATTTAAATATGGTCCATTTATTTATGCATTTGAATTCAATTTGGATGTAATAGTAAATTAGGGTTTAAATTTCTTGTCAAATACACCCCCATTCAAAGATTGTACCCCCATCCCTATAATCATGTTGTAATAGCTTAGACTTTTAATTCTCTCACTTTATGCTTTCAATTATGCCATGATTAGAGATTAGGGTTTGTATGAAAAAATCAAAATCAACAAGTAGCTTGACCTAATACAAAGACAAAAATGCATGAAAATCAATACACAATGCACACTTGCACCCCTAGGGTTACAATCCACTTGTTGCCTTAAAAATGGGCCATGTTATGCATTTTGGGTACTTTGGCAAAACAAAAACAAAACAAAAGATCATAGTCCCTCGATGACACTATTTTGGTTGCCTAAACAAAAATGATCAAGTCCCTCACAAATTTGCCCAAAATACCTAATACAATTGCTATCATGGTCTATACGATGACCCGCGCCTGTTCCGTTTAACATCCTAATACAAGGTTGTTTACCAAATGCAATGGTAAAACAACATTGTCAAAAGGGTTAAAAACATATAGGAAATATCTTTGAGTAAAATAGGGTAGACAACTCTTAGTTACTTGAATAAAAGCTTGCAAAACATCCTTCCTATTTTTCAAACACACCTCACAACACAATTTCAAAATATCTCCCAAATCAAGAATTTCAAACATTGAAACCTTTTTTCAAAAGACAAAAACATCTTTGTATACATTCAAACAAGAATCATTACAAAGGTTGCCACAATGATGGCCTATTTTCAAAACATCTTTCAAAACCACACACAAAGCACCATTTCAAACAATTGAAAAGCAAAAGCAAGTGATCTAAACAAGTAACTAAGATCCCATGGATAACCATGGATGAAAAGGGTGCTTGCACCTTCCCTTTTCATAATCTACTCCCCGAACCCAAGAAAACATCTCAAAGGTCTTTCCTGTGATTTTTGACCTTTCCTTAGGATAAAATAAAAAGTCGGTGGCGACTCTTGCTAAACCGAAACATTTGCGAACACAAACGCAAAACCTCAAGTCAGTTCTCTCATCGTATCACACTACCGCTACACTATGCATTAGCAATTGGGGAATTAACTCCATTGAAGACAGTGAGGAAGACTATGACATTGACAGGTAGATCTACCCAACTACCAACGGGGGACCGAGTAACTGGACGACTATGGACTTTATACCAGTTTCTTTTATTGTCTTACTTGTTTTGAGATTTGTAATAAACAATTTAAACTCTACAGCCTTGTGCCTTTCCCGTGGCACATTGGCTTTGTTTGTGAGGTCTATTATTTATCATTTCATATATCATCAATAAAACATTGGACGTTCCTTGTATACAAATTTTGCGCTCTCTGTTTTTCTTTGTTGTTTTCACTTTATCAAAACAGCTATGCTCTTACACACACTCACGTATCATACTACAGATCCATATCCACTATGGATCCCATTGATAACAACTCTGCTACTTCCAGTTATGACTTCAAAAATTCGATCAACCAAGCCAAAGACGAAGGTGAGGATGATTGTGAGGTGCCTGGAGAACTTGCTAGACTATTACAGCAGGAAGAAAGGGCTATACATCCTCATGAAGAGCCAGTTGAGACTATAAACCTGAGCACAAAGATAGACATAAAAGAAGTCAAGATTGGCGCAAATCTGGAAGTTAAGGTCAAACGGCGGTTGATACAAATGTTGCACGGCTATGTTGAGATCTTCTCCTGGTCATATGAAGACATGCCAGGTTTAGACACTGATATTGTGGTACATCGTCTACCGACTAAGGAAGATTGTCCTTCGGTTAAACAGAAGGTCCGCCGTATGTGCCCTGAAATGTCAGAGAAGATCAAGGAAGAGGTCATGAAGCAGTTCGACGCAGGGTTCTTAATTGTCACCTCCTCTCCATAGTGGGTTGCTAACATCGTTCTGGTACCTAAGAAGGACGGTAAGGTACATATGTGTGTGGATTACAAAGATCTGAACAGGGCAAGCCCCAAGGATGACTTTCCACTTCCTCATATTGACGTTCTGGTTGACAACACCGCACAATACAAATATTCTCCTTCATGGATGGTTTCTCTGGCTACAACCAGATCAAGATGGCTTCTGAAGACATAGAGAAGACAACCTTCGTCACACAGTGGGGCACCTTCTGTTACAAGGTGATGCCTTTTGGGTTAAAGAATGCTGGGGAAAATTATCAGCGCGCCATGGTCGCTTTGTTCCTGTGATCGGTGGAAATAAAACTGACTGTTTTTATACTGGTTCGCGAAATGTCGCGGTAAGCAAGAGTCGCCACCGTCTTTTATGTTCTCCAACATGGAAAGGACAAAAGCACAGCAAAATTCCTTCTTTGAGAATGTTTCTCGGTTCGGGAGGTAGATTTATAGAAAGGGAAGGTGTTAGCACCCTTTCTATCCGTGGTTATCCACGGGCTCTTAGGTACTTGCTCTTATGTTTTCAAAATTTGTTTGCTTTTCAAGTGTGTGTGGGTTTTGAAAAAGTTTTGTTTGAAAAATTTCTAAGTAACTCTTGTATCAGTCCTCAAGAGTGTGTGAAGTGTTTTGTTTGAAAACTTTTTGAAAGTGTGGGGTGCGAAAAGATGTTTTTGTTTGTTTGAAAAGAGCAAGTACTTAAGAGAATCTACCTACTCTAAGGAATTAAGCTGTGTAAGAGTCCTTTAGATAGTGCTATCCCACCATTGAGAGGTAGGTAGCACCATCGTTGGAGGTGTTCGGGTCAATTCGATTATCGGGACAGTGTGGTCACCGAAGCAATGGTAGGACACCTTAGAAGTAACCCTGATGTCCTAGATCCTTTGTATCCGAGGCAACCGTTTCGAGGCAACTGGATCTTTAGACAATAAGGGCGATCTCTAAGACACCCTATACTTGATGACCACCTTTCGAGGCAACCAGTGAGGCGTACCCTAGAAGTGGCATGTGCTTTGTGTATTGTTTTTTCAGTTAATTGTCTTTGTACATGTTATTTGTGAGCTACGGATTAATTTTATTTACATATATTCTTTCATGCATATTAGCAATTAGGAGTGCGGAAAATTAAAGTGCGGGAATGTAAAGCTACGCTATTACAAGGCACGGGTCTATACATCGCCAAAAAACAAAGACCCGTTTTGATAAAGTGCAGAAAGTAAAGAAAGCAATAAACCTAATTACTATTACATTCTTGAAGCAGTTACATAATAATCAAACTAAAATAAATGCGCGCGAATAAAAATTAATCGGGAATGCCTTAAGGGTTTTGACCCTTTTAAGAAAAGAAATGAATTTTTTTTGTCCCTTTTTTATGATTAAATGAAATTAAAACTAATAATTAAACTAATTAATTAATTAATTAAAAGAAAAGTGTTTTTTTTGTATTTTTATGTTTTTTTTAATGAAAATAAAATAAAGGAATTTAAAATTTTAAGTTAATAAAAACCTAATTCTAAATTTATTTTAATTATTAAGAAAAAAAGTTAAAGTTGCCTAATTAATAATTAATTCAATTTATTAGTATTTATTTACAAAAATAAAATGAAATTAATAAAGTATTTTTTTGGTTTTTTGGTTTTATTGTGAAAAATATTAATTGATTAATTTTGGTGATAATAATAATAATTAAAAAAGTTAACTAAATTAAAAGTATAAAAAGAAAAAGAAAAAAGAATAAACCAAGGGAGGGGGTCTGGGCCCAATATGGAGGTGGAAATTGGAATCTGAGGCCCAATAACACAAGGCCATGTTTGAATTTTGGAGATTGTCCATGGTGTAGTCTGACCAGGAGTATGGTACTCGTCTAATCCAGGCCTTTGGATCTGCTTCTTAGGGACACTTGGCAAGCTGAGATGTGAGGTTTATGGTGTGCCATCTTTGGAACGCTGCACATGAAAGCATTAGAAAAAATAAAATGCAATTATGGGGGGACCTGGGAAAACTTACATCGCGGTATGATGGATCTTAGGACGTGGCAAGGGTTGCTTTAGCTTTAGAGTATGGCAAAGAAGAGAGTCACGTTCTCCTTTTGGCCTGAAAATGCTTGCAACACTCCTTTTGATCTCACACTTTTTTTTGACACTTTTTGGATTTTGCTCTGGCCGTTTGTGCACACTCTAGGTTGTGAATGAGGCTTGCAAGGCTTGTATATATAGTAATGAGTGAGAATAAGTCACATTTAGGAGCCTTTAACCATTGCCATTAAGCTTTGGATTTCCTCATAACCACCATTAAAGAAACTTGCCATTTTTGTTCAAAATTTGAATTTCATGCTTGAAATGGACTTTACACGAATTTGGCATGTGTATTATGATGCATCAAGGTCATTCAAACCACAAGATATCACTTAATTAATTTTTTTGATTTTTATTTGAATTTTATGGATTCAAAATGAATTAAATCAATAAAATTAAATAAAAATAGAAAAAATAAATGTTTAATCTTCAATTTAATCATGGGACACGTGGGTGGCATGACAAGGATGAATCAAGTGGAAAAAAGTGAGCCCTTTTGTCAAAAATTGAAGTTTCAAGGATAGTTGACTTTTGCCATTTCACAAATATTTCCCAACTTCTTCAATGCGTATCTTGCTCAATTTTAATCATATGAACATGTTCTTGGACATTTTGGGAAGGACTAGAAGTCCTCTAACCAATGCCTTTGGTCCCATGTCATTTGAATTTACCAATATCAAGTTATAGTCTTTGACTTAAAGTGCCTTTTTGTTGACTTTTGAAAATGACCTATAATGTTGAAATTGATAACTTTTTGTGAGGGCATTTCTTGGATTTGGAATGTGAAGATGAGTTGTAGGAAATGTCCTCCACTTCAAAATGAGCATTGGATGGGATTTTTCTGATGAACCATGAAAAAGTTATGCCTTGGTCAAGTTACAGTTGACTTTTCAACTGTCCAAAAATAGAAACTTTTGACACCTTGATGATTTTTGAGCCATTCTTGTGAAATCATGATCAAGATTTGAATCAATGATGATTGTGGCTTCAAAATAATATGTTGACCAAAAATTTTGACTTTTGACTGCCAAATGACCATTTTACCCCTACAGTTGATTGTGAAGCAATTAGGGTTTTTGACTGTGCAACTTGACCTTGTGAGCCTTGAAACTTGACATGTAGGTGCTTGACAATGTATATGAGCATATGGGACTTGATTGAGCCCTTGAAAACCTCAACTTCCTTGCAAGAACCAAAACCCTAATTTGACTGGCTTAGGAGGGTGTTTGAATTGTGCAACCCTTGAGTAGACTTGAGCAAATTGAGATGATGCTTGTCAAAACTTTGAAGAATATGGGAGGGAAAATTTTGGGGTACAACAGTTGCCCCTGTTCAATCTTCTTAGACCTGAGGATGTAGATTGGCTAGCGTGCCTTTCGTGATCCGAAGGTGGAAGATGATTGAACACTAGAGTGCCCAGAAATTTGCACTCACATAGTGAGGTATCAGCAATGTGATGTCGGGAATGGGTACAGATGCCATTTGGAGAGATGATGGATAGGAGGATGGGCTTATAGATGCCATCTGGAAGTGTGACAGAACCTTGTCGGGAATGGGCTTATAGATGCCATTTGGAAATGTGACAGAACCTTGTCGGGAATGGGCTTATAGATGCCATTTGGAGACTGTTGGTAGGTGGATGGGCTTATAGATGCCATCTGGAGGTTGTCTGTTGAATTGTAATTTTTGTAAGTTGAAAGAGGGAACCTGTGTAGGGTTTCCTGATGATGAACTCGTGTAAAACTTCATCTTGGAAAGAAGGACACCTGTGTAGGGTTGACTGATGATGAGTCCGTGTAAAACTGCATCTTTGAAGGAAGGAAACCTGTGTAGGGTTTACTGATAATGAGTCCGTATAAGACTGCATCTAAAATGGAGAAGGACCTGTGTATGGTTAACTTTGATGACGAGTCCGTGTAAAACCACATCTAGAGCTGAGAAGGAAACCTGTGTAGTGTTTACTAATGACGAGCTCGTGTAAAACTATGTCTGGAGTTTGAGAAGGGAACCTGTGTGGGGTTACTTTGATGATGAGCCCGTGTAAAACTGCATCCTGGAAGGAGTAAAACCTGGGTAGGGTTTCTGATGACGAGTCCGTGTAAAACTGCGTCTTTGGGAAGAGAGAACCTGTGTAGGGTTTCTTTGACGACGAGCCCGTGTAAAACTACGTCTGGAGAGAGAGAGAACCTATGTAGGGTTTCTTCGGGATAAGTTCGTGTAAAACTTCTGAAGGAACCGGGGTAAGGTTACTTCGGAATAAGTCCGTGTAAGACTTCTGGAGGAACCGGGGTAAGGTTACCTTGAGATAAGTCCGTGTAAGACTTCTGGAGGAACCGGGGTCAGGTTACTGCAGGGTAAGTTCGTGTAAAACTTCTTGATGAACCGGGGTAAGGTTATCTTGAGATAAGTCCGTGTAAGACTTTTGGAGGAACCGGGGTAAGGTTACTGCATGGTAAGTTCGTGTAAAACTTCTTGATGAACCGGGGTAAGGTCGTCTTGAGATAAGTCCGTGTAATACTTCTGGAGGAACCGGGGTAAGGTTACTGCAGGGTAAGTTCGTGTAAAACTTCTGGATAAACCGGGGTAAGGTTATCTTGAGATAAGTCCGTGTAAGACTTCTGGAGGAACCGGGGTAAGGTTACTGCAGGGTAAGTTCGTGTAAAACTTCTGGATGAACCGGGGTAAGGTTATCTTGAGATAAGTCCGTGTAAGACTTCTGGAGGAACTGGGGTAAGGTTACTGCAAGGTAAGTTCGTGTAAAACTTCTGGATGAACCGGGGTAAGGTCATCTTGAGATAAGTCCGTGTAAGACTTCTGGAGGAACCGGGGTAAGGTTACTACAGGATAAGTTCGTGTAAAACTTCTTGATGAACCGGGGTAAGGTCATCTTGAGATAAGTCCGTGTAAGACTTCTGGAGGAACCGGGGTAAGGTTACTGTAGGATAAGTTCGTGTAAAACTTCTTGATGAACCGGGGTAAGGTCATCTTAAGATAAGTCCGTGTAAGACTTTTGGAGGAACCGGGGTAAGGTTACTGCAGGATAAGTTCGTGTAAAACTTCTGGATGAATCGGGGTAAAGTCATCTTGAGATAAGTCCGTGTAAGACTTCTTCTGAAAGAAAAGGAACCGGTGTAGGGTTACTTTGATGATAAGTCCGTGTAAGACTTCGTCTGAAAATTGAGAAGGAACCGATGTAGGGTTGCCTGATGATGAGTTCGTGTAAAACTACATATGAGGTTGAGAAGGAACCGGTGTAGGGTTGCCTGTTGATGAGCCTGTGTAAGACTTCTTCTGAAAGAAAAGGAGCCGGTGTAGGGTTGCCTGAGGATGATCAAGTAGATAATTGTCCTGTTTGGTTTCAGATATTAACCCATGATCAGTCGTTCACAGAATTTTCCTGGCTTGTTACCGGTGTTGATCTGGAACTGTAAAGGTAGATGGTAATCATCTTTTGATTGACTTCTTTCTGAAAAGGCAAAGTATTAGTCGTATGCAATGTCATGATGCATGAACTGCATGATTTTAAGATGTTCTCAAAAATAAATGATATTTGTGTTGTATGATGTGTATGCATGCTATAATGTATGAAGATGTGATGTTTATGAATGTATTTTCGTCTTGAGAAAATAAATCCTTGACGAATGCCGGGAAGTTAGATCCTGGGCTGATGTTGAAGAATAGAGTTCTTCGTTTCCGCTGGGGATGATGATTGCAAGAATAAAACGGTAGGAGAGGATGACTCCGTTGGGGAATAATCCTGGTGAAGATATTACTCTGCGGGGAATTACTCTGTGGGAAGAGATACTTCGCTGAGGTTTTGATGGTAACTCCGTTGGGGGATTCTGTTGATAAGTTATGTTGAGGAATTTGATGAACTCCGCTGGGGGATAGGAAGAACTTTGCCGAGGACGATCTTTCAGTGGTAATTAGCTGAGGATAACCCAGTTATAAGCTCTGGTGGGGAATAACCTTTGAATATGGTCAGGGGGAGACGTATGTACTCTGCAGGTGATAAGCTTCCAGAATCTACTGGGGATAAGCTTCCAGAATCTACTGGGGAGGTGGATTCAACTCTCCTGGGGGATCTTTTGAACTGCACTAGGGAAGTGGCTCCACTGGGGTGTCTGTATTCCGCCGGGGAACAATCTTATACCAAGACTGCCGGGGATGCTGGTTTAGGAACATTTGTATACTCCGCTGGGGAATATTGAGATCTTCTGGGGATATCCAACTTCCTTAAGGCTGACAGTAGACTAACTCTGCTTGGGGAGAGTATTGCTGATTCGCTGGAGATACTGTGCCTTTTGGGGCTGACTAGAGACCACCTCTGCTCGGGGGAGAGTATTGTTGAGTCTTGTCTTACTCTGCAGGGAGTAAAGGTATCCTGGTCACATTCTTCAACTGAACCTACCTTAGTACCTTGGTGGACAGAGAAACTAGATCGCTTAGACAACTCATATTGCCCCTGTTTCTGCGGGAGAAGGTACCTGTGGAGGCGCTTGATGACTGCCGGTTGACAAATCTTCTTCTGGTAGGCAAGTGACGAGATGACGGAACATAGTCGTACGCTTTTGATCCCTAACTTTTGCCTGGACCGCCCTTTCGGGTTTTCAATCCACCAGGATACCCATTTTTGCCCAAGCCTCCTTTTCAGGTTTTCGACTTGCCGGGTGTACAGATTTTTCATTTTCGTCCCTTATTTTTTGCCCGAACCCTTTTGGTTCGCCGGGAAGCCCTTATTTTTGCCTAGGTGTGTCAACCTAGCGGGTCTTTGATCGTGCGTAGTATTTTTTCGACTATGTCCGTGCTCTTAGGATGTAGGGAGGTGCCCCTGTCAGTAGTGTTGTGTTGTCAAACCACCAGAAGATCTTTGTTTGATCGTCCAATGCCCCAAGTGATCCAGGTGGAGAATTTCCCCAAGCCGGTTGGCCTTTTGAGAGATTCTCCGAATCTTGACTTAATTGCCCCAGATGATGGACGATGATCATGCCATGCCTCTTGGCTGGAAGTGTTTTTCCATTTGAGATGACCCTTGAGAAGGTTTTTGTTCACTAGATATTCGTCGTGCGAACTTCTATGCTGTTCAAACAAATAGTCATATGCAATCAATGTTATATTAAAAATTCAAAGCTTATGTCTGTCTTGAAGTTTTTGAAAATGCATTTTTTCAGTAAAACAAGCAAATTATGTAACATGTGATGTCAACTCAAGATTTTACAGCGAGCCTTAAGGAGTCAGGATACCTTTGTAACAGTATGCTTTCGAATTAACCCATGCTTCAGCTAGGACTTTTGAGGGTTATAACGTGGCCTGGTTCACAGTTCAAGAAACAAAGGATAAAGGCTCAAATTTATCTGTACCCACCCGCTCTTCGTGATGTTCTTCAAACCTAAACTCAGTTGATCGTGCGTCAGACCTTGTTTGAGTCTTTGCTTTGATATACCAGTGATGGTTCGGATACTGACAGTTTATTTTGAATAGGAAGTCATTTCCTTTTGTGTTTAGGGTTTGTATGACCTCTTCCCTTTTTTTCGTTATCCCTATTTTTTGCCTGAACTGTTTCCTTTTTTTGAATTACAGTCAGCGGGATGCCCCAGTTTTGTAAGTCTCCTTCATAGGTTTTGACTTGTTGGGCTTTTATTTTGAAAGATGATGACTGCCTGTCTTTATGATTATTCGGAGCCATCACTGCCTTTTGTTTCGTAAGGATTCCTTTGGTGCCATTCGTTGTGCACTTGGATTAGCTGAGAGAACTACCCTGCCCCAGGTTATGATTAAGGGTTTTAATTTTCGAAAGGAAAAACTCCTACTTCTTTGGCTCAAAGGGGTTAACGAGGGATTATCTTCCTTATAACTCCAGTGTTTAGGAATTGAAACAATGCCTGTACCTCCTCAGCGGGGTCTGTTCAAAAGCATACTATAGATTGTGGTATCGTTTTCGTCATCCTCCCTCAAGAGGCCTAGAATTATTAACCGAGCGTTGATCATCACACAAAAATATGAAAGCAATTTGCAATATAGTGAATACGAAATAATTACTTCAAAACAGACATGTGTAATGCATTAATGAAATAACAATGTTTGATATGAATAAAATGTTTAAACAATCAAAGAAAAATATAACTTGAACATTTGAATAAACAAAAGTTTCTTAGTTTGAACTAGTCATCTCAGATGGAAGATTCTCAGCAGAAGATGTTCATTTTACCACCCGACATGAACTCTAGCACCCTTCCGTCGATCAAGTCTTGGATCTTGTTCCTCAGGCTCCAACAGTCGTCAGGGTCATGTCCAGGACTGTCAGAATGGTAGGCACACCTTTCATCAGGATTGTACTTTAGGGAGGTTATGTTGAGCTTCTTGGGAGGATCCTTTAAAGAAATCAGCTTGACCTCCAACAAGCGTTTCAGTATTAGTGAGGATGGCACACCAGTCTCCGAGAAATGTCTTCCAAACGTATTTTGCTTACGCCAATTACCCTGTTGACGCTGGTGAGGTTGATGCTGGGCTTGTGACCCCGAAGCAAACTGAGGAGCTTTTCCCTTGTCTTCTTGCCCCACAGGTGGTTGAATGATGGCTTGCTCTTCAACCTTAGATGTTTGCCCCAGTTGGTTATCTCGAAGAAGTTGGTTAACGAGAACCCTGAGCTCTCCTTGTCTTTGAGATAATTCTTGGATAAGAGCCATTTTCCCCAGCATCTGGGTTCTCATTACATCCACCTCAGCTTGCAGATGTTTCAGCCGTTCGTCCTTATCATCTTCGGGACTTTTCTTGGACAAACTCCCCATAAGGAGTGTCCTCAACTCTTCCTGCCCCTTGGATAGGCTTAGGAAGATCTCCCTGAATTGAGTCTCTTGAGCATGAAGACCCTGGTTATCTTGTTGGGAAGCCATTGCTGAAATAAACAGCGAAGAAGGTAAGTGACCTGTAACAAGGGTATCTGTAATGCAATGATATGTATGATATGCATGCAATGTTTTCAAGGATCTCGTGGGGTAAACAAGAAAAGTTGTTAGGATTTGAATTTTGTAGCTTGATGGAAGGGACTTCATGTTGATGAGAGTCCTTCTTCAAGAGTCAAGGCTCACCATATCGAGTGGGTCATAGCCCCTGACTCAAGTCATTAACCTTGGCTAGAGGAAAATAAATCCCCTTTACCCCATGCTGGACATTTGATTCATCATGACCTGCATCACAAAACCCTTGAGGTCCTTGAAATTGATTAGTCCTTATGTAGGATGCATGCAATGGTATGATGTTATGTTATGCGTGGAGTAACGTAGGTAAACCCTGTTATGAGTCTAGATTAAGGACTGTAAACAAAACCTGCAAGAAACTCAAGTGTCAGATAACAAGTATGCAAGTAGTCAAGTTTGAAGGCACACAAGTCACACAAAGAGCCCTTAGAGTTTAGGCCAGCATGAAGTTTGGGATACTACCCTCTTGAAGTTGGTGGGCTCAAAACCTGTCCTATCAAAAGTAATCGGGTTCTAAGGAGCTCAATATCATTGGGTTGTTTTCTATGTTCATTGTTTTGATTTAGCCACTGAACTGGCGATCAAAATATTCTAAGAAAACAACCCTCAATGAGTGTAGTATCGAGTATCAACCAACTTCGGACTGCACCAAAGTCAGTCATCTCACTACCCCTAAAGAGGCCAGGATGGTTCAATTAAGGTTCCTAAGGTCAGTTGATGCTTCACGACACCACGCGGCGACCCCGTACTCTCCTTGACTTGACTCAAGGGTTACCGGTACTCACCAAAGTGCCACATCAATGTAGCAAACTGCTTCAACCGTGTCGGTATACCCCGCATAGTTCCCTCACAGTTTGTTGCTACTTTCTAAGAGGTATCCCCCAGATCCGGGTTAGGATCTATAAAACTCCCAAAACAGGCCCGCAATTTTAAAGCAAACAGATCAAGCAATTGAAAACATGATGATGAACTATTCCTAAGGTACACCTCACTTTATTAAGTCCCCAGCCGAGTCGCCAGTTCTGTGATCGGTGGAAATAGAACTGACTGTTTTTTAAGCTGGTTCGCGAAATGTCGCGGTAAGCAAGAGTCGCCACCGTCTTTTATGTTCTCCAACATGGAAAGGACAAAAGCACAACAAAATTCCTTCTTTGAGAATGTTTCTCGGTTCGGGAGGTAGATTTATAGAAAGGGAAGGTGTTAGCACCCTTTCTATCCGTGGTTATCCACGGGCTCTTAGGTACTTGCTCTTATGTTTTCAAAATTTGTTTGCTTTTCAAGTGTGTGTGGGTTTTGAAAAAGTTTTGTTTGAAAAATTTCTAAGTAACTCTTGTATCAGTCCTCAAGAGTGTGTGAAGTGTTTTGTTTGAAAACTTTTTGAAAGTGTGGGGTGCGAAAAGATGTTTCTGTTTGTTTGAAAAGAGGAAGTACTTAGAGAATCTACCTACTCTAAGGAATTAAGCTGTGTAAGAGTCCTTTAGATAGTGCTATCCCAACATTGAGAGGTAGGTAGCACCATCGTTGGAGGTGTTCGGGTCAATTCGATTATCGGGACAGTGTGGTCACCGAAGCAATGGTAGGACACCTTAGAAGTAACCCTAATGTCCTAGATCTTTTGTATCCGAGGCAACCGTTTCGAGGCAACTGGATCTTTAGACAATAAGGGCGACCTCTAAGACACACTATACTTGATGACCACGTTTCGAGGCAACCAGTGAGACGTACCCTAGAAGTGGCATGTGCTTTGTGTATTGTTTTTTCAGTTAATTGTCTTTGTACATGTTATTTGTGAGCTACAGATTAATTTTATTTACATACATTCTTTCATGTATATTAGCAATTAGGAGTGCGGAAAATTAAAGTGCGGGAATGTAAAGCTACGCTATTACAAGGCGCGGGTCTATACATCGCCAAAAAAAAAAGACCCGTTTTGATAAAGTGCGGAAAGTAAAGAAAGCAATAAACCTAATTACTATTACATTCTTGAAGCAGTTACATAATAATCAAAATAAAATAAATGCGCGCGAATAAAAATTAATCGGGAATGCCTTAATGGTTTTGACCCTTTTAAGAAAAGAAATGAATTTTTTTTGTCCCTTTTTTATGATTAAATGAAATTAAAACTAATAATTAAACTAATTAATTAATTAATTAAAAGAAAAATGTTTTTTTTTTGTATTTTTATGTTTTTTTAATGAAAATAAAATAAAGGAATTTAAAATTAAAAGTTAATAAAAACCTAATTCTAAATTTATTTTAATTATTAAGAAAAAAAGTTAAAGTTGCCTAATTAATAATTAATTCAATTTATTAGTATTTATTTACAAAAATAAAATGAAATTAATAAAGTATTTTTTTTGGTTTTTTGGTTTTATTGTGAAAAATATTAATTGATTAATTTTGGTGATAATAATAATAATTAAAAAAGTTAACTAAATTAAAAGTATAAAAAGAAAAAGAAAAAAGAATAAACCAAGGGAGGGGGTCTGGGCCCAATATGGAGGTGGAAATTGGAATCTGAGGCCCAATAACACAAGGCCATGTTTGACTTTTGGAGATTGTCCATGGTGTAGGTTGACCAGGAGTATGGTACTCGTCCAATCCAGGCCTTTGGATCTGCTTCTGAGGGACACTTGGCAAGCTGAGATGTGAGGTTTATAGTGTGCCATCTTTGGAACGCTGCACAAGAAAGCATTAGAAAAAATAACATAGAATTATGGGGGGACCTGGGAAAACTTACAGTGCGGTATGATGGATCTTAGGACGTGGCAAGGGTTGCTTTAGCTTCAGAGTATGGCAAAGAAGAGAGTCATGTTCTCCTTTTGGCCTGAAAATGCTTGCAACACTCCTTTTGATCTCACACTTTTTTTTGACACTTTTTGGATTTTGCTCTGGCCGTTTGTGCACACTCTAGGTTGTGAATGAGGCTTGCAAGGCTTGTATATATAGTAATGAGTGAGAATAAGTCACATTTAGGAGCCTTTAACCATTGCCATTAAGCTTTGGATTTCCTCATAACCACCATTAAAGAAACTTGCCATTTTTGATCAAAATTTGAATTTCATGCTTGAAATGGACTTTACACGAATTTGGCATGTGTATTATGATGCATCAATGTCATTCAAACCACAAGATATCACTTAATTAATTTTTTTGATTTTTATTTGAATTTTATGGATTTAAAATGAATTAAATCAATAAAATTAAATAAAAATAGAACAATTAAATGTTTAATCTTGAATTTAATCATGGTACACGTGGGTGGCATGACAAGGATGAATCAAGTGGAAAAAAGTGGGCCCTTTTGTCAAAAATTGAAGTTTCAAGGATAGTTGACTTTTGCCATTTCACAAATATTTCCCAACTTCTCCAATGCATATCTTGCTCAACTTTGATCATATGAACATGTTCTTGGACATTTTGGAAAGGTCTTGAAGTCCTATAACCAATGCCTTTGGTCCCATGTCATTCGAATTTACCAATATCAGGTTATGGTCTTTGACTTTTGAAAATGACCTATAATGTTGAAATTGATAACTTTTTGTGAGGGCATTTCTTGGATTTGGAATGTGAAGATGAGTTGTAGGAAATGTCCTCCACTTCAAAATGAGCATTGGATGGGATTTTTCTGATGAACCATGAAAAAGTTATGGCTTGGTCAAGTTACAGTTGACTTTTCAGCTGTCCAAAAATAGAAACTTTTGACACCTTGATGATTTTTGAGCCATTCTTGTGAAATCATGATCAAGATTTGATCCAATGATGATTGTGGCTTCAAAATAAGATGTTGACCAAAAATTTTGACAACCAAATGACCATTTTACCCCTACAGTTGATTGTGAAGCAATTAGGGTTTTTGACTGTGCAACTTGACCTTGTGAGCCTTGAAACTTGACATGTAGGTGCTTGACAATGTATATGAGCATATGGGACTTGATTGAGCCCTTGAAAACCTCAACTTCCTTGCAAGAACCAAAACCCTAATTTGACTGGCTTAGGAGGGTGTTTGAACTAGGCAAACCTTGAGTAGACTTGAACAAATTGAGATGATGCTTGTCGAAACTTTGAAGAATATGGGAGGGCAAATTTTGGGGTACAACAGTTCCATGATATGATCCACCATGAGATCGAGGTTTATGTTGATGACATGATAGCCAGGTCTCAAAATGAGGAAGAGCACCTTGATCATTTACAAAAGTTGTTTGACAGGTTAAAGACATACAAGCTGAGGTTGAATCCGAACAAGTGCACCTTCGGGGTAAAGTCTGGTAAGCTCCTGGGTTTCATTGTCAGCAACAAAGGCATCCAAGTAGACCCTGCGAAGGTAAAGGCCATACAAGAAATGCTAGCTCCCCGTACAGAGAAGGAAGTTATAGGTTTTTTGGGAGGCTTGAATTATATCGCCAGGTTCATTTCACATCTAACTGCTACTTGTGAGCCCATCTTCAAGTTTCTGAAGAAAGATCAAGTGGTAAAGTGGAATGACGAATGCTAGACAACTTTTGAAAGAATCAAGGAATACCTTCAAGAACCGCCAATTTTGATGCCTCCAGTTGAAGGAATACCTTTGATATTGTACTTAACAGTGCTAGACAATTCATTGGGGTGTGTGCTGGGGCAGCATGAGGAGTCTGGTCGAAAAGAGCATGCAATATACTACCTTAGTAAAACGTTTACCGACTGTGAGACACGATACTCACTGCTCGAGAAAAATTTCTGCTCTTTGGCATGGGCTGCTCGCCGACTAAGACAGTATATACTGACTCACACTGCTTTGTTGATATCTAAGATGGATCCAATCAAATAAATCTTCAAGAAACCTGCTCTCTCAAGAAGAATAGCAAGATGGCATATGATCTTAACTGAGTATGATATACAACATACAACCCAAAAGAAATCAAGGGGAGTGTATTGGTTGATCATTTGGCTCATCAAGCCGTGGATGACTACAAGTCCATGAATTTTGAGTTCCCGTATGAGAATATTATGCTGGTGACTGACTATGGAGAACCTGGATCGGATGAAGGACCCAAAGAGGGATCCCGATGGACTATGGTTTTTGATGGAGCTTCAAACGCACTTGGTAATGGCATTGGCGCTATAATCATATCTCCTGAGGGATATCATACTCCTTTCACCGCCCGACTATGTTTCAACTGCACTAACAACATGGCGGAGTATAAAGCTTGTATCATGGGTCTCAAGGCCGCTATTAACCTCAGGATCAAGTTCTTGGACGTTTTCGGGGATTCAGCCTTGGTAATAAGTAAGATCAAAGGAGAATGGGATACGAAGCATCCGAATCTCATCCCGGTTAAAGAGCACGTACTGACATTGCTCCCACACTTTATGGAGGTAACTTTTGAACATTTCCTGCGAGAGGAGAATCAGTTAGTTGATGCGCTAGCTACCATATCTTCTATGTTCAAAGTCAGGTGGGACAATGAAGCTCCCTGAATCACCATTGAGAGGTTGGATGAACCAGCGCACTATTGTGAGATTGATACCGAAGAGGTGGCAGACAAACCATGGTTTCACGAAGTCAAGAGGTATCTTGAGACTCAAGAGTATCCCGAAGGGGCATCTGTCAATGATAAGAAGTTTCTGAGAAGGTTCGCTGCGAAATTCTTCCTCGGTAATGGAATCCTCTACAAGAACAATCATGACTCTACCTTACTACGGTGTGTAGACAAGAGCGAAGCAGAAAGGATTATGACAGATCTACATTAAGGTACCTTCGGAACCCATTCCAGTGGACATACCATGGCTAAGAAGATCCTACGGGAAGGATATTACTGGTCCACTATGGAAGAAAATTGTTATCAGCACTCTCGAACTTGTCCTAAGTGCCAAATCTACGCTAATAAGGTGCATGTGCCTTTGGTTCCCTTGAATGTCTTGACAGATCCGTGGCCCTTTGCAATGTGGGGCATTGACATGATCGGAGAAATCAGGCCCACTGCTTCCAATGGACATCGCTTCATTCTAGTGGCCATCGATTACTTCACAAAGTGGGTTGAGGAGGCCTCTTTTGCTACTGTGACCAAGAACGTTGTGGCGTGGTTTATCTGACATAATCTAATCTATCGGTATGGTGTGCCAGAGAGAATTATTATTGACAATGGTACGAATCTCAACAACACAATGATCATTGAGCTCTATAAACAGTTCAAGATACAACATCATAACTCTTCTCCCTACTGACCAAAGATGAATGGCGTTGTTGAAGCGGCTAACAAGAACATCAAGAAAATTATACAGAAGATGACGGTGACATACAAAGACTGGCATGAGATGTTACCATTTGCTCTTCATGGATACCATACATTAGCACGGACGTCGACAAAGGCCACACTTTACTCTCTGGTATATGGCATGGAGGCAGTCCTACCCATCGAAGTCCAGATACCTTCTCTCAGGATTATGAAGGATGCAAGTTTGAACAAAGACGACTGGATCCAAAATCGACTTGATCAGCTAAATCTAATCAACGAGAAGAGACTTGCCGCTATCTGTCATGGTCAGACGTATCAAAAGCGAATGATCAAGGCTTTTAACAAGAAAGTCAGACGTCAAGAATATCATGTCGGGGATATAGTGATCAAGCACATCATACTTCCGCAAGGTGATCCCAGGGGAAAATGGACCCCCACATACGAAGGGCCATTTGTGGTTAAAAACATTTTCTCGGGTCGAGCTATGATTCTAACCACCATGGACGGTGACGACCTTCCTCACCCTATCAATGCAGACATAGTGAAAAGATACTACGCCTGATTAAAAGACCCGCTAGGTTAACTGGCCTAGGTAAAAATAAGGGCTTCCCGGCGAACCAAAAGGGTTCGGGCAAAAATAAGGGATGAAAATGGAAAAATCTGTGCACTCGGCAAGCCGAAAACCTGAAAGGGAAGCTTGGGCAAAAAAAGGGTATCCCGGTGGACTGAAAACCGGAAAAGGCAGTCCAGGCAAAAGTTAGGGATGTAAAGCGTATCACTGTGTCCCATTGGATCATCTTGCGACCATACTTCGGTATCAACTAAAAAGCTCGGACGACACCAATCAATCTAATCAACTTTTGGCCAAGTAGCAAAGTGATGAGACGCTCGAAGACATAAGGGCAATAGCAGAGTTGGAACTCAATGGGATTGTTGCATATAGCTGTTTTCTTTTACACAAAATTGTATAGCTTCTATTTTTACGGGGGCGTTCTCTTACTAGAGCGTCAGCCTCCTTGTACGAAAACGCCTATTACATGACAACTTCAAAAATCAATACAAAATCATTTTCACAAGAAACTTTGAGTTTTTTCTTTTTCTGTTTTGTTTTGCAAGAACGTCCAATGATTTATTCTTGACATATGCATTTGAATATGATTGCTGATCATAAATATTTACATAAGAAACAAAAAGACAATTACTTATAATTCCAGAAACAGGGGCAAAAACAAGAAGTGTCAAACCCGATAGTTACTCTGCCCAGCAGGTACCGGGACAGTGACAACTTTGGAGCATAATCATCAGTACATACACTCCCCACAGAGTAAAAGTGTTCAAAAGCATTGATGTCAGCTTTCCCGAAACAGGAAGTAATCTCCCCAGCCAGGGTCATTCAGAAACCTGACAGCTAAATCCCCCTGCTGAATTGCATAATCGCGATCCGGTTAGTAAATTTTATCTCCCAAGCAGAGTTTATTTCTCTGGATACAGAAGCTCAATCCATGATAGAGCTCATTACTTCAGCTACGGAAATTCACTTTCCAAGTTGTTGCCTGCAGAGTTATTCTCAAACAGAATCTCTCCCTGACAGAATATTCATAAATAACAAAGAGTAAACCTCCAGCATAGTCATTTCCGTTCACCATCCCCAATAGGAGTAGAAGAACCACAATTCTCTATAATAGTCAGGAATGCTATATTCTCCAGCAACAGTCAGGGATTTATTTCCAAGACTCGGACATACCCCAATAGCATTTCATGTACATACATCATGACATGTGCATACATATCATATACAACAAGATCTCATTTATTTGGAAAACATCATCTCGCAATGAATTTCATGCATTGCATATAATTAATCCTGGTATCTTTTCAGTAAAGAAAATTATCTTCAACAAATCGAGCAGTTATACAGGTCACGTCTGCAGACGACTAATGGAAACTCAATTCTCGAAACCAAACGGGTCAACTAATCTACATTATCACTTCGAAGTAACCCTACTATCCAGCTTCCTTCTCATAGTCCTACTATCCAGGCTTTCATCCCGAAGTAACCCTACTATCCAGGTTCCTTCTCATAGCCCTACTATCCAGGCTTTCATCCTGAAGTAACCCTACTATCCAGGTTCCTTCTCATAGCCCTACTATCCATGCTTTCATCCTGAAGTAATCCTACTATCCAGGTTCCTTCTCATAGCCCTACTATCCAGGATTTCACCTCGAAGCAACCCTAATATCCAGGTTCCTTCTTATAGCCCTACTATCCAGGCTTTCATCCCGAAGTAACCATGCTATCCAGGTTCCTTCTCACAGCCCTACTATCCAGGCTTTCACTTTGAAGTAACCCTATTATCCAGGTTCATTCTCATATCCCTACTATCCAGACTTTCATCCTGAAGTAACCCTACTATCCAGGTTCCTTCTCATAGCCCTACTATCGAGGCTTTCATCCCGAAGTAACCCTACTATCCAGGTTCCTTCTCATAGCCCTACTATCTAGGCTTTCACCTCGAAGCAACCCTACTATCCAAGTTCCTTCTCATAGCCCTACTATCCAGGATTTCATCCTGAAGTAACCCTACTATCCAGGTTCCTTCTCATATCCCTACTATCCAGGATTTCACCTCGAAGCAACCCTACTATACAGGTTTCTTCTCATAGCCCTACTATCCAGGCTTTCATCCCGAAGTAACCCTATTATCCAGGTTCCTTCTCATAGCCCTACTATCCAGGCTTTCATCCCGAAGTAACCCTACTATCCAGGTTCCTTCTCATAGCCCTACTATCCAGGCTTTCACATCGAAGCAACCCTACTATCCAGGTTCCTTCCCTCTTATCTCCAGATAACAGTTTACAACACTGTAAGACCTGGACCCGACCAGTTATGGTCGAGTTCACCTTTCCCCAGTAAGTAACTGTGCAGCCTGGACCCTGACCAGATATGCAGTTCACTTCCACCTCCTCAATCAAGAATTAATTCCCCAGTAGAGTAATGGACAATTGAAGCTCCTATACTCTATCTCCCAAGACACAAATCAACTTTCCTTGGTGAAGTCCTCCTCAGCGACAGGTACAGAGTTTCTCGCAAAGGAATCTCCTATGCAATCAATATCTTTTTTGGATGGCATCTTTAAGCCCATCTCCAACGATTCTCTATCAACTTCCAAATGGAATTTGTAAGCCCATTCCTGATATCACCAATCAGTATTACTCCATGCGAGTGCAAATTTCTGGGCACTCTAGTGTTCAATCATCTTCCACCTTCAGATCACGAAAGGAAGACCAACCAATCTACATCCTCAGGTTTAAGAAGATTGAACAGGGGCAACTGTTGTACCCCAAAATTTGCCCTCTCATTTTACTCAACATATGTTCATTGAAGTCCTCCACTTGCTCAAGGATGCCCAAGAATTAACCAGACAAACCCTCTCCTAAAGCAAGGAACCTCCAACTAGGGTTTCCCTTTTAATCAAGATGGGTGAGCTCCAAAGGCCTCAAATATTTTCCATGGTCCTAATATGTTCTCAAGATCATCCATGTCAAGTTGCATGCCTTACACAAGAAGTTTGCCCAGTCAACTGCTTAGGTGCTTGAAAATCAACTATATTAGGTCAAAAGTCAACTATGACCCACATACAGTCAAACTTCAAGATTTTTGGTCAACATCAACATTTTGAAGTGATATCCATCATTTTATCAAGGTTTGATCATGATTCCTCGAGGAACGCTCCTAATTCATAAAAACTCAAAAGTTGCTAAATTAGGGTTTCTCATGAAAAGTCAACAAAACTTTGACCAAGCATAACTTTCCCATACTTTATCAAAAATTTCTCATCCAAGGCTCATTTTGAATAGAGACCAATTTCCTACAACTCATCTTCAGCCCTCAAGTTCAACAAATTCACTCATAAAAAGATATGAATTTCTACATTATAGGTCCTTTTGAAAAGTCAACAAAAACACCTTTTGGGTTAAAGCCTCTTACATGAATATGGAAGACCCAATTGAGATGAAACCAAAATGGTTGTTTAAGGGAAATCCTAAGATTTCTAAAAAGTCCAAGAACACCTTCCTAGGGTCAAAATTGGAGGACATATGCATTGTTAAAGTTGACCATTTTTGGAAAATTGTCAAAAGTCAAATATGCTCAAAATTGTATTTTTGTCAAATGGGCCTAGCCTTTCAGGATTGTATCTTGTTGGGGACATGGTCCAAGACCCAAATCATCATCCACATATTACTTTATTTATTTATTTAATTTTGATTTTCATTATTTAAAAGTAAAATTAAATCAAATAAATGGAAAAAAATATAAAAGATTGATTTATTGATCTGATTTTTGTTAGAATCAAATCTAATCAAGCTAGCCTAATCAGATCAAATCGAATCAAGGCAAATTGAGGAAAAAATAGCATGATTATGGTGGTTTTGGAAATATATCATATAAGGAGCAAATCACATTCAATTTCCATGATTCAAGAAGATTCAATATATTTTTGTTGCCCTAATTTGCCCTACTACATATATTGAACACAAACAATACAAAAGAACAAGGGTTGAAGTCGTGCAAGCTAGCCAAGAGCACTCAAAAATTGGACAAAAAGTGTGGATCTGATTTCTAACCTAGGGGACGATTCAAGGCCATTCAAAGCTTCTAATCGCTTCCTGGACATCTCTTGAAGCTAACACGGTCAATTGCAAGCATTCCCAAGCCCAGAATCGTCCCATAGCCTTCACACGGTTTGCTCTGTATTTCAAAATTGATTACAACAATTCTTGCATCATAAACATATTCTAATGATGTATTTGTGATTATTGACATATTTACAACAAGCTTAAATGATTTAATTGACGTTTTGATGCATATATTGAGGATTGCCATGGCTAAGGTTTAAGAAGCTGTTTTAGGGCTTCTCTGTACAGGTAAAATTAGGACAGGAAAAGGATACCATGATGCTCGTGGGATCAAGACGAATTGATCCATGTACTCACCTTTAATTTATAATGCGTTTTGTGAATTTTTGAAGCTTGCAGGGCTATGGCTATGGAGTTCTATCCATAGGTAAAAGCCTGAAATAAAAAACGACACTTCTGGGAAGAAGATGAAGGCGTGGCAACCAACCACTGGCCAATTTGCATTTACGCGTGTTTTTAGGCATAAAGCGTGCGTTATCATTATAATATTGTTTGGTTATTATATTATCAAATAAACAATGCAGCGCATATGGCAATGAGTATGGGCATGTGAAGCAAGGGACCTGGGTTCGATACCAGGTCCAAACATTTTCTTATTTTCTGAACAAATCCTTGCAGATCCAACGTATCTCAATGCTTAGTGCCCACCGTGCGCCCCAAATCTCATCCCTGAGATCCATCATCATGCAGATCTCACGCTCCAGCATTGAGGGACTACAATGAACCATCAGAAGAGAGAAGCATTGGACCAAGTGCAAGCTCTGGACCACCAACATTGGGCTCACCAAATTCAGATACACACCCGCCCTAGTTGCTTATACAGGCCCAATTCTTTTCCTTTTCTATTTTAATTATTTTATTTATTTATTAATTATTTTCAAATAACACCAAAAATCATGCTTTTTTTTATTTAATCAAAAAATCATAAAAACATCAAAAATCATTTTTTTATAAAAATATTTTATTAATTAATTATTTTAATTAAATTAAGGCAATTTCATTCTTTTTTGTATAATTAAAATGAACTAGAATTAGGGTTTAATGTTGTACATAACCTAATTTTTTCTCAAAAAAATAAATAACCTAAATATTTTCTCAATTAGATTTTTAGGTTTCCTAGTTTGTTCTCGCATTTAATTTGCAACGCGCCTTTAATTCCTTTTTCTATTATTGTAACTGCTCTGAGTTTGTAATAGTAATTAGGGTTTTAAATTTCTGCATCTTTATTTACGGTCAAAATAATTATGTATCTGCGAAAGCCTTGTAATAGATAGGACTTTAATTTCTCGCATTTTAAATTCCACAAACTATAAGCTGTTAGATGTATGTTAATAGGATTGTATGGAAAGACAAATTGCAATTAATACAGTAGAAAACCCTAAATGTGCAAAGATAAATAAACTGGAAAAAAAACACTTGCACATGCTCACTCCTAGGGTTTACTCCACTCCGGTTGCCTTCGGTAAACGGTCATGAAGTATAGGGAATCTTAGTGGTCGTCCTCTAGTCCCAAAAGATCTAAAATAACCCATTCGGATGTTGCCTCGGAAAAAGATCTTTAAGGCTTTAGGATGATTACTAATATTTCCTAACATTGCTTTTGTGACCGTACTTGTCCCTTCGAACGTCCCTTAAAACTCCAACGATGGTGCTACCTATTCCTTAATAATAGGATAGCTCTATATAAAGGAAAACGAACAGACTTTTTTTGAGTAGGTAGATTAGCTCCTATGTACTTGCTCAAACAAAATTTTTCACACAAACACTTTTCAAAAAACAGTTTTCGAAATAACTTCGTCACACTCTTGAGGACAGATACAAGGGTTATCATGAAGTTAAACACAAAAAATTCAAAACAAGCACACACAAGCAATTTGAAAAATGAGCAAGTACCTAAGAGCCCATGGAAAATCATGGATAGAAGGGGTGCTAACACCTTCCCCTTCTATAATCTACCCCACGTACTCAGAAACATATCGAAAAAGGTTTTTTCTGTTCTTTTTCCTTTTCCTTTGTTGGATGAAATAAAAGTCGGTGGCGACTCTTGCTTACCGCGACATTTGCGAATACAAAACGCAAACCAGTATTAACAATCGGTTCTGCCACCGTATCACAATCTTCTTGTAAGGTTTTTTGTGTGTCCTTGTTGTTGTCTGAATATATATATATATATATATATATATATATATATATATATATATATATATATATATATATATATATATATATATATATAGGAAAATTAAGTCAAAAAAAGTGGGCTTGGACCTTTGTATGAAAGCCTTGATTTTATTTAATTTATATAAATGGAATAAAAATAAAAGTGGTGTATGAATTGACTTAGAGGTTCACTATGGGATATAAAACACGCCTGGACCCTAAAACATAAGCCCATTAGCCCAAAAACTCAAGTTTGATCGCTTTGGGTTTCATGCATTTTCTCAAAATTTCCCAACTTGCACCAATCATAACTCTCTCAATTTTTATCATATGAAGGTGCTCTTTGACTTTTTGTAAATCTCAAGATGTCCTCTAAAATCTCTAGTTTGATCATTTTTCATTTGAATAATTTATTTTGATGTAAATTGCCTTGACAAAAATTGTCTTTTTGTTGACTTTTGAAATGACTTGTAGTGTTTTGGCCCATATCTCTCAAATGAAGAATTTTTTGGACTTGAGCTTAGAGATATCTAGTTGTAAAGAATTTAATTTCCTTCAAAATTAGTTTTGGTTGAGAAAAATCTGACGAAGCATTTGAAAGTTGTGCTTGGTCAAAGTTCAGTTGACTTCTCCTTAAGAAAACCCGAATTTGACAACTTTTGACTTTTGATGAATTGAGAGTTTTCTTGATGAATCATGATCAAACCTTGGCCAAATGATGAATGTGACTTCAAAATCTTTATGTTGACCAAAAATCTTGAAGTTTGACTGTATGTTGACCACAATTGACTTTTTGTCTAATATAGTTAATTTTCAATCATCTGAGCAATTGATTGAGCAAACTTGTGATGCAAGGCTTTAAATTTGACATGAGAATTCCTTGAGACATATGAGGAACCATAAAATCCACTTGAGGAATTCTAAGCTTAATTTTCTTTGAGAAGCACAAAACCCTAGTTTATAGGTCATTTGCTTGGGAGAGGGTTTGTCTGATCTAACCTTGAGTAGCCTTGAGCAATTGAAAACCCTAGAAGCATGAGGAGATATCTTAAAGAAAATAGGAGGGAAAATTTTGGGGTACAATAATATGTCTTAGAAGATGTTCTAACATCCTATCTGGCGTGTGTTGAGAATACTTTGGATTTCTCTTCTGGTGTGGGTTTTTCCTTGAAGGGGAGAACTTATTTTGTGTGACGGGGAGAAGGCTAACCTGTTTGTTTGTGTAGTTATTGGAAGTATGTTGTTTATTTTATGATGTAGTTTGTTTGTTTGTGGTGTTATTCCTTTGTGGTTATATTCCTCTCTCCTAGTTCGTTTGTGCTAAGAGTATTTTAGCTACAATTTTCCAAAGGGGGAGATTATTAATACCATGGTTTTAGGATTGGCCGAATTTTGCTAAATTATGGTTTGTAGCATAATGTTAGAGAAGGTGTTTAAACATGCTGGTTAAGTTCATTTTGAGGCATATGTTATGACAGATGTTGTAACATCATGTATAACATCGTTATAGGCTGTATGTTTTTCTTGACATATTTAAATTGATTCTGCGAGATTCCTTTTGGTTTTATCTTACTAATTTTTCGCATGCCAAGAATATTCAATCTGGAATAATTGATTTATCTCCAGCTGTACACTGGTTGCCAAACTGGGCTTTAAGACAATTTATGAAACCTTGTGTTTTGTTCAAAGATTTAAGGAGATCTTTCTTCACAAATTGGTGCAGCTCTCGGCGTGGACAACAATGTATATATGGGTGCAAGTTCAATACCCAAGGATTGCTAAAGAGTATTTAAAGAAACTACCTAGACCTAATTTCTTTAAGAACATTGTAAAAATAAGGGGAAGCCTTATTTTCTTAGTCTTATATATTGACGGTTCTTCAAGGGGTTTCTGTTTTTTCTTTGTACGTCCCCATGTATATTGTGGTTGAAGTGTAGACTTCAGCTTTGTTTTGATTTTGAGTCACTGTGATTGTGACTGGATTATAGAATGTCATTGGGATTGGGGTAGGTCTTTTATCACTGTTGTGATTGGAAGTGAGATGGCAATTTCTCATATCTAGGAGGTGCCTAGGTAGAAGTTGCACTGGGTAGGGATTAAGTGATAAGTTGTAAACTGGGATTGTTTAGGCTTAGAATTAATACTACTAATAGTGGATTTCCTTCCTGGCTTGGTAGCCCCCAGAGTAGGTGAGTTGCACTGAACTAGGTTAATAGTGTTCTTTTACCTTCTGCATTTAAATTCTGCACAGATATTATTTTGGTAAAAGTTCTGTCAGTCTGCAGATGTCGTAACATATGTCATCACATTGTACTTGTGTGTTAAGGCACCAGTCTTGGCATTTGTATTATGTGTGCCAGAATTCCATTATTCTTCATATTTGTCATTTAATTTTACTTTGAAGAACTAGAGTTTTATGTGTTCTTGAGAAGATTCTCTTTGCTCAAAACCAGTCAATGGATCTGAAGCAAAGAGACATGAACGATGATATGAGTAGAAGCTTAACCATGTGTTGTTTGAGCTTGAAACTCAAAGTTCAAGATTATGAATAGAACCTGCAAAAATCGAAGAAGGTTGAAGACGATGAATCTCTTCGCCTATTTTGACATGGAATTTGAATTCTGGCCAATCAGGATTGGCCACGTAGCTAGACGTTGGGCTTTTTATTTTATTTTTTGTTTTAATTCATTTTAATTTCCTTTTTCTTTTCGGATTTATTTTAAATAGCTCATTTGACCTTTTTGACTCTAATATTTTTTATAAATCACAAAAATTATTTTCTATCACATATATTTTTTCCAGAATTTGAAAATCATTTTTAGCATTTTCTTACTATTTTCTTTCTACTTTCTTTTTAATTTTCATTTAACAATTTATTTTCATGTATTTTGAGATATTTTGCTCTCATACTCTTGAGATATTTTGCTCTCCAATTGTTAAAATGGCATAAATCATTTTCTAAAATCCTTTTTTAATCATATTTTTTATCTATTTTTTGTTTTACTTTTGTTGATCTTGGATCATGACTTGGTTGATTAATGCTTCATCAATTTCAATTGGTCTTTGAATGATGCTTTGGTTGTATGAACTTTCATCATTTCAAACTTATCATTTAAATGATCATTTGATCATTTTTTGTACTTTGAATTAATGATAAGTTTATCCCATTGTATTGTGAGCTTGAATGGTTGGAATTGATTATAAATGACCCCTCATAACATTTAAATTGTGTTTGATTATCTTTACTTCTCCTCCTTCTTCTTTTTGCTTTTGTTTTGATCATTGTATTACATTGTTTTAGGAGAATGATTTTGTATCATTTCTCTAACATGTATGGAACATAAATTTCTATTGTCTGACCTCATATAGTGTGACTTCTATTTAAGTCCACTTACGATTACTTAACATAGCGCTAAATTGTCCCGACTCGGTTAATTCCTCATTAACACTAACGTTAACATATTTATTGTGCTAACATCTAACTTTAACTTTTATGCCTTTTACTTTTATGTCATTTACATTTCATGTAATTTACATTCTTGTCATTTTTATTTTGCCTTTTACTTTATGCCTTTTATTCTTTTTCGTTTCTCTTTCTCTATTGCTTCAAAAGAACAAAAACATTATAAAAATGGATAAAACCCTAAAAACTTTCATCTGATCTTGTGGACTTTGTGTTAATATCTCTTACTTGAGGAGTATTTTTAAATTTGGACCTTAGGAATTAATGCATTCATTTGCATTGAGTTGTTGTATTAGAGACTTTGTGATTCATCTGGACTTTGGAACTTCAATTCAAGACTTGGATTTGTTCTGAGAAACTTTGATCTTTACTTGAAGACTTGGAATTCTATTTGTGGCTCTATGACCTTGATTTTCATCTGGACCTTTTGGTGTTCATCTACTTCCACTGCTTGCTCTTGACAATTCATTTGCTTATCTTATCTTGTGGCTTAATCCAATGGGAAATGAATGTTCATTTTGACCAATGTCAAATGCTTGCTCTATCTTGCAGTTAGTACACTTTCACACACAAAGGCTTTATCTTGGGCTACCTTACAATGAGAACTTTTATTTTATGTAATTTACTTTATGCTTTAGGATAGTATCTTCATATTTTACGCACTTCTTCAATTTTCAAAACTTCTTTTTTTTTAAACTTCAAACCTTTTCTTAATAAACCTTGACCTTGTCAAGTGATCCCGAAAATATTTTTTTCTTAATAAATGATAAAACACTTAAGCATATTCAAACTCTTTTTAAAACTTCTAAAAAAGACAAACTTCATCAAATTTCTTTTGTGTCTTTGTGCTTTTTTTTCCTTCTTTAAAACCTTTTCTCAAAGATTGGATATTAGTCTATTCTAGTAGTGATGTAAACCAATATAGTTCTACAATATGTTGTAAACTGATTGACATTTTCCACTTGAATGTTGAGACATTCTTGTGATAAATTCCAAGTAAAAATTCTCCATATCAAGATAATGCAAATGCTCACTTCCTCATACTTGCGGGTAGTAAGTTGTGTTTTCCACTCGAATACGATGAAATGTCTTTTTAATCTAAAACCAATCAACAAACTTTCGTGTCTATTTTTACCATTAAATACGAGGCTCTAACTTCCTTATTTCACTATTAGGATAGGTAGGCATGAGACTCTTGAGGCCTTTGCGGGTACAATACTACTAAAATACTTATTTTCTCATCACCCCAATCTTTTTGCAAACAACCCGGTTTTATCATAACAAAGATTTTCAAGAGGTTCCTATGGAGTACTATAGATGTGAGGGGTGATAATACACTCCTCTTGCATAACCAACCCCCTATCTAGATCTCTCTTTTGTTTCATTTTCGCGTTGGGTTTTATCGATATTTTTCCTTTCCATTAGAAACAATAAAGTTCGGTGGTGACTCTTATTTTTTCGAGTGAAGTTAGTCAATAGCTTAATATCAATTTTTCCCTCCGCGAAAAATTGGCGACTATGTTGGGGACTATTCCCATCCTAAGCGGGTTAAGCCTAACTTGATTATTTGTGTTTATGTCATTGCTTTTAGTTTGTTATTTTTCTTATTTGTGGGTGCTTGGTGTTCTTTGTGTGGTGAGATAAGTCCTCTACCCGGACTTGAGTGAACTTAAGTTAGGATAATGGTATATCCATGTGGACCTTTTTGGAGTTAGCCTCGTTTGGTTGGCATGAGAAACCCGCTCAGATGAGACACCTTTAAAGGTACTAATGTCTTGCGAGTAAGTCGTAATTGCATTGTTGCTTCAACCTGGGAGCCCATGATTCTGAGTGTTATTTATCTGTTTGTTTTGATTGGCATTATGTTTAGTAAAACTGACTTATATTAGACATGTTGAATGAAGATGTTATATCAACTGGAGCAACATGTCGAATGCGATGTCCTAGGTAGATTCTTTCAATATCGTAATTTTGTAAAGTTGGACTGTTCGATTTTTTAATTTGTTACAGGTGCATAATATTATGTAAATACTATGCTATCCTATGTGGCACACATACTGAAGATTAAAAAGATTCAAGCTGATTTTAAGGAGAACTGTTAGTTTCTAATTATGGAGATAATTTAGGAAACTAATGATTGATGTCCTATCTTTGAGGAGATAATTCTGCAGCGCATCTGTCATATCCAGCTGCATATGTGAAGCCCAAATCCAGTTCATTGAAGATTATAAATAGAAGGCTTCAACCTTGGTTTTACTGTCAAACTTACTGTGTATTTTTATTAGGGTTTGTATGTTTATTGTGAGCCTATCGATTATCATCTTGATGAAAAAGTAGGACTTTGTTTTTTGAGTTGTAAGTTATGTAAGTCATTCCAAAGCTTTTAAGCAGTGAATGATTGTATGTCTTTAAAGTGTGACTTCTGTGTTTCTCTAAGTGTTTAGAATTGGTCAGTCACTGGTTTGTGATTGGAAGGGATTTGAGAAGGGTATCATACTTAAACGAGTCTTAGGTAGAAGTTAAGAAAATGGTAGTTATTAAGTGAGAAGTTGTAAACAAGGTATTTTAGCTTCAAATTGATACTATATAGTTGATTTCATTCCTAGCTTCGTAGCCCCCATATTAGGCGTTGTTGTACAGCGAACTGGATTAACAATCATGTGTGTTCTTTAATTTTTTGTACCTTATTTATCACATACCTTGTCATTATGTATTTGTTAAGAGAAAGGTGTCTCGACATCTTTTAGGACACCTTAGATCTGTATATCAGAATTTTAATTGGTATCAGAGTAGACATCCTGCTCTGACTTTGGGTGAGATTCTAGAAAGATACTTTCTGGTGCAATGGACAAGGAAGGAGAATTTGGAAACATACCACCCATACTTGTTGGAACTAACTATGATTATTGGAAAGTTCGTATGATGGCTTTCATCAAGTCCATGTGCAGCAAGGCTTGGAAAGTTGTTATCGAGGGATGGGAAGGAGAATAATGTTGAAAAAGTCGAAGAATATTGGAATACTGAAGATGAAAAGTCATCAGAGGGAAACTCCAAAGCCCTGAATGCTATGTTCAATGGAGTGGACAAAAACATCTTCAGATTGATAAGAAATTGCACTGTTGCTAAAGAAGCTTGGGAGATATTGAATACTTCCCATCAAGGAACCTCTAAGGTGAATGTGATCGGTGGAAATAGAACTGACTGTTTTGAAATGCTGGTTCGCGAAATGTCGCGGTAAGCAAGAATCGCCACCGTCTTTTATTTTCTCCAACAAGGAAAGGACAAAAGCACAGCAAAATTCCTTTTCGAGATGTTTCTCGGTTCGGGAGGTAGATTATAGAAAGGGAAGGTGTTAGCACCCTTTCTATCAGTGGTTATCCACGGGCTCTTAGGTACTTGCTCACTATATTTTCAAAAGGTTTGCTTTTCTTTGTGTTTGTGGGTTTTGAAAAAAGTTTGTTTGAAAACTTCATTTTAACTCTTGTATCAGTCCTCAAGAGTGTCATGAAGTGTTTGTTTGAAAACTTTTGTCAGAAAAGTGTAGGTGCGAAAAGTTGTTTTATTTTGAAAGAGAAAGTACCTTAGAACCTCTACCTACTCAAAAGAAATTAAGCTGTGTAAATGTCCTTTAGACAGTACTATCCCACTATTGAGAAGTAGGTAGCACCGTCGTTGGAGTTATTCGGGTCAATTCGATTATAGGGGACATGTGGTCACCAAAGCAATAGTAGGACACCTTAGCGGTAACCCTAATGTCCTAGATCCTTTTTATCCGAGGCAACCGTTTCAAGGCAACTTGGATCTTTAGACAGGAGGGCGACCTCTAAGACACCCTATACTCAATGACCACGTCGAGGCAACCAAGTGAGGAGTACCCTAAGAGTGGCATGTGCGAGTGTGTCAGGATTCAATTTAATTATCTTTGCACATGTTATTGTGAGCTACGTTTTGATTTTATTTTGAGAACAAGTCTTGTCATGCATAACAGTTAATAATTGTGCGGAAAGTAAATTGCGGAAAGTAAATCTACGCTATTACAAGGCGTCGGGTATTTATATCGCCAAAAGCAACCCTTGAAAAGTAAATGCGAGAAAATAAAGAAAGCGATAAAAAGGTCCTAATTATCTATTACGTCCTCGGAACAGTTACATCAATATGATCGAAAATAATAATGCGCGAATAAAAATTGAATCGGGAAAAGTCTTTAGGGTTTTGACCCTTTTTGAGAAAGAATGAAGTTTGGTCCTTTTTGCATTTAATTAAACCTAATTCTAATTAATTAAATAAAAGAAATATTTTTTGAGTTTTTTAATGTTTTAATGAAATAAAAGAAAAGAAATTAAAATTGTCAAGGAAACCCTAATTCTATGTTGATTTTATTTATTTTGAAAAATAAGTCAAATTTAACCTAATTAACTAATTAATTTGTTAGTATTTATTTACAAAAATAAATTAAAGGTGAAATAATAATAATAATAATATTTTAGTTTTTCTGAATTTATTATGAAAAATATTAGTTATGTTAATTAAATAAATACAATAATAATTAATAATAGTAATTAGTAAAAGAAAATAAAAAGAAAAGAATGAATGAACCAGGGGGGTGATGGCCCAATATGGAGGTTAGAAAGCAATTTTCAGGCCCATTAAGCTATTCAGCCACGTTTGACTTTGGTAATTGTCCAGGGTGCTGGTTGACTGGGAGTATGGTGGTCTACCACTGATGACCACTAGATTGCTGCTTGAAGCCACATGGCACTTAGATGATTGGAGGCATATGGTAGACACCTCCTGGAACGCTGCATGTAATTATGTTAAGAAAAGAAATATCAAGTATTTGGGTGGACCTGGGATTCGAACCCAGGTCCCAATGATCATTTGCCAACGCACTATCCACTATGCCATCTGCACACGTTTGTTATTATAACAGTAAACAAGCAATATATTAATAATCCAAACAATATGTTGTAAAAAGAAAAATGTGCGCTTCTTTTTTGAATGGCCCAACCATACGCTTACACGTTTTCATCGTCCTCGTTGTGCCTGTAAAAACAAAATTAGATAGCGGGGGTTTTTAACCCCCACAACCTACAGTGACCAAAAATAGAGATTAGCTCTAGGATTTACATAAATGTTTCGTGAGGGTTGCATCGTGTTCGTCTGGTCTCAACGATTTCAACCATAGGTCTCTCAAGGCTTGATTTTTCCTGTACTGTAAATCCCCAATTTTAGAGTTCAAGGACCCTAGAATTCATCAATGGTAACTTTCGATTATGTGCATTATAATCCAATTAACTAATACCATTAGCTTTATATGAATTCAAGCAATACAAAACAATGACAAAATCATGTTAAATATGTATGAATCATGAGTTACGATTATGAAAATAATATGCAAACCGTGAGACTGTAACTAGTGATTCTTTGAGCTATGAAGCTGGAAATTGATTGCAAATCGTCCTGGGAACCTCCTGCAGTGTATTGAAATCAACAAATCTCCTTAATTCGCCCTAGAATGCAGAAAACAGTTTTGAGTTTTCTTTGAATTTTCTTGAATGTGGTTATGGCTTTTCTGCAGCAAATTCACGTATGCATGAATAGGGTTAGCTTCTGTATATATAATAGAATAGAATTAGGTCAAAATCTTGCAAAGAAATCCATGGAATGATGATTTGAATATTTGATTGAAAATCAAATATTTTTGAATCTTTTTTATTGGAAAAACTTGCTAAATTTGGAGATTTTGATATCCTTGATTGGCACACGAAATTGCCAGCCTTTTTAGGTCATGCTTGCTTCACAACAAGATTGAAAAATCTAATCTTTGTATTTCCTACATTTTAAATTAATTAAATTAATTAATATTGATTAAAAATCCAATTATTTAATAAAAAATAAGAAAATAATTCAATTAAGCTTGATGGGTCGTGCATAGGCCTTGGATAAAGTTTCAAGAAGAAATTTGAGGCCGATTAGCAAAAACAAGGTGTTTTGAGCAAAGTTGACTTTTGCAAATTCACAAAAATTTCCCAACTTCTCCAATGCATATCTTGCTCAATTTTGATCATATGAACATTTTCTTGGACATTTTGGAAATTTCTTGAAGTCCTCTAACCAATGCCTTTGGTCCCATGTCATTTGGAGTTACCAATATCAAGTTATGGTCTTTGACTTAAAGTGCATTTTTGTTGACTTTTGAATTTGACCTATAATGTAGAAATTGATAACTTTTTGTGAGAGCATTTCTTGGACTTGGAATGTGAATATGGATTGTAGTAAATGTCATCCCCTTCAAAATGAGCATTGGATGGGATTTTTCTGATGAACCATGAAAAAGTTATGCCCTGGTCAAGATACAGTTGACTTTTCTACTATCCAAAAATAGTAACTTTTTGCATCTTGATGATTTTTGAGCCATGCTTGTGGAATCATGATCAAGACTTGATCAAATGATGATTGTGGACTCAAAATAAGATGTTGACCAAAAATTCTGACTTTTGACTGCAAAATGACCATTTTGCCCTTGCAGTTGACTGTGAATCAAATAGGGCTTTTGACTGTGGAATTTGGCATTGTGAGTCTTGAAACTTGGCATGTACGTGCTAGAGAATGCATATGGGCCTATGAGGCTTGATTGAGCCATTGAAAACCTCAAATTCCTTGAAAGAAACAAAACCCTAATTTTGACTGGCTTAGGAGGCATTTAGACTGTGCAACCCTTGAGAAATCTTGAACCATTTGAAGATGATTCTTGACATGTCTTGAGGAATATGGGAGGGCAAATTTTGGGGTACAACAGTTGCCCCTGTTCAATCTTCTTAAACCTGAGGATGTAGATTGGCTTGCGTGCCTTTCGTGATCCGAAGGTAGAAGATGATTGAACACTAAAGTGCCCAGAAATTTGCACTCGCATGGTGTAGTATCAGCAATGTGATGTCGGGAATGGGCTTACAGATGCCATTTGGAGAGATGATGGATAGGAGGATGGGATTATAGATGCCATCTGGAAATGTGACAGAATCTTGTCGGGGATGGGCTTATAGATGCCATCTGGAAATGTTTGTTGAATTGTTTTGTCTTCGTTGACGGGTTTGGCGTCAGAAAAATCTTTAGGAATCGATTTAACTGGACCAGAGGAGGTTTTTTGATAATGATGTGATGAAGTAATCTGAGAAGATTGCTACACCAAATAGATGATGAAGGAATCTGAGACGATTGCTACTCCAAATAGATGATGAAGGAATCTTGGACGATTACTACCTCAACAGGATGACGAAGGAATCTAGGACGATTACTACCTCAGCAGGATGACAAAGGAATCTAGGATGATTACTACCTCAGTAGGATGATGAAGGAATCAGGGACGATTACTACCTCAGCAGGATGATGAAGGAATCAGGGATGATTACTACCTCAGCAGGATAATGAAGGAATCTGGGACGATTACTACCTCAGTAGGATGATGAAGGAATCAGGGACGATTACTACCTCAGTAGGATGATGAATGAATCAGGGACGATTACTACCTCAGCAGGATGATGAAGGAATCAGGGACGATTACTACCTCAGCAGGATGATGAAGGAATCAGGGACGATTACTACCTCAGCAGGATGATGAAGGAATCTGGATGATTACTACCTCAGCAGGATGATGAAGGAATCTGGATGACTTCTACCTCAACGGGATGATGAAGGAATCAGGGACGATTACTACCTCAGCAGGATGATGAAGGAATTATGGAAGATTACTACCTCAGCAGGATGATGAAGGAATCAGGCACGATTACTACCTCAGCAGGATGATGAAGGAATCTGGATGATTACTACCTCAGCAGGATGATGAAGGAATCTGGATGACTTCTACCTCAACGGGATGATGAAGGAATCTTGACGACTTCTACCTCAACGAAATGATGAAGGAATCTGGGCAACTTCTACCTCAACGTGATGATGAAGGAATCTGGGACGATTACTACCTCAGCAGAATGATGAAGGAATCTGGGACGATTACTACCTCAGCAGAATGATGAAGGAATCTGGGCCGATTACTACCTCAGCAGGATGATGAAGGAATCAGGGACGATTACTACCTCAGCAAGATGATGAAGGAATCAGGGACGATTACTACCTCAGCAGGATGATGAAGGAATCTGGATGATTACTACCTCAGCAGGATGATGAAGGAATCTGGATGACTTCTACCTCAACGGGATGATGAAGGAATCAGGGACGATTACTACCTCAGCAGGATGATGAAGGAATCAGGGACGATTACTACCTCAGCAGGATGATGAAGGAATCAGGGACGATTACTACCTCAGCAGGATGATGAAGGAATCTGGATGATTACTACCTCAGCAGGATGATGAAGGAATCTGGATGACTTCTACCTCAACGGGATGATGAAGGAATCTTGACGACTTCTACCTCAACGGAATGATGAAGGAATCTGGGCGACTTCTACCTCAACGGGATGATGAAGGAATCTGGGACGATTACTACCTCAGCAGAATGATGAAGGAATCTGGGACGATTACTACCTCAGCAGAATGATGAAGGAATCTGGGCGACTTCTACCTCAACGGAATGATGAAGGAATCTTGACGACTTCTACCTCAACGGAATGATGAAGGAATCTGGGCGACTTCTACCTCAATGGGATGATGAAGGAATCTTGACGAATTCTACCTCAACGGAATGATGAAGGAATCTGGGCGACTTCTACCTCAACGGCATGATGAAGGAATCTGGGCGACTTCTACCTCAACGGGATGAGGAAGGAATCTTGACGACTTCTACTCCAAAAGGTAATGACTTTTATCTGTTGATCATTCTTTCCTGAAAAGGTAAAGAGTTAGTTGTATGCAATGTCATGATGTATGAAATGCATGATGTCATGATGTTCTCAAAAATAAATGAGATTGGGTGATATGATGCGTATATGCATGTATCATGATGTATGACAATGTGATGTTTATGAATGTTTCTTCGTCTGGGAAAACAAATCCTTGACGAATGCCGGGAAGTTCGTTGAATCCTGGGCTGATGTTGAAGCATAGAGTTCTTTATTTCCGTTGGGGATGATGCACGAAGATGATTGCAAGAATAAACCGGTTGGAGAAGATGACTCCGTTGGGGAAATAAACCTGGTGAAGAGATTACTCTGCGGGGAATTACTCTGTGGGAAGAGATGCTTCGCTGAGATTTTAATGATAACTCCGCTGGGGATTCCGTTGATAAGTTCCGTTGGGGATTTTGATGAACTCCGCCGGGGATAGGAAGAACATCGCTGAGGACGATCTTTCCATTGGAATTTGCTGAGGATAACCCAGTTAGACTCTGGTGGGGAATAACCTTTGAATATGGTTGGGGAGAGATACTTATACTCTGCAGGAGACAAGCTTCCAGAATCTACTGGGGAGATGATTCAACTCTTCTGGGGAAACTTTGGACTACACTGGGGAAATGGCTCCATTGGGGTGTCTGTATTCCGCCGAGGAACAATCTTATATTTCTGTCGAGGAATATTAAGACTGTCGGGGATGCTTGCTGAGGAATATCTGTATACTCTACTGGATAATATTAAGATCTTCTGGGGAATACCCAACTTTTTCAGAACTGATGGTAGACCAACTCTGCTTGAGGGGAGAGTATTGCCGACTTGCTGGAGATATTGTGCCTTTTTAGGGCTGATGGGAGACCAACTCTGCTTGGGGAGAGTATTGCCGAATCTTGTCTTACTCTATGGGGAGTGAAGGTATCTTGGTCACATTCTTCAACTGAATCTACCTTGTACCTGGAGGACAGAGCAGCTTGTACAGTTCGGACAATTCTTATTGCCCCAGTTTCTGTGGGAGAAGAAGGCCTATGAGGTGCTTGACAACTGCCGATTGATAAACCTTCTTCTGGTAGACAAGTGACAAAATGACGGAACATAGTTGTACGCTTTGATCCCTAACTTTTTCCTAGACCGCCCTTTCGGGTTTTCAGTTCACCGGGATACCCATTTTTGCCCAAGCCGCCTTTTCAGGTTTTCGACTTGCCGGGTGTACAGATTTTTCATTTTCATCCCTTATTTTGCCCGAACCTTTTTGGTTCACCGGGAAGCCCTTATTTTTGCCTTGGCCAGTCGACCTAGCGGGTCTTTGATTATGCCTAGTATTTTTTCGACTATGTCCATGCTCTCAGAGTACAGGGAGTTGTCACTGTCAATAGTGTTGTGTCGCCATACTACCAGAAGATGTCTGATCATGCAAGATTCGTTGCTGGAATTCATGTCCGATTCCCCAAGTGACTCAGGCGGAGATTTGCCCCTGGTTGTTTGGCATTTTGAGAGATTCCTTGAATCTTGACTTAACTGCCTCAGATGATGGACAATGCTCATGCCGTGCCCCTTGATTGGAAGTTTTTTTCCACTTGAGGTGATCCTTGAGAAGATTTTTTGTTCACTAGATATTCGTCGTGCGAATTTCTCTGCTGTTCGAACAAATAGTCATATGCAAACAATGTTATATTAAAAATGCAAAGCTTATGTCTGTCTTGAAGTTTTTGAAAATCCAGTTTTCAATTAAACAAGTGAATTTTGTAAAATGTGATGTCAACTCAGGATTTTACAGCAAGCCCTACAGGAGTCAGGATACCTTTTGTAACAGTATGCTTTCGAACTAACCCATGCTTCAGCTAGGACTTTTAAGGGTTATAACGTGGCCTGGTTCACGGTTTAAGAAACAAAGGATAAAGGCTCAAATTTTATTTGTACCCACCCGCTCTTCGTGATGTTCTTCAAACCTAAACTCAGCTAATCGTGCATTAGATCTTGCTGAGTCTTTGCTCTGATATTCCGGTGATGGTTTGGATTTTGACAATTTATTTTGACCAGGCAGTCCTTTCTTTTTTTGTCGAGGGTTAGTAGAACCTCTTTCTTTTTTTTGATTTTTTTATCCCTGTCTTTTGCCTGAACTGTTTCTTTTGTGATTACAGTCAGCGGGATGCCCCAGTTTTTGTAAGTCCCCTTCATAGGTTTTGACTTATTGGGCTTTTGTTTTTGAGATATAATAACTGCCTGTCTTGACGATTATAGGGAACCATCACTGTCTTTTGTTTCGGAAGGACTTCTTTGGTACCATTCATTGTGCACCTGGATCAGCTGAGAAAACTATCCTGCCCCAGGTTATGATTAAGGGTTTTAATTTTTGTGAAAAGAAAAAACTCCAACTTCTTTGGCTCAAAGGGGTTGACTAGGGATTATCTTCCTTATAACTCCACTGTTTTAGGATTTGAAACAATGCATGTACCTCATCAGCAGGGTCTGTTCAAAAGCATACTGTAAAGATCGTGGTATCGTTTTCGTCATCCTCCCTCAAAAGGCTTAGAGTTTTTTAATCGAGAGTTGAACATCACAAGAAATGAAAGCAATTTGAATATAGTGAATACAAATGGATTGATTCAAAACAGACATATGCGATGCATTGATAAAGTAATAAAGTTTGACATGAATAAATGTTTGAACAATCAAAAGAAAATTACAAATTGAAAATTCTAATGAACAAAAGACATTCTCCATGATTTGGTGTAGTATCAGTGATCAAACTTGATCTCCTTGGCATCAATCAAGTCTTGGATCTTGTTCTTCAAACTCCAACAATCGTCGGTTTCATGTCCAGGACTGTCAGAATGGTAGGCACATCTCACATTCGGGTTATACTTGGAAGATGAAGTATCAGGATTTTGAGGAGGATCCTTTAGTGTGATCAGTTTCACCTTCAGCAATTGTTGTAACGCTTGAGACAAAGGCATGTTGATTTCAGTATACTTCCTTTCTTGATACTTTACCCTACGCCTATTGCTCTTTCTTTGTTGAACAGGCGTGGGATCGGAGATCTGGGTTGCCCCTACATGTTGATCATGTTAACTCTTTTTACCATGTACAGCATTGGACTCTTTCTTCCCATTGTGGGGCTTTTTATGAGCATCAGAAGGTGTAGCTTCTTGAATCTTCCCGCTTTTGATGCCAGCTTCAATTCTTTCACCAGTCAAGATAAGGTCTGTAAACCCGGCTGAAGAGTTTCCAATCAAATGGTTGAAGAACGGCCCAGACAGGGTCCCTAAGAACATGTCCACAAGTTCACGGTCAGTTAGAGGTGGCTGCACCCTTCCGGCAAGGTCTCTCCATTTTTGAGTGTACTCTTTAAATCCTTCACCCGTCCCTAGTGACATACCCTGGATTTGGGTACGCGTAGAAGCGAGGTCGGAATTATATTGATACTGCTTATAGAACGCAGTAGCCAAATCTTCCCAGTTACGAATACTGGCTCCATCCAGCTGATAGAACCATTCGAGTTGAGTCCCTGAAAGACTATCCTGAAAGAAATGGATCCACAAATTCTTGTCAGTAGTGTAAGGTTGGATCTTCCTTACATACGACCGGAGGTGCAATTTTGGGCAGGAAGCTCCGTCATATTTGGCAAAAGCAGGTGCCTTGAGCTTATGGGGAATCACCACCCCAGAGGATAAGCCTAGATCTCCAAAGTCCAAACCGGGCACATTCTTTATCTCCATGGCGCTCAAACGGTCCTCCAACTGTTTATACCTATCCTCAGCAGGAGGATATTGTTCTTCATCATAATCTGTCTCGTTGTCGGAGACCACGGGACTAGGAACCCTTCTCTCTTGTGGACTGTCTTTGCCTACAGATGAGGTAGTCAGATCAACCTCATTTTGTAGTCCATTCCCAAATCTGCGTCCAGTGTTGAACAAAACAGTCCTCTTCTTCTTCTTTTTCCTCTCTTTCAGAATCAGAGTCTTCAGATCCTGTTGACCCTGGGCTAGGCTCATAACCAATTCTTGGAACTGGGCATTCTGGGCCTGGAGAGCCTTGATAGCTTGTTCAGCGGAAGGTTCAGAAGACATGATGATTGCAGAAATAAACAGCGAAGAAGATAAGTGACCTGTAATGGTACTTGTAATGCAATGATATGTATGATATGCATGCAATGTTTTCAAGGATCTCGCGGGGTAAACAAAGGAACTTGTTAGAATTTTAATCTGGTTACTTGATTGAAGGAACTTCATGTTGTTGAGAGTCCTTCTTCAAGAGTCAAAGCTCACCATATCGAGTGGGTCATAGCCCCTGACTCAAGTCATCATGTTTTGATCTCCAAACGACCTTGGCTAGAGGAAAATAAATCCCCTTTGCCCCTTGCTAGACATTTTGATTCATCATGACCTGCATCACAGACCCTTGAGATCCTTGAAATGGGTTAGTCCTTATGAAGGATGTATGCAATGGTATGATGTTATGCTATGCGTGGAGTGATGTAAGTAAACCCTGTTATAAGCCCAGATTAAGGACTGTAAACAAAACCTGCAAGGAACTCATGTGTCAAATAACAAGAATGTGCAAGTAGTTCAAGTTTGAAGGCACACAAGTCACACAAAAGAGCCCTTAGATTTTAGGCCGGCATGAAGTTTAGGTACTACCCTCTTTCAGTTTCAGTTGGTTAAGACCTGTCCTAGAAAATAGTAAATGGGTTCTAGAGGATCTCAATATCACTGACTACCCTCAATCGGTCATAACTCCAGCTTCACAATCTTTTCTTGCGGCCGGAACCATCGCGAGAGTTTAGCCTCAATGAGTGTAGCATACTGCTACTGTTCTATGGCCAAGTTGGGTCAATTTAAGGTTCTAAGGTCGGTTGGTGCTTAATGACTCCTCAGAAGACCCATATTCTCCTCGTTCCAACACAAGGGATATCAGTACAGACCAAGGTGTCACACAAACGTAGCTACTGCTTCACCCGTATCGGTCTACGCCGGACAGGTCCCTCACAGTTTATTGCTACCTAAAGGGTATTCCCCAGATCCGGGTTAGGATCTATGAAACTCCGATGCAAGCCCACAATATTAAAGCAAACAAGGCATACAATCGAAAACAAGAGTGGTCTAATCCTAAGGTACACCTCACTTATAAGATTTCCCCAGCAGAGTCGCCAGTTCTGTGATCAGTGGAAATAGAACTGACTGTTTTGAAATGTTGGTTCACGAAATGTCGCGGTAAGCAAGAGTCACCACCGTCTTTTATTTTCTCCAACAAGGAAAGGACAAAAGCACAGCAAAATTCCTTTTCGAGATGTTTCTCGGTTCGGGAGGTAGATTATAGAAAGGGAAGGTGTTAACACCCTTTCTATCCGTGGTTATCCACGGGCTCTTAGGTACTTGCTCACTATGTTTTCAAAAGGTTTGCTTTTCTTTGTGTTTGTGGGTTTTGAAAAAAGTTTGTTTGAAAACTTCATTTTAACTCTTGTATCAGTCCTCAAGAGTGTCATGAAGTGTTTGTTTGAAAACTTTTGTCAGAAAAGTGTAGGTGCGAAAAGTTGTTTTATTTTGAAAGAGCAAGTACCTTAGAAACTCTACCTACTCAAAAGAAATTAAGCTGTGTAAATGTCCTTTAGATAGTACTATCCCACTATTGAGAAGTAGGTAGCACCGTCGTTGGAGTTATTCGGGTCAATTCGATTATAGGGGACATGTGGTCACCAAAGCAATAGTAGGACACCTTAGCGGTAACACTAATGTCCTAGATCCTTTTTATCCGAGGCAACCGTTTCGAGGCAACTTGGATATTTAGACAGGAGGGGGACCTCTAAAACACCCTATACTCAATGACCACGTCGAGGCAACCAAGTGAGGCGTACCCTAAGAGTGGCATGTGCGAGTGTGTCAGGATTCAATTTAATTATCTTTGCACATGTTATGGTGAGCTACATTTTGATTTTATTTTGAGAACAAGTCTTGTCATGCATAGCAGTTAATAATTGTGCGGAAAGTAAATTGCGGAAAGTAAATTTCGGAAAGTAAATCTACGCTATTACAAGGCGTCGGGTATTTACATCGCCAAAAGCAACCCTTGAAAAGTAAATGTGAGAAAATAAAGAAAGCAATAAAAAGGTCTTAATTATCTATTACATCCTCAGAACAGTTACATCAATATGATCAAAAATAATAATGCGCGAATAAAAATTGAATCGGGAAAAGTCTTTAGGGTTTTGACCCTTTTTGAGAAAGAATGAAGTTTGGTCCTTTTTGCATTTAATTAAACCTAATTCTAATTAATTAAATAAAATAAATATTTTTTGAGTTTTTTAATGTTTTAATGAAATAAAAGAAAAGAAATTAAAATTGTCAAGGAAACCCTAATTCTATGTTGATTTTATTTATTGTGAAAAAAAGTCAAATTTAACCTAATTAACTAATTAATTTGTTAGTATTTATTTACAAAAATAAATTAAAGGTGAAATAATAATAATAATAATAATAATATTTTAGTTTTTCTGAATTTATTATGAAAAATATTAGTTATGTTAATTAAATAAATACAATAATAATTAATAATAGTAATTAGTAAAAGAAAATAAAAAGAAAAGAATGAATGAACCAGGGGGGGTGATGGCCCAATATGGAGGTTAGAAAGCAATTTTCAGGACCATTAAGCTATTCAGCCACGTTTGACTTTGTTAATTATCCAGGGCGCTGGTTGACTGGGAGTATGGTGGTCTACCACTGATGACCACTAGATTGCTGCTTGAAGCCACATGGCACTTGGATGATTGGAGGCATATGGTAGACACCTCCTGGAACGCTGCATGTAATTATGTTAAGAAAAGAAATATCAAGTATTTGGGTGGACCTGGGATTCGAACCCAGGTTCCAATGATCATTTGCCAACGCACTATCCACTACACCATCTGCACACGTTTGTTATTATAACACTAAACAAGTAATATATTAATAATCCAAACAATATGCTGTAAAAAGAAAAACACGCGCTTCTTTGTTGAATGGCCCAATCATACGCGTACACGTCTTCATCGTCCTCGCTGTGCCTGTAAAAACAAAATTAGATAGCGGGGGTTTTTAACCCCCACAACCTACCGTGACCAAAAATTGCATCGTGTTCGTCTGGTCTCAACGATTTCAACCATAGGTCTCTCAAGGCTTGATTTTTCCTGTACTATAAATCCCCAATTTTAGAGTTCAAGAACCCTAGAATTCATCAATGGTAACTTTCAATTCTGTGCATTATAATCCAATTAACTAATACCATTATCTTTATATGAATTCAAGCAATACAAAACAATGACAAAATCATGTTAAATATGTATGAATCGTGAGTTACGATTATGAAAATAATATGCAAACCGTGAGACTGTAACTAGTGATTCTTTGAGCTATGAAGCTGGAAATTGATTGCAAATCGTCCTGGGAACCTCCTGCAGTGTATTGAAATCAACAAATGTCCTTAATTCGCCCTAGAATGCAGAAAACAGTTTTGAGTTTTCTTTGAATTTTCTTGAATGTGGTTATGGCTTTTCTGCTGCAAATTCACGTACGCATGAATAGGGTTAGCTTTTGTATATATAATAGAATAGAATTAGGTCAAAATCTTGCAAAGAAATCCATGGAATGATGATTTGAATATTTGATTGAAAATCAAATATTTTTGAATCTTTTTGATTGGAAAAACTTGCTAAATTTGGAGATTTTGATATCCTTGATTGGCACACGAAATTTCCAGCCTTTTTAGGTCATGCTTGCTTCACAAAAAGATTGAAAAATCAAATCTTTGTATTTCCTACATTTTAAATTAATTAAATGAATTAATATTGATTAAAAATCCAATTAATTAATAAAAAACAAGAAATTAATTCAATTAAGCTTGATGAGTCGTGCATAGGCCTTGGATAAAGTTTCAAGAATAAATTTGAGGCCCATTAGCAAAAACAAGGTGTTTTGAGCAAAGTTGACTTTTGCAAATTCACAAATATTTCCCAACTTCTCCAATGCATATCTTGCTCAATTTTGATCATATGAACATTTTCTTGGACATTTTGGAAAGGTCTTGAAGTCCTCTAACCAATGCCTTTGGTCCCATGTCATTTGGATTTACCAATCTCAAGTTATGGTCTTTTACTTAAAGTGCATTTTTATTGACTTTTGAATTTGACCTATAATGTAGAAATTGATAACTTTTTGTGAGAGCATTTCTTGGACTTGGAATGTGAATATGGATTGTAGGAAATGTCATCCCCTTCAAAATGAGCATTGGATGGGATTTTTCTGATGAACCATGAAAAAGTTATGCCCTGGTCAAGATACAGTTGACTTTTCTACTGTCCAAAAATAGTAACTTTTTGCATCTTGATGATTTTTGAGCCATGCTTATGGAATCATGATCAAGACTTGATCAAATGATGATTGTGGACTCAAAATAAGATGTTGACCAAAAATTCTGACTTTTGACTGCAAAATGACCATTTTGCCCTTGCAGTTGACTGTGAATCAAATAGGGCTTTTGACTGTGGAATTTGGCATTGTGAGTCTTGAAACTTGGCATGTAGGTGCTAGAGAATGCATATGGGCCTATGAGGCTTGATTGAGCCATTGAAAACCTCAAATTCCTTGAAAGAAACAAAACCCTAATTTTGACTGGCTTAAGAGGCATTTGGACTGTGCAACCCTTGAGAAATCTTGAACCATTTGAAGATGATTCTTGACATGTCTTGAGGAATATGGGAGGGAAAATTTTGGGGTACAACAGTGAAGATGTCAAGACTTTAACTACTTACTACCAAGTTTGATAACTTAAGAATGAAAGAAGAGGAGAATATTCACGAATTTCACAAAAATATCTTTGAAATAACCAATGCCTCAAGTGCCCTAAGAAAAAAGATGTGTGAAGCCAAGTTGGTGAAAAAATCCTCAGATCTCTTCGGTTGTACCCCAAAATTTTCCCTCCCATATTTCTCAATACATGTCAAGTAAGGTCTTCAAATTGCTCAAGGAGGTCCAAGGGTTGACCAGACAAACTCTCTCCTAAGGCAGTCTACCTCAAATTAGGATTTCATTTTGCATCAAGATGCTTGAGTCCAAAGGATCCCAAATGTTCAATATTGTCCTAATATGTTCTCAAGATCATCCATGTCAAGTTTCAAGCCTTGCAGAGGAAATTTGCTCAGTCAATTGCTCAAAGGACTAAAAATCGACTATGTTAGGGCAAAAGTCAACTGTGGCCCACATACAGTCAAACTTCAAGTTTTTTGGTCAACATTCTCATTTTGAAGCATTATTCATCATTTTATTTGGGTTTATCATGATTCCTAAAGGATTGCTCACAATTCATCAAAACCCAAAAGTTGCTAAATTAGGGTTTTATAGGAAAAGTCAACTCAACTTTGACCAAGCATAACTTTCTCATACTTTATCAAAAATGACCCATACAAAGATAATTTTGAATAGGATGCAATTCCCTACAATTCATCTTCATCTCCCAAGTTCAAAATATGCACTCACAAGAAGATATGAATTTGGAGATTATAGGTCATTTTGAAAAGTCAACAAAAACACCTTTTGGGTCAAAGCTTCAAACATGAACATGGAAGACTAAATTGAGATGAGATCAAAAGGGTTGCTTAGAAGACATCTTAAGATTTCTAAAAAGTCTAAGAACACATCTCTAGGGTCAAAATTGAGAGAGTTGTGCATTGGCCAAGTTGACCCTTCTTGTAAAATTGCCAAAAGTCAAATGTGTCCAAAATTGCATTTTTTGCTAAATGGGCCCAACTTTTTATGCTTGCACTGAGTTTGTAATGTGACCCAAGACCCATGAGACCTTCCACTTGTCATTCTTTTATTTTTGTTATTTATTTTGATTTTATTTCATTTAAATCAAATAAAATCAATATAAAATAATGAAAATATCAAAAGCTAATTAAATATTGAGATTTTGTGCATGATTGGGTTCATTATACAGTTGGAGACAAGATCAAATCGTGCAAGGCCTGATATGGACACAAAAAGATTGAATTTGCTTGTTTTGGAAAGATTTGGTGCAAGGATTGAATCATGAATCAATATTTTTAATTGAGAGAGATTTGATACAAAGTTGCAACCCTAATACACTCTAGTATACATAAGGAACAAGTGAAGACCAAAAGAAAGAGGAAAAAGGTGTGCAAAGGCAAAGAACCAATTTCAAAAATCCAAGAAAAAGTTGCAAACCAATTTCCAAGTTTCAGACCATCTCAAGCCATTCTAATCATACCAATCGTTTACTGGACATCCCAGGACCGCATTGCAATCGCTAGCAAGCTTCCCCACACCTTGAAACGCCTTGTAAGAGTCACACAGTTTGCATATTTTCTTGAATTCGAATACATTAATTCTGGCATATTTAGCATGATTGATTGGCATATTTTTAATCCTTGATATGTTTGCAAGCTAATGGTTATATTTAATTGCATTTTTGTTGACTAAACACGAAACTGCCATGGCTAGGGTTCTTTCTTTGTTTTTAGGGGTTTCTTGTACAGGGAAAATTGGACCTTAATAATGGTATCATGATGCTCGTGGGCTTAAAACGAGTTGATTGGTACCATTGGTTTTAATTTATCATACACATACAGGATTTTGGAATGAACAAGGGTTATACCTACGCTTGGTGTCTATAGGTAAAAGCCTTTTATCTAAAACAACGGAAGCCACGAAGAAGACAATGGCGTGGCAGTATGTGAGTGGCTTGTATGAATCTGCGCGCGTTTTGGAAAGCGTGGCATGTTGTTTGTGTTATATTCTATTTATTTCATTATTGTTACAACTAACAAGCTGGCGCAGATGGTAAGGTTGTTGGTCTTTGAGGCACACGTCCTGGGTTCGATCCTAGGCGTGTGCATTTTATTTTCTCAACATTTTCAAGGCAATCCAGTGTATCATAGGTCAAGGGATCCATCATGTATCACTCAGATCTGGCCGTCGCATCCATCAACACCCCAGATCCAAGGCCTTCTCCCTGAGGGACCACCATGCTCCTGAGTCAAGCATGCACATTGGATCCAACAAAGTCAACAAAGGCCTGAGTTTGTTGGGCTTAGATTTGCAAACAGCACCCCTCTTTTGCTATTTACCACAGGCACATCTTAATCTTTCTTTTCTAGTTATTTCATTTATTTATTTAATTATCCTAATTATTTTTAACCAAAATCAATTTCTTTTTTCACAAAAAATCATAAAATCAAGAGTCTCACAAAAAAATTAGAATTAGGTTTTATTTTATCAAATTTAATTTAATCTAAGTTTAATTTAATCTAGGTTAATTTTAACTTTTTTTATATGATTAAAATCAATTAGAAAAATTAGGGTTAGACTTTTGGATTTAATTTTTATTTCTTTTCATAAAAATAAAAAATACAAAAAATAAGTTAATTTAATTATTTTTCTTAACTAAAATTAATTAGTGATTAGGTTATATTTTATTCAATTAAATTTTATTTTCTCAAATAACACAAAAACGACAAAAAATATTTTTCTTTTAAATTACAATTAAGTTTAGTTGGGGTCAAAACCCTAATTATTTTGTATTTGATTCATCGCGCGCATTCATTATTTCTTTTGCAATATTGATGTAACTGTCTACGGTATGTAATAGTTTAATCTAGAACTTTCTTTTCTTTTATCGTCTTTTACGGGTTTTTTGGCTATGTAATTAATCCCCTCCCCGAAGCCTTGTAATAACGTAGTTTTATTTCTCGCATTTTAATTCTCGCAAATATTAACTGCTTAGATGTATGTTAATAGGATTGTATGACAAGACTGCATGATAATTTAAAACGGCTAGAAAACCCTAATGTGCAAAGATAATAAATGAAATCAAATCACTCACACATGCGCACTCTTAGGGTATACTCTCACTTCGGTTGCCTTCGGTAAACGATCATTAAGTATAGGGTGTCTTAGTGGTTGCCCTCCTGTCTAACAAAGATCAAAGTCCCATTCGGAAATGTTGCCTCGGAAACGTCGCCTCAGAAATGTTGCCTCGAATATGATCTTAAGACTTTAGGGTTATTACTAAGACGTCCCAATATTGCTTTAGTGATCGTACGTCCCTTTCGAATTGACCCTTATAACTCCAACGACGGTGCTACCTATTTCTAAATAGTGGGATAGCTCTGTCTAAAGGAAACAAGAATAGAAACAATCTTTTTTCGAGTAGGTAGATGCTAGTAGATACTTGCTCAAATCAAAACTTTTCACACCATACACTTTCAAACAAATTTTCAAACTAAAGTTTTCAAAAACACTTCGTAACACTCTTGAGGACAGAAACAAGGGTTAAAACGAAGTAAAAGAAAACTTTTTCAAAACAAGCACACACAAGCAATTTTAAAAAAGATGAGAAAGTACCTAAGAGCCCATGGAAATCCATGGATAGAAAGGGTGCTAACACCTTCCCTTTCTATAATCTATCCCCCGTACTCAGAATATCTCGAAAAAGGATTTTTTTCTGTGCTTTTTTTCTTTCCGGTTGGATAAAATAAAATTCGGTGGCGACTCTTGCTTACCGCGACATTTTGCAAACAAAAAATGCAAAACGCAAGCCAACATTTTCAAAAAAACAGTCGGTTCTGCCACTGTATCATAGAACTGGCGATTCTGCTGAGGACTTAATAAGTGGGGTATACCTTAGGATCTAGTTCATCATAATTGCTTCTCTTGTTTGTTTTGGTTGCTTTAATTTTAAGGGCTTTGTTTGGGAGTTAATATAGATCCTAACCCGCATCAACTGACCTTAGAACCCTTAATCGACCAACTTGGCCATTAGAAAGTAGTGAGATAGCCGGCCTCAGTATAAAGCTAAGAACTGGTTGATACTCGATGCTACACTCATTGAGACCATACTCTCGAGATTGTTCTGGCCGTAAGAAAAGATTATGTAAGCTGAAACCATGACCGATGGAGGATGGTCAATGATATTGAGATCCTCTAGAACCCGGTTACTTTTGCTAGGACAGGTTGAAACCAACTAAACTTCAAGAGGTTAATACCTTAGACTTCATGCAAGCCTTAAACTTAAGGGCTTTTGTGTGACTTGTTTGCCTTTGCCATGTCTGTTATCTGCTATACCTGTTGTTTTTTTATTATGACATCATGCATCATAACATAGCATGCATACTTCATTACACTAACCATTTCAAAGGCCAAGGGAATTTATCTTTGTTCTGTTTTGCAGATTATGGCTTCCATACGCAGAAATACCATCCGAGTTAACTTTGTGCAAATACCTGCTCAACTTAAAGAGTTAGCCTCAAGAGTTTCTGAGACTTCTATGTTCATTAAGAGACATGGTCATCTTCTTAGCCTGGTCACCTCAAAGCTTGATGAGCAGATTATGAGTGTACTTTTCTAGTTCTTCGATCCTGTGCATTATTACTTCACCTTTCCAGATTACCAGCTGGTTCCCACTTTGGAAGAGTTCTCTCACTTATTGGGCATATCCATCCTTGAGCAGGTACCCTTCACAGGTATGGAAGAGATTCATAGACCATAAGACATTTCCTCAACTTTGCATCTGAAATGGGCTGATGTAGTATCCAATTGGGAGACACGAAGCAGGGTCGAAGGGTTCTTAGCCAAATTTCTGATAGACCAGGCTCATCTATTCTGGGATAATTTGGATTTTCAGGCTTTTGAAGATGTCTTGGCTCTCCTTATCTATGCTTTAGTTCTCTTCCCGAATCCGGATTCCTTTGTAGATGTGAACACGGTCAAGATTTTACTTTCTCGCAATCCTGTGCCTACTCTACTAGGTGACATCTTGCATTCCCTCTACACTCGTACTGTGCGAAGAAGAGGGACTCTCATGTGTTGCATGTCGTTGATGTCGAGGTGGTTTATTTCGCACCTCCCTAAGTCTATTCTGAAGAATGAAGAAGGTTTGGGATGGTCCTACAGAATAATTTCACTTGCCCATACAGATATTCTTTGGAGCTCCCAGGCTATAGAAGGCGCTGCTGTTATCGATTGTTGTGGGGGATACCCTAATGTCCCATTACTTGGAATCAGAGGGGTTATAACTTATAATCCTTGTCTAGCTTTGTGACAATTTGGTCGTGCTCGGAGAGATGGTCCCCATGAGCTACTTCTTGAGGATATTGCATTTGACTACGAGGAAGACGTTGAGGAGCACCGCCGGAAGTTTATACGAGCTTGGGGCATGGTAAAAAGATCTAACCCCCAAGAGCTGGGAACAAGGACTTCCCTTCCTATACAGCCTTACCTCCAATGAGTCCGAGCTCATGCCCAGAAGCTTGGGATGCCCTGTGAAGCCGTATTTCCAGTAATTGTGGAGCCCACTAATGAAGAAGGTATTCCTTACACGATTCTTTATCCTTACATGCCCACTGATCCTGGGGCATTGCAGAGGTCTTGGATTTAGATGAAAGAGGAAAGGGATACTTACCGGGAAAAGTACCATGGGCAAGAAAGGAAGATTTTAAAGCTCACCAGGCAGCTCGAGGAGGAAAGAGTGATCAATGACGACGTCAACACAAAGAGGAAGCGTCCATGGGACTTTTGATTTTGCTTTTTCTAGTTTAGATTTGTTTTCCATTTATTTCTTTGTAATGCCTTAAAGGCATTGTTGAATCTTTTACAAGTTGATCTAATAAAGTTTGTTTATTTTTTGGTTTGCAAATTTAAATTTCCCAAAGTCTTTGAAATCATTACATACGCATCCCATTATCATGCACACCATTACAGGTACCATTAAAGGTTTCTCATCTTCTTCGCTATTTATTTCAGTAGAAATGTATTCTGATCAAGCCATCAAAGATATTCAGGCACAAAACGCCAAATTCCAGCAGATGTTCTTAAGTATGGCTAAAGGGAAAGAGGACCTGAAGACCCTTATTTTGAAAGAGAAGAAGAAGAAGAAGGTCGATATTCTGAACATGGGTAGAAGATTCGGAGAAAGGATAAGACAATCCGTTGATCTGACCTCCTCATCCAAGGACGGGGAGAACCAAGAAAGGGTAAAGGACCCTAGTCCTGCCATTTTTGATAACGATACAGATTATGATGATGGGCGATATCCTCCTGCTGAGGATAGGTACAAGCAGCTAGAAGACCGTCTGAGTGCTATGGAGATTCAGAAGATCCCTGGTTTGGATTTCGGAGAACTAGGATTGGTATCGGGAGTGGTGATCCCTCATAAGTTCAAAGCTCCGTTTTTTTCCAAGTACGATGGAGTATCCTGTCTAAAACTCCATCTCCGCTCGTACGTCCGGAATATCCAACCCCACACTGCTGATAGAAATTTGTGGGTGCATTTCTTTCAAGACAATCTGTCAGGGACTCAGCTTGAATGGTTTTATCAATTGGAAGGAGCCAATGTCCGAAACTGGGAAGACCTTGCTGCTGCTTTTTACAGGTAGTATCAGTATAACACCGACCTTTCTCCCACCCGTACTCAGCTCCAGGGTATGTCTATGGGTACAAGTGAAGGTTTTAAAGACTATGCTAAAAAGTGGAGAGACTTGGCTGGAAGAGTCCAACCCCCTTTGTCTGATAGGGAGTTGGTTGACATATTTCTAGGGACGCTATCTGGTCCATTTTTCAACCATCTGATCGGCAGTTCGTCATCTGGGTTTACTGAGTTGATTTTGACTGGAGAGAGAGTAGAAGCTGGTATCCGAAGTGGTAAAATTATAGAAGGATACTTCATCAAGTGCAGTAAAGAAGCCTTTCACCGGTAAGAAAGAAGCTAGTGCAGTCTACAGCCCGAGGGGTCAAAGCAAACCTGAACACCGTCAAGCAGTAAATGCGGTAGTGATATCAAGACCCACAGTTGCTCCACAATGCAACAATCAACAAAGGGGGAAAGACCACAAAGGCAGTTCACTCGGCTCAATATGACCCTGACTCAAATTCTGCCACAATTATTGAAGACCAATCTGGTAACTCTGAGGGAGGCCCCGAAGAACCCAAACACCATATCTCCCCACTATAACCCGAATTCCCGCTGCGCCTATCACTCTGAAAGTCCAGGTCATGATACAAACAACTGTTGGGCCTTGAAAAACAAGGTGCAAGACTTGATCAAAGCCAAAGAGATTGAGTTTGACGCTCCGGAGAAGCCCAACGTCATAACTGCTCCCATGCCCAAACATGGTCATGGAGTAAATGATGTGGATGATGATTTATTTGTGACCTCCGTGGAAGAAATTTCTACTCCTTTGATGAGAGTAAAGAAGAATTTTCTATTGGCCGGTTTATTTCTGGGTTGTGGTGAAGGCTGCCACATGTGTTCAATGTTGCCTGCTGGTTGCCACTTATTGAAATCAGGTGTTCAGCGCCTGATGGATAATAAAGAGATCCTGTTCAAAAAGTTTATGATTCTGTTAGTTCCAACTGAAGATGTTGCCATCATAACCATTTCCGCCAATCCTTTCAAGGTTTCCTCGAGAAAGCCTGTTAGGATTACAACCGTCCCAAGAATTGCTCCGTTAATAATTATTGTCCCTGATCATATCCCATACACTTCTGATAAGGCTGTCCCTTGGCACTATGGTGCTTATGTGTATTACCATGGAGTTAAACAAGACTTAAAAAGTGAGGAAGCTAATGTTGATGTCATCAATATTGTCGGGGCCAACAAGGTCACTAGAAGCGGAAGAATCTTTTCTCCCGAGATTTCCCCTTCGGCTGTTGACAAACATGTTGTCATTCCATCTGCTAGTACATCAGCTACTATCCCGGTTCCTATTCCAGTTATCACCCCTGTCACCGAGCCATCTGGGACTCAGGGCAAATAAATCACAAGTGAGCCTGCCCGGACGGAGGCACCTAAGAAGATCATTGTAGAAACCTCTAAGCAGGAGATAGAGGAAATACTGAAGATTATCAACAAGAGCGACTACAACGTAGTCGAGCAGCTGGGGCAAATCCCATCAAAAATCTCAATGTTGTCCTTGTTGTTGTGTTCAGAAGCCCATGCAAAGGCTTTAATTTCATTCCTCAAAACTGCGCATGTGCCACAAGAAACTTCAGCCGATCAATTCAAAGATTGCGTAGCTAGCCTGACTGTCGACAATGGGCTGGGTTTCTCAGATGCAGATCTGACTGCTAAAGGAAGGAATCATAATGATGCTCTGCACATCTCGATCGAGTGCAGGGGAACTACTATGGCCCATGTACTGGTGGATACCGGGTCCTCATTGAATGTTTTGCCAAAGAAAGCGTTAGACCGTCTGGATTGTGAAGATTTAATTCTGAAGCCGAACAATATTGTGGTCAGGGCTTTCGACGGGTAAAAAAGGATGGTGCACGGGGAGGTGGACATCCATGTTAAAGTTGGCTCTCAGACTTTTGCATCCACCTTTTATGTGATGGATATTAGACCATCATATTCTTGCTTGTTGGGTCGCCCTTGGATTCATAAGGCTGGGGCAGTGACTTCCACGCTCCATCAAATGTTGAAATATCCGGTAAAGGGGATGATTGTCACGGTACAGGGTGAAGAAGAGTACATGGTGAGTCATCTCGATTCCTTTCACTACGTGGAGATGGAATGGGAGTTCATCGAAACCCCTTGTCAGAACTTTGAAGAGGTGCCTCAGACTTTGGCGTCAACTGAAGTTGCTACCGACAAAACTCCGATGAAGATGGCTTCTCTCAAGGATGCCAGGGCTGTAATCGAAGAAGGTGGGTGTACCAATTTGGGTCAGCTCCCTGATTTCACGCACAAAACTGACAAATTTGGTTTGGGCTTTACTACAGGGGCTCAGAGGGTTGTTAGGCATGCACGGATTGGAAGACCTCCTCTGCACATCAGTAATCAGGGAGTTAATGCAATTGAAGATGGTGAAGAAGATTCAGATATCGACAGCTGAATCTACCCAATGACCAATGGTGGATTGAGCAACTGGACGGAGAAGGACTTCATACATGTTTCTTTTGTTCCACAGTAATTGACTTTTATTTTAAGATTTGTAATAAACAGTTTAAAACTTTATGGCCCAGTGCCTTGCCCGAGGTGCTTTGGCCTTGCTAGTGAGGGCTTATTATTTGTCATTTTCATATATCATTAATAAAGCATTGGATGTTCTTGCATTACAAATTTTGCGATCCTTGTTTTTCTTTTCTGTCTCTCACTTTATCGAAACAACTATTCTCTTACACACACTCACGTATCATAATGCAGATCCATATCCACTCCAGATCCCATTGATAACGACTCTGCTACTGCCATTTATGACTTTGAAAATCCGATCAACCAAGCTGAAGACGAAGGTGAGGATGATTGTGAGGTGCCTGGAGAACATGCTAGTCTATTACAACAGGAAGAAAGGGCCATACAGCCTCATGAAGAGCCAGTTGAGTCAATAAATTTGGGTACAGAGGAAGACAGGAAAGAGGTTAAGATAGGTGAGAATCTGGAGCCCAGTGTCAAACAACGATTGATAGAGATGCTATGCGACTATGTTGAGATCTTCGCTTGGTCTTATGAAGATATGCCTAGTTTGGACACTGATATTGTGGTACACCGCCTGCCGACTAAAGAGGACTGCCCTCCGGTAAAGTAGAAGGTCCGCCGTATGTGCCCTGAAATGTATGAGAAAATCAAAGCTGAGGTCATGAAACAGTTCGACGCGGGATTTTTAGCTGTCACTTCTTACCCGCAGTGGGTTGCCAACGTTGTTCCGGTTCCTAAGAAGGATGGTAAGGTACATATGTGTGTGGACTATAGAGATATGAACAGGGCAAGCCCCAAGGATGATTTCCCACTTCCTCACATCGACGTTCTGGTCGACAACACCGCACAGCATAAGATCTTCTCCTTCATGGATGGTTTTTCTGGCTACAATCAGATCAAGATGGCTCCCGAGGACATGGAGAAGACAACCTTCGTTACACAGTGGGGCACCTTCTGTTACAAGGTAATGCCTTTCGGGTTGAAAAATACTGGGGCAACTTATCAGCGTGCCATGGTCGTTTTGTTCCACGACATGATTCACCATGAGATTGAGGTTTATCTTGATGACATGATAGCAAGGTCCCTGACTGAGGAAGAGCACCTTGACCATCTCCAGAAACTGTTCAATAGGTTGAAGATGTATAAGCTGAGGTTAAACCCGAACAAGTGCACCTTCGGGGTAAGGTCCGGTAAGCTGCTGGGTTTCGTCGTCAGTGATAAGGGTATTCAGGTGGACCCTGCCAAGGTAAAGGCCATACAAGAGATGCCAACTCCCGGCATAGAAAAAGAAGTTAGAGGCTTTTTGGGACGTCTGAATTACATCGCCAGGTTCATTTCACATCTAACTGCTACTTGTGAGCCAATCTTCAAGCTGCTGAAGAAAGATCAAGTGGTAAAGTGGAATGACGAGTGCCATACCGCTTTCGAAAGAATCAAAGAATATCTTCAAGAACCACCAATTTTGATGCCTCCAGTTGAAGGAAGACCTTTGATTTTATACTTGACAGTGCTAGACAATTCAATGGGGTGCGTGCTGGGGCATCATGATGAGTCTGGCCGAAAAGAGCACGCTATTTACTACCTTAGCAAAAAGTTTACCGACTGTGAGACCCGATACTCATTGCTCGAGAAAATTTGTTGCGCTTTGGCATGGACTGCTCGCCAGCTGAGATAGTATATGCTGACTCACACTACCTTATTGATATCAAAGATGGATCCAATCAAGTATATCTTCGAAAAGCCTGCCTTATCCGGAAGAATAGCAAGATGGCAGATGATCTTAACCGAGTATGACATCTAATACACAACCCAAAAAGAAATCAAAGGGAGTGTGTTGGCGGATCATTTGGCGCATCAAGTCGTGGATGACTACCAATCCATGAATTTCGAGTTCCCGGATGAGAACATCTTGTTGGTGACCGACTGTGAAAAACCTGGACCGAATGAAGGACCTGAGGAAGGATCCCGATGGTCTATGTATTTTGATGGAGCATCAAACGCGTTGGGTAATGGCATTGGCTCTATGATCATATTTCCTGAGGGCTGTCATACTCCATTCACCGCCCGATTATGTTTCAACTGCACCAACAATATGGCGGAGTATGAAGCATGAATCATGGGTCTTCGAGCTGCTATTGACCTAAGGATTAAGTTCTTGAGTGTGTCCGGAGATTCTTCTCTAGTGATCAGTCAGATCAAAGGCGAGTGGGATACGAAGCACCCAAATCTTATTCCTTACAAAGAATATGTACTGACATTGCTCCAACATTTTGAGGAGATAACCTTTGAACACTTCCCAAGAGAGGAGAATCAGTTAGCGGACGCGCTAGCTACCATGTCTTCTATGTTCAAAGTCAGGTGGGACAATGAAGTTCCCCAGATTACCATTGAGAGGTTGGACGAACCCTCACATTGCTGTAACATTGAGACTAAAGAGTTAGCAGATAAACCCTGGTTTCACGAGGTAAAGAGGTATCTTGAGGCTCAAGAGTACCCCGAGGGTGCATCTGTTAATGATAAGAAGTTTCTGAGAAGGTTCGCTGCGAAGTTCTTCATCTGTAATGGGATCCTTTGTAAGCGTAACCATGATTCAACCTTACTGCGATGTATGGACAAAAGCGAGGCAGAAAGAATCATGGCAGAGTTACATGAAGGTACCTTCGGAACTCATTCCAGTGGACATACCATGGCAAAGAAGATCTTACGGGCTGAATATTATTGGTCCACTATGGAAGCCGATTGTTATCAGCACTCTCGGACCTGTCATAAGTGCCAAGTCTATGCTGATAAGGTGCATGTACCTCCAGTTCCTCTGAATGTTTTAACAGCTCCTTGGCCTTTCGCAATGTGGGGCATCAATATGATTGGCGAGATCAGGCCTAATGCGTCCAACGGGCATCATTTAATTCTTGTGGCTACTGATTATTTCATAAAGTGGGTTAAGGCGGCTTCCTTTTCTACAGTAATCAAGAACGTCATGGCGCGGTTTATCCGATACAATCTAATTTGTCGATATGGTGTACCAGAGAGGATTATTACTGACAATGGTACAAATCTCAACAATACGATGATCACCGAGCTCTGCAAACAGTTTAAGATACAGCATCATAACTCTTCTCCCTATCGGCCGAAGATGAATGGGGTTGTTGAAGCGGCTAACAAGAACATCAAGAAGATTGTACAGAAGATGACGGTGATGTACAAATACTGGCACGAGATGTTACCATTCACTCTTCATGGGTACCTGTGATCGGTGGAAATAGAACTGACTGTTTTGGAATGCTGGTTCGCGAAATGTCGCGGTAAGCAAGAGTCGCCACCGTCTTTTATTTTCTCCAACAAGGAAAGGACAAAAGCACAACAAAATTCCTTTTCGAGATGTTTCTCGGTTCGGGAGGTAGATTATAGAAAGGGAAGGTGTTAGCACCCTTTCTATTTGTGGTTATCCGCGGGCTCTTAGGTACTTGCTCACTATGTTTTCAAAATGTTTTGCTTTTCTTGTGTTTGTGGGTTTTGAAAAAAAGTTTGTTTGAAAACTTCGATTTAACTCTTGTATCTGTCCTCAAGAGTGTATGAAGTGTTTGTTTGAAAACTTTTATTTGAAAAGTGTAGGTGCGAAAAGTATTTTTATTTTGAAAGAGCAAGTATCTAAGAACCTCTACCTACTCAAAAGAAATTAAGTTGTGTAAATGTCCTTTAGACAGTACTATCCCACTATTGAGAAGTAGGTAGCACCGTCGTTGGAGTTTTTCGGGTCAATTCGATTATAGGGACATGTGGTCACCAAAGCAATAGTAGGACGCCTTAGCGGTAACCCTAATGTCTTAGATCTTTTTTATCCGAGGCAACCGTTTTGAGGCAACTTGATCTTTAGACAGGAGGGCGACCTCTAAAACACCCTATACTCAATGACCATGTCGAGGCAACCAAGTGAGGCGTACCCTAGGAGTGGCATGTGCGAGTGTGTCAGGATTCAGTTAAGTTATCTTTGCACATGTTATGGTGAGCTACGAGTTGATTTTAATTTCAAAGATAAGTCTTGTCATGCATAGCCTAATAATCATACATCTAACAGTTAATAGTTGCGGAAAGTAAATTTAAGCTATTACAAGGCGTCGGGTATTTACATCGCCAAAAACAAACCCTTTGAAAAAGTAAATGCGAGAAAATAAAGAAAGCGATAAAAGGTCCTAATTAAAGCTATTAAATCCTTGGCACAATTACATAATTGGAATAAAAAATAATAAATCAAACATACGCACGAGAGAAAATTGAATCGGAATGTTTCTAGGGTTTTGACCCTTTTTTTGAGAAAGAAAAAGATTTGACTATTTATGAATTAAATTAAATTAAACCTAATTAGTTAATTAATAAAAGAAATATTTTAGGTTTTTTAATGTCTCAAGGAAATAAATAAATAAATAAATAGTCAAAAGTTAGTAAAAATCCTAATTCTATGTTAATTTTATTTATTGTGAAAATATTAAAGTTAACCTAATTAAAAAAGACTAAATTAATTTGTTAGTATTTATTTACAAAAATAATAAAGGGTGAAATTAATAAATAATAATAATAATAATAAAAATATTACATTTTTAGTTTTCTGAATTTTATTATGCAAAAAAAATTTAATTTGGTTAATTAAATAATAATAATAATAATTAATAGTAAAATAATTAAAAGAAAAAAATATAAAAGAAGAAAATAAATAATGAAACCAGGGGGTGATGGGCCAGGGTAGGAGGTGTATGATGCAATTTTCAGGCCCACTGACTCAAGCCTGTTTTGACTTTTTGGATTGCCCACACGTGCATTGACCAGGGACTATGGTAGTCATTCCATCCTGGCCTTCAGATTTGCTTTGCAAGACACTTGGAGTGTTGATAAGTGAGGTACATGGTGGATCACTTTTGGAAGCCTGCATGTGAATATGTAAAGAAAAATAATATAAGCGTTTTGGGGGGACCTGGGATTCGAACCCAGGTCCCAATGCTTCCAGGCTAGCGTCCCTGCCACTACACCAAGTTGTTCTCTTTGTTAGTGAAATAAGTGGAGATTATAATATTGGGAAATAAATCAACAGGCTGTAAAACAAAAAGACCAAGCGCGCTTTTTTAAACTATCCAATGGAGTGTTAACACATCATCATCTTCCTCATTGTACCTGAAAAAACAACATTAGATAGTGGGGGTTTTTAACCCCCACTAAACATTGTGGCGAAAAATAGCGAATAGAACTGTGATTTATATAAATGTTTCGTGAGGGTTTGGTCAGGTTCGTCTTGTTCTAACGGTTTCAACCATGTGGATCACTGGTCTTAATTTTTCCTGGATTGCAAAGCCCCAATTCAAAGCTTGGAAACCCTAGAAAATCGTTCATGGCATTCTTCGATTCAGTGCATTATAATTCAATTAAATGATATCATTAGCTTCATATAGTCCCTATCAATGCAAAACAATCAAGAAATCATGTTAAATGCTCATGAATTGGACAATACGATTTTGAATAAAAATGTCAAACCGTGGTTCTGTATCCTTTGATTCTTTGAGCTTTAGCGCGTGATTTCAATTGTAAATCACTCATGACACTTCCAGCAATATGTTTGAATCAATATAGTGCCTTGTATTGGCCTGGAATGTAAAAATCAGTTTTGCAATTTTCTTGGAATTTTTCAATATGCTATGGCCTCTTTCCTGCAGCTTTCTCACGTGTATTGATCAGGGTTTGCTTGCATATATATAGAGGAATGGAATTAGGTCAAAACTTGAACAAAAATCCATGGAATTGATGATTGAATCTTTGATTGAAAATCAAATCTTTTTTATTTTTCATGATTGGAAAAGGTTGCCAAATTTGGAGATTTTGTATCTTTGACTTGGTGCACGAAATTGCCAGCCTTTTTAGGTCATATTTGCTTCACAAAAAGATTGAAAAACCAAATCTTGTATTTTCCTACAATTTAAATTAATTAAATGAATTAATATTAATTAAAAATCCAATTAATCAATAAAAATAAGAAAATAAATTCAATTAATCTTGATGGGTCGTGCATAGGCCATGGATGAAGTTTCAAGAAGAGATTTGGGGCCCATTAGCAAAAATAAGGTGTTTTGAGCAAAGTTGACTTTTGCAAATTCATGAAAATTTCCCAACTTCTCCAATGCATATCTTGCTCAATTTTGATCATATGAACATGTTCTTGGACATTTTGGAAAGGTCTTGAAGTCCTCTAACCAATGCCTTTGGTCCCATGTCATTTGGATATACCAATCTCAAGTTATGGCTTTTGAGTTAAAGTGCATTTTTGTTGACTTTTGAAAAGGACCTATAATGTCAAAATTGATAACTTCTTGTGAGAGCATTTCTTGGAATTGGAGTGTGAAGATGGATTGTAGGAGATTTCATCCTCTTCAAAATGAGCATTGGATGGGATTTTTCTGATAGACCATGAAAAAGTTATGCCCTGGTCAAGATACAGTTGACTTTTCTACTGTCCAAAAATAGTAACTTTTTGCATCTTGATGATTTTTGAGCCATCCTTGTGGAATCATGATCAAGATTTGATAAAATGATGATTGTGAACTCAAAATAAGATGTTGACCAAAAATTCTGACTTTTGACTGCAAAATGAGCATTTTGCCCTTGCAGTTGACTGTAGATCAAATGAGGCTTTTGACTGTGCAAATTGGCACTGTGAGTCTTGAGACTTGGCATGTAGGTGCTTGAGAATGTATATGGTCCTATGAGACTTGATTGAAGCATTAAAAACCTCAAATTATTTGAAAGAACCAAAACCCTAATTTCAGTTGTCTTAGGAGGTGGCTTGAACTGCATAACTCTTGAGAAATCTTGAACAATTTGAAGATTATTCTTGACAAATCTTGAGGAATATGGGAGGGCAAATTTTGGGGTACAACAGTTTCCCCTGTTCAGTCTTCTTAAATTTGAGGATGTAGATTGGCTTGCGTGCCTTTCGTGATCCGAAGGTGGAAGATGATTGAACACTAAAGTGCCCAGAAATTTGCACTCGCATAGTGTCGTATCAGCAATGTGATGTCGGGAATAGGCTTACAGATGCCATTTGGAGAGATGATGGATAGGAGGATGGGCTTATAGATGCCATCTGGAGATGTGACAGAATCTTGTCGGGGGATGGGCTTATAGATGCCATCTGGAGATTGTTCGTTGAATTGTAACTTGATAGGTTGAAAGAAGGAACCTGTGTAGGGTTGCCTGATGATGAGTCCGTGTAAAACTGCATCTTGGAAGAGAAGGAACCGGTGTATGGTTGCTTCATGATGGTCAAGTAGATAGTTGTCCTGTCTGGTTTCAGGTATTAATTTCTGACCTGAGAAAGAAAGATAGTCTTCCTGGCTTGTTACAGGTATTGATCTTCAGTCTCTTCATGTAGATAACTTTCCTAGCTAGTTACAGGTATAGATCTACAATCAGTTTATATAGGTGGCTTTCCTGTCTGGTTTCAGGTGTTAACCTATCATCATTCGTCCACAGATATTTCCTGGCTAGTTACAGGTGTTGATCTGGAACTTAAGAAGGCTGGCCGATGAGATAGTTTTCCTGTCTGGTTTCAGGTATTAATCTATGACTTGAGAAAGAAAGATAGCTTTCCGGTCTGGTTTCAGGTATTAATCTTCAATCTCTTCAATGTAGATAACTTTCCTGTCTGGTTTCAGGTATAGATCTATAATTAGTCGTCCATAGATATTTCCTGGCTAGTTACAGGTGTTGATCCGGAACTTAAAAAAGGTTAGCCAATGAGATAGTTTTCCTGTCTGGTTTCAGGTATTAATCTCTGACCTGAGAAAGAAAGATGGTTTCCTGGCCTGTTGCAGGTGTTGATCTTCAATCTCTTCATGTAGATACTTTCCTGGCTAGTTACAGGTATAGATCTACAATCAGTCGTTCACAGATATTTCCTGGCTAGTTACAGGTGTTGATCTGGAACTGCAAAAGTTGATGGTAATCATCTTTTGATTGACCTTTTCCTAAAAAGGCAAAACATTAGTTGTATGCAAGGTCATGATGTATGAAATGCATGATGTTCTCAAAATGAGATCGTATGATATGACGTGTATATGTATGTATCATGATGTATGAAAATGTGATGTTTTAGCTGGGGAAAATAAATCCCGGATAGCTGCTGGAGAATGATGTTGAATTCTTCGTTTCTGCTGGGGATGATGAACGAAGATGATTGCACGAATAAACTTGTAGGAGAGGATGACTCCGTTGGGGAATAAACCTGGTGAAGAAATTACTCTGCAGGGAATTACTTTGTAGGGAAGAGATGCTTCGCTGAGATTTTAATGATAACTTCGCTGGGGATTCCGTTGATAAACTCTGTTGGGGGATTTTTGATGAACTCCGCGGGGGATAGAAAGAACTTCGCTGAGGACGATCTTTCCGTTGCAAGTTGCTGAGGATAACCCAGTTAGACTCTGGTGGGGATAATCTCTGAATATGGCTAGGGAGAGATATTTGTACTCTACAGGGAATAAGCTTACAGAATCTACTGGGGAGATGATTCAACTCTGGCGGGGAAGCTTTTCAGACTGTGCTGGGAAATGGTTCCACTGAGGGTATCTGGTATTCCGCCGGGGGAACAATCTTATATTTCTGTTGAGGAATACTTAGACTGCCGGGGATGCTTGTTGGGGAATATCTTTATACTCCGCTGGAGAATATTAAGATCTACTGGGGATACCCAACTTTTTCAGGACTGATGGTAGACCAACTCTGCTTGGGGGAGAGTATTGCTGACTTGCTTTACTCTGCGGGGAGTGAAGGTATCTTGGCCATATTCTGCAGCCGAACCTACCTTGGTACCTTGGTGGACAAAGCAACTAGATCGCTTAGACAATTCTTATTGCCCCTACTTCCGATGTCACCCGTAATTAGTCCTTTGTTTCGCATGCAAATATTTATGATCAGCAATTAATGTCAAATGCATATATCAAAAATGAACATTGGACGTTCTTTGCAAAACAAAACAGATAAAGGAAAAACAATTTGCAATTTGTCTGAAAAATGAGCTTGTATTGATTTTGAAGTTTGCCTGTAAATAGGCGCTTTTGTACAAGAGGCTGACGTCCTAGTAAGTGAACTCCGCCGAACAAAATAGAGTTTATACAATTTGTGAAAAGAAAACAAAACAGCTATGTGAAAAATACCACTGGGTTCCAACTCTGCTATCGCCTTTATGTCTTCAAGCGTCTCATCACTTTGCTGCTTGGTTGAATAGGAATCTGATTGATCGGTGCCGTCCGAGCCTGATGGTTGATACCGAAGTCTGGATGCAGGGTGATCCAATGAGACATAGTATTACGCTTATCCCTAACTTTTGCCTGGACCGCCCTTTCGGGTTTTAAGTCCACCGGGATACCCATTTTTGCCCAAGCCGCCTTTTCAGGTTTTCGACTTGCCGGGTGTACAGAATTTTTTATTTTCATCCCTTATTTTTGCCCGAACCCTTTTGGTTCGTCAGGAAGCCCTTATTTTTGCCTAGGCCAGTCAACCTAGCGGGTCTTTAATTATGCGTAGTATCTTTTTACTATGTCTGCATTGGCGGGGTGAGGAAGGTCGTCACCATCCATGGTGGTTAGAATCATCGCACCTCCTGAGAATATGTTCTTAACCACAAATGGCCCTTCATACATAGGGGTCCATTTTCCCCTGGGATCACCTTGAGGTAGGATGATGCGCTTGATTACCAGGTCCCCGACTTGATACTCTTGTCGTCTGAATTTCTTGTTAAATGCCTTGATCATCCGTTTTTGGTACGTCTGACCATGACAAATAGCGGTGAGTCTCTTTTCGTCGATTAGGTTTAATTAATCAAGCTGAGTCTGGATCCATTCATCTTCTCTCAAACCTGCATCCTTCATGATCCGGAGAGAGGGTATCTGAACTTCAATGGGCAGGATTGCCTCCATGCCGTATACCAAGGAATAGGGTGTTGCCCCTGTTGACGTCCGTGATGAGGTACGGTATCCATGAAGAGCAAACGGTAACATTTCGTGCCAATCTTTGTAGGTCACTGTCATCTTCTGCACAATCTTCTTGATGTTCTTATTAGCTGCTTCTACAACCCCATTCATCTTTGGCCGGTAGGGAGAAGAGTTGTGGTGTTGTATCTTGAATTGCTCGCAGAGCTCAGTGATCATCTTGTTGTTAAGATGGGTACCATTATCCGTAATGATCCTCTCAGGTACACTGTATCGACAGATCAGGTTATGTCGAATGAACCGTGCCACTACGTTCTTGGTTACGGTAGCAAAGGAAGTTGCTTCAACCCACTTCGTAAAGTAATCAATTGCTACCAGGATGAAGCGATTCCCGTTGGATGCCGTAGGTCTGATCTCGCCGATCATATCAATACCCCATATTGCAAAAGGCCAAGGTGCTGTCATGACGTTCAAAGGAACTGGAGGAATGTGCACCTTATCAGCATAGACCTGGCATTTGTGACATGTCCGAGAATGCTGATAACAGTCGGATTCCATTATGGACCAGTAATATCCTGCCCGAAGGATTTTCTTTTCCATGGTGTGTCCACTGGAATGCGTTCCGAAGGTACCTTCATGCAGCTCTGCCATGATCCTTTCTGCTTCAGTCTTATCCACACAACGCAGTAAGGTTGAATCATGGTTTCGTTTATAGAGAATGTCATTGCTGAGGAAGAACTTTGCCGCGAACCTTCTCAGAAACTTCTTGTCATTAACGGATGCACCCTCGGGGTATTCTTGAGCTTCCAAGTACCTCTTTACTTCATGATACCAAGGCTTTTCTGTTACCTCTTCGGTCTCAAGATCGCAGCAATGTGCAGGTTCATCCAATTTCCAAATTATGATCCGAGGAGCCTCGTTGTCCCATTTGACTTTGAACATAGAAGACATCGTAGCCAACGCGTCCGCCAACTTATTCTCCTCTCTTGGGAAGTGTTCAAAGGTTATCTCCTCGAAATGGGGAATCAACGTCAATACATACTCCTTGTAAGGAATAAGATTTGGGTGTTTCATATCCCACTCGCCTTTGATCTGACTGATCACGAGAGCAGAATCTCCGAAGACACTCAGAAACTTGATCCTTAGGTAAATTGCAGCTCGAAGACCCATGATGCATGCTTCATACTCCGCCATGTTGTTGGTGCAGTTGAAACATAGTCGGGCGGTAAGTGGAGTATGTGAGCCTTTAGGGGATATGATCACAGCGCCAATACCGTTACCCAAAGCGTTTGAGGCTCCGTCAAAGTGCATAGACCATCGGGATCCTTCCTCAGGTCCTTCATCCGGTCCAGGTACTTCACAGTCAGTCACCACCATGATATTCTCGTCTGGAAATTCAAAGTTCATAGACTGGTAATCGTCCACTGCCTGATGTGCCAAATGGTCTGCCAACACACTTCCCTTGATTACTTTTTGAGTCGTGTACTGGATGTCATATTCAGTCAAGATCATCTGCCATATTGCTATTCTTCCGGACAAGGCAGGCTTTTCGAAGATGTACTTGATTGGATCCATTTTTGAAATCAACAGAGTAGTGTGAGTCAACATATACTGTCTCAACTGGTGAGCAGCCCATACCAAAGCGCAACAAGTTTTCTCGAGCAGTGAGTATCGGGTCTCGCAGTCGGTAAACTTTTTGCTAAGGTAATAAATAGCATGCTCTTTTCGGCCAGACTCGTCATGCTGCCCCAGCACACATCCCATTGAGTTGTCCAGTACTGTCAAGTATAAGATTAGAGGTCTCCCTTCAACCGGTGGCATGAGAATGGGTGGCTCTTGGAGATACTCTTTGATTCTTTCGAAAGCGGCCTGACATTCATCATTCCAACGTACCACTTGATCTTTCTTCAGTAGCTTGAAGATTGGCTCACAAGTAGCAGTTAGGTGCGAGATGAATCAGGTAATGTAGTTCAGTCGTCCTGGAAAGCCTCTGACTTCTTTCTCTGTCTTGGGAACTGGCATCTCTTGTATGGCTTTCACTTTGGCAGGGTCCAATTGAATACCTTTGTCGCTCACGACGAAGCCTAGTAGTTTTCCAGATCTCACCCCGAAGGTGCACTTATTCGGGTTCAATCTCAGCTTGTACAACTTCAACCGGTCAAACAGCTTCTGTAGATGGTCAAGGTGTTCTTCCTCAGTTTGGGACCTTGCAATCATATCGTCGACATATACTTCAATCTCATGATGGATCATGTCATGAAACAAAGCAACCATGGCACGTTGGTAGGTTGCCCCAGCATTTTTCAACCTAAAAAGCATGACCTTGTAACAGAAGGTGCCCCACTGAGTGACAAAAGTGGTCTTTTCCATGTCTTCAGGAGCCATCTTGATCTGATTATAACCGGAGAACCCGTCCATGAAGGAGAATACCTTATGCTGAGTAGTGTTGTCAACCAGAACGTCAATGTGAGGCAGAGGGAAGTCATCCTTAGGGCTCGCCCTGTTCAAATCTCTGTAGTCAACACATATCCGGACCTTACCATCCTTCTTCGGCACTGGAACCACGTTGGCAACCCACTGAGGGTAAGAAGTTACTGCTAGAAAACCGACTTCAAATTGTTTCATAACCTCAGCTTTGATTTTCTCGGACATCTCTGGGCGCATACGACGAACCTTCTGTTTTACCGGAGGGCATTCTTCCTTAGTAGGCAGATGATGAACCACAATGTCGGTATCCAACCCAGACATATCTTCGTAAGACCAGGCAAAGATTTCCACATAGTCATGCAGCATCTGAATCAACTGTTGTTTCACACTAGACTCCAAATTGGCACCAATCTTGACTTCCTTTCTATCTGTCTCAGTACCCAGATTTACCGTTTCCACTGGCTCTTCATGTGGCTGAATGGCCCTCTCTTCCTGTAGTAGAAGTCTTGCAAGCTCACCAGGTACTTCACAATCATCTTCACCTTCGTCTTCGGCTAAGTTGATCGGATTTTCGAAGTCATAACTGGCAGTAGCAGAGTCGTTACCAGTGAGATCCAGAGTGGATTGGGACCTTTATATGTGAGTGTGTGTAAATAGCTGTTTTTCAATATATAATAAAGAAAGACAAGGAGCGCAAGATTTGAAATGCAAAAAACGTCCAATACTTTTATTAATGATATATGAAAATAACACACAAAAGCCCTCACAAATGAAGCCACGGTGCCCCGGGTAAGACATCGGGCCATAAAGTTTCACAATATTGTCTGTTACAAATTCAAAACAAAGGAGTTCATTACTGAGTCACAAAAGTAATAGGGACGAAGTCTTTTGCCGTCCAGTTGTTTGGTCCACCGTTGGTCGTAGGGTAGATCCAGCTGTCAAATTTAGATTCCTCCACGTCCTCTTCAATGGCATTTACTCCCGAGTTGCTGATGAACACAGGAGGTCTTCCAATCCTTGCACTACGAACAACCCTTTGAGCTTCTGCAGTGAAACCCAAACCAAACTTGTCAGTCTTCTGAGTGAAATCAGGAAGTCGGCCCCAGTTTGCGCACTCACCCTTCTCAATAACATCCCGGGCATTCTTTAAGGAATCCATCTTCAAAGGAACATCTTCAATCACAGTCTCAGCCGATGCCAGTGTCTGAGGAACCTCTTCAAAGTGCTGGAATGGAGTCTCAATGAATTCCCCATCCATTTCTATGTACCAGAACGAGTTAAGGTGGGTGACCATGTATTCTTCCTCCCCCTGAACTGTCACAATCTTCCCTTTGACCGGGTATTTCAGCTTCTGATGTAGTGTAGAGGTCACAACTCCAGCCTTATGGATCCAGGGACGACCCAACAAACAAGAATAGGATGGCCGAATGTCCATCACGTAGAATGTAGAATCGAATACCTAAGAACCAACTCTGATTGGAATTTCAACCTCCCCATGCACCATCCTTTTAGACCCATCAAAGGCCCGGACCACGATGTTACTTGGCTTTAGTTCCAACCCCTTGCAATCCAACCTGTCTAGAGCTTTCTTGGGCAAGACGTTCAATGAGGAACCAGTATCAACCAACACATGCGCAAGAGTAGTGCCCCTGCATTTAATGGAGACATGCAGGGCGTCGTTATGGTTCTTCCCTTTAGCAGTCAGATCAGCATCGGAGAAACCCAAACCATTGTCAGCAGTTAAGTTGGCCACACAATCGGTAAATTGATCAGCTGATGTCTCTTGTGGCACGTGGGCCGTCTTCAGGAAGGTAATCAAAGCCTTGGCATGGGCCTCTGAACACAACAACAGTGATCGCATAGAAATTTTAGATGGGGTGTGCCCCAGCTACTCAACTACGTTAAAATCACTCTTCTTGATAATCTTAAGAATCTCTTCCATCTCCTGCTTGGAAGCTTCAACAGTGGTTGTCTTTGGTGGAAACAGAACTGATTGTTTTGGAATGCTGGTTCGCGAAATGTCGCGGTAAGAAAGAGTTGCCACCGTCTTTTATTTTCTCCAACAAGGAAAGGACAAAAGCACAACAAAATTCCTTTTCGAGATGTTTCTCGGTTCGGGAGGTAGATTATAGAAAGGGAAGGTGTTAGCACCCTTTCTATCTGTGGTTATCCACGGGCTCTTAGGTACTTGCTCACTATGTTTTCAAAATGTTTTGCTTTTCTTGTGTTTGTGGGTTTTGAAAAAAAGTTTGTTTGAAAACTTCGATTTAACTCTTGTATCTGTCCTCAAGAGTGTATGAAGTGTTTGTTTGAAAACTTTTATTTGAAAAGTGTAGGTGCGAAAAGTATTTTTGTTTTGAAAGAGCAAGTATCTAAGAACCTCTACCTACTCAAAAGAAATTAAGCTGTGTAAATGTCCTTTAGACAGTACTATCCCACTATTGAGAAGTAGGTAGCACCGTCATTGGAGTTTTTCAGGTCAATTCGATTATAGGGACATGTGGTCACCAAAGCAATAGTAGGACGCCTTAGCGGTAACCCTAATGTCTTAGATCTTTTTTATCCGAGGTAACCGTTTCGAGGCAACTTGATCTTTAGACAGGAGGGCGACCTCTAAAACACCCTATACTCGATGACCACGTCGAGGCAACCAAGTGAGGGGTACCCTAGGAGTGGCATGTGCGAGTGTGTCAGGATTCAGTTAAGTTATCTTTGCACATGTTATGGTGAGCTACGGGTTGATTTTAATTTCAAAGGTAAGTCTTGTCATGCATAGCCTAATAATCATACATCTAACAGTTAATAGTTGCGGAAAGTAAATTTAAGCTATTACAAGGCGTCGGGTATTTACATCGCCAAAAACAAACCCTTTGAAAAAGTAAATGCGAGAAAATAAAGAAAGCGATAAAAGGTCCTAATTAAAGCTATTACATCCTCGGCACAATTAAATAATTGGAATAAAAAATAATAAATCAAACATACGCACGAGAGAAAATTGAATCAGAATGTTTCTAGGGTTTTGACCCTTTTTTTGAGAAAGAAAAAGATTTGACTATTTATGAATTAAATTAAATTAAACCTAATTAGTTAATTAATAAAAGAAATATTTTAGGTTTTTTAATGTCTCAAGGAAATAAATAAATAAATAGTCAAAAGTTAGTAAAAACCCTAATTCTATGTTAATTTTATTTATTGTGAAAATATTAAAGTTAACCTAATTAAAAAAGAATAAATTAATTTGTTAGTATTTATTTACAAAAATAATAAAGGGTGAAATTAATAAATAATAATAATAATAAAAATATTACATTTTTAGTTTTCTGAATTTTATTATGCAAAAAAAAGTTAATTTGGTTAATTAAATAATAATAATAATAATAATAATAATTAATAGTAAAATAATTAAAAGAAAAAAATATAAAAGAAGAAAAGAAATAATGAAACCAGGGGGTGATGGGCCAGGTTAGGAGGTGTATGATGCAATTTTAAGGCCCACTGACTCAAGCCTGTTTTGACTTTTTGGATTGCCCACACGTTCATTGACCAGGGACTATGGTAGTCATTCTATCCTGGCCTTCAGATTTGCTTTGCAAGCCACTTGGAGTGTTGATAAGTGAGGTACATGGTGGATCACTTTTGGAAGCCTGCATGTGAATATGTAAAGAAAAATAATATAAGCGTTTTGGGGGGACCTGGGATTCGAACCCAGGTCCCAATGCTTCCAGGCTAGCGTCCCTGCCACTACACCAAGTTGTTCTCTTTGTTAGTGAAATAAGTGGAGATTATAATATTGGGAAATAAATCAACAGGCTGTAAAACAAAAAGACCACGCGCACTTTTTTAAACTATCCAATGGAGTGTTAACACATCATCGTCTTCCTCATTGTACCTGTAAAAACAACATTAGATAGCGGGGGTTTTTAACCCCCACTAAACATTGTGGCGAAAAATAGCGAATAGAACTGTGATTTATATAAATGTTTCACGAGGGTTTGGTCAGGTTCGTCTTGTTCTAACGGTTTCAACCATGTGGATCACTGGTCTTAATTTTTCCTGGATTGCAAAGCCCCAATTCAAAGCTTGGAAACCCTAGAAAATCGTTCATGGCATTCTTCGATTCAGTGCATTATAATTCAATTAAATGATATCATTAGCTTAATATAGTCCCTATCAATGCAAAACAATCAAGAAATCATGTTAAATGCTCATGAATTGGACAATACGATTTTGAATAAAAATGTCAAACCGTGGTTCTGTATCCTTTGATTCTTTGAGCTTTAGCGCGTGATTTCAATTGTAAATCACTCTTGACACTTCCAGCAATATGTTTGAATCAATATAGTGCCTTGTATTGGCCTGGAATGTAAAAATCAGTTTTGCATTTTTCTTGGAATTTTTCATTATGCTATGGCCTCTTTCCTGCAGCTTTCTCAGGTGTATTGATCAGGGTTTGCTTGCATATATATGGAGGAATGGAATTAGGTCAAAACTTGAACAAAAATCCATTGAATTGATGATTGAATCTTTGATTGGAAATGAAATCTTTTTGATTTTTCATGATTGGAAAAGATTTCCAAATTTGGAGATTTTGTATCTTTGACTTGGTGCACGAAATTGCCAGCCTTTTTAGGTCATATTTGCTTCACAAAAAGATTGAAAAACCAAATCTTGTATTTTCCTACAATTTAAATTAATTAAATGAATTAATATTAATTAAAAATCCAATTAATCAATAAAAATAAGAAAATAAATTCAATTAATCTTGATGGGTCGTGCATAGGCCATGGATGAAGTTTCAAGAAGAGATTTGGGGCCCATTAGCAAAAATAAGGTGTTTTGAGCAAAGTTGACTTTTGCAAATTCATGAAAATTTCCCAACTTCTCCAATGCATATCTTGCTCAATTTTGATCATATGAACATGTTCTTGGACATTTTGGAAAGGTCTTGAAGTCCTCTAACCAATGCCTTTGGTCCCATGTCATTTGGATATACCAATCTCAAGTTATGGCTTTTTAGTTAAAGTGCATTTTTGTTGACTTTTGAAAAGGACCTATAATGTCAAAATTGATAACTTCTTGTGAGAGCATTTATTGGAATTGGAGTGTGAAGATGGATTGTAGGAGATTTCATCCTCTTCAAAATGAGAATTGGATGGAATTTTTCTGATAGACCATGAAAAAGTTATGCCCTGGTCAAGATACAGTTGACTTTTCTACTATCCAAAAATAGTAACTTTTTGCATCTTGATAATTTTTGAGCCATCCTTGTGGAATCATGATCTAGATTTGATCAAATGATGATTGTGAACTCAAAATAAGATGTTGACCAAAAATTCTGACTTTTGACTGCAAAATGAGCATTTTGCCCTTGCAGTTGACTGTAGATCAAATGAGGCTTTTGACTGTGCAAATTGGCACTGTGAGTCTTGAGGCTTGGCATGTAGGTGCTTGAGAATGTATATGGGCCTATGAGACTTGATTGAAGCATTGAAAACCCCAAATTCTTTGAAAGAACCAAAACCCTAATTTCAGCTGTCTTAGGAGGTGGCTTGAACTGTACAACTCTTGAGAAATCTTGAACAATTTGAAGATTATTCTTGAAAAATCTTGAGGAATATGGGAGGGAAAATTTTGGGGTACAACAGTTGCCCCTGTTCAATCTTCTTAAATCTGAGGATGTAGATTGGCTTGCGTGCCTTTCGTGATCCGAAGGTGGAAGATGATTGGACACTAAAGTGCCCAGAAATTTGCACTCGCATAGTGTCGTATCAGCAATGTGATGTCGGGAATGGGCTTACAGATGCCATTTGGAGAGATGATGGATAGGAGGATGGGCTTATAGATGCCATCTGGAGATGTGACAGAATCTTATCGGGGGATGGGCTTATAGATGCCATCTGGAGATTGTTCGTTGAATTGTAACTTGATAGGTTGAAAGAAGGAACCTGTGTAGGGTTGCCTGATGATGAGTCCGTGTAAAAATGCATCTTGGAAGAGAAGGAACCGGCGTAGGGTTTCTTCATGATGGTCAAGTAGATAGTTGTCCTGTCTGGTTTCAGGTATTAATCTCTGACCTGAGAAAGAAAGATAGTCTTCCTGGCTTGTTACAGGTATTGATCTTCAGTCTCTTCATGTAGATAACTTTCCTGGCTAGGTACAGGTATAGATCTACAATCAGTTTATATAGGTGGTTTTCCTGTCTGGTTTCAGGTGTTAACCTATCATCAGTCGTCCACAGATATTTCCTGGCTAGTTACAGGTGTTGATCTGGAACTTAAGAAGGCTGGCCGATGAGATAGTTTTCCTGTCTGGTTCCAGGTATTAATCTATGACTTGAGAAAGAAAGATAGCTTTCCTGTCTGGTTTCAGGTATTAATCTTCAATCTCTTCAATGTAGATAACTTTCCTATCTGGTTTCAGGTATAGATCTACAATTAGTCGTCCACAGATATTTCCTGGCTAGTTACAGGTGTTGATCCGGAACTTAAAAAAGGTTAGCCAATGAGATAGTTTTCCTGTCTGGTTTCAGGTATTAATCTCTGACCTGAGAAAGAAAGATGGTTTCCTGGCCTATTACAGGTGTTGATCTTCAATCTCTTCATGTAGATACTTTCCTGGCTAGTTACAGGTATAGATCTACAATCAGTCGTTCACAGATATTTCTTGGCTAGTTACAGGTGTTGATCTGGAACTGCAAAAGTTGATGGTAATCATCTTTTGATTGACCTTTTCCTGAAAAGGCAAAACATTAGTTGTATGCAAGGTCATGATGTATGAAATGCATGATGTTCTCAAAATGATATCGTATGATATGACGCGTATATGTATGTATCATGATATATGAAAATGTGATGTTTTAGTTGGGGAAAATAAATCTCGGATAGCTGCTGGAGAATGATGTTGAATTCTTCATTTCCGCTAGGGATGATGAACGAAGATGATTGCACGAATAAACCTGTAGGAGAGGATGACTCCGTTGGGGAATAAACCTGGTGAAGAAATTACTCTGTGGGGAAGAGATGCTTCGCTGAGATTTTAACGATAACTCCGCTGGGGATTCCGTTGATAAACTCTGTTGGGGGATTTTTGGATGAACTCCGCGGGGGATAGAAAGAACTTCGCTGAGGACGATCTTTCCGTTGCAAGTTGTTGAGGATAACCCAGTTAGACTCTAGTGGGGATAATCTCTGAATATGGCTAGGGAGAGATATTTGTACTCTGTGCTTCCAGAATCTACTGGGGAGATGATTCAACTCTGGCGGGGAAGCTTTTCAGACTGTGCTGGGAAATAGTTCCACTGAGGGTATCTGGTATTCCGCCGGGGGAACAATCTTATATTTCTGTTGAGGAATACTAAGACTGCCAGGGATGCTTGCTGGGGAATATCTTTATACTCCGTTGGAGAATATTAAGATCTACTGGGGATACCCAACTTTTTCAGGACTGATGGTAGACCAACTCTGCTTGGGGGAGAGTATTGCTGACTTGCTTTACTCTGCGGGGAGTGAAGGTATCTTGGCCATATTCGAGCAAAAGTAAGGGATGAAAATGAAAAGAAATTGTACACCCGGAAAGTCAAAAACCTGAAAAGGAAACTTGGGCAAAAAAGGGTATCTCGGTGGACCGAAAACCCGGAAGGGCGGTCCAGGAAAAAATTAGGGATTGAAGCGTAACACTATGTATCATTTGATCATCTTGCAACCAGACTTCGGTATCGAATATCAAGCTCGGACGGTGCCAATCAATCTGATCTACCTTCGACCAAGTAGCAAAGTGATGAGACGCTTGAAGATATAAAGGCAATAGCAGAGTTGGAACCCGATGGGATTGTTTCACATAGCTGTTTTATTTCTTTTACACAAATTGTATAATTTATGTTCCCTCGGAGGCGTTCTCTTACTAGGACGTCATCCTCTTTGTATAAAACGCCTATTACAGGCCAACTTCAAAAATCAATACAATTCATTTCCACAAGAAATTCCAAATTTTTTTACTTTTTCTGTTTTTTTTTACAAGAACGTCCAATGATTTATTTTTTATATATGCATTTGAAAATAATTGCTGCTCATAAATATTTAAATAAGAAATAAAAGACGATTACTCGTAATTCCAAGAACAGGGGAAAACAAGAAGTGTCCAAACCTTACAGTTGCTCTACCCACCAGGTACAGGGATAGAGCCAGATTGAGAATATAACTAAAGGTACATACACTCCCCGCAGATTAGGAAGTATCCAAAGACAGTGGTGTTAGCTCTCCCCAGCCGAAGTTCGTAATCGCAAATGAGTCGGAAAAATTCTCCCCAAGCAGAGTTTATCTATCACCAATAATAAAAGCTCACCACCAGCTGAGTTTTTTTCTCCAAATCAGCAGATTGTCCAACAGATTATCTCTCTTTCCCACAAAGTAATTCTCCTACGGAATCATTCTCAAACAGAGTCTCTCCCGGCGGAATATTCTCAAGCAGAACAAACGCAAGTCTCCAGCTAATCATCTTCGGTCACTATCCCCAGCGAGAACGAAGAACTCAACTCCTTGTACTCTCCAACAGCAGTCCGGGATTTATTCTCCCCAGCCAGAGAATATCACCAGAACATTGCATATCCATACATCATGGCATGCGCATACACATCATGCAGCACAATCTCATTTATTTTGAGAACATCATTACTCAATACATTTCATACATCATGACATTACATACGACTAACTCTTTACCTTTCAGGGAAAGATGCAATCAAGTTCTTGTAAGTTTTCTCTGGTTCAGTCAAATCGATACTAAGATTTCTATTTTAGTTCAAGCTACGAAGCCCGGAAATCGACCGGATAATATCTTGATTTCTCCAAAATACTACGAAGCCTGGAATCGACCAAATAGTGGTATATCTTAAATAAAAGCTATAAAGCCTGGAAATCAACCAGAAAATGGCTTAACCCCCCCCCCCCCCCCCCAACAAGTTACCATGAAGCCTGGAATGGACCAGACAGTGGTACAAGACACTGTGAAGCCTGGCACACGACCAGATAAAGGTATAAGACGCTGTGAAGATTGGATCGCGACCAGATAGCGGCAAAGGACAATGAATCCTGGGACACGACCAGATAACAGTATAAGGTACTGCAAAGCTTGGAATTCAACCAAATAGAAGTTTACTTGGCCAATTACTATGAAGGCTGGAAATTGACCGGATATTAGTATGCCTTAAATTCAAGTTGAAACCCGAATGCGACCGAATAACCACTTAATTCCTTCTGAAGCCTGGAGCACGACCAGATAAGAATTGAGAAATTGCAAAGCCTGGAGGACGACCAGATAGCACTCAGTCTTATTTTCCTCAGTAAATCACTGCAAGGCCTGGAGCACGACCAGATAGCAGTTCATTTTCACCTCCTCAACTAAGAGATGATTCCCCAGTAGAGTAACGGACAACTGAAGCTCCTAAAATTCTACTTCTCTCAAGACAGATATCGACGTTCCCCAGTGTAGTCCTCCTCAACAACAGGTGTACGGGCTCTCGCAAAGGAATCTCTTATACGATCGACATTTCTTCGGATGGCATCTTTAAGCCCATCTTCCATCATTGACTTCCAAATGGCATCTATAAGCCTATTCCCGATATCACAAGACCAGTACCACCTCATGCGAGTGCAAATTTCTGGGCACTCTAGTGTTCAATCATCTTCCACCTTCAGATCACGAAAGGCAGACAAGCCAATCTACATCCTCAAGCTTAAGAAGATTGAACAAGGGCAGCTGTTGTACCCCAAAATTTTCCCTCCCATATTTCTCAATACATGTCAAGTAAGGTCTTCAAATTGCTCAAGGAGATCCAACGGTTGACCAGACAAACTCTCTCCTAAGGCAGTCTACCTCAAATTAGGGTTTCATTTTGCATCAAGATGCTTGAGTCCAAAGGATCCCAAATGCTCACTATTGTCCTAATATGTTCTCAAGATCATCCATGTCAAGTTTCAAGCCTTGCAGAGGAAATTTGCTCAGTCAATTGCTCAAAGGCCTGAAAATCGACTGTGCTAGGGCAAAAGTCAACTGTGGCCCACATACAGTCAAACTTCAAGATTTTTGGTCAACATTCTCATTTTGAAGTATTATTCATCATTTGATCAAGGTTTGATCATTATTCCTCAAGGTTTGCTCACAATTCATCAAAACTCAAAAGTTGCTAAATTAGGGTTTTGTAGGAAAAGTCAACTCAACTTTGACCAAGCATAACTTTCTCATACTTTATCAAAAATGACCCATCCAAAGCTCATTTTGAATAGGATGAAATTCCCTATAATTAATCTTCAGCTCCCAAGTTCAAAATAAGCACTCACAAGAAGATATGAATTTGGACATTATAGGTCATTGTGAAAAGTTAACAAAAACACCTTTTGGGTCAAAGCATCATACATGAACATGGAAGACTCAATTGAGATGAGACCAAAAGGGTTGCTTAAAGGACATCTTAAGATTTCTAAAAAGTTCAAGAACACATCTCTAGGGTCAAAATTGAGAGAGTTATGCATTGGCCAAGTTGACCCTTTTTTCGAAATTGCCAAAAGTCAAATGTGTCCAAAATTGCATTTTTTGCTAAATGCGCCCAACTTTTTATGCTTGCACTGAGTTTGTAATGTGACCAATGACCCATGAGCCCTTCCACTTGTCATTCTTTTATTTTTGTTATTTATTTTGATTTTATTTCATTTAAATCAAATAAAATCAATATAAAATAATGAAAATATCAAAAGCTAATTAAATCTTGAGATTTTGTGCATGATTAGGTTCATTATACAGCTGGAGACAAGATCAAATCGTGCAAGGCCTGATATTGACACAAAAATATTGAATTTTCTTGTTTTGGAAAGATTTGGTGCAAGGATTGAATCATGAATCAATATTCATAATTGAGAGAGATTTGATACAAAGTTGCAACCCTAATACACTCTAGTATACATAAGGAACAAGTGTAGACCAAAAGAAAGAGGAAAAAGGCGTGCAAAGGCAGAGAACCAATTTCCAAGTTTCAGGCCATCTCAAGCCATTCTAATCATACCAATCGTTTGCTGGACATCCCGGGACCGTGTTGCAATCGCTAGCAAGCTTCCCCACGCCTTGCAACGCCCGGTAAGAGTCACACGGTTTGCATATTTTCTTGAATTCGAATACATTAATTCTGGCATATTTAGCATGATTGATTGGCATAATTTTTAATCCTTGAGATGTTTGCAAGCTAATGGTTATATTTAATTTCATTTTTGTTCACTAAACACGAAACTACCATGGCTAGGGTTCTTTCTTTGTTTTTAGGGGTTTCTTGTACAGGGAAAATTGGACCTTAATAATGGTACCATGATGCTCGTGGACTTGAAACGAGTTGATTGGTACCATTGGTTTTCATTTATCATACACATACAGGATTTTGGAATGAACAAGGGTTATACCTACGCTTGGTGTCCGTAGGTAAAAGCCTTTTATCTAAAACGACGGAAGCCACAAAGAAGACAATGGCGTGGCAGTATGTGAGTGGCTTGTTTGAATCTGCGAGCGTTTTAGGAAGCGTGGCATGTTGTTTGTGTTATATTCTATTTATTTCATTATTGTTACAACTAACAAGCCGACGCAGATGGTAAGGTTGTTGGTCTTTGAGGCACACGTCCTGGGTTCGATCCCAGGCGTGTGCATTTTATTTTCTCAACATTTTCAGGGAAATCCAGTGTATCATAGGGCAAGGGATCCATCATGTATCACTCAGATTTGGCCGTCCCATCCATCAACGCCCCAGATCCAAGGCCTTCTCCCTGAGGGACCACCATGCGCCTGAGTCAAGCATGCACACTGGATCCAACAAAGTCAACAAAGGCCTGAGTTTGTTGGGCTTAGATTTGCAAATAGCACCCCTTTTTTGCTATTTACCACAGACCCATCTTAATCTTTCTTTTCTAGTTATTTCATTTATTTATTTAATTAGCTTAATTATTTTTAACCAAAATCAATTTCTTTTTTCACAAAAAATCATAAAATCAAGAGTTTCACAAAAAAATTAGAATTAGGTTTTATTTTATCAAATTTAATTTAATATTAGTTTAATTTAATCTAGGGTAATTTTAACTTGTTTATATGATTAAAATCAATTAGAAAAATTAGGGTTAGACTTTTGGATTTAATTTTTATTTCTTTTCTCAAAAATACAAAAAATAGGTTAATTTAATTATTTTTCTTAACTAAAATTAATTAGTGATTAGGTTATTTTTTATTCAATTAAACTTTATTTTCTCAAATAACACAAAAACGACAAAAATGATTTTTCTTTTAAATTACAAGTAGGTTTAGTTGGGGTCAAAACCCTAATTATTTTGCATTCGATTCATCGCGCGCGTTCATTATTTATTTTGCAATATTGATGTAACTGTCTATGGTATGTAATAGTTTAATCTAGGACTTTATTTTCTTTTATCGTCTTTTACGGGTTTTTTGGCTATGTAATTAGTCCCCTCCCCAAAGCCTTGTAATAGCGTAGTTTTATTTCTCGCATTTTAATTCTTGCAAATATTAACTGTTTAGATGTATGTTAATAGGATTGTGTGACAAGACTGCATGATAATTTAAAACGGCTAGAAAACCCTAATATGCAAAGATAATAACTGAAATCAAATCACTCACACATGCGCACTCTTAGGGTATACTCTCACTTCGGTTGCCTTCGGTAAACGATCATTAAGTATAGGGTGTCTTAGTGGTTGCCCTCCTGTCTAACAAAGATCAGAGTCCCATTCGGAAATGTTGCCTCGAAAATGTCGCCTCAGAAATGTTGCCTCGAATATGATCTTAAGAATTTAGGGTTATTACTAAGACGTCCTAATATTGCTTTAGTGATCGTACGTCCCTTTCGAATTGACCCTTACAACTCCAACGACAGTGCTACCTATTTCTCAATAGTGGGATAGCGCTGTCTAAAGTAAACGAGAATAGAAACAATTTTTTTCGAGTAGGTAGATGCTAGTAGGTACTTGCTCAAATCAAAACTTTTCACACCATACACTTTCAAACAAATTTTCAAACTAAAGTTTTCAAAAACACTTCGTAACACTCTTGAGGACAGAAACAAGGGTTAAAACGAAGTAAAACAAAACTTTTTCAAAACAAGCACACACAAGCAATTTTAAAAAAGATGAGCAAGTACCTAAGAGCCCATGGAAAACCATGGATAGAAAAGGTGTTAACACCTTCCCTTTCTATTATCTACCCCTCGTAATCAGAATATCTCGAAAAAGGATTTTTTCTGTGCTTTTTTCCTTTCCAGTTGGATAAAATAAAAGTCGGTGGCAACTCTTGCTTACCGTGACATTTTGCGAACAAAAAACGCAAAACACAAGCAAGCATTTTCAAAAAAACAGTCGATTCTGCCACCGTATCACATCTTCCAAAGAGGTTTGACATGAATGTGACTACCATTGAATAAGCCCAAGACCTAAACAACATAAAGGTTAATGAGCTCATGGGATCCCTACAAATCTTTTAGTTATGGATTAGTGAGAGATATGAAACAAAGAAGAGCATTGAATTCATCTCCAATACTGATGACCTAGAAGGTGAGTGTAACTTGGTGTTGCACCCCAAAATTTGTCCTCCTAATTTCTTTTATCTGGCTTAGACATTTGCATTCATCTGCATATATTCCATTAGGTCATTAACGTAGCATGCATCACATTTAATAAATTTCTTGATGTTCAAAGTTCAGTGGTCATGCAATATTAGGGTTTTACACTGGTTAAGGCATTCGTATCCAATAAAGGCTGATTTCTTCTTCAAGCAATGAGCAGTGGAATTAGGGTTGTGAGTCGTGGTCATTAAGAATTTCTTCTTCGTTAAGCTATAGGGCCATTCTCCACCCAGTTTCATGTGTTCTAGAGATTAGGGTTTATTTCCCTATGTATCTCATGAAATTAGGGTTCTATCACATGGATGTCTTGCTATGCTTCCAGTTCCATTTGATTCAAGGAATTTCCTCAAGGGCATTAGTGTTGTGTTGAGGTCAATGGTTTGCAGGTTACTTGTTTAGCGAGGCTTGAAGATAAAGTCATTTGAAATTTAAAGTCCAAACTATAGCTTGAGAAATGGGCTTGTGATTTCTTTGAACTAAAACAATTTGTGTTTATTGATTTGGATAGGTTCGTTGAGAAATGAAGTGGGCTTCAAAGACTAATCAAATGTCATCAATCATTTTGGTCATTAAATTTTCAAAAAGGTCAATTCAAGAAGATTGGAAAGCAAATGCGTGTGGATTGTTTGGAGTTGAAGTTACAAGTTGCAAAGTTCAATATACATCATTGTTTCATTCAAAATTCATCATCGTTATTCAAATTTTTCACATCATTTGTCATTTACGTTATTCAAGTTCAACATTCACCATTCAATGTTCACTCAAAGGTTAATGTCCATTCAACCATAATTTTTCTAAGCATCATGCAAAGATTTTCAAGAAATTCATTTCAAATTTACAAATCCATATTCATTCCCATTCTATCACAAATTAAATTCCAATTTCCATCCATTACAAAATTATAAATTCAAGAACTAGAACATGTACACTTTCAACCATATTCAAAATTCCCTTACATGGTAAATTGCTACAAGGTTCAATTGCAATAATACTAAATACATCACAAAACTCAAAATTTGCAATTTATCCTACATCTTCAATTCACTTCCTCTTCAAAAGATTATCTCTATGCCCAAGCTCTCTTCATCAACAAGCTTCAACTTTGCTTATGCGCTTTCAAATGCTTCATGTCCATAATTTAAACTATGACATGTCCTTGCTCATACACTCATCGAATTAGCCATGTTAACACCTTGTACTCATGCTAACATCAACATGATCAGACCTGCATAACACAAAGGAATTAATATGCAATGCTACCCTGTTATGTTCCAGTAAGGTCACTAAGATCCAACTATGACAAAATGCAAAAATAAAGCTAAAACAATGTTACCGAGAAATTCTAAGCATGTCATGAACCTGCAACAGCTTCTTGTATTAACCAACCATTAATTCTACACCAGGACTGCAATATTGCCTTCATCATGACATGATAACATGTACATTCAAAACCAGATCCAAGTTCAAGTGATCCAATCCATAAGTCATTCACAACAAGTTTTAGCTACGCACCCCTGAGAATAAAACTGAAAAAACAGAATATCATTACGATTCAGAGCAGAACAATAAATCAGAAGTAAAAGCTCTAAACAGAAAGTCGGAGAGAAGGAATCAGTTCAAAAATCATGTCCCATTTCCTTGTATCTATTCTATATACTGGTTCACCCAAAAAGGAGTTACCCAGTTAATATGCATTTAATATGATGCGACAGTTCAAGCATGGAAATATAGAAATACTGATAAAAATTCCCTTCATCAGTTCAGAAATACAAAAGACAAACAAAAATAGAAAAAACTAACTTCTAACAATCTGCCAGCTCATACAACTGATTCCCGTATAGAATTCCAACTTTTCCTAACCATTTCTAGCCAAAGATCTAACTAAATTTTCCTAACTGACTCTAATAAACTGTAACAGATTAACAAAAATATAAAAGGATAAAATTACCTTGCATCGATTCATTCTTCATGCTGCATAAGAATCACAAACTCTTTCTCCTACTCTTAACTTCATCTTCACGATTATTCAACTTTTGCAGAGGAATCACCAAGAAAACTCTTAAAACCTCTCTCATTCTTCTCTCTGCAACTTCACTTCTCATTACTTCAATCCTCGACCTCCTTTTCAATTCTTCATCGCCTTCCTCATCTCTACACTGATTCATCATCTTCATCACCTTCAATGTATATTCTACTCAACCGCCTACATCATCAACACAAAGAAACCACAACGAATCCACAACCACAACCATGAATCATCTTAAAATTTCTCTCACAGAGCTTCTGTAAATTAACCTCCTGCCTTCCGTCTCGATCTATCACTCTATTACTTGAGCATACAACAAATAAAACATACAAAAATAACACTGAAGAAGGACATAACAAGGACTTCGTAGAAGAGAAAGAAAGGATGGAGTAGGATGAAAAAGAAGAATAAAAAGTTTAACAAAGAAGAAAGGAAAAGTTTGGAAGCTTAATATTACTTTCACTCTCTCGGAGTTCTCTAGACATTTTTTGTTAACGCCACGGTTGAAGAACCGTCGGAGCGACTCCGACAGGTAAGCCTTCATTCCTTGCCATTTCTACCTCTCTTTCGCCTTTTCTCTTCACCATATTGTAGTCCGTAGGTTGTAGAAGAGAAACCCTGATATTATTCTTTGATCATGTGATCCTTCTCCATTTAATTTTATTTCTAAGAAAATAGGTGTGATACAGTGGCGGAACCGACTGTTTAATACTGGTTTGCATTTTGTGTTCACAAATGTTGTGATAAGCAAGAGTCGCCACCAACTTTTATTTCATCCAACAAAGGAAAACGAAAAAGAACAAAAAAAACCTTTTTCGAGATGTTTCTGAGTACGGGGGGTAGATTATAGAAAGGTGTTGTACCCAAAAATTTTCCCTCCCATATTTCTCAAGACATTTCAAGAATAATCTCCAAGATTGCTCAAGATTGCTCAAGAGTTCGATAGTCAAATCATCTCCTAAGGCAGTCAACCTCAAATTAGGGTTTTGTGTTGCATCAAGGTCCTTACATACAAATGACCCCAAGTTCTCCAAAATGCCTTAATATGTTCTCAAGTTCATCCATGTCAAATTTCAAGCCTTGCAGAGAAAGTTTGGTCAGTCAATTGCTCAAGAGGTCCAAAAATCGACTGTGCTAGGGCAAAAGTCAACTGTGACCTACAAATAGTCAAACCTCAAGATTTTTTGTCAACATTCTAATTTTGAAGGATAATTCATCATTTGATCAAGGGTTGATCATGATTCATCAAGGATTGCTCAAAATTCATCAAGATTCAAAAGTTGCTAAATTAGGGTTTTGTAGGAAAAGTCAACTCAACTTTGACCAAGCATAACTTTCTCATAATTTATGAGAAATGACCCATACAAAGCTCATTTTGAATAGGATGAAATTTCCTACAATCCATATTCACACCCCAAGATCAAGAAATGCACTCACAAGAAGTTACAAATTTGGACATTATAGGTCATTTTTGAAAGTCAATAAAAACACTTTTTTTGCCAAAGCTTATAACTTGAGAATGGAATATCAAAATGAGATGAGACCAAAAGGGTTGGTTAGAGAACATATCAAGGTTTCTAAAAAGTCAAAGAACACTCCCAAAAGTTCAAAATTGAAGAAGTTATGCCTTGTTGAAGTTGGGAATTTTTCCAAAATTGCCAAAAGTAAACTATCCCCAAAACTTCAAATTTTGTCAAATGGGCCCACTTTTTTCCACTTGATTTGATCTTGTCACACCACACACGTGTCATAACTTCAGTCTTGTGCCAATTTATTAAATTTTCTATTTTATTTTATTTTTATTGATTTAATTCATTTTTAATCAATTTAAATCCAAATAAAATCCAAATCTCAATCAATTGGAATCTTTTTTATCATTACAGGTCTTAATTATCATGATGCACACAATCAAATTCGTACCAAGGCATATCATGCACAAAATATTGGATTTGGACATTTTTGGAAGCTTTGTTAATGGAAGATCATATCAAATCTTAATTCATCAATTCACATGGATTCAAGCCCAAATTTTTAACCTAATGCAATCCTTGTTACATATACAACAGAAGGCATACAAGAACACGACCTGAAAGCTGCAGAATTGACAAAACCAAAACTTGAAAAAAAGCTTGAAAAGCTTGAATCTGAAATTGATCCTAGAGGCGTTTCCAAGGCAAAAACACCACGCTATCATCTTGCTTGACATCTACTGAAGCTAAAGCAACCATTCACAAGCCCTGAAACCTCTCCAAACGCACTATAAGTCGCTCGAAACTCCGCCCTGTACATGAAATCGTAACCTTGGATTCTTGCATCTTTTTGATAAATCATGGGCATATTCTTGATCCTTGCATAATTTCCAAGCTATCTGCAATATTTGATTTCATTTTTATGGCCTGTAATGTAATACTCGAACCTAGGGTTTCCGTTTCTTGTTTTTATGCGTTTGCTTTGCAGGTAAAATTAAGACCAATAATGGACATAGGTGAACTCAGGAGGAAGAGACGATCACGTCCATGTTCTTGGATGGAATTTTTATGGCTTAGAATGAGTTTTAGAAGCAAGCCACAGATCTTGCTGCGGATAAAAATCCGCAGGTAAGAAAACCATTTTCACGAAGAAGACAAAGGCGTGTCTTCTTCCCATTGGCCAATTCAAATCAGCGCGCTTTTTATTTTTTTTCCCAGGCATATTGCTTGTTTTAATATATAATAATTGATGTCTAATATAATAACAAAAACAACAAAGTGATGCAGTGGCAAAGGAAGCGTATCAAAGTCCAATGGGACCTGAGTTCGAATCCCAGGTCCCCCAAATGCTTATTGTTATTTTGTTACAGGTATTCCAATGCATTTCCATAGCGTGGTCCACCATACACCTCAAAGCTCGAGGATCCAGATGGCCTCCAGGCCAAATCCAAAGGCTAAGGTTGAGTGTCCATCATGGTCTCAGGTCAATGCACGCGCGTGGAATCTGGAAAGTCAAACGAGGCTTGCTGCAAGTGGGCCAAAGAATGCTATCCTCACCTTCAGATCTGGGCCCAACACCCCCCTTTGGTTTATTTTCTTTTACTTATTATATTTATTTATTTGTTTTATTGTTTTAACTAATAATTATTAATCACTAACTAATTAATTTATTTTCCTTATAAAAATCAAAATCACAAAATATGTTTTATTTTATTAAATTAATTCATCACTTTTATTTTTGTAAATAAATTAAATTAATTAATTTAGTGTTAATTAGGTTAACTTTTAACATTTTTGCAATATTTAAAATCAATATAGAATTAGGATTTTATTAAAATTAATCCATTTTATTTTATTTCCTTAAATATAAAAAAACCAAAAAATATTTTCATTAATTAATTAATTTAATAATTTGCTTAGGTTTAATTCCATTTAATTTAAAAAATAACAAAAAAATGCTTTCTTTCCAAAAAGGGTCAAAACCCTAAAAAAATGCGCCGTTTTAATTTTCTCGCACGCGATCCATATTTCCATATTATTGTAATTGCTTCCGGAATGTAATAGCTTTAAATAGGACTTTATTTTATTGCTTTCTTTTATTGTCCGCAATTTAAATTTCAAGGGTTGTTTTTTGGCGATGTAAATACCCGACGCCTTGTAATAGTTTAGATTTAATTTCCGCAAATTTAAATTCCGCAACTATAGACTGTTAGATGTTTGATAATAGGGAATGCATGACAAGATCAAATGTATGAACTTAAAATCAACATATCTCACCCATGACCTGTACAAAGATAAAATAAACTGAAATAACACACTCGCACATGCGCACTCTTAGGGTACACCTCACTTGGTTGCCTTCGAATGTGGTCATTAAGTATAGGAAGTTTTAGAAGTCGTCCTCTTGTCCAAAGATCATAAGTTGCTTCGAAACGGTTGCCTCAGAAAAATGATCTAATACATTAGGGTTACCGCTAAGGCGTCCTAACATTTCTTTAGTGACCACACATACCTTAATCGAATTGACCTGAAAACTCCAACGACGGTGCTACCTACTCCTCAATAGTGGGCTAGCATTGTCTAAAGGACATTTGTACAGATTAATTCCTTTTTCGAATAGGTAGATGGTTCTTAAGTACTTGCTCCTACAAAAAACAAAAATAAAACTTTTCGCACTTACACTTTTCAAACAAAAAAACTTCTTTCAAACACACAAACACAAAGAAAAGCAATTTTTGAAAACACAATGAGCAAGTACCTAAGAGCCCGTGGATAACCACGGATAGAAAGGGTGCTAACACCTTCCCTTTCTATAATCTACCTCCCGAACCCGAGAAACATCTCGAAAAAGGAATTTTTCTGTGCTTTTTCCTTTCCTTGTTGGATAAAATAAAAGACGGTGGCGACTCTTGCTTACCGCGACATTTTTCTAAAACAAACGCAAAACGCGAACCATCATTCCAAAACAGTCAGTTCTCTTTCCCACCGATCACAGAACTTGCGACTCTGCTGGGGATTATTTATAAGTGAGGTGTACCTTAGGATTAGATCATTGTGTTTTCAATTGTATGCTTTGCATGATTTATATTTGTGGGCTTGTATCAGAGTTCTATAGATCCTAACCCGGATCTGGGGATACCCTTTAGGTAAGTAGCAATAAACTGTGAGGGAACTGTACGGTGTAGACCGATACGGTTGAAGCAGTAGCTACGTTGGTGTGGCACTTTAGATTGTACCGATATCCCTTGTGTTGGAACAAGGAGAATATGGGTCATCTAAGGGGTCATTAAGCACCAACTGACCTTAGAACTTGTAAATTTACCAACTTGGCCATAGAACAGTAGCAGTATGTTACACTCATTGAGACTAAACTCTCGCGAAGATTCCAGATGCAAGAAAAGGTTGCTAAACTGGAATTATGACTGATTGAGGGTAGTCAGTGATATTGAGATCCTCTAGAACCCGGTTACTATTTTTAGGACAGGTTTAAACCAACTGAACTGAAAGAGGGTAGTACCTAAGCTCCTTGCCAGCCTGAAATCTAAGGGCTCTCTGTGTGACTTGTGTGCCTTTACCATGTTTGCTTTTTGTGGATACTTGTGGTGTGCCTTCTATCATGACATCATGACATCATAAACATTGCATACATCTTGCATTGGACTAACCCATTTCAAAGACAGGAGGGATTCATCTTGATTCTGTTTTGTAGGTCATAATGATGCCTATGCGTAGAAACACCATCCGGATTAACTTTGTCCAAGTTCCCACCTTGCTCAAAGATTTGATTGCAAAGATGCCAGATACTACTTCCTTCATCAGGAGGTATGGTTCCCTTCTCAGTTTGGTCACTTCTAAATTGGACGAGCAGATGATGAGTGTTCTGATCCAATTCTATGATCCGTTGTACCATTGCTTCACTTTTCAGGACTATCAGCTGGTTCCCACCTTAGAAGAATTCTCTGAGTTGCTCGGTATCTCTGTTCTGGAACAGACCCCGTTTACTCGTTGGGAAAAGGTTCTTAGGCCCGAAGAGATTTCTGCAGCCCTTCATTTGACCAAAGAGGAGGTAATGGCTAATTGGGAGACTAGAAGTGGAGCAAAGGGCTTTCTGACTAAGTTCTTGGTTGGTAAGGCTAACTATTTCTGGGATAGCCTAGACTTCAAAGCATTTGAGGATATTCTAGCTCTGTTGATATATGGCTTGGTATTGTTTCCGAACTCTGACTCCTTTGTTGATGTTAATGCGATAAAGATCTTCATCTCTCGGAATCCGGTACCCACTCTCTTGGGCGACATCCTTCATCAGCTCTATGCTCGTACTGCCCGAAATCAGGGAACCTTGATGTGCTGTGTCCCGTTGTTGGAAAGGTGGTTTATTTTGCACCTTCCCAAGTCAGTGTTGAAGAATAAAGAAGGCATGGGCTAGGCTTATAGGGTGATGTCTCTCTCGCATAATGACATTATCTAGACTCTCAAGGGTATGGATGAGGTGACTATTATTGATCGATGTGGGGAGTACCCCAATGTTCCACTGTTTGAGACCCATGGAGGAATTTCTTACAACCCTTGCTTAGCTCTACATCGGTTCGGACGTGCCAAAAGAGAAGGACCTCATGAGCTGTTAATGCCTAGTATCATCTTTGATTTTCAAGGGGATAGTGACGAGCAATGTCGCAGATTCATAAGGGCTTGGGATAGAGTTCACCAATCTGATCCAAATGAGCTGGGTCCAAAGACTTCTCTGCCAATGGAGCCATATCTCAGATGGGTCTGCATCCGTGCCCAGAAGCTGGGTATGCCATATGAAGTCGTCCGGCCTGTCACTCTTGAAGTTGCTAATTGTTGTACCCCAAAATTTGCCCTCCCATATTCTTCAAGAAATTGCCAAGTCAAGCTTCAAAATCTCCCCAAGGGTTGCACAGTTCAAGGGCCTCCTAAACAGTCAAAATTAGGGTTTTGGTTCTGGCAAAGAAAATGAAGTTTCCAAGGGTCCAATCAAGTCCCACATGCCTATAAATATGGTCAAGCATCCTCATACCAAGTTTCAAGACTTTCAGCACAAAATTGCACAGTCAAAATCCTAATTGCACTACAGTCAACTGTAGGGGCAAAATGGTCATTTGGTAGTCAAAAGTTCAAATTTTTGGTCAACATCTCATTTTGAAGCCACAAACATCATTTGATCAATGCTTGATCATGATTCTCAAAGCTTGGCTCAAAAATCATCAAGATGCAAAAGTTTCCATATTTGGATAGTTGAAAAAGTCAACTGTAAATTGACCAGGGCATAACTTTCACATGGATTATCAGAAAAATCCCATCCAAAGCTCATTTTGAAGAGAAAGACATTTCCAACAACTCCTCTTCACACTTCAAGTACAAGAAATGCTCTCACAAAAAGTTATCAATTTCAACATTATAGGTCATTATTAAAAGTCAACAAAAAGGGATTTTAAGTCAAAGGCCATAACTTGAGATTGGTAAATCAAAATAACATGGGACCAAAGGCATTGGTTAGAGGACTCAAAGACCTTTCCAAAATGTCCAAGAACATGAGCAAAGCTTAAAAATTGAGCAAGTTATGCCTTGTGGAAGTTGGGAAATTTTTGGATATTTTGAAAAGTCAACATTGATTCAAATGACCTAAAATTGCTAATGGGCCTCTTTTTCTTCCACAATTCATTATCCAAGGAATGTGCACGACCATTTGGCCCAAAGGGAAGTTTTTTATCATTTTTATTTATTTATTTGGATTTTTAATCATTAATAATTCATTTAATTAAATAAAATACATGGAAAATACTAAACCTAATTTGTTGAATCTTTTTGTGCATGAAATAATTTCAAGATATTGTGTATAATCAGATTTGGAAAGAATCTTGCTAATTGGTCATGATTTGGTAGAAGTTTGCATGAAAAAGATTTGAAAGTAATAGCATGAAAAATCAAATATTTGTTTCATCAATTCATGGATTTTGGATCAATTTTCTTTGACCTAATCACTCACATACAAATACAAAACGCAACCCTAATGATCATAGACTCCAAGCTGCATAACCAAGCCATACAAGAACTCAAGAAACTCACATATTTTTAAAAATTCGATTTTGGTTTTACAGGTGAATTCAAGGTGCAAGAGATGTTCAAACACCTTCCTTGAGGATCATAGAACGTTTTCCAATCATTCACTAAGTCCCATACTCAAGAGAACACGAAATCACCATTGAAGTTGGTGAGGAAAATTCCAAAATTGTTTTCCATCATTCATGCGTTTTTAACATATTTCATTGTTGTTTTTGTGTTTAGAATGATGTTTGCAAGCTACCTGCATAATTTGATTGGAGTTTCATGCTAAAACGAAGGATCCACCATGAGAGCATATTAGGGTTTCGTGAAAATTGATTTAGGGGTTTCCAAACCTTGAACAATTAGGCCATGAGAGATACATCATTGGAATCGTGAGAGAGAGACGATTCTAATGGCCCTAGTCCGAAAAATTTATGAGCTGCCCTGAGCTATTTGTTATTTTTGCAAAAGTGACTTTCTGGAACGGTTCAAAACCGTTGCCAGTTCTTTTTGTGTTTCAGGAAAAAAAAACAAAGGCGATGGAGAAGATGGTTATGTGGCGGGCGATGGTTGGTCCGTTTAAAAATTCGCGCTAAAAGTCCACTAACGTTTTGTTTTATTTGATATTAATTGATTGTTATATTGTAAACAAAGTGTACAAGTGGAGCAGTTGGCTAAGCGTCTTCTTGGTAATCCCTGGGACCTGGGTTCGAGCCCCAGGTCCCCCATCCCTTTCATGATATTTTTATTAACGTGTTTGCATGCAGTTTCAACGCTGAAGACCACCGTACGTCCACAAAATCAAACCTTCCACGTGCACCCTGAGATCAATCAAAGGGCCATGATCTGGAGAGCATGGTAAACACAAGTCAACCGTCCCACACGCTGGCATAGAAATCAAACAGGCCAAAGTCTTGATGGGCCTAAATGCTGATATACACCTCCAAATTAGGGGCAGAACCCCCTAGGTTTGCAAACTTTTTTACATTCTTTGTTTTTCATTATTTTTACTTTCTTTCAATTATTGTTTTTTTTAATTAATTTAATATTTTCACAAATAATATAAAAAAACAGAAAAAATCAGAAAAACACCAAAAAACAAGTATTTTATTTAATTAGTATATTTTTTAAAATAAATATTATTCATTAATTTTAGTTATTAAATTAGGTTTAATTTTAATATTTTCCTTAATCCATTTAAAATTTAATAGAATTAGGGTTTGTAATTAAGTTTTTATCCTTTTTTCTTTTCTTTCACAATAATTAATTATTAAAATATTATTTATTTTTATAAATCAAGATTTGCATGTAAATAATTAGATTAATATTAGGTTAAAATTTAATGTTTTTCTTAATAAATAAAAACAATTAGAATTAGGATTAATCTTTTAGTTTCATTTAATTCTTCCTCATAAAAAATCATAAATACCAAAAATCTCAAAAATAATTTCCTTTTCTTTTTAATTTTATTAATTTAATAATCGTTTAATTTAATTTAATTAAAAAGGGTCCAACGCCCTCGTTTCAATTTAAATTTCAATTCGCGTATTTATTTCTTTTTCTTTTAATATTTATGTATCTCTCCCAAAGCCTTGTAACTCGGACATTTTATATTCCTCGTACTTTACTTTTCATTATTTCTTTATTTTTCTGTCAAATCGGGTTCTGGAAATTTTGGCGATGTGGACCCGCGCCTTTGTAATAGTTTAGAACTTTCAATTTCCGCATCTTTTTTTTAACTGTTAAATTAATGCATGCAAGAATGAATGACAAAAAAATAAAAACAAACACATAGATCAGTCATAACCTGACAAGACAAAAATAAATGAATCTGACACACAAATCACACACCACCCCTAGGGTACGCCTCACTGTTGCCTTGCCTCGAAAGTTGATCGTCGAGTAGAGGATGTCTTAGTAAGTCCTCATGATCCGGGAACCTGGAATGAGGGTAGCTTCTAAGGTGTCTTCCCATTGCTCTGGTGATCACCATGTCCCGAACCTCGAATTGACCCGAACACCTCCAACGGTGGTGCTACCTACCTCTCAATGGTGGGATGGCACTACTTTAAAGGACATCTACACAGACAAATTCCTTAGGGTAGGTAGACGACTCTAGATACTTGCTCTAATTTCAAAACAAATTCAAAAATAATTTTCACACCGACACCTTTTCAAAAGCTTTCGAAAGCAATTTTTCAAACACTCTTGAGGACCGATACAAGAGTCGAACTGGAATTTTCAAAGAAACTTTTTTAAAACCCACAATTGAAAAGCAAACAAACCATTTTTGAAAACACAAATGAGCAAGTATCTAAGAGCCCATGGATAACCATGGATAGAAAGGGTGCTAACACCTTCCCTTTCTATAACCTACCTCCCGAACCGAGAGCAATCTCTTTAAGGAATTTTTCTGTGCTTTTGTCCTTTCCATTTGGAGAAAATAAAAGACGGTGGCGACTCTTGCTTCCGCGACATTTCGCGAACCATCGTTAAACAGTCAGTTCCAGATCCACCGATCACAGAACTGGCGACTCTGCTGGGGACTTAACTTAAAGTGAGGTGTACCTTAGGGTTAGTTCATAACTGTGTTTTCAATTGCTTTCCTTGTTTGCTTTAAATTGTGGGACTGTCTTGGGAGTTTTATAGCTCCTAACCCGGATCTGGGGATACCTTCTTAGAAAGTAGCAACAAGGATGTGAGGGAACTGTGCGGGGTATACCGACATGGTTGAAACAGTCTGCTACATTGATGTGGCACTTTGGTGTGTACCGGTAACCCTTGAGTCCAGTCAAGGAGAGTACGGGGCCTCCGCGTGGTGTCATGAAGCATCAACAGACCTTAGGAACCTTAATTGAACTATCTTGGCCTCTTTAGGGTAGTGAGATAACTGACTTTGGTGCAGTCCGAGGTTGGTTGATACTCGATACTACACTCAATTGAGGGTTGCTTTCCTGGAATATTTCGGTCTCCAGTTCAGTGGCTAAATCGAAACGATGAACAATGAAAGCAATCCAGTGATATTGGGACCCTTAGAACCCGGTTACTTCTAATAGGACAGGTTGAGCCCACCAACTTCAAGAGGGTACTACCCAGACCCCATGCTGGCCTTAAACCCTAAGGGCTTGTCTTGTGTGCCTTGTGTGCCTTACATGTTTGTCTTTGTAAATATCTGTGGTGTGTTTAATCATAGCATCATGACATCATCCAGCACCATATGCATTGACTAACCATTTCAGGGGTTCGAATCTTCATCTTTGTTCTTGTTTTGTAGGACATGGAAACTGTTCGTAGAAAGACCATTCAAATCAGTCTTGTAAGGGTCCCTCCTCAGCTTAAGGAAATTATATCCAGGATTCCTGAGAACTCTTCATTCAGGGAAAGACATGGAAGTCTCATCAGCTTGGTCAACACCAACATTGAGGAAGATATGATCAAGGTCCTGTTCCAATTCTTTGACCCTCTGCATCACTGTTTCACCTTCTTGGACTATCAGCTGGTACCTACATTGGAGGAGTTCTCCCGGCTCCTGAAGATCCCTATCCTTGATCAACTCCCCTACAACGGTACAGAAAAGGAACCTAAGCTTGAAGAGATTGCTAAAGCCTTGCACCTACAGTCATCTGACCTCAAGGGACATTGGGAAGTTAGAAGTGGTATCAAAGGGTTCTTAGCCAGGTTTCTGTTTGAAAAGGCCCATGAATGTTGGGACTCCCTTGACTTATAAGCTTTTGAAGAAGTTGTGGCCCTCCTTGTCTATGGTTTGGTGTTGTTCCCTAACCCAGATCAGCTTATTGATATCAGTGCTGTCCAGATCTTTATGTCCAGGAATCCTATACCTACGTTGTTGGGGGACATCCTCCACTCATGTTACACTCGAACCATGAGAAAAAGAGGTGTCCTTATGTGTTGCACTCCTCTCCTGGGAAGGTGGTTTATTTCGCACCTTCCACAATCAGTTTTGAAGAACGAGCGGGGTTTGAGATGGTCACAACGGTTAATGACTCTTACACATGCAGATATACATTGGTGCCCTAGGTCCAGAGAAGATGTCACTATCATTGATCGTTGCGGGGAGTACCCTAATGTTCCTTTACTTGGAATCAGAGGAGGTATCACTTACAACCCATGCTTGGCTTGGAGACAGTTTGGTTATGCTCGGAGGGATGGTCCTCATGACATGTTAATTCCTGACATAGTTTTTGACTTCGACAACGATACTCAAGGACTTCGCCAGAGATTTATCAGAGCTTGGAGGATGCCAAGTAGGATAGATAGTAAGACACTGGGGCACAGGAACTCCATCCCGTTGGAACCTTATCTCAAGTGGGTACGCGCCCTCTCCCAGAAGTTAGTGATGCCTTATCCTCATATGCTCCCTGTGATCAAAGAGCCAGTCTTGGAAGGAGAAGTGTCCTGCACCATTCAGCACCCTGATATGCCCACATCTTGGGAAGAGATGCGGAAGAGCTGGATCCAACTTAAGGAAGAACGGAATTCTCTTGAGACCAGTCTACATGCTAGTGAAAAGAAGGTCTTGGAGCTCACCCGCCTGTTGCATGAGGAGAGGAATCTCAACACTTACATAGCTCCAAAGAGGATGCGTAGTGTATTTTGGGATTGATTTGCTTTTGTATTATTTTGCCCATGAGGCTTTGATGTACTGAACAATTATTTCCTTAATGATAACGTGTGTTCCTTTTTGTCTACAACAAATTTGAACTTTCGAACCCTTGAATGCATTGCATAAACACATATCATTCATCATGTGCATAACAGGTTTTCCTCTTTTCAGGTTGCTTACAGTTCTTCGCTGTTTATTTCAGCATCATGAATCCTGACTCATCATCAACTGAGATGTCCATCAAAGCTCTTCAGGCGCAGAACGCGCAATTTCAGGAACTAATCATGGGGTTGGCCCAGGGCCAAGAAGAGCTGAAGGCTCTGCTTCTGAAGAAGGAAAAGAAGAAGAAGAGAAGAACTGTTCTGTTCATCTCGGGCCGAAGGTTTGGCAACACTCTGTAGAATGAAGAGGCTGGGTCTTCTATTGGCAAGGGTACTCCTCAAGCGGAAAAAGGTCCTAGTCCGGTAGTCTCTGACAACGAGACTGATTTTTATGAAGAGCAATATCCTCTGGCAGAAGACCGTTACAAGCAGTTGGAAGACAGGTTGAATGCTATGGAGATACAACAGGTACCTGGGCTGGATTTTGGAGATTTGGGTTTGTCTACTGGTGTGATCATTCCTCGTAAATTCAAAGCACCATCTTTCACTAAGTACGACGGGGCGTCTTGTCCCAAGCTACATCTCAGGTCCTATGTTCGGAAGATTCAACCGTACTCAGTGGATAAGAATTTGTGGATCCACTTCTTCCAGGAGAGTCTTTCAGGGACTCACCTCGAATGGTTCTATCAGCTGGATGGGACCAAGGTTCGTAACTGGGAGGAGTTGGCTACTGCTTTCTATAAGCAGTATCAATATAATGCCGACCTTGCCCCTACACGTACCTGTGATCGGTGGATCTGGAACTGACTGTTTAACGCTGGTTCGCGAAATGTCGCGGAAGCAAGAGTCGCCACCGTCTTTTATTTTCTCCAAATGGAAAGGACAAAAGCACAGAAAAATTCCTTAAAGAGATTGCTCTCGGTTCGGGAGGTAGGTTATAGAAAGGGAAGGTGTTAGCACCCTTTCTATCCATGGTTATCCATGGGCTCTTAGATACTTGCTCAATGTGTTTTCAAAATTGTTTGCTTGCTTTTCAATGTGGGTTTTAAAAGGTTTCTTTGAAAGTTTTCAGATCGACTCTTGTGTCAGAGTGTTTGAAAAAATTTGCTTTGAAAGCTTTTGAAAATGTATTGGTGAAAAGATTTTGATTTGTTTTGAAGTTAGAGCAAGTATCCTTGAGAACCTACCTACCCTAAGGAATTCGTCTGTGTAAATGTCCTTAAAAGTAGTGCCATCCCACCATTGAGAGGTAGGTAGCACCACCGTTGGAGGTGTTCGGGTCAATTCGAGTTTTAGGGACGTGGTGATCACCAGAGCAATGGGAAGACACCTTAGAAGCTACCCTCATGCCAGGTTCCCGGATCATGAGGACTTACTACGACGTCCTCTACTCGACGATCACCTTTCGAAAGGCAACAGTAAGGCGTACCCTAGGGGTGGTGTGTGCGAATTTGTGTGTCGTTTTCAGATATTTGTCTTGTCATGTTTATTTGTGTTCTACGCTTGATTTTAATTAGGACATTCATTCTTGCATGCTTTTTAACAGTTAAATATTTGCGAGGAAAATAAATCTACCACTATTACAAACGGCACGGGTCCACATCGCCAAAATTAAACCGGACCCGATTTGACTGAAAAATAAATAAAGCGAATAAAAGTGCGAGAAATAAAATTGTTACAAGGCTTTGGGACATGTACATAATTATAATAAGCGACAAAGTAAAATGCGCGAAACAAAATGATTAAAGCGACGGGCGTTGGACCCTTTTACAAACAATTAAGATTAATAAGGAATTTAAACTTAAAATTAAATGTTTTTGGTATTTTGTGTTTTTTAAGATTTAAAAGAAAAAAAAGAATTGATTGAAATTAAAATAAAATGTCAAACCCTAATTCTAATGTTTTTTAAGTTTATTGTAAAAATATTAAGTTTTAACCTAATTTAAATCTAAGTTAATTTACATGCAAAAATTTAATTTATGAAAATAAATAAAATAAATATTATTATTGTAAAAAAAAAGAATTAAGGAATCAACATTAATTAAACCTATTCCTACCTATTTTTGGATTTTTATTTATTAAAAAAAAGTAAAGTTAAAACCTATTTTACTAAATTTATTTACATGTTAATTATTTACAAGAAAATAAATAAAATAAATATTTTTTATGTTTTTATCCTTTTTCTGATTTTTTGATGTATTGTAAAAATATTGAATTAAATTAAAACAAGAAAACAAATAAAAATAATAATTAAAAGATATGAGAAAAATAAAAATATTTGCAAACCAGGGTGGGGGTGTAGTCCCAATATGGAGGTATGGACTTGAGAAGCCTGGCCCAATTAAGCTTGCAATTTGTTTGACTTTTTTGGCTTGGATATCAGCGCATTGACCTGGGCATAGTCTACTCTTTGCATCCACGCCTTTGATTTGAATTGGTGGGACGCGTGTACGCTTGAGATGGTGAGCGTATGGTATATTGGGACGTTAGCGCTGCATGGAATGAGGTATAGAAAAATAACATGAGAAATATGTGAGACCTGGGGTTTGAACCCAGGTCATGAGAGTCACAAGCGTGTATACCTGCCAGCTGAGCCATCACGTTTCAATTAACATATTATATTAAATAAATAATAAAAAGCAAAACCCACGCGTAATGGTTAAAAACGCGCGCAATTCAAACTAGCGAATCACGCTTCGCCAACACATCATCTTCCCCATTGTTTTTATTTTTTTCTGAATCAAGCACGTATGGCAGCGGTTTTGGAAGCGTGGTCTTAGGCTAGCTACAAGAAAATAGCGACTAGCGCTATGACATCAATAAATTGATCGCGAGGGTCCAGGTCTCCTCGTCTTGATGAGCTGGTTTGAATGGTCATACTTTCATGGACTAATTTTTCCTTATCGCTAAAGCCCCAATTTTGAAGACCTGTAACCCTAGAATCTCAAACATGGCATAATCTCGTATGGTCAATAAAAACGCAATTAAAGGTAATGGTTAGCTTGGAAACTTCAATATGAACAAGAATCAATAAACAAAAATGCACAAAGATGTATGAATCATGGTATACAATTTCAAAAGTTTTGTGACACAGTTCGAGTTCTATCTACCAATTCTTGGAGTTTTGCTTGTTGTTCTTGAGTGGTACACGTTCAGAGTTACCCAAGGAAGCTAATGGAATGGAAATTGAGGCTTGAATCGTCCCCTAACCTTGAAATCAGTTTTGTGTTTTATGGAAAAAAATTCAAGTTTTCAAAGTGGTCTTGGGCGCAGCTTTCAGTCTAATTGCTTTAGGTTTTGATTCCTGATCACATAGTGAGCATTTTAGGTTAACAAAATTAGTACAAATCTCTTGCAATTATGGATTAAGGATTTGATTTGTTAAGGATCCTTTTTGAATCTTTTTCATGTACAATTTTGTTCAATCATGCCAAATCAAACCAAATCTTGCCTAATTAGCATGTGCACGAGATCTTGAGTATAGAATGTGCATAAAAAGATTTTTTTAGGTCAAGTTTATATTTTCTACATATTTAAATGATTTAAATGAATTAATATTAATATAAATTCAAATAAATAATTAAAAATTTAGAAAATACTTCCCTTTGGGCCAAATGGTCGTGTATAGGCTTGGAATGATGGATCATGGAAGAAAAATGGGCCCATTTGCATTTTTAGGTCATTTGAACCATTGTTGACTTTTCAAAATTCCCAAAAATTTCCCAACTTCCACAAGGCATAACTTGCTCAATTTTTAAGCTTTTCACATGTTCTTGGACATTTTGGAAAGGTCTTTGAGTCCTTTAACCAATGCCTTTGGTCCCATGTCATTTTGATTTACCAATCTCAAGTTATGACCTTTGACTTAAAGTCCCTTTTTGTTGACTTTTGAAAATGACCTATAATGTTGAAATTGATAACTTTTTGTGAGTGCATTTCTTGGACTTGAAGTATGAAGATGAGTTGTAGGAAATGTCTTTCTCTTCAAAATGAGCTTTGGATGGAATTTTTCTGATAATCCATGTGAAAGTTATGCCTTGGTCAATTTCAGTTGACTTTTTCAGCTGTCCAAATATAGCAACTTTTGCATCTTTGATGATTTCTGAGCCAAATTTTGAGAATCATGATCAAGCATTGATCAAATGATGTTTGTGGCTTCAAAATGATATGTTGACCAAAAATTTGAACTTTTGACTGTCAAATGACCATTTTGCCCCTACAGTTGATTGTAGTGCAATTTAGGGTTTTGACTGTGCAATTTTGAGCTGAATGCCTTGAGACTTGATATGAGGATGTTTGACCACATTTGTAGGCATATGAGACTTAATTGGGCCTTTGAAAACTTCATTTTCTTGATCAGAACACAAACCCTAGTTTTGACTGTATAGGAGACAGTTGAACTGCACAACCCTTGGGAAATTTTGTGACTTGGCTTGGCAACTTCTTGATGAATATGGGAGGGCAAATTTTGGGGTGCAACAGTTGCCCCTGTTCAATCTTCTTAGACCTGAGGATGCAGATTGGCTGACGTGCCTTTCGTAATCCGAGGGTAGAAGATGATTGGACACTAGAGTGCCCAGAAATTTGCGCTCACATAGTGGCAGTGATGGTGGAATGGGCTTATAGATGCCATTTGGAGATTGCTGGATAGGATGATGGGCTTATAGATGCCATCTGGATGTTGATCGCGTAGGAGATTCCTTAGCGAGAACCTGCATACCTGCAAAAGAGAAAATGAGTACCTGACACGTTGCAGGAGCTGTTTTTAGATGCTTGGTATAGATGTGTCCTGACTGGTTACAGGAGCTGAGTCTGGAGCTTCAAACGCTGATGAATGAACCAGGGATGGTTACTGCCTTAGCATGGATGGTAAGAGAACCTTGGGCGATTTTAACTTCAACAACGCTCGTTGAGAAAAATCTTGGGTGTCTTCTACTGGGATAAGAATCAGGGAGATCTTAGGGTCGATCTGACTGAACCAGAGGAGGCCTTTGACTGGCTAAGCATCAGGAAAATCTTAGGGTCGATTTAACTGAACCGGACAAGGTCTTGGAATATCTTCAACTGGATAAGCATCAGGGAGATCTTAGGGTCGATCTGACTGAACCAGAGAAGGCCTTTGACTGGATAAGCATCAGGAAAATCTTAGGGTCGATTTAACTGAACCGGTCTAGGTCTTGAAACATCTTCAACTGGATAAGCATCAGGGAGATCTTAGGGTCGATCTGACTGAACCAGAGAAGGCCTTTGATTGGATAAGCATCAGGAAAATCTTAGGGTCGATTTAACTGAACCGGACAAGGTCTTGGAATATCTTCAACTGGATAAGCATCAGGGAGATCTTAGGGTCGATCTGACTGAACCAGAGAAGGCCTTTGACTGGATAAGCATCAGGAAAATCTTAGGGTCGATTTAACTGAACCGGACAAGGTCTTGGAATATCTTCAACTGGATAAGCATCAGGGAGATCTTAGGGTCGATCTGACTGAACCAGAGAAGGCCTTTGACTGGATAAGCATCAGGAAAATCTTAGGGTCGATTTAACTGAACCGGACAAGGTCTTGGAATATCTTCAACTGGATAAGCATCAGGGAGATCTTAGGGTCGATCTGACTGAACCAGAGAAGGCCTTTGACTGGATAAGCATCAGGAAAATCTTAGGGTCGATTTAATTGAACCGGTCTAGGTCTTGAAATATGGTTGAGAATTTCAACTGCATCTTTCCTGAAAGGTAAAGGTCAGTCATATGCAATGCATGATATGGATCAAGCAATGATGTTCTAAATATAAATGAGACTTGTATGATATGATGTGTCTATGCATGTTATAATGATGTATGTGATGTTTTATGTATGTTTTTGTCTAGGAAAGTAAATCCTTGACGGGTGCCGGGAAGTTGTATCCTGGGCTGATGTTGAAGAATAAGATTTTTGGCTTCCGCTGGGGATGATAGTTGCAAGAATACCGGTAGGAGAAGATGACTCCGTTGCGGAATAAACTTGGCAAATGGAAGATTCTGCGGGGAGAGAAGATGCTCTGACGACCATGCTGGGAAGCAATACTCTGTGGAGAGAGGGGTGCTTTGCTGAGTGTTGAGAGTAACTTGTTGAGGATGTCTTGCTGTTATTGGAAGTATGAATGGACTTCGCTGGAGATAAAAAGGCTTCGTTGACGACGCTCTTTCCGTGGCTTTTGGCTGAGGATAACCCAGTTATATCCCATTGAGGAAATAACTCTTTAAATAAAGCCGGACGACGCGTTCGTGCTCTGATAGGGGATAAGCTTCCAGAATATACCGGGGATAAGCTTACTGCTTGGGGGAGATGGACTCCAACTTTCCTGGGGAAACTGGATTGGACTTTCTGGGGAAGTTTTGAACTGTAATGATGTAGGTTGAAAGAGGGAACCTATGTAGGGTTGCCTGCTCATGAGCTCGTGTAAGACCGCATCTGAAATGGAGAAGGAACCTGTGTAGGGTTACTTTGATGACGAGTTCGTGTAAAACTGCGTTCTTGGAAAGGGAGAACCTGTGTAGGGTGTCCGGGTGACGAGTCCATGTAAAACTGCATCTTGAATAGGGGGAACCAGTGTAGGGTTGCTTGGTGATGTAAGTTCATGTAAAACTTCTTGATGAACCGGGGTGAGGTTATCTTGAACTAAATCCATGTAGGACTTCTGGAGGAACCGGGGTTAGGTTACCTTGGGGTAAATCCATGTGAGATTTCTTGACGAACCGGGGTAAGGTTACTGGAGACGAGTCCATGTGAGACTTCTGGGGGAACCGGGGTTAGGTTACCCTGAGATAGATCCGTGTGAGATTTCTTGACGAACCGGGGTAAGGTTGCTTCGGGATAAGTTTGTGTAAAACTTCTGGATGAACCGGGGTTAGGTCATCTTGAGACAGGTCCATGTGAGACTTCTGGAGAAACCGGGGTTAGGTTACTTCGGGATAAGTTTGTGTAAAACTTCTGGATGAACCGGAGTAAGGTTGCTTGAGATAAAACCCATGTAAGATTTCTAGGGGAACCGGGGTAAGGTTACTTGACGAGTTTGTGTAAAAACTTTTTGATGAACCGGGGTTAGGTCATCTTGAGCTAAATCCATGTAAGACTTCTGGAGGAACCGGGGTTAGGTTACCTGGATAAGTTCGTGTAAAAACTTTTTGATGAACCGGGGTTAGGTCATCTTGAGCTAAATCCATGTAAGACTTCTGGAGGAACCGGGGTTAGGTTACCTGGATAAGTTCGTGTAAAAACTTCTTGATGAACCGGGGTTAGGTCATCTTGAGATAGGTCCATGTAAGACTTCTTGGAGGAACCGGGGTTAGGTTACTTGTGGAGGATGGGTCTGTGTAAGACTTTGTCCGAAAATTGAGAAGGAACCGGTGTTGGGTTGCGTGATTTTGATTAAGTGGATGATTGTCCTGTTTGGTCTCGGACGTTAGCCCACGATCTGGAATTTGTAAAGGTAGATGGTAATCATTCTTATGTTGATCTGTCCTTTGTACTTTGGTTGACAGAGCAATTGGATCGCCTGGATAACTCATTATTGCCCCTGCTTCGGAGGTGAGGGAAGAGGATACCTGTGTGGGTGATTGACAAATCTTCGGGTAGGCAAGTGACGAGATACCGGAACATAGTCGTACGCTTTGATCCCTAACTTTTGCCTGGGCCGCCCTTTCGGGTTTTCAGTCCACCGGGATACCCATTTTTGCCCAACCGCCTTTTCAGGTTTTCGACTTGCCGGGTGTACATGTTTTTTCGTTTCATCCCTTCATTTTTCCCGAACCCTTTTGGTTCGCCGGGAAGCCCTTATTTTTGCCTAGGTATGTCAACCTAGCGGGTCTTTGATTTTGCGCAGTATTTTTCGACTATGTCCACGCTCTCTGAATGTAGGGAGTTGCCCCTGTTGGAAGTATTTTGCCATGCCCCAGATAATGGGCAATGCTCCTACTGTGCCCCTTGACTGGAGGTACTTCTGTTCACAAGGTGTTCATTGTGCGAATTTCCCTGCTGTTCAAACAAATAGTCATATGCAAACAAGGTTATTTTAAGAATGCAAAAGCCTATGTCTGTCTTGAATTTTGAAAATGCATTTTTTTGTAATACAGTGCGGTGTCAACTCAAGATTTTACAGCAAACCTTCAGGAGTCAGGATACCTTCGTAACATTATGCTTTCGAACTGACCCATGCTTTAGCTAGGACTTTTAAGGGTTATATCGTGGCCTGGTTCACGGTTTAAGAAACAAAGGATAAAGGCTCAAATTATTTGTACCCACCCGCTCTTCGTGATGTTCTCCAAACCTAAACTCAGTTGATCATATGTTAGACCTTGTTTGAGTCTTTGCTTTGATATACTAGTGATGCTTCGGATATTGAACGTTTATTTGAATAGGCAGTCATCTCCTTTTTTTGCTGAGGGTTTGTAGGACCTCTTTCTTTTTGATTTCGTTATCCCTATTTTTTTTGCCTGAACTGTTTCCTTTTTGGAACTACAGTCAGCGGGATGCCCCAGTTTCATAAGTCCCTTTTTATAGGTTTTGACTTCTTGGGCTTTTCGTTTATGATTTTTTTTTTGATAATGACTGCCTGTCCTTTTGATTGTTCTGAACCATCACTGTCTTTCTTCATTTTGTAAGGATCCTTTTTTGGTGCCATTTATTATGCACTTGGATCAACTGAGAGACTACCCTGCCCCAGGTTATGATTAAGGGTTTTGATTTTCGAAAATAAAAACTCCTACTTCTTTGGCTCAGGGGGGGTTAACGAGGGATTATCATCCTTATAACTCCAGTGTTTGGGAATTGAAGCAATGCCTGTACCTCATCAGCGGGGTTTGTTCAAAAGCATACTGTAATGATTGCGGTATCGTTTTCGTCATCCTCCCTCAAGAGGCTTAGAATTATTAATTAAGAGTTAACATCAGAAAAAATATGAAAGCAGTTTTAAGCGTATTAAACATAATTAAATCAAGACAGACATGTGTAATGCATTCATGAAATAAAAGAGTTTAACATGATAATTGTTTTATCTGAACAAGAAAGGAAAATACAACTTGAATTCAAATGAACAAAAAATCTCTCAATCCTAGCCATGTTTAGGCAAGGGAGCGGTGATCACATTGGGAGTCTCGGCAGGCTCGAACTCTATCTCCTTGGCGTCGATCATGTTCTGAATTTTGTACTTTAGTGCCCAACAGTCCTCAGTATCGTGCCCCGGGCTATCGGAATGATAAGCGCATCTGGCCTCTGGATTGTAGCTAGGAGAGGAGGTCTTAGGATTGGCAGGAGGGTTGATCACTGCAATCAGGTTCATCTTCAACATGTGTTGCAGGGCTTGTGACCATGGCATGTTGATGTTGGTGAACTGCCTTTTAGGCCCGTCTGGCTTTTGCTGGTTTCCCCTTTGTGGTTGGCGGCGTGGTGCAGAACCAGAGATCATGACTGCCCCTGCATGTTGATCACGGTGACTCTTTTGACTATATGCAACATTAGATTCCTTCTTTCCCGTGTAAGGCTTTTTATGAATATCAGAAGGTGTGGCCTCTTGAATTTTCCCACTCTTGATACCAGCTTCAATTCTTTCGCCGGTCAGGATGAGGTCAGTGAATCCAGCAGATGAATTACCAATCAGGTGGTTGAAGAATGGCCCGGATAGGGTCCCCAAGAACATATCAACGAGTTCCCGGTCAGTTAATGGAGGCTGTACCCTTCCAGCAAGGTCTCTCCATTTCTGTGCATACTCTTTGAACCCTTCGCCTGCACTTACAGACATTCCCTGAAGCTGAGTGCGTGTGGGAGCAAGGTCGGCATTGTACTGGTAGTGCTTGTAGAAAGCAGTGGCTAAGTCTTCCCAGGTACGGATGTTAGCTCCATTCAATTGATAAAACCACTCGAGCTGAGTCCCTGAAAGACTCTCTTGGAAGAAATGAATCCATAAGTTTTTGTCAACTGTATATGGTTGGATCCTCCTTGTGTAAGCCCTGAGATGCAACTTAGGACAGGATGCCCCGTCGTATTTAGCAAAGGCAGGTGCCTTAAACTTGTGCGGGATTACTACCCCAGAAGACAGACCTAGATCCTCAAAGTCCAGGCCGGGCACTTTTTGTATCTCCATAGCACTGAGCCGGTCTTCCAACTGTTTGTATTTATCCTCAGCCGGAGGGTATTGTTCGTCGTTGAAATCTGTCTCGTTGTCGAAGACCACTGGACTAGGCACCTCTCTCTCATGGTGACTGTTTTCCCTCACAGATGGGGTAGTCCTCTCAGTTTCAGTCTGCGGTGTGTTCCCAGATCTGCGTCTAGGGCTGAACAAGACATTCCTCTTCTTCTTCCTTTCCTTCTTCAAGAGGAGAGCCTTCAGATCTTGCTGCCCCTGGGTCAGGTTCATGATTAGCCCTTGGAATTGGGCATTCTGAGCCTGGAGGGCCTTGATAGACTGCTCAGCTGATGATTCAGGATTCATGACGAGACTGCTGAAATAAACAGCGAAGAAGGTAAGTAACCTGCAGAAAAAGGGTACCTGTTATGCAATGATATGTATGACATGCATGCAATGATTTCAAGGACCTCGCGGGGTAAACAGAGAAACTTGTTAGAGTTGAAAACCGGTAACTTGATTGAAGGTACTTCATGTGGTTGAGAGTCCTTCTTCAAGGGTCAAAGGCTCACCATATCCAGTGGGTCATAGCCCCTGACAGCCTTGGCTAGAGGAAAGGAAATCCCTTTTTCCCCTTGCTGGGACAGTTGATTCATCATGACCTGCATCACAAGCCCTTGAGGTCCTTGAAATAGGTTAGAATGTATGCAATGGTATGATGTTATGGTATGCATGGGGTAATGTAGGTAACCCTGTTATGAGTCCCAATTAAGGACTACAAACCAAAACCTGCAAGAAACTTAGGGTACTCTGTTATGAGTCCTGCAAGAAACAAGTGTCAGGTAACAAGCATACAGATAGTCAAGTACGAAGGCACATAAGTCACACAAGACAAGCCCCTAAAGTTTAGGCCAGCATGAGGTCTAGGTACTACCCTCTTGAAGTTGGTGGGTTCAACCTGTCCTAATCAAAGTAACCGGGTTCTAAGGTTCCCAATATCACGGGATTGCTTTCATTGTTCATCGTTTCGATTTAGCCACTGAACTGGCGACCGAAATATTCCAGGAAAGCAACCCTCAATTGAGCGTAGTATCGAGTATCAACCAACCTCGGACTGCACCAAAGTCAGTTATCTCACTACCCTAAAGAGGCCAAGATAGTTCAATTAAGGTTCCTAAGGTCTGTTGATGCTTCACGACACCACGCGGAGGCCCCGTACTCTCCTTGACTGAACTCAAGGGTTACCGGTACACACCAAAGTGCCACATCAACGTAGCAGACTGTTTCAACCATGTCGGTATACCCCGCACAGTTCCCTCACAGCCTTGTTGCTACTTTCTAAGAAGGTATCCCCAGATCCGGGTTAGGATCTATAGAACTCCCAAGACAGTCCCACAATTTAAAGCAAACAAGGAAAGCAATTGAAAACACAGTTATGAACTAACCCTAAGGTACACCTCACTTTAAGTTAATTCCCCAGCAGAGTCGCCAGTTCTGTGATCGGTGGATCTGGAACTGACTGTTTAACGCTGGTTCGCGAAATGTCGCGGAAGCAAGAGTCGCCACCGTCTTTTATTTTCTCCAAATGGAAAGGACAAAAGCACAGAAAAATTCCTTAAAGAGATTGCTCTCGGTTCGGGAGGTAGGTTATAGAAAGGGAAGGTGTTAGCACCCTTTCTATCCATGGTTATCCATGGGCTCTTAGATACTTGCTCAATGTGTTTTCAAAATTGTTTGCTTGCTTTTCAATGTGGGTTTTAAAAGGTTTCTTTGAAAGTTTTCAGATCGACTCTTGTGTCAGAGTGTTTGAAAAAATTTGCTTTGAAAGCTTTTGAAAATGTATTGGTGAAAAGATTTTGATTTGTTTTGAAGTTAGAGCAAGTATCCTTGAGAACCTACCTACCCTAAGGAATTCGTCTGTGTAAATGTCCTTAAAAGTAGTGCCATCCCACCATTGAGAGGTAGGTAGCACCACCGTTGGAGGTGTTCGGGTCAATTCGAGTTTTAGGGACGTGGTGATCACCAAAGCAATGGGAAGACACCTTAGAAGCTACCCTCATGCCAGGTTTCCGGATCATGAGGACTTACTACGACGTCCTCTACTCGACGATCACCTTTCGAAAGGCAACAGTAAGGCGTACCCTAGGGGTGGTGTATGCGAATTTGTGTGTCGTTTTCAGATATTTGTCTTGTCATGTTTATTTGTGTTCTACGCTTGATTTTAATTAGGACATTCATTCTTGCATGCTTTTTAACAGTTAAATATTTGCGAGGAAAATAAATCTACCACTATTACAAACGGCGCGGGTCCACATCGCCAAAATTAAACCGGACCCGATTTGACTGAAAAATAAATAAAGCGAATAAAAGTGCGAGAAATAAAATTGTTACAAGGCTTTGGGACATGTACATAATTATAATAAGCGACAAAGTAAAATGCGCGAAACAAAATGATTAAAGCGACGGGCGTTGGACCCTTTTACAAACAATTAAGATTAATAAGGAATTTAAACTTAAAATTAAATGTTTTTGGTATTTTGTGTTTTTTAAGATTTAAAAGAAAAAAAAGAATTGATTGAAATTAAAATAAAATGTCAAACCCTAATTCTAATGTTTTTTAAGTTTATTGTAAAAATATTAAGTTTTAACCTAATTTAAATCTAAGTTAATTTACATGCAAAAATTTAATTTATGAAAATAAATAAAATAAATATTATTATTGTAAAAAAAAAAGAATTAAGGAATCAACATTAATTAAACCTATTCCTACCTATTTTTGGATTTTTATTTATTAAAAAAAAGTAAAGTTAAAACCTATTTTACTAAATTTATTTACATGTTAATTATTTACAAGAAAATAAATAAAATAAATATTTTTTATGTTTTTATCCTTTTTCTGATTTTTTGATGTATTGTAAAAATATTGAATTAAATTAAAACAAGAAAACAAATAAAAATAATAATTAAAAGATATGAGAAAAATAAAAATATTTGCAAACCAGGGTGGGGGTGTAGTCCCAATATGGAGGTATGGACTTGAGAAGCCTGGCCCAATTAAGCTTGCAATTTGTTTGACTTTTTTGGCTTGGATATCAGCGCATTGACCTGGGCATAGTCTACTCTTTGCATCCACGCCTTTGATTTGAATTGGTGGGACGCGTGTACGCTTGAGATGGTGAGCGTATGGTATACTGGGACGTTAGCGCTGCATGGAATGAGGTATAGAAAAATAACATGAGAAATATGTGAGACCTGGGGTTTGAACCCAGGTCATGAGAGTCACAAGCGTGTATACCTGCCAGCTGAGCCATCACGTTTCAATTAACATATTATATTAAATAAATAATAAAAAGCAAAACCCACGCGTAATGGTTAAAAACGCGCGCAATTCAAACTAGCGAATCACGCTTCGCCAACACATCATCTTCCCCATTGTTTTTATTTTTTTCTGAATCAAGCACGTATGGCAGCGGTTTTGGAAGCGTGGTCTTAGGCTAGCTACAAGAAAATAGCGACTAGCGCTATGACATCAATAAATTGATCGCGAGGGTCCAGGTCTCCTCGTCTTGATGAGCTGGTTTGAATGGTCATACTTTCATGGACTAATTTTTCCTTATCGCTAAAGCCCCAATTTTGAAGACCTGTAACCCTAGAATCTCAAACATGGCATAATCTCGTATGGTCAATAAAAACGCAATTAAAGGTAATGGTTAGCTTGGAAACTTCAATATGAACAAGAATCAATAAACAAAAATGCACAAAGATGTATGAATCATGGTATACAATTTCAAAAGTTTTGTGACACAGTTCGAGTTCTATCTACCAATTCTTGGAGTTTTGCTTGTTGTTCTTGAGTGGTACACGTTCAGAGTTACCCAAGGAAGCTAATGGAATGGAAATTGAGGCTTGAATCGTCCCCTAACCTTGAAATCAGTTTTGTGTTTTATGGAAAAAAATTCAAGTTTTCAAAGTGGTCTTGGGCGCAGCTTTCAGTCTAATTGCTTTAGGTTTTGATTCCTGATCATATAGTGAGCATTTTAGGTTAACAAAATTAGTACAAATCTCTTGCAATTATGGATTAAGGATTTGATTTGTTAAGGATCCTTTTTGAATCTTTTTCATGTACAATTTTGTTCAATCATGCCAAATCAAACCAAATCTTTCCTAATTAGCATGTGCACGAGATCTTGAGTATAGAATGTGCATAAAAAGATTTTTTTAGGTCAAGTTTATATTTTCTACATATTTAAATGATTTAAATGAATTAATATTAATATAAATTCAAATAAATAATTAAAAATTGAGAAAATACTTCCCTTTGGGCCAAATGGTCGTGTATAGGCTTGGAATGATGGATCATGGAAGAAAAATGGGCCCATTTGCATTTTTAGGTCATTTGAACCATTGTTGACTTTTCAAAATTCCCAAAAATTTCCCAACTTCCACAAGGCATAACTTGCTCAATTTTTAAGCTTTTCACATGTTCTTGGACATTTTGGAAAGGTCTTTGAGTCCTTTAACCAATGCCTTTGGTTCCATGTCATTTTGATTTACCAATCTCAATTTATGACCTTTGACTTAAAGTCCCTTTTTGTTGACTTTTGAAAATGACCTATAATGTTGAAATTGATAACTTTTTGTGAGTGCATTTCTTGGACTTGAAGTATGAAGATGAGTTGTAGGAAATGTCTTTCGCTTCAAAATGAGCTTTGGATGGAATTTTTCTGATAATCCATGTGAAAGTTATGCCTTGGTCAATTTCAGTTGACTTTTTCAGCTGTCCAAATATAGCAACTTTTGCATCTTTGATGATTTCTGAGCCAAATTTTGAGAATCATGATCAAGCATTGATCAAATGATGTTTGTGGCTTCAAAATGATATGTTGACCAAAAATTTGAACTTTTGACTGTCAAATGACCATTTTGCCCCTACAGTTGACTGTAGTGCAATTTAGGGTTTTGACTGTGCAATTTTGAGCTGAATGCCTTGAGACTTGATATGAGGATGTTTGACCATATTTGTAGGCATATGAGACTTGATTGGGCCTTTGAAAACTTCATTTTTCTTGATCAGAACACAAACCCTAGTTTTGACTGTATAGGAGACAGTTGAACTGCACAACCCTTGGGAAATTTTGTGACTTGGCTTGGCAACTTCTTGATGAATATGGGAGGGCAAATTTTGGGGTGCAACAGTACCCAACTCCAGGGTATGTCGTTAGGTTCAAGTGAAGGTTTTAAAGAGTATGCTCAGAAGTGGAGGGATCTGGCTGGCAGGGTGCAGCCTCCGTTGACCGATCGGGAGTTGGTAGACATGTTCTTGGGGACCCTATCTGGGCCATTTTTCAACCATCTTATTGGGAATTCTTCTGCTGGATTCACTGATCTGATTCTGACTGGAGAGAGAATTGAGGCTGGGTTGAAGTCTGGTAAGATTCTGAAGGGTGCATCGTCTAGTTCTGAGAAGAAACCCTTCAAGAAGGAGGCTAGTGTTGTATATGGCTCTAGAAGACAAGAGAAATCTGAGCGCCGCCAATCTGTCAGTGCGGTGATGATTGCTAAGCCTGCTGCCGCTCCTCGGCCAACCAATCCTCAGAGGGCTGAAAGACCCCGTAGAGAGTTCACCCGGTTAAGTATGACTTTATCGCAGATCTTGCCACAGTTGCTATCCACCAACCTAGTGACTGTCAGAGAGGCCCCCAAAGGTGTAAACACTGCCTCTCCGAAATACAATCCAAATGCCCGCTGTGCGTACCATTCTGATAGCCCGGGGCATTCCACTGATGACTGTTGGGCATTAAGGAATAAGGTGCAAGACCTTATCGACGCGAAGGAGATACAGTTCGAAGCGCCTGAGAGGCCGAATGTGGTAACTGCTCCTATGCCCCAACATGGAGTACATGCGGTTGATGAAGATGTTTACGCTGTTTCTGTGGATGATCTAGTTACTCCTCTGAAGACTGTCAAGAGGAACCTGCTGTTGGCCGGTTTATTTCCGGGTTGCAGTGAGGGTTGCCTGTTCTGTGCTGTTTCCCTATCTGGTTGTCCCTTGCTGAAGTTAGGCATCCAAAGCCTGATGGACAGTAAGGAGATTCTATTCAAGAAGTCTGTTGTTCAGTTGGTTCCGGTAGAAGAAGTTTCTGTGGTTACCATCTTCAATAATCCAATCAAGGCTCTCCCAAGGAAGCCTGTCCAAATCGTGACTGTCGCACCTGTTGTTATCACTGTTCTGGGACCTCTTCCATACGTATCTGATAAAGCTGTCCCCTGGCATTATGGGGCATATGTGTATGTGAACAGAATCAAACAAGAATTCAACACTGGCGCCAGTATCTGCGATATCACTGGCCCAGCCAAGGTTACTCGCAGTGGCAGGCTCTTCTCGCCTGACATTGCACCGCCCGCTGCTCGAAGACCCCTCCTTATAACACCTACAAGTGTACCTGTTCCTGTTACTGACCAAGTTGTTTCCCCTGCTGCCGAGTCATCCAATGCTCGGGGAAAAGGAATTAAAGATGAGCCTGCCCGGATGGAGGCACCGATACCTATAAATGCTGAGGCCTCCCAACAAGAAATGGAGGAAATACTGAAAATAATAAAGAAGAGCGACTTCAACGTTGTCGAGCAGCTGGGGCATACGCCCTCCAAGATCTCCATGCTCTCCTTATTGCTATGCTCTGAGGCCCACGCTAAGGCCCTAATCTCATTTCTCAAGACGGCCCATGTGCCACAGGAAACATCTGCAGTTCAATTCACTGATTGCGTAGCAAATCTGACAGCAGACAACGGCTTGGGTTTCTCAGATGCTGACCTGACTGCGAAGGGAAGAGACCACAATGATGCCCTGCATATCTCTATCGAATGCAGGGGCACTACTCTGGCACACGTATTGGTGGATACTGGTTCTTCCTTGAATGTTCTACCAAAGAAGGCTTTAGACCGTTTGGATTGCGAAGGCCTGGAATTAAAACCCAGCAATATCATAGTCAGAGCTTTCGACGGTTCCAAAAGGATGGTTCATGGAGAGGTTGACATTCCTATTCGTGTGGGCTCTCAGGTGTTTGACTCTACCTTTTATGTGATGGATATCCGTCCATCGTATTCTTGTCTACTGGGTCGACCTTGGATCCACAAAGCTGGGGCAGTGACCTCTACCTTGCACCAGAAGCTCAAGTACCCCGTCAGAGGGAAGATCGTCACTGTGCAAGGAGAGGAGGAGTATATGGTGAGCCATTTGAATTCCTTAAGATACATTGAGATGGACGGGGAGTTTATTGAAACCCCCTTTCAGCATTTCGAGGAGGTGCTTCCAATTTCATCAGCAGCAGAAACAGCGGTCGAAGAGGATGTTCCCTTGAGGATGGCTTCTCTAAAGGATGCCCGGGCTGTGGTTCAGAAAGGTGAATGTGCTAGCTGGGGCAGGCTTCCCGACTTTACACAGAAAACTGACAAATTTGGACTGGGTTTTACTGCAGAGGGTCAGAAAGCTATGCGGAAGGCGAAGATCAGAAGACCTCCTGTGCTCATTACAAATCCAGGAGTGAATGCTGTTGGGGAAGACAATGAAGTGGATGAAGCAGAATTCAATAGCTGGATCTACCCGACAACTGATGGTGGATTGACCAATTGGATTGCCAAAGACCATACTCCTGTTACTTTTGTTACGCAGTAATAAACTTCTTTGTTTTGTTATTTGTAATGAACAATAAATAAACTCTATGGCCCGGTGTCTTACCCGAGGCACCGTGGTTTCATTTGTGAGGGCATATAAATTGTCATTTCATCTATCATAAATGAAAATCTTGGACGTTTTCTCGCATTTCAAATCTTATGCTCCTTTTCTGTCTTTCCTTCCTTTACATATTTTTCAAAACAGCTGTATTTACACACACTCACTCATACAGGTTTCAATCCACTCTGGATCTCACTGGTAACGACTCTGCTACTGCCAGTTATGACTTCGAAAATCCAATCAACTTAGCCGAAGACGAAGGTGAAGATGATTGCGAAGTGCCTGGCGAGCTTGCAAGACTGTTGCTCCAGGAGGAGAGGGCAATTCAACCACATGAAGAGCCAGTGGAAATAATAAACTTGGGTACCGAAGAAGACAGGAAAGAGGTAAAGATTGGTGCCAACCTAGAGCTCAGCGTGAAGCAACGGTTGACTAAGATGCTACATGATTATATGGAGATCTTTGCCTGGTCCTACGAAGACATGCCCGGGTTGGATACCGATATTGTGGTCCATCACTTGCCTACTAAGGAAGACTGCCCTCCAGTTAAGCAAAAGGTCCGCCGTATGTGTCCAGAGATGTCTGAGAAGATCAAAGCCGAGGTTATGAAACAGTTTGATGCCGGGTTCCTTGCAGTGACTTCTTACCCTCAGTGGGTTGCTAATGTGGTGCCGGTACCAAAGAAGGACGGTAAAGTCAGAATGTGTGTCGATTACAGGGATCTAAACAGGGCCAGCCCCAAAGATGACTTCCCTCTACCTCACATTGATGTCCTTGTTGATAATACAACTCAAGATAAGGTGTTCTCTTTCATGGATGGCTTTTCAGGTTACAATCAGATCAAGATGGCACCTGAAGACATGGAAAAGACTACATTTGTTACTCAGTGGGGCACCTTCTGTTACAAGGTCATGCCTTTTGGATTAAAGAACGCTGGGGCAACCTACCAACGTGCCATGGTTGCTCTATTTCATGACATGATCCATCATGAAATAGAAGTGTATGTTGACGACATGATCGCAAGGTCCCAGACTGAGGAAGAGCACCTAGATCATCTGCAGAAGTTGTTTGACCGGTTGAAACTGTACAAGCTGAGGCTGAATCCGAACAAGTGCACCTTCGGGGTAAGATCTGGAAAGTTGCTAGGCTTTGTTGTAAGTGATAAGGGCATTCAAGTGGACCCTGCCAAGGTCAAAGCTATTCAAGAGATGCCAGTTCCTAAGACAGAGAAGGAAGTCAGAGGCTTTTTAGGACGCCTGAATTACATTGCTCGCTTCATCTCACACATGACTGCTACTTGTGAACCAATCTTCAAGCTGCTGAAGAAAGATCAAGTAGTACGTTGGAACGATGAATGTCAGGCTGATTTTGACAGAATCAAAGAGTATCTCCAAGAACCACCCATCCTTATGCCACCGGTTGAGGGGAGACCTCTGATACCATATCTGACAGTACTTGACAACTCAATGGGGTGTGTGCTGGGGCAGCATGACGAGTCTGGCCGAAAAGAGCATGCCATTTATTACCTTAGCAAAAAGTTTACCGACTGTGAGACCCGATACTCACTGCTTGAGAAAACTTGCTGCGCTTTGGTATGGGCTGCTCGCCGGCTGAGACAGTATATGCTGACTCATACTACCTTGTTGATCTCAAAGATGGATCCTATAAAGTACATATTTGAAAAGCCTGCTCTGTCTGGGAGAATAGCAAGATGGCAAATGATCTTGACGGAATACGACATTCAGTACACGACCCAGAAAGCCATCAAGGGAAGTGTATTGGCAGACCACTTGGCACATCAGGCCGTAGATGACTATCAATCAATGAACTTCGAGTTTCCGGATGAAAGCATCATGATTGTGACTGATTGTGAAGTACCTGGACCGGATGAAGGACCTGAGGAAGGATCCCGATGGTCTATGCACTTTGACGGAGCCTCCAATGCTTTGGGAAACGGTATCGGCGCCATAATCATATCACCTCAAGGCACTCATACTCCACTCACTGCCCGGCTATGTTTCAATTGTACCAACAACATGGCGGAGTATGAGGCGTGCATCATGGGTCTTCAAGCTGCGATCGACCTAAGGATCAAGTTTCTGAGTGTCTTCGGAGATTCCGCTCTCGTGATCAATCAGATCAAGGGAGAGTGGGATACGAAACATCCGAATCTTATCCCTTACAGAGAATGTGTGTTGACCTTGATCCCCACTTCACGAAGATAACCTTTGAACACTTTCCGAGAGAAGAGAATCAGTTGGCGGACGCGTTAGCTACAATGTCTTCTATGTTTAAGGTTAAATGGGATAATGAGGCTCCCCGGATCATCATCAGGAAATTGGACGAACCGGCATACTGTTGTGATCTCGAGACTGAGTTGGTGACTGAGAAACCTTAGTACCATGAGGTAAAGAGATATTTGGAAGCTCAGGAATACCCTGAAGGTGCCTCAGTCAATGATAAGAAATTCCTGAGAAGATTCGCAGCAAAGTTCTTCCTTAGCAACGGCATCTTGTACAAGCGAAACCAGGATTCAACCTTACTGCGTTGTGTGGATAAGACTGAAGCAGAAAGGATCATGGAAGAGCTACATGAAGGGACCTTTGGTACACATTCAAGTGGGCATACAATGGCGAAGAAGATCCTTCGGGCAGGGTATTACTGGTCCACAATGGAAGCTGACTGCTACCAACATTCTCGGACATGCCACAAGTGCCAGATATACGCAGACAAGGTGCATGTTCCTCCAGTTCCTCTGAATGTTCTGACTGCACCTTGGCCGTTTGCAATGTGGGGCATAGACATGATCGGTGAGATTAAACCTACGGCATCTAATGGGCATCGCTTCATCCTAGTGGCAATTGATTATTTTACAAAGTGGGTCGAAGCAGCATCCTACGCTACGGTAACCAAGACTGTTGTGGCACGATTCATTCGGCATAACCTGATCTGTCGGTACGGCGTCCCAGAAAGAATTATTACAGATAATGGTACCAATCTGAATAACAAGATGATCACTGAGCTCTGCGAGCAGTTCAAAATACAGCACCACAATTCTTCTCCTTACAGACCGAAGATGAATGGGGCTGTAGAGGCAGCAAATAAAAATATCAAGAAAATCGTGCAGAAGATGACAGTGACTTATAAAGATTGGCACGATATGTTACCGTTCGCTCTACATGGGTATCGTACCTCAGCCAGGACGTCAACCGGGGCAACTCCTTTCCCTTTGGTTTATGGCATGGAGGCAGTCTTACCGATCGAAGTGCAAATACCCTCTCTTCGGATAATGAAGGATGCAAATCTGAACGAAGATGATTGGATCCAGACACGACTTGATCAACTAAACCTCATTGATGAAAAGAGACTTGCTGCTATCTGTCATGGTCAGACGTACCAAAAACGGATGATCAGGGCATTTAACAAAAAGGTCAGACCACATGAATATCAAGTTGGGGATCTGGTAATCAAGCGAATCATCCTTCCTCAGAGTGATCCAAGGGGCAAATGGACCCCTACGTACGAAGGGCCATTTGTGGTTAAGCATGTGTTCTCAGGAGGAGCCATGATTCTAACCAATATGGATGGTGACGACCTTCCTCACCCCGCTAATGCAGACATAGTAAAAAGATACTACGCATGAAAAAAGACCCGCTAGGCTGACATGCCTAGGCAAAAATTAGGGCTTCCCGGCGAACCAAAAGGGTTCGGGCAAAATGAAGGGATGAAAATGAAAAAAATCTGTACACCCGGCAAGTCGAAAACCTGAAAAGGCGGCTTGGGCAAAAATGGGTATCCCGGTGGACTGAAAACCCGAAAGGGAGGTCCAGGCAAAAGTTAGGGATAAAGCGTAATACTATGTCTCATTGGATCACCTTGCATCCAGAATCCGGTATCTACATCAAGTTCAGACGGCATTGATCAGTCAGCTTCATCTTCAACCAAGGTCATCAAGTGATGAGACGCTCGGAGTTATAAAGGCAATAGCAGAGTTGAAACCCAGTGGGATCGTTCATTTCACACAGCTGTTTATTTTCTCTTGTACAAATTTGTATAAACTCTTCTGTCCGGCGACGTTCTCTTACTAGGACGTCAGCCTCTTGTACATAAACGCCTATTTTTCAGGCCATTCAAAAATCAATATAAATATATTTTTCAGTTAAAAGTGCCAATTGTTTTTCCTTTTCTGTTTTGTTGTGCGAAGAACGTCCAAGGTTCAATTTGTGATATATGCATTGACAATAATTTGCTAATTCATGAATATTTGCATACGAAACAAAGGATTAATTACAGGTAACATTAGAAACAGGGGCAATAAAGAGTTGTCTAAGCAATCTAATTGTTCTATCCTCCAAGGTATCAAGATAGGTTCAGCTAAAGAACATAACCGGCATATCTTAATTCCCCAGAGTGTGAGTCAGCAAGTCAAGACACTCTCCTCAAGCAAAGTTATCAAAACTTAAGGAAGTTGGGTACCCTCCAGCAGGTCTCAACATTCCCCAGCAGCATATATTCTTAACAAGCATCCCCGGCAGTCTTGACCTAAAGATGGTTCCCCGGCGGTATACCAAACATTCAAAGGAATCACTTCCCCCGCAGCTCAAAACTTCCCCAAGAGAGTCCAATCCAGTTCCCCAGGAAAGTTGGAATCCATCTCCCCAAGCAGTAAGCTTATCCCCGGTAGATTCTGGAAGCTTATCCTCGCAAAGCACGAACGCGTCTCCCGGCTTTATTTAAAGAGTTATTTCCGTACTAGGATATAACTGGGTTATCCTCAGCCAAAAGCCACAGAAAGGTCGTCGTCAACACAGTCTCCTTATCCCCAGCGAAGTCTATTAACACTTCCAACATAATAATGGTATCCCCAGCAAGTTATTATCAACAACTCAGCAAAGTATCCTTCTCCCCACAGAGTATTGCTTCCCAGCAAGATCGTTAGAGTACTTTCCTCCCCGCAGAGTTATTCCATTCGCCAAGTTTATTCCCCAACGGAGTTATCTTCTCCTACCGGTATTCTTGCAACTATCATCCCCAGCGGAAGCAAAATCTATTCTCCAACATCAGCCCAGGAGTGACTTCCCGGCACCCGTCAAGGATTTACTTTCCTAGACGAAAAATACATTCCTAAACATCGCACTTCCATACATTATAGCATGCATATATGCATCATATCTTACGAATCTCATTTATGTTGAGAACATCATTGCTTGACCCATATCATGCGTTGCATATGACTGACCTTTACCTTTCAGGAAAAGATTCAGTTAAGTTCTCAGCTATCTCAGGACCTCGACCGGATCAGTTAAATCGACTCCAAAGATTTCTCTATTTCTTATCCAGTCAAAGGCCTTCTCTGGTTCAGTCAGATCGACTCCAAAGATCTCCCTGTTTCTTACCCAGTTGAAGACATTCAAGACCTAGACCGGTTCAGTTAATCGACTCCAAAGATTTCTTATCCAGTCAAAGGCCTTCTCTAGTCCAGCTAAATCGACCCCAAACAGATTTTCCTGATAAAGACTTAGTAGAAGTTACCTATGGTTCTCTCCCCGATCCTGCGGAGATGATAATTCCACCCAAGGTTTTCTCAATGATTGCTATTGAGATTGTAGTCGCCTATGGTTCTCTCCCCGATACTGCGGAGATGATAATTCCACCCAAGGTTTTCTCAATGATTGCTATTGAGATTGTAATCGCCTATGGTTCTCTCCCTGATACTGCGGAGATGGTTCTTAAGTACTTGCTCCTACAAAAAACAAAAATAAAACTTTTCGGACTTACACTTTTCAAACAAAAAAACTTCTTTCAAACCCACAAACACAAAGAAAAGCAATTTTTGAAAACACAATGAGCAAGTACCTAAGAGCCCGTGGATAACCACGGATAGAAAGGGTGCTAACACCTTCCCTTTCTATAATCTACCTCCCGAACCCGAGAAATATCTCGAAAAAGGAATTTTTCTGTGCTTTTTCCTTTCCTTGTTGGATAAAATAAAAGACGGTAGCGACTCTTGCTTACCGCGACATTTTGCTAAAACAAACGCAAAACGCGAACCATCATTCCAAAACAGTCAGTTCTCTTTCCCACCGATCACAGAACTGGCGACTCTGCTGGGGATTATTTCTAAGTGAGGTGTACCTTAGGATTAGATCATTGTGTTTTCAATTGTATGCTTTGCATGATTTATATTTGTGGGCTTGTATCAGAGTTCTATAGATCCTAACCCGGATCTGGGGATACCCTATAGGTAAGTAGCAATAAACTGTGAGGGAACTGTACAGCGTAGACCGATACGGTTGAAGCAGTAGCTACGTTGGTGTGGCACTTTAGATTGTACCGATATCCCTTGTGTTGGAACAAGGAGAATATGGGTCATCTAAGGGGTCATTAAGCACCAACTGACCTTAGAACCTGTAAATTGACCAACTTGGCCATAGAACAGTAGCAGTATGTTACACTCATTGAGACTAAACTCTCGCGAAGATTCCGGCTGCAAGAAAAGGTTGCTAAACTGGAATTATGACCGATTGAGGGTAGTCAGTGATATTGAGATCCTCTAGAACCCGGTTACTATTTTTAGGACAGGTTTAAACCAACTGAACTGAAAGAGGGTAGTACCTAAGCTCCTTGCCAGCCTGAAATCGAAGGGCTCTCTGTGTGACTTGTGTGCCTTTACCATGTTTGCTTTTTGTGGATACTTGTGGTGTGCCTTCTATCATGACATCATGACATCATAAACATTGCATACATCTTGCATTGGACTAACCCATTTCAAAGACAAGAGGGATTCATCTTGGTTCTGTTTTGTAGGTCATAATGATGCCTATGCGTAGAAACACCATCCGGATTAAATTTGTCCAAGTTCCCACCTTGCTCAAAGATTTGATTGCAAAGATGCCAGATACTACTTCCTTCATCAGGAGGCATGGTTCCCTTCTCAGTTTGGTCACTTCTAAATTGGACGAGCAGATGATGAGTGTTCTGATCCAATTCTATGATCCGTTGTACCATTGCTTCACTTTTCAGGACTATCAGCTGGTTCCCACCTTAGAAGAATTCTCTGAGTTGCTCGGTATCTCTGTTCTGGAACAGACCCCGTTTACTCGTTGGGAAAAGGTTCTTAGGCCCGAAGAGATTTCTGCAGCCCTTCATTTGACCAAAGAGGAGGTAATGGCTAATTGGGAGACTAGAAGTGGAGCAAAGGGCTTTCTGACTAAGTTCTTGGTTGGTAAGGCTAACTATTTCTGGGATAGCCTAGACTTCAAAGCATTTGAGGATATTCTAGCTCTGTTGATATATGGCTTGGTATTGTTTCCGAACTCTGACTCCTTTGTTGATGTTAATGCGATAAAGATCTTCATCTCTCGGAATCCGGTACCCACTCTCTTGGGCGACATCCTTCATCAGCTCTATGCTCGTACTGCCCGAAATCAGGGAACCTTGATGTGCTATGTCCCGTTGTTGGAAAGGTGGTTTATTTTGCACCTTCCCAAGTCAGTGCTGAAGAATAAAGAAGGCATGGGCTAGGCTTATAGGGTGATGTCTCTCTCGCATAATGACATTATCTAGACTCTCAAGGGTATGGATGAGGTGACTATTATTGATCGATGTGGGGAGTACCCCAATGTTCCACTGTTTGAGACCCATGGAGGAATTTCTTACAACCCTTGCTTAGCTCTACGTCGGTTCGGACGTGCCAAAAGAGAAGGACCTCATGAGCTGTTAATGCCTAGTATCATCTTTGATTTTCAAGGGGATAGCGATGAGCAACGTCGCAGATTCATAAGGCTTGGGATAGAGTTCACCAATTTGATCCACATGAGCTGGGTCCAAAGACTTCTCTGTCAATGGAGCCATATCTCAGATGGGTCTGCATCCGTGCCCAGAAGCTGGGTATGCCATATGAAGCCGTCCGGCCTGTCACTCTTGAAGTTGCTAATTGTTGTACCCCAAAATTTGCCCTCCCATATTCTTCAAGAAATTGCCAAGTCAAGCTTCAAAATCTCCCCAAGGGTTGCACAGTTCAAGGGCCTCCTAAACAGTCAAAATTAGGGTTTTGGTTCTGGCAAAGAAAATGAAGTTTCCAAGGGTCCAATAAAGTCCCACATGCCTATAAATATGGTCAAGCATCCTCATACCAAGTTTCAAGACTTTCAGCACAAAATTGCACAGTCAAAATCCTAATTGCACTACAGTCAACTGTAGGGGAAAAATGGTCATTTGGCAGTCAAAAGTTCAAATTTTTGGTCAACATCTCATTTTGAAGCCACAAACATCATTTGATCAATGCTTGATCATGATTCTCAAAGCTTGGCTCAAAAATCATCAAGATGCAAAAGTTTCCATATTTGGACAGTTGAAAAAGTCAACTGTAAATTGACCAGGGCATAACTTTCACATGGATTATCATAAAAATCCCATCCAAAGCTCATTTTGAATAGAAAGACATTTCCAACAACTCCTCTTCACACTTCAAGTACAAGAAATGCTCTCACAAAAAGTTATCAATTTCAACATTATAGGTCATTTTCAAAAGTCAACAAAAAGGGATTTTAAGTTAAAGGCCATAACTTGAGATTGGTAAATCAAAATGACATGGGACCAAAGGCATTGGTTATAGGACTCAAAGACCTTTCCAAAATGTCCAAGAACATGAGCAAAGCTTAAAAATTGAGCAAGTTATGCCTTGTGGAAGTTGGGAAATTTTTGGATATTTTGAAAAGTCAACATTGATTCAAATGACCTAAAATTGCTAATGGGCCTCTTTTTCTTCCACAATTCATTATCCAAGGAATGTGCACGACCATTTGGCCCAAAGGGAAGTTTTTTTATCATTTTTATTTATTTATTTGGATTTTTAATCATTAATAATTCATTTAATTAAATAAAATACATGGAAAATACTAAACCTAATTTGTTGAATCTTTTTGTGCATGAAATAATTTCAAGATATTGTGTATAATCAGATTTGGAAAGAATCTTGCTAATTGGTCATGATTTGGTAGAAGTTTGCATGAAAAAGATTTGAAAGTAATAGCATGAAAAATCAAATATTTGTTTCATCAATTCATGGATTTTGGATCAATTTTCTTTGACCTAATCACTCACATACAAATACAAAACGCAACCCTAATGATCATAGACTCCAAGCTGCATAACCAAGCCATACAAGAACTCAAGAAACTCACATATTTTTAAAAATTCGGTTTTGGTTTTACAGGTGAATTCAAGGTGCAAGAGCTGTTCAAACACCTTCCTTGAGGATCATAGAACGTTTTCCAATCATTCACTAAGTCCCATACTCAAGAGAACACGAAATCACCATTGAAGTTGGTGAGGAAAATTCCAAAATTGTTTTCCATCATTCATGCGTTTTTAACATATTTCATTGTTGTTTTTGTGTTTAGAATGATGTTTGCAAGCTACCTGCATAATTTGATTGGAGTTTCATGCTAAAACGAAGGATCCACCATGAGAGCATATTAGGGTTTCGTGAAAATTGATTTAGGGGTTTCCAAACCTTGAACAATTAGGCCATGAGAGATACATCATTGGAATCGTGAGAGAGAGACGATTCTAATGGCCCTAGTCCGAAAAATTTATGAGCTGCCCTGAGCTATTTGTTATTTTTGCAAAAGTGACTTTCTGGAACGGTTCAAAACCGTTGCCAGTTCTTTTTGTGTTTCAGGAAAAAAAAACAAAGGCGATGGAGAAGATGGTTATGTGGCGGGCGATGGTTGGTCCGTTTAAAAATTCGCGCTAAAAGTCCACTAACGTTTTGTTTTATTTGATATTAATTGATTGTTATATTGTAAACAAAGTGTACAAGTGGAGCAGTTGGCTAAGCGTCTTATTGGTAATCCCTGGGACCTGGGTTCGAGCCCCAGGTCCCCCATCCCTTTCATGATATTTTTATTAACGTGTTTGCATGCAGTTTCAACGCTGAAGACCACCGTACGTCCACAAAATCAAACCTTCCACGTGCACCCTGAGATCAATCAAAGGGCCATGATCTGGAGAGCATGGTAAACACAAGTCAACCGTCCCACACGCTGGCATAGAAATCAAACAGGCCAAAGTCTTGATGGGCCTAAATGCTGATATACACCTCCAAATTAGGGGCAGAACCCCCTAGGTTTGCAAACTTTTTTACATTCTTTGTTTTTCATTATTTTTACTTTCTTTCAATTATTGTTTTTTTTAATTAATTTAATATTTTCACAAATAATATAAAAAAACAGAAAAAATCAGAAAAACACCAAAAAACAAGTATTTTATTTAATTAGTATATTTTTTAAAATAAATATTATTCATTAATTTTAGTTATTAAATTAGGTTTAATTTTAATATTTTCCTTAATCCATTTAAAATTTAATAGAATTAGGGTTTGTAATTAAGTTTTTATCCTTTTTTCTTTTCTTTCACAATAATTAATTATTAAAATATTATTTATTTTTATAAATCAAGATTTGCATGTAAATAATTAGATTAATATTAGGTTAAAATTTAATGTTTTTCTTAATAAATAAAAACAATTAGAATTAGGATTAATCTTTTAGTTTCATTTAATTCTTCCTCATAAAAAATCATAAATACCAAAAATCTCAAAAATAATTTCCTTTTCTTTTTAATTTTATTAATTTAATAATCGTTTAATTTAATTTAATTAAAAAGGGTCCAACGCCCTCGTTTCAATTTAAATTTCAATTCGCGTATTTATTTCTTTTTCTTTTAATATTTATGTATCTCTCCCAAAGCCTTGTAACTCGGACATTTTATATTCCTCGTACTTTACTTTTCATTATTTCTTTATTTTTCTGTCAAATCGGGTTCTGGAAATTTTGGCGATGTGGACCTGCGCCTTTGTAATAGTTTAGAACTTTCAATTTCCGCATCTTTTTTTTAACTGTTAAATAAATGCATGCAAGAATGAATGACAAAAAAATAAAAACAAACACATAGATCACTCATAACCTGACAAGACAAAAATAAATGAATCTGACACACAAATCACACACCACCCCTAGGGTACGCCTCACTATTGCCTTGCCTCGAAAGGTGATCGTCGAGTAGAGGATGTCTTAGTAAGTCCTCATGATCCGGGAACCTGGAATGAGGGTAGCTTCTAAGGTGTCTTCCCATTGCTCTGGTGATCACCATGTCCCGAACCTCGAATTGACCTGAACACCTCCAACGGTGGTGCTACCTACCTCTCAATGGTGGGATGGCACTACTTTAAAGGACATCTACACAGACAAATTCCTTAGGGTAGGTAGACGACTCTAGATACTTTCTCTAATTTCAAAACAAATTCAAAAATACTTTTCACACTGACACCTTTTCAAAAGCTTTCGAAAGCAATTTTTCAAACACAATTGAGGACCGATACAAGAGTCGAACTGGAATTTTCAAAGAAACTTTTTTAAAACCCACAATTGAAAAGCAAACAAACCATTTTTGAAAACACAAATGAGCAAGTATCTAAGAGCCCATGGATAACCATGGATAGAAAGGGTGCTAACACCTTCCCTTTCTATAACCTACCTCCCGAACCGAGAGCAATCTCTTTAAGGAATTTTTCTGTGCTTTTGTCCTTTCCATTTGGAGAAAATAAAAGACGGTGGCGACTCTTGCTTCCGCGACATTTCGCGAACCAGCGTTATACAGTCAGTTCCAGATCCACCGATCACACTAATGAAGAAGGGGTTCTTCCAACTATTCTCCATCCTTACATGCCCACTGACATTGGGGCACTGAAAAGGTCTTAGATGCAACTGAGGGAAGAACGGGATTCTTACCGAGAGAAGTTCAACGAGAAAGAGCAGAAGATCCAGAGGTTGACTAGGCAGTTAGAGAACAAGCAGATTCTCAATGACTATGTTCGCACTGAGAAGAAGAGACCATGGGAGCTTTGATTGACCTTTGATGATTTCCTTTCCAGTTTTTATTTTCTTTTCAGTATTTCCTTTCATGTAACTCCTTAAGGGCATCAGTTGAACAATTTGAGTTCCAAAGTTTTTTCTAATAAAGTGTGTTTCCTTTCTTGTTTACAAATTTGAATCTCCCGATTATCTTTGAAATCATAATCATACGCATTTCATCCCATGCACTTCATAAACAGGTACCCATTACAGGTCTCTTATCTTCTTCGCTGTTTATTTCAGCACTAATCATGTCTACTGAACCTTCAACTGAGAAAGCAATCAAGGCCCTCCAGGCCCAGAATGCCCAATTCCAAGAGCTGTTCATGAATCTGGCTAAGGGTCAGCAAGACCTGAAGACCCTGATTCTGAAAGAGAAGAAGAAGAAGAAGAAAAGGGCAATCCTGTTTAACACGGGGCACAGGTTTGGAAATAGGCTATAAAATGAATTTGATCTGACTACCTCATCTGGAGGGAAAGATAGTCAAGAGGAAAGGAGGGCTCCTAGCCTTGTGGTCTCCGACAAAGAAACGGACTATGATGAAGAACAGTATCCTCCTGCTGAGGATAAATACAAACAATTGGAAGACCGGTTGAGTTCTATGGAAGTTCAGAAGGTGCCTGGTCTGGACTTTGGTGATATAGGTCTATCATATGGGCTAGTAATTCCCCACAAATTCAAGGCGCCAGCCTTTGCTAAGTATGACGGAGTTTCTTGTCCGAAGCTGCACCTCTGGTCATATGTGAGGAAGATTTAGCCTTACACTACTGATAAAAACTTATGGATCTATTTCTTTCAAGACAGTCTCTCAGGGACTCAGCTCGAGTGGTTCTATCAGTTGGACGGAGCCAGTATCCGCAGTTGGGAAGATTTGGCCACTGCTTTCTATAGGCAGTACCAGTACAACTTCGACCTCGCTCCTACGCGTACCCAACTCCAGGGTATGTCAGTGGGAACGAGTGAAGGATTCAAATATTATGCTCAAAAAGTGGAGGGACCTCGCCAGAAGAGTGCAACCACCCTTGGCTGATCGAGAGCTTGTTGACATGTTCCTGGGGACCCTGTCTGGTCCATTTTTCAACCAATTGATTGGAAGCTCTTCATCTGGGTTTACAGAGCTTATTTTGACCAGTGAAAGGATTGAAGCTGGTATTAAGGCTGGTAAGATACAGAAGGGTGCCTCATCGAGCACCAAGAAGAAGCCCTTTAAGAAAGAGTACAGTGCTGTCTATAGTGCAAGAAGACAGAATAGACCTGAACACCGCCAAGCTGTTAACGCAGTTGTTATTTCAAAACTTGTGGGTGCTCCTCAGCATTAAAATCAACAGAAGGACGAGAGAACTCGAAGGCAATTCACCCGTCTCAGCATGACTTTATCTTAGATTCTGCCACAGTTGCTGAAGACCAATCTGGTGATTCTAAAGGAAGCCCCAAAGAATCCAAATACCACATCACTGAAGTACAACCCTAATGCCCGCTGTGCTTTTCACTCTGACAGCCCGGGGTATAATACAGATGATTGCTGGGTTTTGAAGAACAAGGTACAAGACTTGATCGATGCGAAGGATATTGAGTTCAGAGCACCAGAGAAACCTAAACAAGATGCAGGGGTGAATGCTATCAGGGATGACGATGATAAAGAGTTCGATATCGACAGTTGGATCTACCCGACTGCCAACGGTGGACTAAGAAACTGGACAACGAAGGATTCTATGCCCGTTTCTGTCATTACCCCGTAATGAAGCTTTTCATTTTGAATTTGTAACAGGCAATGTTTAAAACTTTATGGCCCGGTGTCTTACCCGGGGAACTGTGGCTTCATTTGTGAGGGCTTTTGTGTGTCATTTTCATATATCATTAATAAAAGCATTGGACGTTATTGCATTTCAAATTTTGCGCTCCTTGTTCTTCTTTATTATATATTGCAAAACAGCTATTTTACACACACTCACATATACAGGTCCACATCCACTCTGGATCTCACTGGTAACGACTCTGCTACTGCCAGTTATGACTTCGAAAATCCGATCAACTTAGCCGAAGACGAAGGTGAAGATGATTGCGAAGTGCCTGGTGAACTTGCAAGACTGTTACTCCAGGAAGAGAGGGTTATTCAGCCACATGAAGAGCCGGTGGAATCGGTGAATCTGGGTACTGAGATAGACAGGAAAGAAGTTAAGGTTGGTGCCAATCTGGAGCTTAGTGTGAAGCAACGGTTAATTCAGATGCTGCGTGACTATGTTTAGATCTTTGCGTGGTTTTATGAAGATATGCCTGGGTTGGATACTGATATTGTGGTTCACCGCCTGCCTACCAAGGAAGACTGTCCTCCAGTAAAACAGAAGGTCCGCCGGATGCGCCCGGAGATGTCTGAGAAAATCAAGGCTGAAGTTATGAAACAGTTTGATGCCGGTTTTCTAACAGTGACTTTTTACCCTCAGTGGGTTGCCAATGTGGTTCCTGTGCCGAAGAAAGATGGTAAGGTTCGAATGTGTGTTGACTACAGGGATTTGAACAGGGCAAGCCCCAAGGATGATTTCCCTCTACCTCATATCGACGTCGTAGTTGACAACACTACTCAGAACAAGGTATTCTCCTTTATGGATGGTTTCTCCGGTTATAATCAGATCAAGATGGATCCCGAAGACATGGAGAAGACCACCTTTGTTACTCAGTGGGGCACCTTTTACTACAAGGTCATGCCTTTTGGACTGAAGAACGCTGGGGCAACATATCAGCGTGCCATGGTTGCTTTGTTTCATGACATGATCCATCATGAGATTGAAGTATACGTCGACGATATGATTGCAAGGTACCATACTGAGGAAGAACACCTTGACCATCTGCAGAAACTGTTTGACAGACTGAAGTTGTACAAGTTGAGGTTAAACCCGAACAAGTGCACCTTCGGGGTGAGATCTGGTAAGCTGCTGGGTTTCGTCGTAAGCGACAAAGGTATTCAAGTGGATCCTTCCAAAGTGAAAGCCATACAAGAGATTCCAGCTCCCAGAACAGAGAAAGAAGTCAGAGACTTTCTGGGACGACTGAACTACATTGCCCGATTCATCTTGCACCTGACTGCTACTTGTGAACCAATCTTCAAGCTACTGAAGAAAGATCAAGTAGTACGTTGGAACGATAAATGCCAAGCCTCTTTCAAAAGGATCAAAGAGTATCTCCAAGAGCCACCTATACTGATGCCTCCAGTTGAAAGGAGACCTTTGATCTTATACTTGACAGTACTCGATAACTCAATGGGGTGTGTGCTGGGGCAGCATGACGAGTCTGGCCGAAAAGAGCATGCTATTTATTACCTTAGCAAAAAGTTTACCGACTGTGATACCCGATACTCACTGCTCAAGAAAACTTGTTGCACTTTGGTATGGGCTGCTCGCCGGCTGAGATAGTATATGCTGACTCACACTACTATGTTGATATCAAAGATGGATCCAATCAAGTATATCTTCGAGAAGCCTGCCTTGTCCGGAAGAATAGCAAGATGGCAGATGATCTTGACTAAGTATGACATCCAATACACGACTCAAAAGGCAATCAAAGGAAGTGTGTTGGCAGACCATTTGGCACATCAGGCAGTGGATGATTATCAGTCTATGAACTTTGAATTTTTGGACGAGAATATCATGTTGGTAACTGATCGTGAGACACCTGGACCGGATGAAGGACCTGAGGAAGGATCCCGATGGTCTATGTACTTTGATGGAGCTTCGAATGCTTTGGGTAATGGCATTGGTGCCGTGATCATATCTCCTAAAGGATCTCATACTCCGTTTACCGCCCGACTATGTTTCAACTGCACCAACAATATGGCGGAGTATGAAGCATGCATCATGGGTCTTCGAGCAGCAATTGACCTAAGGATTAAGTTTCTAAGTGTCTTCAGAGATTCCGCTCTCATGATCAGTCAGATCAAAGGCGAGTGGGATACGAAACACCCAAATCTTATTCCTTACAAGGAGTATGTATTGGCGTTGCTTCCCCATTTCGAGGAGATAACCTTTGAACACTTCCCTAGAGAGGAGAGTCAGTTGGCAGACGCGTTAGCTACGATGTCTTCTATGTTCAAAGTCAATTGGGACAACGAGGCTCCCCGGATTATCATTGAAAGATTGGACGAACCTGCACATTGTTGTGATCTTGAGACCGAAGAGGTAATAGAAAAGCCCTGGTTTCACGAAGTAAAAAGGTACCTTGAGGCTCAGGAATACCCCGAGGGTGCATCTGTTAATGATAAGAAGTTTCTGAGGAGGTTTGCAGCGAAGTTCTTCATTAGCAATGATATTCTTTACAAGCGTAACCATGATTCGACCTTATTGCGTTGTGTGGATAAGAATGAAGCAGAAAGGATCATGGCGGAGTTACATGAAGGTACTTTCGAAACTCATTCCAGTGGATACACCATGGCAAAGAAAATCCTTCGGGAAGGATATTATTGGTCCACAATGGAAGCCGACTGTTATCAGCATTCTCGGACATGTCACAAGTGCCAAGTCTATAGTGATAAGGTGCACATACCTCCAGTACCTCTGAACATCTTGACAGCACCTTGGCCTTTCGCAATGTAGGGCATTGATATGATCGGCGAGATCAGACCTACGGCATCCAATGGGCATCGTTTCATCCTGGTAGCTATTGATTACTTTACGAAGTGGGTTGAAGCAGCTTCCTTTGCTACCGTAACCAAGAACATCGTGGCACGGTTTATTCGGCACAATTTGATCTGTCGATATGGTGTACCATAGAGAATCATTACGGACAATGGTACCAATCTCAATAACAAGATGATCACCGAGCTCTGCAAGCAATTCAAGATACAACATCACAACTCTTCTCCCTACTGACCGAAGATGAATGGGGTTGTAGAAGCGGCTAATAAGAACATTAAGAAGATTGTGCAGAAGATGACAGTGACATACAAAGACTGGCACGAGATGTTACCATTTGTTCTTCATGGGTACCGTACCTCAGCTCGGACGTCAACAGGGGAAACACCCTATTCCTTAGTATATAGCATGGAGGAAGTCTTGCTCATTGAAGTTCAGATACCCTCTCTTTGGATCATGAAGGATGCAGGTTTGAGTGAAGATGACTGGATCCAGACCCGGCTTGATCCGCTAAACCTAATCGACAAAAAGAGACTTACTGCTATTTGTCATCGTCATACGTACCAGAAACAGATGATCAAGGCATTTAACAAGAAAGTTAGACGACAAGAGTATCAAGTTGGGGACCTGGTAATCAAACGCATTATCTTACCTCAAGGTGATCCCAGGGGCAAATGGACCCCTACTTATGAAGGGCCATTCGTGGTTAAGAACGTTTTCTCAGGAGGAGCAATGATTCTAACCACCATGGATGGTGACGACCTTCCTCACCCCGTCAATGCAGACATAGTGAAAAGGTACTACGCATAATCAAAGACCCGCTAGGTTGACTGGCCTAGGCAAAAATAAGGGTTTCCCGATGAACCAAAAGGGTTCGGGCAAAAATAAGGGATGAAAATATTAAAAAAATCTATACACCCGGCAAGTCGAAAACCTGAAAAGGCGGCTTGGGCAAAAAAGGGTATCCCGGTGGACTGAAAACCCGAAAGGGCGGTCCAGGCAAAAGTTAGGGATCAAAAGCGTAACACTATGTCTCATCAGATCACCTTGCATCCATACTTCGGTATCAACTATCAAGCTCGGACGACACTAATCAATCTGATCTACCTTCAACCAGTAGCAAAGTGATGAGATGCTCGAAGACATAAAGGCAATAGAAGATTTGGAACCCAGTGGGATTATTCACATAGCTGTTTTGTTTTCTTTTTACAAATTGTATAAATTCTATTTGTTCGGCGGCGTTCTCTTACTAGGACGTCAGTCTCTTGTATAAAAACACCTATTTACAGGCCAAACTTTAAAATCAATACAATTCATTTTCAAACAAATTTCAAACTGTTTTTCCTTTATCTGTTTTGCAAAGAACATCCAATGTTCATTTTTGATATATGCATTTGACATTAATTGCTGCTCATAAATATCTACATGCGAAACAAAAGATGAATTACTGGTAATATCAGAAGCAGGGGCAATAAGAATTGTCTGAATTGTACAGTTGCTCTGTCCACCAGGTACCAAGGTAGATTCAGCTGAAGAATATGGCTAAGGTACTTTCGCTCCCCGTAGAGTAAGACAGTAATGGTAGCTCTCCCCCAACTAAGAATTACAACTATGAACGAATCAGCAATACTCTCCCCAAGCAGAGTTAATCTACCATCAGCACTAAAAAGGGTCTAAATATTCCCCAGCGGAGTATAAAAGTATTCCCCAGCAAGTATCAGAGTATCCCTGGCAGTCTTAATATTCCCCAATGGAGTATAAGAATATTCCTCAGCAGAATACAAGATACCCCCAGTGGATTCTTGATTGACTATTATCCGGTCGGATTCCGAGCTTCATAGTAATTAACAGAGTAAACTGCTATCTGGTCAGATTCCATGCTTTGTAGTTTCTTTAACTGGAATAGAAATCAGAAAAATCTTGGTGTCGATTAAACTGAACCAGAGAAAGGTTTTAGCGTATCTTCAACTGGAATAGAAACCAGAGAGATCTTAGTGTCGATCTAACTGAATCAGAGAAGGTCTTTAATTAACTTTGACTGGAATGGAAATCAGGAAAATGTTAGTATCAATTTAACTGAACCAAACAAAAGTCTTGGAATATATTCAACTGGAATAGAAATCAGAGAGATCTTAGTGTAGATCTAACTGAACCAGAGAAGGTCTTTAATTAACTTTGACTGGAATGGAAATCAGGAAAACCTTAGTATCGATTTAACTGAACCAGACAAAAGTCTTGGAATATCTTCAACTGGAATAGAAATCAGAGAGATCTTAGTGTCAATCTAACTGAACCAGCGAAGGTCTTGGATTAACTTTGACTAGAATGGAAATCAGAAGAATCTTAGTATCGATTCAACTGAGCCAGACAAAAGTCTTCAAATATCTTTAACTAGAATAGAAATCAGAGAGATCTTAGTGTCAATCTGACTGAACCAGAGAAGGTCTTTAATTAACTTTGTCTGGAATGGAAATCAGAAGAATCTTAGTATCAATTCAACTGAACCAGACAAAAGTCTTGGATTATCTTCAATTGGAATAGAAATCAAAGAGATCTTAGTGTTGATCTGACTGAACAAGTGAATGTCTTGGATTAACTTTGACTGGAATGGAAATCAGAAGAATCTTAGTATCGATTCAACTGAACCAGACAAAAGTCTTGGAATATCTTCAACTGGAATAGAAATCAGAGAGATCAAGGTGTCGATCTAACTGAACCAGAGAAGGTCTTTAATTAACTTTGACTGGAATAGAAATAAGAAGAATCTTAGCATTGATTCAACTGAACCAGACAAAAGTCTTGGAATATCTTCAACTGGAATAGAAATTAGAGAGATCTTAGTATCGATCTAACTGAACTAGAGAAGGTCTTGTGAGGGCATCTTTTTGAGGAAAATCCTGAAATAACCCTTCATCAGACGTGGCTTTTGAGAAGACTACCAGGTCACATAAGTAGTCAACTATGTTTGTTGATTTGATCTTTTCCCTGAAAAAGGTAAAGACTTAGTCATATGCAATGTCGTGATGTATGAAATGCATCGTAATGATGTTCTCAAAATAAATGAGATTATACTGTATGCGATGTGTATGTGCATACCATAATGTATGAATATGGGGTGCTATTGTGATGTTTCTTAGCTTGGGAAAATAAATCCCGGACTTCTACTGAAGAGTATTGAGAGATTGAATCCTTTATTTCCGCTGAGGATGATGAATGGATATGATTTTCCGGGGATTTCCTCTTTCTGTTTGAGGATACTCTGTTGGTGATTCTTAACTCCTGTTTGAGAATAACTATGTGGAGAGAGAATGCTTTTTTGGAAGATTTTTCCGATATAGAGAAATAAACTCTATTGGGGAATGAGCTTCCACAGTTAGAGAAATAAACTATTCCTGGGAGGAGGTTTTATAAACTGTTTGAAGTTATAAAACTCGGCTGGGGAAAACAGATGTCAGCTTTTTGAGGGAACTTTGCTGGAGGAAGTAATTCCTGCCTGGGGAAGAAGAGATCAAAACTTTGGTTGTTTCTACTCTGTGGAGGACATAAACGTCACGGGGTCGTATATAACGGTGACTTTGTCTCAAACTGTCTCTGCCCCTATACCTGTTGGAAGGAGTAACTGTTGGGACTACAAATTGTTTTTTTAGACTTTGCTTCGTTCCTTAAAGTCATTAGCAACTGTCTTTCTATTTTTTATGCAGGTATTTATGAACAGTGATCATATTTAAATTCATATGTCAAAAATAATCATTGTACGTTTTTTCAAAACAAAACAGAAAAAGAAAAACAAATAGTTTTGTACTTTCAAAGAAATGATTTGTATTGATTTCTGAATTTCGCCTATAACATGCATTTTTGTACAAAGAGACTGACGTTCTAGTAGGAGAAAGCCTTCGTAAGAAATGAAAATTACGCAAAATAGTGTACAGAGAGAAAACATCTATGTCTAACAATCCCATTGAGTTTCAATTCTGCTATTGCCCATATGTCCTTGAGCGTCTCATCACTTTTCTACTTGTTGGGAGCTGACTGGATTGATCGGTACTATTTGGACTTGATAGTTGATACTGAGGTCTAGTCGCAAGGTGATCCAATGGGACATTGTTATACGCTTCAAATCCCTAACTTTTTTCCTGGACCGCCCTTTCGGGTTTTAAGTCCATCGGGATACCCTTTTTTGCCCAAGCCGCCCTTTCAGGTTTTCGACTTGCTGTTTGTACAGATCTTTTACATTTATCCCTAATTTTTGCCCGAACCCTTTTGGTTCATCAGAATGCCCTTATTTTTGCCTAGGCCAGTCAACCTAACGGGTCTTTATTCATGTGTAGTATTTTTTCACTATGTAGGCATTAATAGGGTGAGGAAAGTCGTCACCATCCATGATGGTCAGAATCATGGCTCCACCAGAAAATATGCTTTTGATCACAAATGGCCCTTCGTACGTGGGAGACCATTTGACCGTAGGATCACCTTGTGGCAGTATGATGCACTTGATTACTAGATCACCCACTTGATATACCTGACATCTGACCTTTTTGTTGAAAGTCTTAACCATTCGCTTTTGATACATTTGACCATGACAGACAACAACAAGCCTTTTCTCATCAATCAAATTCATTTGATCAAGTCGAGTCTGGATCCAATCATCTTTATTCAAACCCGCATCCTTCATGATCCTCAAAGAAGGGATCTGAACCTCAATAGGTAGGACGTCCTCTATACCATATACCAGAGAATAAGGTGTTGCTCCTGTTGACGTACGTGTTGAGGTGCGGTAACCATGAAGAGAAAATGGTAACATCTCATGCCAGTCTTTGTATGTCACCATCATTTTCTGTATGATTTTCTTGATATTCTTGTTAGCAACCTCCACAACGCCATTCATCTTCGGTCGGTATGATGTTGGATCTTGAATTGTTTACAGAGTTCGGTGATCATTGTATTCTTGAGATTTGTACCATTGTCTGTGATAATTCTCTCTGGCACACCATACTGACAAATCAGGTTATGCTCGATAAACCGCCCCACAACATTCTTGGTAACCGTAGCAAAAGAGGTAGCCTCAACCCACTTCGTGAAGTAATTAATGGCCACTAGGATGAAGCGATGCCCATTGGAAGTTGTAGGTCTAATCTCTCTGATCATGTCAATGCCCCACATTGCAAAGGGCCAGGGAGCCGTCAAGACATTTAAAGGGACCAGAGGTACATGTACTTTATCAACATAGATCTGGCATTTGTGACAAGTTCGAGAATGCTGATAATAGTCTGCTTCCATAGTGGACCAATAGTATCCTGCCCATAGGATCTTTTTAGCCATGGTGTGTCCACTAGGGTGGGTGCCAAAGGTACCTTCGTGTAAATCTGCCATGATCCTCTCTGCTTCATTCTTGTTTATGCACCGAAGTAAAGTAGAGTCATGATTGCGCTTGTAGAGGATTCCATTTCTGAGGAAGAACTTTGCGGAGAACCTTCTCAGAAACTTCTTATCATTGACAAACGCCCCCTCGGGATATTCTTGAGCCGCGAGATACCTTTTCACCTCATGAAACCAAGGTTTGTCTGCTACTTCTTCAGTGTCAATCTCACAACAATATGCTGGTTCATTCAACCTCTCAATAGTGATCCGAGGAGCCTCCTTGTCCCACTTGACCTTGAACATAGATGACATAGTAGCTAGCGTGTCCGCTGAATGGTTCTCTTCTCGTGGAAAATGTTCAAAGGTGACCTCTTCAAAGTATGGGAGCAATTTCAGTACATGTTCTTTGTAGGGGATGAGATTAGGGTGCTTCGTGCCCCACTCCCCTTTGATTTGACTTATTACCAAGGCTGAATCCCTGAAAACGCTCAAGAACTTGATCCTTAGGTCAATAGCATCTTTGAGACCCATGATGCATGCTTCATACTCTGCCATATTGTTGGTGCAGTTGAAATATAATCTGGAAGTAAAAGGAGTATGATAGCCCTCAGAAGATATGATTACAGCACCAATGCCATTGCCGAGTGCGTTGGAAGCTCCATCAAAAACTATAGTCCATTGGGATCCTTCCTCGGGTCCTTCATCCGGTCCAGGTTCTTCACAGTCAGTCACTAACATAATGTTCTCATCTGGGAATTCAAAGTTCATGGACTGGTAGTCATCCACATCCTGATGAGCCAAATAATCAGCTAGTACACTTCCCTTGATTGCTTTCTGGGTCGTGTATTGGATATCGTATTCGGTCAAGATCATTTGCCATCTTGCTATTCTTCCGGAGAGAGCGGGCTTCTAGAAGATGTACTTTATCGGATCCATCTTAGATATCAACAAAGTAGTGTGGGTCAACATATATTGTCTCGGTCGGCGAGCAGCCCATGCCAAAGTGCAGCAAGTTTTCTCGAGCAGTGAGTATCTTGTTTCACAGTCGGTAAACTTTTTGCTAAGGTAGTATATTGCATGCTCTTTTTGACTGAACTCGTCATGCTGCCCCAACACACACCCCATTAAATTATCTAGCACTGTTAAGTACATTATCAAAGGTCTTCCTTCAATCGGAGGCATTAGAATTAGAGGCTCTTGAAGGTATTCCTTGATTCTCTCGAAGGCGGTCAGGCATTCGTCATTCCATTTTACCACTTGATCTTTCTTCAGGAGTTTGAAGATTGGCTCACAAGTAGCTGTTAAATGGGAAATGAATCTGACAATGTAATTCAGGCGTCTCAAGAAGCCTCTAACCTCCTTCACAGTGCGAGGAACTGACATCTCTTGTATATCCTTCACCTTTGCAGGGTCTACCTGAATTCCCTTGTCACTGACAATGAAACCTAGGAGTTTACCAGACCTTACCCTAAAGGTGCACTTGTTCGGATTTAACCTTAGCTTGTACGTCTTCAACCTATTAAACAACTTTTGTAGATGATCAAGGTGCTCTTTCTCGGTTTGAGACCTGACTAGCATGTCATCAACATAGACCTCTATTTCATGGTGAATCATATCATGGAACAGAGCTACCATGGCTCGCTGATAGGTTGCCCCGACATTCTTCAACCCAAACGACATCACTTTGTAACAGAAAGTGCCATATTGTGTGATGAAGGTTGTATTCTCCATGTCTTCGGGTGCCATCTTAATCTGATTGTAACCAGAGAAACCGTCCATGAAGCAAAATATCTTGTGTTGCTTGGTGTTGTCAACCAGAACGTCAATGTGGGGAAGAGGAAAGTCATCCTTGGGGCTTGCCCTGTTCAAATCTCGATAGTCCACATACATCCGTACCTTGCCATCCTTTTTAGGCATCGGGACTACGTTAGCAACCCATTGGGGGTAAGAGGTGACAACTAGGAACCCAGTGTTGAATTGTTTCATAACCTCTACTTTGATCTTCTCTGACATTTCAGGGTGCATACGGCGGACCTTCTGCTTTACGGGAGGATAATCTTCTTTAGTTGGTAGGCGATGAACCACAATATCCGTGTCTAGTCCTGGAATGTCTTTATATGACCACGCGAAGATCTCGACATAATCATGAAACATCTGTATCAACCCCTATTTGACACTAATCTCCAAATTTGCACCTATCTTGACTTCTTTTATGTCCTCTTCTGTGCCCAAGTTTATTGTCTCAACTGCCTCTTCATGAGGTTGTATAGCCCTTTCTTCCCGCTGTAACAGTCTGACAAGTTCTTCGGGTACCTCACAATCTTCCTCACCTTCGTCCTCGTCTTGGTTGATTGGATTTTCAAAGTCATAATCGGAAATAGCATAACTGTTATTAATGGGATCCAGAGTGGATATGGATCTGCAGTTTGATACGTGAGTGTGTTTAAGAGCATAGCTATATAGACAAAGTAAAAGCAGAAAAGAAGAACAGAGAGCGCAAAATTTATATGCATAAACGTCCAATGCTTTATTAATGCCATATGAAATTGAAACATGATAACCCTCACAAGTAAACCATTGTGCCCTGGGTAAGACACAAGGCCATAAAGTTATATTGTTTATTACATATCCAAAACAAGAAAGACAATTACTTCTGATTAAAAGTAATTGGTACAAAGTCTTATGTTATCTAGTTACTGGGTCCACCGTTGGTAGTAGGGAAGATCCAGCTATCCATGCCATAGCTACTGTCAGAATCTTCTGTGGCGAAGACAACATCAATAGCATTGATTCCTAGGCCATGCTTGGGCATGGGTGTAGTTATGACGTTGGGAATTTCCGGAGCATCAAATTCAATCTCCTTTTCCTCGATCAGATCCCGCACCTTGTTCTTCAAAGCCCAGCAGTCGTTTATGTCATACCCCAGAGTCTCGGAATGTTAGGCACATCGAGCATTTGGGTTGTAGCAGGGAGAGACAGTATTAGGATTCTTGGGAGCTTCTCTCAAAGTTACCAGATTAGACTTCAATAATTGCGGAAAAACTTGAGATAGAGTCATGTTTATCTGGGTAAACTGTCTTACAGGCCTTTTTGCTCTAGGCTGGTTGTTCTTTTGTTGGGTAGGTGCAGGTTTAGAGATCATAACAGCCCCTACCGTTGGACAGAGCTCAGTTCAGCTCTGATTCTCTTGGCTATAGTTGGAATTGACTTCCTTCTTCCCATAAAATGGCTTCCTTACTATACTGGAGGATGCATCCTTTTGAATCTTACCACTCCTAATCCTAGCTTCCACTCTTTATCCCGTCAAGATCCATTCAGTAAAGTCGGCTGAGGAACTTCCAATCAGGTGATTAAAAAATAGACCAGACAAGGTACCTAAAAACACATCCACTAGCTCCCTATCAGACAGGGGAGGTTGGACTCTTCCTGCTAAGTCCCTCCACTTCTAAGCATATTCTTTAAAGCCCTCACTTGAACCCATAGACATACTTTGGAGTTGTGTACGCGTGGGAGCAAGGTCTGCATTGTACTGATACTTCTTGTAAAAAGCAACAACCAGGTCTTCCCAGTTACGAATATTGGTTCCCTCTAGCTGATATAAGCATTCTAGCTGAGTCCCAGATAGACTGCCCTGAAAGAAGTGGACCCATAAGTCCTTGTCTGCAATGTGAGGCTGAATCTTCCTCACATAAGATCGGAGATGCATTTAGGGACATGAGACCCTATCATATTTTGCGAACACCAAAACCTTGAACTTCTGCGGGATAACAACCCCAGAAACCAAACCCAATTCTTCAAAATCCAAACCCGGTACCTTCCGGACCTCCATTGCATTCAAACGATCCTCCAGCTGTTTGCATTTTTCATCATCAGGAGGATACTGCTCCTCATCATAGTCAGATTCATCATCGGATTCTTTTGGACTGGAGTCTTCCTCTCTTTTTTCCTCTTCTTGATTGTCTCCTTCCTTTAATGAAGTTACCAGTTCAGAGGCTCATCGCACTGGTCCTTTGATCCTTTTTCCCAAGTTCACCACACCAGCTGGTTTCTTTGGCTTATTCTTTTCTTTAACAATCAGGGCTTTCAGTTCCTCTTGCCCCTTGGCCAGAGCCATGATCATCTGTTGAAACTAAGCATTCTGAGTGTGTAGATCCTTCATTGTTTGTTTGAGAGCCATTGCTTTACTGCGTGAGATAAACAATGAAGAGGGTGAGAAACCTGCTATGAAACCTGCTTATGCAATGATATGTATGATTATGTATGCAATGTTTTCAAGGATTTCTAAGACTTAAAATTGCTTAACCAGAAAGAGAACAAACGTTAATTGCATTAAGATGTTTCATCGATCACAATGATGCCTCTTGGGCTTACAAGGGAATAAAGCAAAAATAAAAACACTCCAAGCAAAGAAAACTCAAGCTTCCCATAGGCGCATCCTCTTTGGTGCAATGTAAGCGTTTATATTCTTCTCTTCGTGAAGTAACCTGGTGAGCTCTAAAACCTTCTTCTTGCTGGCGTAGAATTGGGTTTCAAAGGTATTTCATTCCTCTTTGAGTTGGATCCAGGATTTCTATAGCTCCTCAAAATCAGTTGGCATGTCAGGATGAAGAACAACGTAAGGAGTGTCTCCCTCAGCTATTGGCTCCATAATCACAGGTAAGATGGCGGGGTAAGGCATCATAAGACATTGAGCATGCGCTCGTACCCATTTGAGGTAAGGCTCAAGAGGGATGAAATTATTATTCCCCAGTGTCTTGCTATAAACTATTTTTATCATGCCCTAAGCTCGAATGAACCTCTTACGATAACCCTGAACATCATTCTCATAGTCAAATCTAATTCCTTGGAAAAGTGTGTCGTGAGGACCATCCCTTCTGGCATAACCAAACTGTTGTAATGCCAAACAAGGATTATAAGTGATTCCTCCCCTAATGCCTGAGAGAGGTACATTAGGGAATTCGCCACAACGATCAATGATGGTGACACTCTCCAAGGACCGAGAACACCAATGAATATCCGAATGTGTAAGGGAGATTAGCCTATGAGACCATCTCATACCCTACTCATTTCTCAAAACAGACTGAGGTAGGTGCGAAATAAACCACCTAGCCAATAGAGGAGTGCAACACGTAAGGGTCCCTCTTGTCTTTAGAGTGTGAGTATGCAGAGAGTGCAGAATATCCCTAAGTAAAGTAGGCACCAGATTATGCGATAGAAAAACCTTAACCGCATTCACATCTATGAGTTGGTCTGTGTTAGGGAATAGTACCAACTTATAGATGAGAATGGCCAGCACTTCTTCAAAAGCTTGTAAATCCAGGTTATCCCAAAAATAGTGAGCCTTCTCAAATAGAAACTTAACTGGAAATCCTTGGACACCTCTTCTGGTTTCCCAATTAGCCACTACATCAGACCGTTGTAAAGACGGAGCTTGAGAAATCTCTTCAGGATTTGGGTCTCTTTCCATACTGTTGAATGGTAACTGATCAAGGATAGGTATCTCTAATAACTGAGAAAACTCCTCCATAGTAGGCACTAACTGGTAATCAGGAAACGTGAAGCAGTGATGCAACGGGTCAAAGAACTGAAAGAGAACCTTTAACATTTCTTTGTCAGGGTTGAAGTGACCAAGAAGAGAAGTCGACCATATTTTTCAGTGAAGGGAGAGCTTTCAGGAATCCTTGATGCTAACTCCTTGAGTTGAGGAGGTACTTTCACAAGGTTGATTTGGATGGTGTTCCTACGAGCGGATGTCATGTCCTACAAAACAAGACAAAGATAAGCCATAGAAAATCCTTGAAATGGTTAGTATGATATGCCATGTTCTGATGTCATGATTATGCTAAGAAATCACAGATACAACAAGCACAAACAAATCACACCAAGACCTTAGGTTTAAGGCTTGCATGGGTCTTAAGTTAATACCCTCTTGAAGTTCGGATTGGTTCAACCTGTCCTATAAATAGTAACCGAGTTCTAAGGGATCTCAATATCATTGATCTTTCCCACAAGTTTCGTTCGATAAGCAATTGACTTGCGACCAAACAAAACTCAGGAGTCAAATCTCAATGAGTGTAGCATCGAGTATCTGCCGACTATGGAAATACACCAAAGACGGCCATCTCACTACGTCCTAATGGCCAAGTTATTCATTTAAAGGTTCTAAGGTCAGTTGGCGCTTCATGACACCATGTGGCGGCCCCGTATTCTCCTTGATTAACTCAAGGGCTACCGGTACCAACCAAAGTGTCGCATCAACATAGCCATCGCTTCAACTGTGTCGGTATACTCCGCATAGTTTCCACGATCTATTGCTACTTACCTAAAAGGTTTCCCCAGATCCGGGTGTAGGATCTATAGTAGCCCAAACAGTACCCTTAAAAGTAAAGCAATCAAAACAAACAGAGAAGCAAGTTTAAAATGATCTAGACCCTAAGGTAAACCCCAATTTTTATTACTTCCCCAGCAGAGTCGCTAGTTCTGTGATATGGTGGCAGAACCGACTGTTAATACTGGTTTGCGTTTTTTGTTCGCAAATGTTGTTGTAAGCAAGAGTCGCCACCGACTTTTCTTTTATCCAACCAAGGAAAGGGTGAAAAGAATAGAAAAAGACCGATATTTTCTGAGTAAGGGGGTAGATTATGGAAAGTGAAAATGTTAGCACCCTTTCCATCCGTGGTTTTCCACGGGCTCTTAGGTACTTGCTCATTTTTGAAAATTGTTTGTGTTTGTGTGCTTTGAAAGTTTTTCGTTTGCTTTATGGTAACTCTTGTATCAGCCCTCAAGAGTGTGATAAAGCATTTTTGAAAAGAAGTTTGAAAAGTGTGTAAGTGTGAAAAGATTAGGTTTGAGCAAGTACTTAAGAACTGTCTACCTACTCAAAAAAGGATGTCCTTTTCCTCCTACACTTTAGATAGGGATATCCTACTATTAGTGAGCAGGTATCCCTATCGTTGGATGTTGAGGGACTATCGAAAGGGATGTTATGGTCATTGAAGGCAACATGTAAGGATACCTTAACATTTCGAAGGGACTGTCATCATATAGGCAACATCGAGGGACAAGATCATTTCTTGTAGGCAACTCGAGGGACATTAAGGGACCATGATCTTTATGATGACTTTTAAACTGAGGGTCTTTGCTAAGATATCCCTACGTTCGAGGGACATGACCATTTCCGAAGGCAACCAAGTGAGGAGTATCATAAGGGTGCAAGTGTGCAACAGTGTGCTTTTTTCAGATATTTTATCTCATGTTAGTGATCTAATGATTAATTGGTTTAATCTTGTCATGCACGCCTAATTTTACTAATAGTTCATATACAGGCATATAAGAAATATAAAGCGAGAAATAAAGTTCCCACAACTATTACAAGGCTTCTGGATAGTTACAGTTATATCTGACTAAAATGTAAAGTGCGGAAAATGAAAATCCTAATTAGGGCTATTAAAATCCATAGGCAGATACATAATCAGGAAATAAAATGTGCACCCGATAAAATTACAAACCATAGGCAGATACATAATAATATAAGCGCGCGAAATAAAGAAACGTCTAAAAACCTAGTAAAAATTCTAAGTAAACAAAAACATATTTTTGTTTGTTTTTTATCTAGTTTTAAATAAAATAACTAAGTGAGATAAATACCTAAAATTTAATTAGAGAAGTAAATTAACTAAGAAAAAATTAATATCTAAATCTTTTTTGTATTTTTTTTATAAATAAAAAGAAATGATATAAATAAAATTAATCCTAATTCTATTTCATTTTAATTAAAAAAAAGTTAAAGTTTAATTAATTAATTGTACTCAAAATTAATTATTAAAAAAAACTAAAACCTAAATTTTTATGTGATTTTATTATTAAATGAAAAATTATTTTGAAAATAAACTAAAAGAAATAAAGAAATAAAAAAACAAAAGAAATGGGCCAAGCTGAATAGTAAAACAGGGGGTGTAGTTAGAATTTCCGTCTGGCCCAAATGAGGCCAAGCCCAGGACATCTTGGGATCCTGTGGGGACGACCTCTGAGTGTCCATGGTTGTCTACACATCCTGGGCGTTAGATCTGGATCCCATATGGATTTGCTGGCATAGATCTGAGGAGTATGGTGTGCGCTTGAGTATGTGAAACACTGGATATGTTGAACAAATATTAGAAAAAATACAACATGTATGACTGGGGACTCGAACCCCAGTCCTTTCCCTAACACGCGCGCTTCATCACCATCTAAGCTACTGATCATTCATTTATCCAAATAATAAAACAATATTATATACCAAAGTTAATCAGAAATATACCAAAAAAAAATGCACGCTGGATTTGAATTATCCAGTGAGAGGCTGCCACGCATTCATCTTCCTCCCTCATCCGTCGTCTTAGCCTGGGACCTATAGTGACAGTTTTTGTCTTTCACTATAGCACCTGTAAACCAAAAAAACAAATATACGCATGATAAATTTATGGTAAGGCCATCGATGAATTGGCCTCAACCTCCTGAGCACACAGAGACCATTGGTTAGGCCTAATTTTGGCTATTTCCAGAAATCCTAATTTTAAGCTTGGAACCCTAACAATGGTGGCATTCGATTCCTGCGTCAAAACTCAAATCTAACCATACAGAAAGCTTGCAAACATAAGAGTGGTTAATAATGCATGATTAAAATGCGTTTATATCATATAAATCAAGGAAATCAGAGTCAAGAAAAAATGCAAACCATGGGGTGGTTATAACACGCGTCAGACTGTTTTTGGACTTGGTAATGGCTAGGAACGATCCAAGAGGCTTCCGGGAATTTATTTGAGCCTTTCTTTGGGATTAAAACCAGTTGCAATTTGAAATTCAGGTTTGACAATTTTTGAGTTTTTAGATGAAATGTGCAGCAATTCTCTAGGATTTTTTGTGTGTCCATTTGGATGGCTAGAGTGTTGTTCTTATAGTTTAGATGGAGGAGACACCATTGAATGGAGAAGATCATGGCCATAACTCATGTTTTCCAACAAAAATCCAACAAATTCAAAGCCTTCGAATTGTCCAAAACATGTCTTATCCTTGCTTGAATGAACTTGGTCATGTTTTCACGAATCCTTGGGCTTCAAGACAAGTCAAAGCACCAGCCTAAGTGCCTAAGCCCATCCCCAAATATTTTGTATCATTTATTTTATATTTATTTGAAATAAATTAAAATAATATGTAAAAAAACAGGTAGAAAATGCAAGGCCATGCAAAAATAATATTAGAGGTCCTCTACAATCTTAGGAAAATATTTGAAACATAAAAAGTTAGGTCATTGACTCAAAAATCCAAATTTGCTCAATGCACCATTCTTGAAATTTCAAAATTTTTCCAAACTTGGGCAAGCCATAACTTGCTCAATTTGTATATCATGATGATGATCTTATATGTTTTGGAAATCCCAATGTTTCTACTTTAATCCTATTTTGATCAATTTTGGATTTGAAGATGTTATCTTGATTTAAGAGGTCTTGGCAAAAAGTGGCTTTGGTTGACTTTTTGAAAATGACCTGTAATGTATGAGCCCATATATTTTAAATGGTGTATATCTTGATCTTGGGGGATGAAGAGAAGTTGTAGGGAATTGGATTCTCTTAAAAATGAGCTTTGGTTGGGAAATTTATGATAAAGTATGAGAAAGTTATGCTTGGTCAAAGTTTAGTTGACTTTTCCTATAAAAACCCTAATTTGCCATTTTTGACTTTTTTTGAGTTAGGAGAATTTATTGAGGAATCATGATCAACCCTTGATAAAATGATGGATATCACTTCAAAAATGTTGATTTTGACCAAAAATCTTGAAGTTTGACTGTATTTGGGCCACATTTAACTTTTGACCTAGTATAGTTGATTTCTAAGCATTTGAGCAATTGACGGAGCAAACTTGTTGTACAAGGCATGAAATTTGGCATGGATGATCTTGAAGACATATTAGGACCATGGAAAGCATTTGAGACCTTTGGAGCTCAACCATCTTGATGAAAATTGGAACCCTAGTTGGTGGTTCATTGCCCTATGAGGAGAATTTGTCTGGTCAATTCTTGGTCAACCTTGAGCAATTGAGAACCTCTAGGAATATGTCTTTAGTGAAATGAGAGGGAAAATTTTGTGGTACAACATAAATGCTTCTCTATTTATAGAGAAAAGGTTCAAGGCGCTTGAAGTAACCAGGTTTGTATGATGACAAACCATGGTTTGGTTAAGGGTGAAACAAGTCTTGTCCTTTTCATTGATCCCTAGTTTCCAGTACAAGTGGGGGCCTGCTGGCAGGAGATTTGACATATGCTTCTGGCACTGCTTTTCGTTCAGACATAAATCAGGTTGGAAGTTGCTTTTGTGATAAAAGTACTCTTTATGAAAAAAGGGGTACGTAGCATTTTGCTACTTTAATAAAAACTGATATTATCCAATAGACAAAGCTTCAAAACTTTGTATAAGCCTCTGATCATATAAAGATTTGGAAGCAACATAGCCTGACAAGTAGGCTAAGTCTATGAGATTTGCTCAAACTTGCTTCGAAGGGTCCAGAGATGGGTTCGACATATGCTGGTTCGAAGGGAATCAAAGTTTCAATCGAAGCCTTGTGTGAAGGTGTTTTTTTGTCCAGTAGAAGGTTTGCCTGCCTGAGGTCACATGGCCAAATGAAAGGGTGTATGCAGGAGGTCCTTGCTATGGGGTGCTAGCATAAAAGGGAAAATTATGCCTTGAGAGTTTGGCTAACATGCAAGACCAAAGGCTTCTGAGTCGAAAGGGGATTGCAGGGGGGCCTTGCTTTGTAACTTCAAACGAAACATGTAAAAGGCCTTTGATTAAACGATAGTTTTCCTGCCAAAGGTCCATATGGCCAAACGAACTTGCATTTGAAGGAAACCATAAACCCAAACGAAGAATGTAAGCCCAAGCTTGTCTTGAAGAAAGTCACACTCCCAAACGAAGAAAGTGTGCATGAAGTAAAGGGCACAAACAAAGCTTGCAACAAGGGGCCACATGCCCAAACGAAAGAGGCATGCTAGGCTTGCAAAGATGCCCAGACGAAGGAGGCATGCAGGAAGCAAATTTGAGAAATCGAAGGATGCCAAAAGGAGGCTTTTGCCTTGGAATCAAAGGAGGCTACAAGAGGCTTTGTGCCTTATGTATGCTAGCATAGGGGAATCCTTTTGCACGCAAGAAAGAAATTTATGGCTCAAATGAAGGCTTGTATGCAGCTAGTCATCAACTTGTGGATCAAAGCAAGTATGAGGGAATATTTTTCCAGTAAAAACAGGCATGCATGCATCAAACATCCAATCAAAGCAGGCACATAGGCAGCCATTGCATGGTGAACCCTGTGAGGCCAAAGGTGCAATCGAAGGTGGAGTGCAGGAAGCTCCTGCCCTGTGAACCAAAGCCAACGTGCCAGAGGCTCATGCGCAGTCGAAGGATGCAAGCCAAGCTTGCATCGAAAGAGGCCAAAAGGCCAATCAAATGAGCTGAATCGAAAAGACTTGTTTTTCTCCAATTTTATCAAAAAGATTATTTTTATTTGTTTTCCTCCTTTTGACAGTTTCCTTTTTAACTTGGTACTGGAAAATCCAAAATGTAATTGTGCAAGATTGAACCTTGAGAATCCTTGTGAGAAATCCCTTGAAAAATGAGAGGGTAAATTTTGGGGTACAATAGCTGCCCCTGTTCAATCTTCTTAAACCTGGAGAGTTAGATTGGCGAAACTGCCATTTGTGACTTGAAGGTGGAAGATGATTGAATACTAGAGTGCCCAGAAATTTGCACTTGATGATGTGGTGGTTGATTGTGTAGGGAATGGGCTTAAATGTGCCATTTGGAGAGATGATAGAGAGTTGTCGGAGATGGGCTTATAGATGCCATCCAAAGGTGATTGTTGACAAAAATTAGACTAAGTCTAAACTTGACTTCAACTGGAAAAGAATCAGAAAAAATCTTGGAGCAATTTATCTGAACCAGAGAAAGCATCTACCGGAAAGGAATCAGGATAAACCATTAAGAGATTTAAACTGAACCAGCAGAGGTCTTAAATATTCTTTAACTGGAAAGAATCAGAATAAATCTTGGAGCGATTTATCTGAATCATAGAAAATGTCTATGGGAAAGAATCAGGATAAACCATTGAGAGATTTAAACTGAACCAACAGAAGTTTTGAATAATCTTTAACTGGAAAGAATCAGAATAAATCTTGGAGCAATTTATCTGAACCAACAAAGGTCTTGAATATTCTTTCATGTATGACGGGCCTATGTAGGGCTTCTTTAGGAGACATATGAGAGGGAAGGCTGGGTAGGGCTGCTTCAAGATGAATCCATGTGAAACTTCATCTAGAATTTAAAGATAAGGAACCTGGGTAGGGTTGCTACAAACGAGTCCGTGTAAAACTGCATCTGGGAATGAGAGAGAAGGAACCTGGGTAAAGTTACTTCATGATGATTCCGTGTAAAACTTCACCTGGAAATGTCTGAGAAGGAACCTGGGTAGGGTTATTTCATGATGAGTCAGTGTAAAACTGCATCTGGGTTGTTTCAGGCATTGATCTACAATCGGTCGTCTATAGATAGTTGTCATGTCTTGTTACAGGTATTAATCTGGAACTGTGTTGTTTAAACTTTCCTGAAAAGGTAAAGAGTTAGCTATATGCAATGTCATGATGTATGAAATTCTTGGCATAATGATGTTCTCAAAATGCATGAGATGTTGTTGGAATGTAATTTTGTCTTGGAAAATAAATCTTTGACAAGTGATGGAGAGTTTTGGGAAGTTGATTCCCATACTAATGTTGAGGATGGAGAGTATGCCCATCTTCAAACCTTGCTTAGAATGTTTCCACTTGGGATTCCTGTTTTTGTTGTTTGAGGAGATCTCCGCTGGGGGATGTTGACTTTACTTGAGGAAAAATTTGTAGAGAGTGTTGATTCCTGCTTGGGGAATATGTTTAGGAGTCTTAGTTGTTCGTTGCTCTACCGGGGAGTTATCTCTTGATGGAAGAGAAAGGAAGTTAACAAAATTGTTGGGGATAAAGAAGTTAACTGCTATTTGGTTTGGCTTCCAGGCTTTGCAGCAATTCGCTGGGGGTTATAGAAAAGTCTACTGGGGAAGAGGGGTTGTGGTCCCTTGATTTGTGATCGTCTGAGAGGCAAATTCAAGCTGGAGAATCTTGTCGTTTGTTGGGGAAATAAACCATGTTGCCAATCTGCTGGAGAGGTGCTATCTTTTGGCATAACTCCTCGAAGATTCTTGAGATCAACTCAGTTGGGAATAAGTTTTCAGAGATTGAAACTCTGGCTGGGGATCACCCTATGAAAAGGACTTTGTGGGAGTTTGTCACTGCCCCTAGTGGTAAGTGTTGTAGTATTTCCAAAAAAAATTTGATTGACTGTGCGTAACTCTTTGTTGGAATTCACTTTTAATGCCCCAAGTGATTCGGATGCAAATCTGCCCCTGGTTATTCAACACTTCTTGACAAATTTCTTGGAATCTTGACTTGATTGCCCCCAGATGAGTTGGACAGTGACATGTCATGCCCCCTTGTTTATAGGAGATTTGTCATTGGAAGTGTCATCCCATTTGAAATGATTTTGTTCCTAAGAGAGTTTTTGTTCACTGGATATTCGTCATGTGAATTTCTCTGTTGTCAAACAATTAGCCATATGCAAACAACGAAATTCAAAATAATGCAAAGTTTATGCTTGTCTTGAACTTTTGAAAATGCGTTTTAGCAGATAAAATAATTTTGTAAGAATATGAATTCAACTCAGAATTTGGAGTAAAGCCTTACAGGAGTCAAGTTACCTTTTGTAACAGTATGCTTTCGAACTAACATGTGCTTCAATTAGGACTTTGAAAGGGTTTTAGCGTGGTTTGGTTCACAGTTTAAGAAACAAAGGATAAGGCTCAAAGTGTATTTGTACCCGCCCGTTCTTCGTGATGTTCTTCAGTCCTAAACTCAGTTAACTGTGCATTTGAACTTCAATTGAGTCTGGAATGGTGTTTTGGTGATGGTTCAGACAAGTTAAGTTTGTTGGAAGGCAGACATTTTTGCCATATTCTCCATGTTGTTGAGGATTTGTAGTGACCTCTTTTTTGATTTATTATCCCTGATTTTTCCTGACTGTTCTTGTTTTTGAGATTACAATCAGCGGGATACCCCAATTTTTCTTAAGTCTCCTTCGTAGGTTTTGACTTAGTGGGATTTTCTTTTGAGAGATAATGACTGCCTATTTGATAGGGAACCATCACCATCTTTTGGTTCATAAGGAATGTTTTTGATGTCATTCGTTATGTACGAAGTGAAAGTCGGCGACTGAATGCACGTTTGAATTAATTGAGAGACTACCCTGCCCCAAGTTTTGATTAAAGGTTTTAATTTGGTGAGAAAAAGAAAACTCATACTTCTTAGGCTCAAAGGGGTTAACTAGGGATTATCCTCCTTATAACTATCGTGTTTAGGAATTGAAATAATACATGTACATCATTAGCAAGGTCTGTGCAAAAGTATACTGTATGAGATTATGACATTGTTTTCATCATCCTCCCTCTAAAGGCTTGCAACTTTTAAAACAAGAGTTGAATATCATAAAGGGAGTAAAAAGCATAGTTTAAATAGAGTGAAAATGAATGGATTAATTCAAGACAAACATATGCAATGCATTAATGAAACAAAGTTTGACATTAATAGATAAGTGTTTGAACAACAAAAGAGATTACAATTCAAAATTCAAAATGAAACAAGACGCTCTCAATGATTTGGCATAGGAGCAGTGACCACGTTAGGAGCCTCTAGAGGGTCGATCTCAATCTCCTTGGCGTTAATCATGTTTTGACTCTTGTATTTCAGCGCCATACAATCGTTAGTATCATGCCCAGGACTTCCGAAATGATATGCACATATTGCATCAGGATTGTAGTTAAGAGAAGAAGTTTTGGGGTTTAGATGAGGTCCTATGAACGTAATTTGATTCATCTTCAACAACTGTTGCAATGCTTGATACAATGGCATGTTGATTTTGGTAAATTGTCTTTTGGGCTTATCTTGCCTTCGCTGGTTCCCCCTTTGTTGTTGTCGCCGTGATGCAGGACCAGAGATCAGGACTGTTCCCACATGTTGATCGTGGTTTCTCTTGTTATGTCCCTTTTGTCCGTACACAACATTAGACTCTTTCTTCCCATTGTATGGCATTTTTTTAGTATCATAGGATGTAGTTCCTTCTATCTTTCCGCTTTTGATGCTAACTTCGACTCTTTCGCCAGTCAGTATTAGCTCGGCGAACCCGGCCGAGGAGCTTATGATTAGGTGATTGAAGAAAGTTCCTATCAAATTTCCAATAAAGATGTCAATCATCTCCCTGTCAGTTAAGGGTGGTTGCACTCTGCCTGCCAAGTCTCTCCATTTCTGGGCGTACTCTTTGAAGCCCTCGTTGGAACGCATGGTCATACTCTACAATTGCACACGAGTTGGTGCAAGATCAGCGTAGTATTGATACTGCTTGTATAAAGCAGCAGCCAAGTCCACCCAGGAATGAATGTCGGTTCCTTCTAACTGATAGAATCACTATAGTTGAGTGACAAATAAACTTTCTTGGAAGAAATGGACCCATAGCTTTCGGTCAGCAGTGTGAGGCTGAATCTTGTGGATATAAGATCTCATATGCATCTTAGGACAATAGACCCCATCATACTTGGCAAAGGTAGGAATTTTGAACTTTGGTGGGATGACCACTCCGGAAACCAATCCTAACTCTTCAAAGTCTAAGCCAGGTGTGATACGATGGGAGAGAACTGACTGTTTTTTGGAATGTTGGTTCGCGTTTTGCGTTTGTTTTCGCAAAATGTCGCGGTAAGCAAGAGTCGCCACCGTCTTTTATTTTATCCAACAAGGAAAGGAAAAAAAGCACAGAAAAATTCCTTTTTCGAGATGTTTCTCGGGTCCGGGGGGTAGATTATAGAAAGGGAAGGTGTTAGCACCCTTTCTATCCGTGTTTATCCATGGGCTCTTAGGTACTTGCTCAAAGTGTTTTCCAAATTTGCTTTTCTTTGTGTTTGTGGGTTTGAAAGGAGTTTTTGTTTGAAAGGTGTAAGTGCAAAAAGTTTTATTTTGTTTTAAAGAGAGCAAGTACTTAAGAACCGTCTACCTACTCGAAAAGGGAATCAATATGTGTTAATGTCCTTTAGATAATGCTATCCCACTATTGATGAGTAGGTAGCATCGTCGTTGGAGTTTTAAGGGTCAATTCGATTAAGGGACGTGTGGTCACTAAAGCAATGTTAGGACACCTTAGTGATAACCCTAATGTCTTAGATCATTTTTCTGAGGCAACCGTTTCGAGGCAACTATGATCTTTGGATAAGAGGGCGACCTCTAAAACTTCCTATACTCAATGACCACGTTCGAAGGCAACCAAGTGAGGTGTACCCTAAGAGTGCGCATGTGCGAGTGTGTTATTTTCAGTTAATTTGTCTTTGTACATGTTATGGGTTATCTATGTTGATTTTAGGTTTAAACATTTGATCTTGTCATGCATTCCCTATTATCAAACATCTAACAGTTTATAAGTTGCGGAAATTAAATTGCGGAAATTAAATCTAATTATTACAAGGTGTCGGGTATTTACATCGCCAAAAACAACCCTTGAAAATTAAAATGCGGAAAGTAAATAAAACGATAAAATGATTAAAAGTCCTATTAAACTATTACATTCCGAGAAGCAGATACAATGTTGAAGCAAAATGGATCGCGTGTGAGAAATTAAATTGGGCGAGTTTTTTAGGGTTTTGACCCTTTTTTGAAAGAAAGCACTTTTTTGGTTATTTTTGGATTAAAAGAAATTAAATTAAGTTAACAATTAAATTAATAAACTAATTAATTAATAAAAAATATTTTTTGGAGTTTTTGATATTTAAGGAAATAAAAATAAATTTGATTTAAAGTTAGTAAAACCTAATTATCTAAATTAATTTTAAGTATTGCAAAAATATTAAAATTATACCTAATTAAAACTAAGTTAATTCAATTAATATTTATTAATAAAAATAAAATGCTGAATTTAATTTTAATAAATAAAATATATTTTTTGTTTTTTTGATTTTTATGAGGAAAAAGTTTAATTGGTTAATTGAATAATAAAATAATAATAATAAACAATAAATAAAAGAAAGAAAGAAATAACCAAGGGGGGTGTTGGGCCTGATCAGGGGTGAGAATTGCAATTTTTTGGCCCAACAGGCGCAAGCCTGTATTGACTTTCCATAATTCCCTATGGCATGTTGACTTGAGAGCATGATGGACCTTCAACCTGAGTCACCAGATCTGGCCTTGGGCCATCTGGCAGGCATCTGGGTGATGGTGTATGATGTGCTGCACCTTGGATATTGCATGGAATAACCTGAAGAAAAATGTTAACAAATGCATGGGGGACCTGGGATTCGAACCCAGGTCCTGTGAGACTTTGCACTAACACCTTCACCACTGAACCAACGCCTTTTAATTGTTAGTGGAATACGCATTAAAGATAATATACAAAAACGCGTAATTATGCTGGAATAAAAAAAATAAAGCGCGAAAATTTGAATGGAGCAATTGGATGGGGACACGTTGTCGTCCCTGTTCTTGGACTTATACAGAGATTACCTTCGGATTTAAATCCGTAGCAAAAGGCGTAGGTTGATTCAATAATCCTTCTCAGGCCATATAAATGAAAGGTGATGCCATGGATGAACTTGTCTCTTCATCCCGATCTCAACCATGTACATTAATAAACCTAATTTCACCTGCATAAAAAATCCCTAAAACAAACCTAGGAAACCTACAATGGCATTTTGGATTATAGAACAGATAAATGCAATCAAATAATATGGAAAGCATGGAAATTGTTTGGTGATTGCAAATATGCCATTAGTTTCTTGTAATGATGCGTAAATCTTGAAACACGAAAGCAAGTTCAGAGGGAGGTCATGTATCACTTACAGCGCATTTAAGAGGGTCTGGGAGCTTGCTTTTGATTGCTACTGACTCAGTGAACGTCCAGCAATTGATCCACATTGAGTTTTGGTTCTGAATTGGCCTCTAAGAAGGATTTCAGATTCACACTTTTTTGCAATTTTTCCAAGTTTGGTTTTTGTGATTTAGCAGCCTCTAGGTTCTCAAACTCATGCCTTTGCATTGTATATGTAACATGGAGTGAATTAGGTTAGCTTTTTTGGGCTTTCGATGGGTCATTTATCATAAAGTATGAGAAAGTTATGCTTGGTCAAAGTTGAGTTGACTTTTCCTACAAAACCCTATTTTAGCAACTTTTGAGTCTTGATGAATTTTGAGCAATCCTTGATGAATCATGATCAAACCTTGATCAAATGATGAAATATCCTTAAAAATGAGAATGTTGACAAAAAATCTTGAAGTTTGACTATTTGTAGGTCACAGTTGACTTTTGCCCTAACACAGCCGATTTTTGGACCCTTTGAGCAATTGATTGACCAAACTTCCTCTGCAAGGCTTGAAAGTTGACATGGATGAACTTGAGAACATATTAGGAAATTGTGGAGCACTTGAGGTCATTTTGATGTAAGGAGCTTGATGCAACACCAAACCCTAATTTGAGATTGACTGCCTTAGGAGATGATTTGACTGTCCAACTCTTGAGCAATCTTGAGCAACTTGGAGATTATTCTTGCAATGTCTTGAGAAATATGAGAGGGAAAATTTTGGGGTACAACAGTTTCCCCTGTTTAATTTTCTTAAACCTGAGGATGTAGATTGGCTTTCGGGCCTTTCGTGATCCGAAGGTGGAAGATGATTGAACACTAGAGTGCACAGAAATTTGCACTCGCATGAACTGGTATCAGCATTGTGATGTCGGGAATGGGCTTACAGATTCCATTTGGATATTGTTGATAGGTGATCTGAACTTCGACTGGAATACGAATCAGGGAGATCTTATTGGCGATCTGACTGAATCAGAGGAGGTCTTGGATTAACTTTGACTGGATCGGCATCAGAAAAATCTTTAGGAATCGATTCAACTGGCCCAGACAAGGTCTTGGAGTAACTTCAACTGGATCGGCATCAAGAAAATCTTTAGGAATCGATTTAACTGGACCAGAGAAGGTCTTGGATTAACTTTGACTGGATCGGCATCAGAAAAATCTTTAGGAATCGATTTAACAGGACCAGACAAGGTCTTGGAATATCTTCAACTGGATCGGCATCAGAAAATCTTTAGGAATTGATTTAACTGGACCAGAGAAGGTCTTGGATTAACTTTGACTGGATCGGCATCAGAAAAATCTTTAGGAATCGATTTAACTGGACCAGACAAGGTCTTGGAATATCTTCAACTGGATCGGCATCAGAAAAATATTTAGGAATCGATTTAACTGGACTAGAGAAGGTCTTGGATTAACTTTGACTGGATCGGCATCAGAAAAATCTTTAGGAATCGATTTAACTGGACTAGAGAAGGTCTTTGACATAGCTGAGAACTCAATTGGATCTTTCCTGAAAGGTAAAGGTCAGTCATATGCAATGCATGATATGGATCAAGCAATGATGTTCTCAACATAAATGATATTGTATGGTATGATGCGTTTATGCATGTATCGTGATGTATGGAAATGTAATGTTTTAGCTGGGGAAAATAAATCCCGGGTAGTTGCTGGAGACAGAGTTGAATTCTTCGCTTCTGCTGGGGATGGTGAACGAAGGTGATTACGAGAATAAACCTGCAGGAGAAGCTAACCCCGTTGGGGAATGAACTGATGAAGAGATTACTCTGTGGGGAAGAGATGCTCTGCTGAGGATTCCACTGATAAACTCCGCTGGGGATGGATTACCATTGCTGGTGATATTGAATTTGTTAAGGATTGAATTCCTTCTTATGAAAGGAAAGAACTTCGCTGGGGGATGATCCTTCAGTTGTGACTTGCCGGGGATGACCCTGTTAGACTTTTGTGGGGATAATCCTCTGAATTCGTTGGGAATGATCCTTTGAACTTGGCTGGGGAGATTTATTGTTTGTACTCTGCTGGGGATAAACTTCCAGAGTCTACTGGGGATTAAGATTCAACTCCGTCGTGGAAGCTTTTTCAGACCGTGCTGGGGAAATATTGACTCCACTAGGGGGTATCTTGTATTCTGCCAGGTAATATTCTTATACTCTGCTAGGGAATATTAAGACTGCCGGGGATATCAAGTATTTTTAGTGTTGATGGTAGATAAACTCTGCTTGGGGAGAGCTATCGTTACTGTCTTACTCTGCGGGGAGTGAGAGTACCTTAACCATATTCTTCAGCTGAATATACCTTTGTATCTGGTGGACAGAACAACTGTACAGTTCGGACAATTCTTATTGCCCCTGTTTCTGATATTATCCGTAATCATCTTTTGTTTCGCATGTAAGTATTTATGAGCAACAATTAATGTCAAATGCATATATCAAAAATGAACATTGGACGTTATTTGCAAAACAAAACAGATAAAAAAAATAGTTTGAAATTTCTTTGAAAATGAATTGTATTGATTTTGAAGTTTGGCCTGTAAATAGGCGTTTTTGTACAAGAGGCTGACGTCCTAGTAAGAGAACACCACCGAATAATAGAATTTACACAATTTTGTGAAAAACTAAACAAAACAGTTATGTGAATGATCCCACTGGGTTCCAACTTTGCTATTGCCTTTATGTCCTCAAGCATCTCATCACTTTGCTGTTGGTTGAAGGTAGATCAGATTGATTAGTGTCGTCCGAGCTTGATAGTCGATACCGAAGTCTGGATGCAAGGTGATCCAATGAGACATAGTGTTACGCTTTGATCCCTAATTTTTTCCTGGACCGCCCTTTCGGGTTTTCAGTCCAACGGGATACCCTTTTTTGCCCAAGCCGCCTTTTCAGGTTTTCGACTTGCCGGGTGTACAGATTTTTCATTTTCATCCCTTATTTTTGCCCGAACCCTTTTGGTTCGCCAGGAAGCCCTTATTTTTTCCTAGGCCAGTCAACCTAGCGGGTCTTTGATTATGCGTAGTATCTTTTCACTATGTCTGCATTGACGGGGTGAGGAAGGTCGTCACCATCCATGGTGGTTAGAATCATAGCTCCTCCTGAGAAAATGTTCTTAACCACAAATGGCCCTTCGTAAGTAGGGGTCCATTTGCCCCTGGGATCACCTTGAGGTGAGATAATACGCTTGATTACCAGGTCCCCAACTTGATACTCTTGTCGTCTAACTTTCTTGTTAAATGCCTTGATCATCCGCTTTTGGTACGTCTGACCATGACAAATAGCAGTAAGTCTCTTTTCGTTGATTAGGTTCAGTTGATCAAGTCGAGTCTGAATCCAGTCATCTTTGCTCAAACCTGCATCCTTCATAATCCGAAGAGAGGGTATCTGAACTTCAATGGGCAAGACTGCCTCCATACCATATACCAAGGAATAGGGTGTTGCCCCTGTTGAAGTCCGTGCTGAGGTACGGTACCCATGAAGAGAAAGTGGTAACATCTCGTGCCAGTCTTTGTATGTCACTGTCATCTTCTGCACGATCTTCTTAATGTTCTTATTAGTCGCTTCTACAGCCCCATTCATCTTCGGCCGGTAAGGAGAAGAGTTGTGATGCTGTATCTTGAATTGCTCGCAGAGCTCGGTGATCATCTTGTTGTTGAGATTGGTACCATTGTCCGTAATGATCCTCTCTGGTACACCGTATCGACAAATCAGATTATGCCAAATGAACCGTGCCATGACATTTTTGGTTACGGTAGCAAAGGAAGCTGCTTCAACCCACTTCGTAAAGTAATCAATAGCTACCAGGATGAAACGATGTCCGTTTGATGCTGTAGGTCTGATCTCTCCGATCATATCAATGCCCCACATTGCAAAAGGCCAAGGAGCTGTCAAGACGTTTAGAGGGACTGGAGGTATGCGCACCTTATCAGCATAGACCTGGCACTTGTGACATGTCCACGAATGCTGATAACAGTCGGCTTCCATAGTGGACCAATAATATCCTGCCCGAAGGATTTTCTTTGCCATGGTATGTCCACTGGAATGAGTTCCGAAGGTACCTTCATGTAACTCTGCCATGATCCTTTCTGCTTCATTCTTATCCATACAACGTAGTAGGGTCGAATCATGGTTACGCTTGTAAAGGATGTCATTGCTGATGGAGAACTTCGTCGCGAACCTCCTCAGAAACTTCTTGTCATTAACAGATGCCCCCTCGGGGTACTCCTGAGCTTCAAGATACCTCTTCACCTCATGATACCAGGGTTTGTCTGCTACCTCTTCAGTCTCAATATCACAGCAATGTGCAGGTTCGTTCGATCTTTCAATGATGATCCGAAGAGCCTCATTGTCCCAATTGACTTTGAACATAAAAGACATCATAGCTAGCGCGTCCGCCAGCTGATTCTCCTCTCTAGGGAAGTGTTCAAAGGTTATCTCCTCAAAATGGGGAAGCAATGTCAATACATACTCTTTGTAAGGGATACGTTTCGGGTGTTTCGTATCCCACTCGCCTTTGATCTGACTGATCACTAGAGCGGAATCTCCGAAGACACTTAGAAACTTAATTCTTAGGTTAATTGCTGCTCGAAGACCCATAATGCACGCTTCATACTCCGCCATGTTGTTGGTGCAGTTGAAACATAGTCGGGCGGTGAACGGAGTATGAGAGCCTTTAGGAGATATGATCATTGCGCCAATGCCATTACCCAAAGAGTTCGAAGCTCCATCAAAGTACATAGGCCATCGAGATCCTTCCTCAGGTCCTTCATCCAGTCTAGATGTCTCACAATCAGTTACCAACATGATATTCTCGTCTGGGAATTCAAAGTTCATATACTGGTAATCATCCACTGCCTGATGTGCCAAATGGTCTACCAACACACTTCCCTTGATTGCCTTTTGGGTCGTATACTGGATTTCATACTCAGTCAAGATCATCTGCCATCTTGCAATTCTTCCGGATAAGGCAGGCTTTTCGAAGATATACTTGATTGGATCCATCTTTGAAATCAAAAGAGTAGTGTGAGTTAACATATACTGTCTCAGCCGGCGAGCAGCCCATGCCAAAGTGCAACAAGTTTTCTCGAGCAGTGAGTATCGGGTCTCACAGTCGGTAAACTTTTTGCTAAGGTAGTAAATAGCATGCTCTTTTCGGCCAGACTCGTCATGTTGACCCAGTACACACCCCATTGAGTTGTCGAGTACTGTCAAGTATAAGATCAAAGGTCTCCCTTCAACTGGTGGCATTAGAATGGGTGGCTCTTGGAGATATTCTTTAATCCTTTCGAAAGCAGCCTGGCATTCATCGTTCCAACATACTACTTGATCTTTCTTCAGTAACTTGAAGATTGGCTCACAAGTAGCAGTCATGTGTGAGATGAATCAGGCAATGTAGTTCAGTCGTCCCAGAAAGCCTCTGACTTCTTTCTCTGTTTTGGGAGCCGGCATCTCTTGTATAGCTTTCACCTTTTCCGGATCCACTTGAATACCTTTGTCGCTTACGACGAAACCCACTAGCTTACCAGATCTCACCCCAAAGGTGCACTTGCTCGGGTTTAACCTTAACTTGTACAACTTCAACCTGTCAAACAGCTTCTGCAGATGGTCAAGGTGTTCCTCCTCAGTCTGGGACCTTGCAATCATATCGTCGACGTATACCTCAATCTCATGATGGATCATGTCGTGAAACAAAGCAACCATGGCACGCTTATACGTTGCCCCCGCATTCTTCAGTCCAAAAGGCATGACCTTGTAGCAAAAGGTACCCCACTGAGTAACAAAGGTTATCTTCTCCATGTCTTTGGGAGCCATTTTAATCTGATTATAACCAGAGAAACCATCCATAAAGGAGAAGACCTTATGTTGAGCGGTGTTGTCAACCAGAACGTCGATATGAGCCAGAGGGAAATCATCCTTGGGGCTTGCCCTGTTCAGATCCCTGTAGTAGACACACATTCAAACCTTACCATCCTTCTTCGGCACAGGAACCACATTGGACACCCACTGAGGGTAAGAGGTAACTTCTAGAAAACCGGCGTCAAACTGTTTCATAACTTCAGCCTTGATTTTCTCAGACATCTTGGGGCGCATTTGACGGACCTTCTGTTTCACAGGAGGACAGTCTTCCTTGGTAGGCAGGCGATGAACCACAATATCAGTATCCAAACCAGGCATGTCTTCATAAGACCAGGAAAAGATTTCAACGTAGTCACGCAGCATCTGAATCAACCGTTGTTTCACACTAAGCTCTAGATTTGCACCGATTTTGACTTCCTTCTTGTCTATCTCAGTACCCAGATTCACTGATTCCACCGGCTCTTCGTGCGGCTGTATAACCCTCTCTTCTTGGAGTAATAGTCTTGCAAGTTCACCAGGCACTTCGCAATCATCTTCACCTTCGTCTTCGGCTAAGTTGATCGGACTTTCAAAGTCATAACTGGCAGTAGCAGAGTCGTTACCAGTGAGATCCAGAGTGGATGTAGACCTGTATACGTGAGTGTGTGTAAAATAGCTGTTTTGCAATATATAATAAAAGAAAAACAAGGAGCGCAAGATTTGAAATGCAAGGACGTCCAATGCTTTTATTAATGATATATGAAAATGACACACATAAAGCCCTCACAAATGAAGCCACAGTGCCCTGGGTAAGACACCGGGCCATAAAGTTTAAAACATTGTTTGTTACATATTCAAAACAAAAAGTTTTATTACTGGGTAAAAAAAGAAATAGGGATGAAGTCTTTCGCTTTCCAGTTGCTTGGTCCACTGTCGGTCGTAGGATAGATCCAGCTGTCAAATTCCAACTCTTCCACATCGTCTTCAATGGCATTTACTCCCGAGTTGCTGATGAACACGGGAGGTCTTCCGATCCGTACATTCTGAACAGCCTTTTGAGACTCTGCAGTGAAACCCAAACCAAACTTGTTAGTCTTCTGCGTAAAATCAAGGTGTCGGCCCCAATTTGCACACCCACCTTTCTCGACAACATCCCGAGCATCCTTAAAGGAAGCCATCTTCATAGGAGAGTCTTCAACAACAGTCTCAGCTGACGCCAGCGTCTGGGGAACCTCTTCAAAATGTTGAAATGGGGTCTCAATGAACTCCCCATCCATCTCTACATATCGAAAAGAGTTGAGGTGGCTAACCATGTACTCTTCCTCTCCTTTTACTATCACAATCTTCCCTTTCACCAGGTACTTCAGCTTCTGGTGGAGCGTTGAGGTTACGGCCCCAGCTTTGTGGATCAATGGGCGACCCAGCAAACAAGAATAAGATGGCCGAATATCCATCACATAGAACATAGAGTTGAAAACCTGATAACCAACCTTGATCGGAATATCCACTTCTCCATGCACCATTCTTTTAGACCCATCAAAAGCCCTGACAACAATGTTGCTTGGTTTCAACTCCAACCCTTCATAATCCAACTGGTCTAGAGATTTCTTAGGCAAGACGTTCAATGATGAACCAGTATCCACTAATACATGTGCAAGAGTAGTGCCCCTGCATTCAATGGAGACATGCAGGGCATCGTTGTGATTCTTCCACTTAGCAGTCAAGTCGGCGTCCGAGAAACCCAACCCATTATCACCAGTTAGATTAGCCACGCAATCTATAAACTGATCAGCTGACGTCTCTTGTGGTACGTGGGCAGTCTTCAGAAATGTGATCAGAGCCTTGGCATGGGCCTCCGAGCATAGCAACAGTGACAACATAGAAATCTTGGACGGGGTTTGCCCCAGCTGCTCAACTACATTGTAGTCACTCTTTTTGATAATTTTTAGAATCTCTTCCATCTCTTGCTTAGAAGCTTCAACAATAATAATCTTCGGTGCCTCTGTCTGGGCAGGCACATCAGTGGTGATCCCTTTGCCCCGAGTGTCAGATGACTCGGCGACAGGGGTAAGAATGGGAACTTGAACAGGAATAGTAGCAGGTACACTGGAAGGTGTGATAACAACAGGTTTTCGGGCAGTCGGCGAAGAGATATCAGGTGAGAAAAGTCTTCCGCTGCGGGTGAATTTAGCAGGTCCGACAATATTGCTGACGTCAGTATCAACATCCAACTCTTGTTTAACTCCATGAAAATAAACATCAGCCTCGTAATGCCAAGGGACAGCTTTATCAGAGGTATAGAGGATGGGCCCCGAAACAGTGATGATCACAGGTGCGATTCTTGGAATAGATGTAATTCTAACAGGCTTCCTCGAGGGAGCCTTGGAAGAATTGTCGAAAATGGTAATGATGGCAACTTCTTCAGTATGAACTAGAGGAACAACAATCTTCTCAAATAGAATTTCTTTACTATCCATCAGGCGTTGGACACCTGACTTCAGAAGATGGCAACCGGTAGGTAGAACAGAACACATACGGCAACCTTCGTCACAGCCCGGAAATAAACCGGCTAGCAAAAGTTTCTTCTTCACAGTCATTAAAGGGGTAACAATGTCATTCACAGAAACCACAAACGAGTCTTCTTCTATAGCATTCACTCCATGCTTGGGCATAGGAGCAGTCACAACATTAGGTCTTTCGGGCGCCTCGAACTCAATCTCCTTCGCATCAATTAAGTCTTGTATCTTATTCTTCAAAGTCCAACAATCATCTGTATTATGCCTCGGGCTATCAGAGTGATAAGCATAGCGGGCATTAGGGTTATACTTCGGTGATGTTGTATTTGGATTCTTCGGGGCTTCCCTTGGAATTACCAGATTGGTCTTTAGCAACTGTGGTAGAATCTGAGATAAGGTCATATTGAGACGAGTGAATTGCCTTCGAGGTCTCTCGTCCTTTTGTTGATTGTTGTGCTGAGGAGCACCAGCAGGTTTTGAAATTACAACCACATTAACAGCTTGGTGGTGTTCAGGTCTATTCTGTCTTCTCGAACTGTAGACAGCACTGGACTCTTTCTTAAAGGGCTTTTTCTTGATGCTTGATGAGGCACCCTTCTGTATCTTACTAGCCTTAATACCAGCCTCAATCCTCTCACAGGTCATAATTAGCTCTGTAAACCCAGACGAAGAACTTCCAATTAGATGGTTGAAAAATGGACCAGACAGGGTCCCCAGAAACATGTCCACAAGCTCCCGATCAGCCAAGGGTGGTTGTACTCTTCCGGCGAGGTCCCTCCACTTTTGAGCATAATCCTTGAATCCTTCACCCGTTCCCATTGACATACCCTGGAGTTGGGTACGTGTGAGAGCGAGGTCGGAGTTGTATTGATACTGCATGTAGAAAGCAGTAGCCAAATCTTCCCAACTGCGAATACTGGCTCCGTCCAACTGGTAGAACCATTCAAGCCGAGTCCCTGAGAGACTGTCTTGAAAGAAGTGGATCCATAGGTTCTTATTAGTAGTGTACGGCTGAATCTTCCTTACATATGACCGGAGGTGTAGCTTCAGACAAGAAACTCCGTCATACTTAGCAAAAGTTGGTGCCTTGAATTTGTGGGGAATTACCACCCCAGATGACAGACCTAGATCACCAAAGTCCAGACCAGGCACTTTCTGAACTTCCATAGCACTCAACCGATCTTCCAGTTGCTTGTATCTATCCTCGGCAGGAGGATACTGGTCTTCATCGATGTCCATCTCGTTGTCGGAGACTACAGGGCTAGGAGCCCTCCTTTCCTCTTGACTATCTTTCCCTCCAAATGAGGTGGTCAAATCAACTTCATTCTGTAGCCTGTTTACAAACCTGTGCCCTGTGTTAAACAGGATTGTCCTCTTCTTCTTCTTCTTCTTATTTTTCAGAATCAGGGTCTTTAGATCTTGCTGACCCTTAGCTAGATTCATGAACAGCTCTTGGAATTGGGCATTATGGGCCTGGAGGGCCTTGATTGCTTGCTCAGTTGAAGGTTCAGAAGACATGATGAGTGATGAAATAAACAGCGAAGAAGATAAGAGACATGTAATGGGTACCTGTTATGAAGTGCATGGGATGAAATGCGTATGACATGATTTCAAAGACAATCGGGAGATTCAAATTTGTAAACCAGAAAGGAAACACACTTTTATTAGGTAAACTTGAAATTCAAATTATTCCACAAATTTCCCTTAAGGTGTTACAAGAATGGAAATACTGAAAAATAAATAAAAACTGGAAAGGAAACAATCAAAGGACAATCAGTGCTCCCATGGTCTCTTCTTGTCGGTGCGGACATAGTCATTGAGAATCCGCTCGTTCTCCAACTGCCTAGTCAACCTCTGGATCTTTTGCTCTTGCTCGTTGAACTTCTCTCGGTAAGCACCCCGTTCTTCTCTCAGCTGCATCCAAGACCTTTTCAGTGCCCCAATGTCAGTGGGCATGTAAGGGTGGAGGATGGTAGGAAGAACCCCCTCTTCATTAGCAACTTCAACAATGATAGGCAGGACGGCTTCATATGGCATACCCAGCTTCTGGGCACGGATACGGACCCATCTGAGATATGGCTCCATTGGAAGAGAAGTCTTTAGACCCAGCTCATGTAGGTCAGATCTGTGAACTCTATCCCAAGCCCTTATGAATCTGCGGCATTGCTCATCGCTATCCCCTTGAAAGTCAAAGATGATACTAGGCATTAGCATCTCATGAGGTTCTTCTCTTCTAGCTCTCCCAAACTGACGTAAGGCCAAGCACGGATTGTAAGAGATTCCTCCATGGGTTCCTATCAGTTGAACATTTGGGTACTCCCCACATCGATCAACAATAGCCACCTCGTCCATACCCTTGAGAGTCCAGATGATATCATTGTGTGAGAGAGACATAACCCTATAAGCCCAGCCCATGCCTTCCTTGTTCTTCAACACTGATTTGGGGAGGTGCGAAATAAACCACCTCGCCAATAAAGGAGCACAACACATCAAGGTCCCCCGCTTTCGGGCAGTACGAGCATAAAGCTGATGAAGAATATCACCCAAGAGAGTGGATACAGGATTACGAGAGATGAAGATTTTCACCGCATTCACATCAACAAAAGAGTCAGAGTTCGGAAACAATACCAAGCCATATATCAGAAGAGCCAAAATATCTTCGAATGCCTTGAAGTTCAGACTATCCCAGAAATAATTAGCCTTACCAACCAAGAACTTAGTAAGAAAGCCCTTTGCTCCACTTCTAGTCTCCCAATTAGCCATTACCTCCTCTTTGGTCATATGAAGGGCTGCAACAATCTCTTCGGGCCTAAGGATCTTTTCCCAACCAGTAAACAGGGTCTGCTCCAGAATAGAGATACCGAGCAGCTCAGAGAACTCTTCTAGGGTGGGAACCAACTGGTAGTCCTGGAAAGTAAAGCAATGCTACAGCGGATCATAGAATTGGACCAAAACACTCATCATCTACTCGTCCAATTTGGAGGTAACCAAACTGAGAAGATACCCATGTCTTCTGATGAAGGAAGTAGTATCAGGCATCTTTGCAATCAGATCTTTAAGCACAGTGGGAACCTGGACAAAGTTGATACGGATGGTATTCTTACGCATAGGCATCATGACCTACAAAACAGAACAAAGATGAATCCCTCCTGTCTTTGAAATAGGTTAGTCCAATGCAAGATGTATGCAATGTTATGATGTCATGATGTCATGATAGAAAGCACACCACAAGTATCCACAAATAGCAAACATGGTAAAGGCACACAAGTCACATAGAGAGCCCTTAGATTTCAGGCTGGCAAGGAGCTTAGGTACTACCCTCTTTCAGTTCAGTTGGTTTAAACCTGTCCTAAAAATAGTAACCGGGTTATAGAGGATCTCAATATCACTGACTACCCTCAATCGGTCATAATTCAAGTTTAGCAACCTTTTCTTGCGGCCGGAATCATCGCGAGAGTTTAGTCTCAATGAGTGTAGCATACTGCTACTGTTCTATGGCCAAGTTGGTCAATTTAAAGGTTCTAAGGTCAGTTGGTGCTTAATGACCCCTTAGATGACCCATATTCTCCTTGTTCCAACACAAGGGATATCGGTACAATCTAAAGTGCCACACCAATGTAGCTACTGCTTCAACCGTATCGGTCTACGCCGTACAGTTCCCTCACAGTTTATTGCTACTTACCTAAAGGGTATCCCCAGATCCGGGTTAGGATTATAGTAACTCCGATACAAGCCCACAAATATAAAGCATACAAAGCAAACAATTAAAAACACAGTGATCTAATCCTAAGGTACACCCCACTTATAAAAGTCCCCAGCAGAGTCGCCAGTTCTGTGATACGGTGGGAGAGAACTGACTGTTTTTTGGAATGCTGGTTTGCATTTTGCGTTTGTTTTCGCAAAATGTCGCGGTAAGCAAGAGTCGCCACCGTCTTTTATTTTATCCAACAAGGAAAGGAAAAAAAGCACAGAAAAATTCCTTTTTCGAGATGTTTCTCGGGTCCGGGGGGTAGATTATAGAAAGGGAAGGTGTTAGCACCCTTTCTATTCGTGGTTATCCACGGGCTCTTAGGTACTTGCTCAAAGTGTTTTCCAAATTTGCTTTTCTTTGTGTTTGTGGGTTTGAAAGGTGTAAGTGCGAAAAGTTTTATTTTGTTTTGAAGAGAGCAAGTACTTAAGAACCGTCTACCTACTCGAAAAGGGAATCAATATGTGCTAATATCCTTTAGACAATGCTATCCCACTATTGATGAGTAGGTAGCATCGTCGTTGGAGTTTTAAGGGTCAATTCGATTAAGGGACGTGTGGTCACTAAAGCAATGTTAGGATGCCTTAGCGATAACCCTAATGTCTTAGATCATTTTTCCGAGGCAACCGTTTCGAGGCAACTATGATCTTTGGACAAGAGGGCGACCTCTAAAACTTCCTATACTCAATGACCACGTTCGAAGGCAACCAAGTGAGGTGTACCCTAAGAGTGCGCATGTGCGAGTGTGTTATTTTCAGTTAATTTGTATTTTTACATGTTATGGGTTATCTATGTTGATTTTAGGTTTAAACATTTAATCTTGTCATGCATTCCCTATTATCAAACATCTAACAGTTTATAAGTTGCGGAAATTAAATCTAATTATTACAAGGCGTCGGGTATTTACATCGCCAAAAACAACCCTTGAAAATTAAAATGCGGAAAGTAAATAAAGCGATAAAATGATTAAAAGTCCTATTAAACTATTACATTCCGGGAAGCAGATACAATATTGAAGCAAAATGGATCGCGTGTGAGAAATTAAATCGGGCGAGTTTTTTAGGGTTTTGACCCTTTTTTGAAAGAAAGCACTTTTTTTGTTATTTTTGGATTAAAAGAAATTAAATTAAGTTAACAATTAAATTAATAAACTAATTAATTAATAAAAATATTTTTTGGAGTTTTTGATATTTAAGGAAATAAAAATAAATTTGATTTAAAGTTAGTAAAACCTAATTATCTAAATTAATTTTAAGTATTGCAAAAATATTAAAATTATACCTAATTAAAACTAAGTTAATTCAATTAATATTTATTAATAAAAATAAAATGCTGAATTTAATTTTAATAAATAAAATATATTTTTTGTTTTTTTTATTTTTATGAGGAAAAAGTTTAATTGGTTAATTGAATAATAAAATAATAATAATAAACAATAAATAAAAGAAAGAAAGAAATAACCAAGGGGGGTGTTGGGCCTGATCAGGGGTGAGAATTGCAATTTTTTAGCCCAACAGGCACAAGCCTGTATTGACTTTCCATGATTCCCTATGGCATGTTGACTTGAGAGCCTGATGGACCTTCAACCTGAGTCACCAGATCTGGCCTTGGGCCATCTGGCAGGCATCTGGGTGATGGTGTATGATGTGTTGTGCCTTGGATATTGCATGGAATAACCTGAAGAAAAATGTTAACAAATGCATGGGGGACCTGGGATTCGAACCCAGGTCCTGTGAGACTTTGCACTAACACCTTCACCATTGAACCAACGCCTTTTAATTGTTAGTGGAATACGCATTAAAGATAATATACAAAAACACGTAATTATGCTGGAATAAAAAAAATAAAGCGCGAAAATTTGAATGGAGCAATTGGATGGGGACACATTGTCGTCCCTGTCCTTGGACTTATACAGAGATTACCTGCGGATTTAAATCCGCAGCAAAAGGCGTAGGTTGATTCAATAATCCTTCTCAGGCCATATAAATGAAAGGTGATGCCATGGATGAACTCGTCTCTTCATCCCGATCTCAACCATGCACATTAATAAGCCTAATTTCACCTGCATCAAAAACCCCTAAAACAAACCTAGGAAACCCTACAATGGCATTTTGGATTATAGAACAGATAAATGCAATCAAATAATATGGAAAGCATGGAAATTGTTTGGTGATTGCAAATATGCCATTAGTTTCTTGTAATGATGCGTAAATCTTGAAACACGAAAGCAAGTTCAGAGGGAGGTCATGTATCACTTACAGCGCGTTTGAGAGGGTCTGGGAGCTTGCTTTTGATTGCTACTGACTCAGTGAATGTCCAGCAATTGATCCACATTGAGTTTTGGTTCTGAATTGGCCTCTAAGAAGGATTTCAGATTCACACTTTTTTGCAATTTTTCCAAGTTTGGTTTTGTGATTTAGCAGCCTCTAGGTTCTCAAACTCGTGCCTTTGCATTGTATATGTAACATGGAGTGAATTAGGTTAACTTTTTTGGGCTGAATCCTTATGCAATGATGTTTGGAGATATGATTTGATTCACCATTAAAAAGCTTCCAATTTTGTCCAAAATCCAATATTTTGTTTATGATATGGCTTGATATGGATTTGATCATGTCCATGATGACAATTAAGACCTATATCAATCAAAAAGATCATAAATGATCAATATTTGGATTTTATTTGGATTTAAATTGATTTAAAATGAATTAATTCAATAAAAATCAAATAAAATAGAAAAATTAATAAATGGACACAAGGATGAAGTTAGGACACGTGTGGAGTGTGACAAGATTAAATCAAGTGAAAAGGAATGGGCCCATTGGACAAAATTTGAAGTTTTGGGGATAGTTGACTTTTGGCAATTTTGTAAAAATGCCCAACTTCAATAATGCATAACTTCTTTAATTTTGAACTTTTAGAGGTGTTCTTGGACTTTTTAGAAAGCTTGAGATGTTATCTAACCCACCCATTTGGTCTCATCGAATTTTGATATTCCATACTCAAGTTATAGGCTTTTGCAAAAAAGGTGTTTTTGTTGACTTTCAAAAATGACCTATAATGTCCAAATTTGTAACTTCTTGTGAGTGCATTTCTTGATCTTGGGGTATGAATATGTATTGTAGGAAATTGCATCCTCTTAGAAATGAGCTTTGGATGGGTCATTTATCATAAAGTATGAGAAAGTTATGCTTGGTCAAAGTTGAGTTGACTTTTCCTACAAAACCCTATTTTAGCAACTTTTGAGTCTTGATGAATTTTGAGTAATCCTTGATGAATCATGATCAAACCTTGATCAAATGATGAAATATCCTTTAAAATGATAATTTTGACAAAAAAATCTTGAAGTTTGACTATTTGTAGGTCACAGTTGACTTTTGCCCTAGCATAGTCGATTTTTGGACCCTTTGAGCAAATTATTGACCAAACTTCCTCTGCAAGGCTTGAAAGTTGACATGGATGAACTTGAGAACATATTAGGAAATTGTGGAGCACTTGAGGTCATTTGGATGTAAGGACCTTGATGCAACACCAAACCCTAATTTGAGATTGACTGCCTTAGGAGATGATTTGACTGTCCAACTCTTGAGCAATCTTGAGCAACTTGGAGATTATTCTTACAATGTCTTGAGAAATATGAGAGGGAAAATTTTGGGGTACAACACCAGGTATCTGCTGAATCTCCATAGCATTGAGGCGATCCTCTAGCTATTTGTATTTATCATCAGCGGGAGGATATTGTTCCTCAGAGTGGTCAGGTTCATCTTCATCACTCCCTGGGTTGTTATCTTCTTCATGACTATTCCCCTCATTTGATGGAGTTGAGATTCCAAAATTCAGGATGCCCACTGACTTCTTTGTCTTTCTCTTCTTGTCTTTGAGAAGAAGAGTCTTCAGGTCCTCTTTCCCCTTAGCCATACCCAGGAACATTTGTTGGAATTGGGCATTTTGTGCTTGGAGATCCTTCACCGTTTGTTCCATATCCATCTTACTAAAATAAACAGCAGTAAGATAAGGAGACCTGTATGGGAGAAACCTGTCATGATATGATGCATGATAGGTGGATGCATGTTTTCAAGGATCTTGCAGGGTAAACACAAGAAGATGTTAGAAGTTACTTACAACTTTTATTGGAGAACTTCGTATTGGTGGATGTCCTTCCATGAGAACCAAGCTCACCATGTCAAATGGGTCATATCCCTTGACTCAAGTTACCGTGCTTTGGTCTTGACGTTGTTTGGTTAGATAATGAATCTTTTTTTCCCTTGATAGGCATCTGGTTCAACGTGACCCTGCATCGTAGGCCCATGAGATCCTTGAAATGGTTATTGAAAATGCTATGGTATGATGTCATGATGTTATGTACAAGTATGCAAAGCAAGCAATTTGTTATGTACAAATATTCATATACACACAAAGCAGACAAATCCTTAGATTTAGGCTTGCATGGAGTTTGTAGGTAAGTACCCTCTTGAAGTTTAGTTGGCTCAACCTATCCTAGAAAGTAGCCGGGTTCTAAGGGATCTCAATATCATTGATCTTTCCCACAAGTTTCGTTCCGATCGACAACTGACTTGCCACCAAACAAAGCTTGGGAGTCAAATCTCAATGAGTATAGTATCGAGTATCAACCAATCTTCGGTAAAAACCAAATCCGACTATCTCACTACTTCCTAATGGACAAGGATGAGTCAATTAAAAGGTTCTAAAGGTCAGTTAGAGCTTAATGATACTAAGGAAGCCTAATGTTATCCTTGACTGACTCAAGGAACATTAGTACAAGCCAAAGTATCACGCTAACATAGCTATTGCTTCGTTCATATCGGTATACGCCGTACAGTTCCCATGATTTATTTCTACTTACCCAAAAGGTGCCCCAGGTCCGGGTTAAGGATCAAAACAAGCCTAAACAAGGAACCATAATGTAAAGCAAATAAGTCAAACAAAGAAAAGCAAGTAAAGGTGATCTAGCCCTAAGGTAACCTCACTTTTAAGTACTCCCCAGCAGAGTCGCCAGTTCTGTAACACGATGGGAGAACTGACTTGGGAGTTTTGCATTTGATTGCAATTGTTGCGGAAAGCAAGAGTCGCCACCGACTTTTATTTTATCCAATAAGGAAAGGTTAAAAAGAACAGGAAAGACCTTTCGAGATTATTTCTTGAGTACGGGGGGTAGGTTATGAAAAGGGAAGGTATTAGCACCCTTTTCATCCGTAGTCATCGATGGGCTCTTAGTTGCTCACTAGATCACTTGCTTTTGTTTAAAAATGTGCTTGTTGTGTGGGTTTTGAAAGTATTTTGAAAACGTCTTTGTAATGGTTCTCGTTTCTATAAGAACGTGTACAAAGTGTTTTTTGAAAATAGTTCAAAGAGGTGTTTGTGGAATGTGTTTTTGAAAGTGATTTTGAAAAGTGTCTTTGTAATGGTTCTCGTCTCTATAAGAATGCGTACAAAAAGCTTTGTCTTTTGAAAATGTTTCAAAATGAAAGTGTGGGTGAATAAAATGTTTTTGTTGTGAGCAATCGAGCAACTAAGATCATCCTACCTACTCAAAAGGTCTTAATGTTCTTTTCCTCATCCTTTAGATGTTGCTATCTTACCATTGATTTGGTAAGAAGCCCCATCATTGGATGTGAAGGGAAAGGTGTGGGACGTTTGTATAGTCATAGAAAGCCACCTATGAGACATTTTAGCAATGCCGTTTAGGGACTAGATCGTTTATCGAAGGCAACATTGAGGGTCATTGAGGGACTACAGTCTTTTATCGAGGGTCTTTGCTAAAACGCCCATATTCGAGGGACATGACTATTTTTCTGAGGCAACAAGTGAGATTACCCTAGGGGTGCATGTGTGAATATTGTGTTTGATTGCATGCATTTGTCTTTGATTTTTAGGTTGTCTGTTTGTTGTTTTTATCTTGCCATACATACCATATCTTACTAGTAATTATACAAAAGTAATAAAATGCAGAAAAATAAATCCTACACTATTACAACCATATTGAATAGAAAGAAAATTTAAAGGCAAAAATAAAATAAAGAAGGAAAAAGGGGCTCTTTCGATTTAGGCAGAAGAACTCTTCGATTCTGCTTCTCTGGCTCTTTTCGATTTGGCCTGGAAGTGGTGAAAACGTGGCTTTCGATGGGGCCTGGGAGTCAGCATTGTGTGCCTTTCGACTGGAGCCTGGAAGTCAACAGGGTGTACCTTTCGACTGGGCTAGGGAGTTAGCATGGACACATTTCGTTTCTCCCTTCTGGATCCTTCGTTTGGACTGTGAAGCAGTGAGGACCTGCAAGGAAAAGATGAATATGTATCCTTCATGTTCATCTAGACTTTCGTTTAGGACTGTGAGGCAGCCAGGGGGAAAGCTTAAGGCTTCGTTTCACACTTACTTACTCCTGTTTTACTTCGTTTTGGATTTTAATAGCAACATAGCCTGAGGCCATGCTGGCATTGTCTTGTGGTTAGGTTAGTTTTTAAAGATTGTTTAATAAAACAAGAAGCAAAACCAAGAAGGTTAGCAATAAAAACAAACTAAAAGGGTGGAAATGTAAAGGAAACAAATACAATGTACATGCTTCAAATGAAGAGTTTTAGGTCAGAATGACATACCTTGTTTGAAACTGGAGCATTTGCTGGACTTTGAGTGACTGCCTTGGATGCCCCTGGATTTGATGGAAAGAAAACAAAGGTGACGCCTTTAGTGCTGGATTTGAAGGTCGGGAGATCTGAAGGGTGGTTTCAGATTCGAAAGAGAAAAAGAAAACAAGGTTTATATTTCTTTATATTCGAAGGACCGGGGAAACAGGTGTAGTGTTTCTTCTAGATTCGAAGGGTCAAGAAAAAGACAAGTGTTGTATTTCTTCTGGATTCTGGGTTTGAATATGTGTTTAAGTGTTTGAGAGTGTTTGAGTTTGTTTGAGAGTGTTTGATGATGTTTGAGAGTGTTTGATGATTTTGAAGATTCATTCCTCTAGCCAAAAGTCCTCTCTTGAACTTGCAAATGCTTCTCTATTTATAGAGAAAAGGATGAAGGCGTTTGAAGTAACCAGGTTTGTATGATGATGAACTATGGTTTGGTTAAGGGTGAAACAAGTCTTGTCCTTTTCATTGATCCCAAGTTTCCAGTACAAGTGGGGGCCTTCTAGTAGGAGATTTGACATATGCTTCTGGCACTGCTTTTCGTTCATACATGAATCAAGTTGGAAGCTTCTTTTGTGATAAAAGTACTCTTTATGAAAAAAGGGGTACGTAGCCTTTTGCTACTTTAACCAAAAATGATATTATCCAATAGGCAAAGCTTCAAACTTTTGTACAAGCCTCTGATTATATAAAGATTTGGAAGCAACATAGCCTGACAAGTAGGGTAAGGCTATGAGATTTGCTCAAACTTGCTTCAAAGGGTCCAGAGATGGGTTCGACAGATACTGATTCGAAGGGAATCAAAGTTCCAATTGAAGCCTTGTGTGAAGGTGTTTTTTTTTTCCAGTCAAAGGCTTTCCTGCCTGAGGTCACATGGCTAAACTAAAGGGTGTGTGAAGGAGATCCTTGTTGTGGGGTGCTAGCATAAAAGGGAAAATTTTGCCTTGAGAGTTTGGCCAACACGCAAGCCCAAAGGCTTCTGAGTCGAAGGGGGGTTGTAGGGGGGCCTTGCTTTGTGACTTCAAACGAAACATGTAAGAGGCCTTTGCTTAAACGAAAGTTTGCCTTCCAAAGGTCCATATGGCCAAACGAACTTGCATTTGAAGAAAACCATAAACCCAAATGAAGAATGTAAGCCCAAGCTTGTCTTGAAGAAAGTCACACGCCGAAACGAAGAAAGCGTGCAGGAAGTAAAGGGCATAAACGAAGCTTGCAACAAGGGGCCACATGCCCAAACGAAAGAGGCATGCTAGTATTGCAAAGATTCCCAAATGAAAGAGGCATGCAGGAAGAAAATTTGAGCAATCGAAGGATGCCAAAAGGAGGCTTTTTCCCTTGGAATCGAAGGAGGCAACATGAGGCTTTGTGCCTTATGCATGCTAGTATGGGGGAAGACTTTTGCATGCAAGAAAGAAATTTATGGCTCAAACAAAGGCTTGCACACAGCTAGTCATCAACTTGTGGATCAAAGCAAGTATGGGGGAATATTTGTCCAGTAAACACAGGCATGCACGCATCAAACATCCAATCAAAGCAGACACATAGGTAGCCATTACATGGTGAACCATGTGAGGCCAAAGGTGCAATTGAAGGTGGCATGCAGGAAGCTCATGCCTTGTGAACCAAAGCCAACGTGCCAGAGGCCCATGCCCAGTCGAAGGATGCAAGCCAAGCTTGCATTGAAAGAGGCCAAAAGGCCAAAAGGCCAATCAAAGGAGCTAAATCAAAAAGACTTATTTTTCTCCAATTTTATCAAAAAGATTATTTTTATCTGTTTTCCTCCTTTTTTGACAGTTTCCTTTTTAACTTGGTACTATAAAATTCAAAATCTAATTGTGTAAGCTTGAACCTTGAGAATCCTTGTGAGAAACCCCTTGAAAAATGAGAGGGCAAATTTTGGAGTACAACAAGTATGATCCATCATTGCCATCACAATTAACATACTGCAATAATTGTTTCAACTTTTTTAATCCTTCTGTTTCATAATAACTAATTTATTTATATAATAAAAAAGGTGAATCTTTTCTACCTTGTCACCTTCTGTTTCATCACAAAGTCATATGATTGTCGCAATTGTAGATATGATGGTTAGGAAGACGTTAATTATAGAAACAGTTTTGTCAGTTATATCTTGGCCCATGCAAAAGAAAGCATGAACAAGGATCACATGCACACCAGTGCTCACTATTTCATTCTTCAAATACTCTTCTGATGTTGGAACATGCCCGAAAGCAAACCATTTTGCTTCTTGCAGAAATGCATTCAAGAGTTTTATCCACTGTAATTAAGAATCAAGTTAAGCACAAATAGTTGTAGAAGATAGCATGATACACATAGGATTAATGCATTGATTACGAAACAATGAAATTAGTTTTTTTGCATACCGATTTTATCAATGAACTTATAGGATTCCATCCTGTTTTGAGATGTGTTCTAAGTGCAAATTCATTGGCTGTGTCATAGAGAGCCTTATAACATGCTTTTATGCAGTCTGGTAATTGTTCAATGGTTGCCGGATCCCATCTACATCCAAAAAAACAAATAAATTCATGCTACATATTATTAAATAAATCAACACTGAGTGAGAATTATTCACACCATTAATTACCTCTTAACAGCATATGTAAAGAGAGTTAGTTGATCAATGTTTCCATAAATATCAAATAAATCATCAATGATGTAGATTAGAGATAAAGGCTTTGTGAGCTCGATCCTTTCGTCTGAGAGACACGGATCTAGAAGACACTTCATAGTCCACATGCAGCATTTAATCGGTTCATCTCTAGAAAATTCCAAGTCCTTTGACAAACCTAAGTCTTTCCACCACCTACATAGTATATATCATGATTAAGTCAATGTTGTACTCATTAATCTTTATTAGTGTAATTTTTCAAAGTTAAATAGGACTCACTTGGAAACTGCAAAAAATTCCTTGAGATGTAGAGAGGAAACCATTTGAGTGTCAATTTTGGAAAGTCGTTGTAAAGAATTTGTCCATGTTACATTTTCTGATTGGATTATTGTTGGTGTGAATCTTGACAAAGTTTTATGAATATGACACATCAATGTTTGTGCAACAAAATTCACTTCAGCATGGTCATGAAACGTCGAACACCACTCATTAAGATACTCGCGGAAGAATTGTCCTGAACTTTCAAGATAATCTTCTCCTTCTATGCTTAATTGATAGGCTTCAAATAATGCAATTAAACCGTTTATATCCTTATAAAATATATCCTTGAGTTTTCCTCTGTTATCCCAGAAAATATCGAATATGTCTGTAAAATGCATCAAAATAGTTATAACCACGATAAATTAATTAGACACATATCTGCGACTTTTCAGATTCCAACTTTGGATAGGATGTCCAAATTTACCCGTTAAACTAGACTTTAAGGATTTTATATAGTTGGTAAAATTAAACCCATATACGAATAGACTTTAAGGACTTTCCGTTAAAATGACACCAGAGCACTCCATTTAATTTTAAAAAATGCATTAATCCTATTTAAACTTACATATACCAAGATATTTTTAGTGACATAAAAATGGTAGATAATTGTCATGTTCCAATATATCAATATATATATTTGGAACATGTCCATAGTCTAATATGTTGAATTTAAAAATTTCTCAAATCCAACATTGTTATAATATCTTTTTGATTGGAAAAAAAAACCATTTAGTCTCACATTGCTCATGTGAGAAATAATAACTACCTTACTTCACTATATAAGGAGTGCACATACTTCATTCTAAATTACACCAAAAACTATTCTATTAGTTTTTCCTTTCTCACTCTCATAACTTTGCGTCTCTCGAATTGTCGAATCGCCATCTTCTTCTCCTTTCTTCCTACTCGTTGAATTTTCCGAGTATTTTCTCGAATTCTATTTAGAGAATTATGTTAATTTCTCCTCATTTGAGTTGAGAAATTTTCAAGTTTAATCTTTTGAATTCTCTTTGGAGAATTATTTGAATTTCTCTTTGTTGGAGAAATTATTATCAGTGGTCAAATTATCATTATTAATTTCTCTTTGGAAAATTATTTGAGTTTCTTTTTGTTTGAGAAATTATTATGACTGGTCTTTGTACCAGATACTACGAGTGGCGTTGATACCATATTTGAATGGTCTTGTACCATCAGATGATGTATTACTAGACCGATTATCTACCATGTAAGTAGTAATCATACAATATAGAACTGTGTTGTTTTATCCTGGAGACGGCACGGTAGTTCGACTTCTTTGCATAATTTTGAGCAATACCGCGAAACGTCTTAAAGAGAGAAACCTAGTCCGCGATCCAAACTGGTAATTTCTTCGGTGCCAAATATTTCAAAATTTGAAAACAACAATTTTAAGACGTTTCGAACTACCATGGCTACCGAAGAAATTATTGGTTCTTTTGCGGATATTGTCTTTGAGAAATCATTCATGTTTGAGGGAAGTCATTTCAAATGTTGGCAACAAAAGATGAAGTTCTTAACGTTGAAAAAAAGTTGCTAACGTTCTGATCGATGACATTCTGTTGCTCCTTCTGGATCAATCGAATAAACTAACAGTAGTAAATTTGGAGATTTAGAAGGAACACTTAGTAGTGTTGAAGTTGAATCTGCTGCACATATTAAAGCGAACGATTTATAACATAGGAAAGAAATCACATTATAGAAAGAGAATGAAAATCTCTACAAAATCATATTTTTAATAGACTCGCAGATGATCTGTATGATAATTACAGTTGACGTGATACTGCAAAACAAGATTGAGAGACTCAGAAAAACAAGTATGACGTAGAAGCTGGAGCAAAGAAGTATGTTGTTAGCCGCTACTTCAAGTATCAAATGCAAATATGTAAGGTCGATGGAGGCTCAATGTTACGAACTTCAAAATATTGCTTAAAAGATCATCACAAAAGGTATGTGTTTAAATGAACAATTTCAAATTGGTTTTATTATTGATAAACTACCCTCATAATTTGAATGTTTAAAAAAAAGGAATCTTAGAGACAATATCGAAAAGAAAAAGTCTTGGTTGTTTCAAACAACAAAAAGAAATTCGGTGTAGTTCTGAAGCCATTTGGCAAATGATTAAAGAATCAGAACCGCAATATTGTGAACCGAATTACGAATGGGAACCCTTCCATGATCCCAATAGCTCAAACTAGGCAACAACCACCACCTAAAAGAAATGACGTTGGTTTCCCTTTGTTTTAACTATGGAAAATCAAGTCATATGACTAAGAAATGTAGAAGTAAGCTTGAACTTGGTGTTGTCCCTAATGCACATGTCAACCTGACTAATGGATAATTTATTGCTATAGTCATTGAAATCAACATGGTTGATGGATATGTTGGTTGGTGGATAGACACCTGCGTCTCTCGTTGTGTTTGTTGTGGTCGTGTTATGTTTAAAACATACACGAATACTAAAGATAAGAAAGTGTTGTTGGGAGATGGCCAGACCATGAATGTTGTTGGAATTGTAGACATGGAGCTAAATTTCACCTTCAAAAAGACTTTAATCTTAAAGAGAATTATGCATGTTCCTAAGATTAGAAAGAATATTGTTTATGGTTTTATTTTAAATAAGACAGGGTTTAGTCAGTCTATTGGGGTAGATTTGTACACCATTACGATTAATGAATTTTATACATGGAATTGTACATGAAACAACTGCACCATAATATCTTGCAATGAATGGTAAATCAGAAAGAAAGAATAGAACTCTTACTGAACTTGTTGTTGCAATTATGATGAATTCTAGTGCTGAACCTCACTGGTGGGAGGAAATTTTATTGACTGTTTACTCTGTCCTGAATAGAGTCCCCAAGTCAAAATGTAAGATCTCTCCTTATGATATATTAAAGAAAAGACAACCAAACTTGTCTTATTTGAGAACTTGGGGTTGTTTGGCTTATGTCCGAATTCTGGATTTGAAACGAGTTAAACTCGCTAGTAGAGCATATGAATGTGTTTTCAGTAGGTATGCAGCAAACAGTAAAGTATATAGGTTTTATGACCTAAAGGAAAAAGTGATCATAGAATCAAATGATGTTGAATTCTATGAAGACAAATTTCCTTTCAAATTGAGAAATAGTGGGGTCATACAACCGAGTCACATTCTTGTGATAAGAAGCACATAAAGCAACAACAATGTAGAAACAAAACTTCGACGAAGTAAACTAGTAAGAGTTGCTAAAGACTATGGGACTGATTATGCAGCTTATAATGTAGAAGAAGATCCAATGAATCTTCAAGAAGCTTTGTCATCTCTGGATGCTGATTTATGGCAAGAAGCTACCAATGATGAGACAGAATCTCTAGAATCTAACAAGACCTGGTACTTAGTAGACTTGCCTCCTGGTTGCAAACCAATCGGTTGTAAATGGGTTTTGAAAAAGAAACTAAAACCTAATGGAACTATTGATAAATATAAGGCTTGCCTTGTTGCCAAGGGTTTTAGACAAAGAAAATATAGATTTCTTCGACACCTTTTCTCCTGTCACTAGAATTACATCCATTAGGGTACTTATTTCAATAGCTGCTATTTATAATTTAATAGTACACCAAATGGATGTTAAAATAACTTTTTAAACGGTGACTTAGAAGAAGAAATCTATATAGAACAACCGGAAGGGTTTGTAATCCATGGACAAGAAAACAAGGTCTGTAAGTTAGATAAGTCTTTGTATGGGCTAAAACAAACTCCAAAGCAATGGCATGTAAAGTTTGATAACTTAATGATATCAAATGGGTACAAAGTGAATGAAAGTGACAAATACGTTTATTACAAATTTTAGAGTTGCATTTGCACTATCATATGTCTATATGTAGACGATCTACTCATATTTGGATCAAACATTCAGGCCATTAATGATATGAAATCATTTTTGTGCAACAACTTTGATATGAAAGACCTCAGAGAAGCGAGTGTGATTTTTGGTATCAAGATCACTAGATCCGAGCAAGGAATTTCTTTTAATCAATCACAACATGTGAAAAAGATCTTAAATAAATATAAACCCTTTGATAGTAAACCTGTGAGCACACCAAATGATCCAAGCGTGAAGCTGTTTAAGAACACTGGTGAAAGTGTTAGACAAATAGAATATGCGAGCATCATTCGAATTCTTACGTATTCCATTGATTGTACTAAATCCGACATTGCATATGTCGTGGGATTATTGTGCGAGTTTACTAGTAGACCGAGTAATGAACATTGACAATCTATTGAGCGGGTCATATGGTACCTTAAAAGGACCATGAATCTCTATTTACATTATCAGAGATTTCCTTTTGTACTTGAAGGATACAATGATGCTTATTGAAATACCTTATCAGATGATTCCAAAGCAACTAGTGGCTATGTATTCAACATATCTAGAGGAGTTGTATCTTGGAAACCAAAGAAACATATTATCCTGAGAATATAACATTAGCGAATGCTAGTGAAGAAGCAAGTTGGTTAAGATGCTTGTTAACTGAGATTCCCTTATGGGAAAAACATATGTCAGTTGTGTTGATCCACTTTGATAGTACCGCAGCTATTGCAAAAATCGAGAACCGTTATTATAATTGTAAAAGACGCCAAATTAGAAGAAAGCACAACATTGTTAGAGATTATATCTCTAAAGGAGCTGTAAGAGTGGATCATGTACGCACTGATGAAAATTTAGCAGATCCTTTAACGAAATAATTAGATAGAGATAAAGTCTATAATAATCATATAAGATGGGACTAATTCCTATAGGAAATGAGTTGCTCATGATGGTAACTCGACCTAAATGACTGGAGATCCCAAGAAATAGGTTCAATGGGTAACAATAAGTTGTTTCTAATATGAGATGATCATGCAAGTAAAGCATGAATCCCGAAGTAATAAGAGAATGAGATAATAGAAAATATTAATGAGATCTATACTCTATATGAGGGAGTACCTAGGCTACATGAATACTCTTGATAAACTCACCTATGTGATTTTGAAACTTAGGCCGGTTCCTATGGAATTTTGAGGAAGAATTCCTAGAGCCTTCATTAAACTGGGATACACGTGCAGGGCCATTAAAGCACAGGCTATTAGAATACGCCTTAAAAAAGGTTGTGTGCGGGTTTGATGTCTGAGATAGAGTTCAAGACATTTGTGTCACTCTTGTTGAATTGGAATCCTACTTGCTATGCAAAAGTTCAAGTCGTAGACACCTTTGTTTATGCACAATCTTAGAAACGTTTGACATTACTTCTAAAATCAATTTTTTAAATTCAAGTGGGGGATTATTGGAACATGTCCATGTTCCAATATGTTGAATTTAAAAATTTCTCAAGTCCCACATTGTTAGAATATCTTTTTGGTTGAAAAAAACATTTAGTCCCACATTGCTCATATAAGAAATATTAACTACCTTACTTCACTATATAAGGAGTGCACATGTTTCATTTCAAATCACACCAAAAACTATTCTATTAGTTTTTCCTTCCTCACTCTCATAACTCTGTCTCTCGAATTGTCGAAGCTCCATCTTCTTACCCTTTCTTCCTACTCGTTGAATTTTCTGAGTATTTTCTTGAATTCTCTTTAGAGAATTATGTTAATTTTTCACCATTGTTAAATTGTAATCCAGTGTGTCGAAACTATGTGTTGAAAAGATTTGATTTGTTTTAGATTTAAATAGATTTTATTTAAGTTTAGAATAAATTAGGTTTGATTTAGTAACAAAATGATATTTTGGGCTTTGGGCTTAGGGTGTAAGCTCAATTATAAATAGAGGGAGTAACCCCTATTTTTGTAAGCAAGTCAAGAAAGCTATTCACATTATTTTGCAATTGCAAAGTGAATAGGAAAGTTTTCACAGTTTGTGAGCAGAGAGAAACTCTTTAGAAATTATTTGTCTTGCCTTCTTTTCTTTGTTTGTCTCATAATTAAATTGTCATTATGGTAGAAATTCATCATAGACTTTGGTGGATTTCCAACATCTGGTATCAAGAGCTTTTGTTTCGATTCAAGGGAAGTATCAATCAAGAACGATTGAAGAATTCATGATGACAAGTTATGGTAATGCAAACTATCCAGCAACACTACCAATCCTGAAAGTTGACAACTATGATAATTGGTGCAAACAGATGAAAGTCTTATTCAGGTGTCAAGGTCTTTGGGACCTTGTAAAAGATGGAGTCGAAGCGCTTGGAGAAAACGTTTCAGAAGAAGAAAAGAAGTAATACATAGAATCTGAGAAGCTGAGTGTTGTATCCCAAAATTTTCCCTCTCATTTTTTCAACATTTCTCATCACAAGGCTCTTGGAACCCAAGACCAAGCTAGGGTTTGCTCTGCTCAAGACACCTCCTTGCACTGTTGACCTAAATTAGGGTTTGAGTTTGCACAGGGATGTTTTGACCTATAATGCCCAAATTTATTTTAATACTTCATATTGGACTCATAAGTTTTCCCATACCAAGTTTCAAGCCTTGAATCAAATTTTTTGCCCAGTCAATTGGACAGTTGACCTAGAAATCAGCTGTATTGGGGAAAAAGTCAATTGTGGCCAATTTACAGTCAAACCTCATGAATTTTTACCCACGTCAACATTATGAACTCATATGAACCATTTTATCAAGTTTGGACCACAATTCCACAAGAAATTTGATCAGATCACCAAAAGGGCAAAATGGTCATTTTTGGGGTTTTGACTATACAAAGGAAATTTTTGACTGTTGGACCTAACCAAGGGCAAATCAACCTCAACCATGGACTCAAGGATTCAATGAAACTATCTTGACCTATTCAAAAAGTTCAAAAGATCTCAAATGCATAGGATTGACAAATGAATTTTTCAGTCAACTGATCAAAATTTGACTATACACTGAAAAGTCAAATTTTGACTTTTTGGTCAAAATCAAGTGCAAGGGTCATTTTTCATCAAGATATGTCAAATTATGAAACTTGTTCATCAAGAAACCCAAAATTACAAATTAGGGTTTGAAATTGAAAATTTCATAACTTAGAAATTTTCTAAGTTATGAAATTTTCCTAATTTTTCCTAACTTTGTCCCACATTTTCACCAAAATACAAATGGATCCAAACAAAACTTACAAAATGAAAGTTGTAGTCCATCACAAAGTCTACAACTTTTATTCACAAAGTTTTCTCAAAAGAAGCTTGGATCTCAAGTTATGAGTTTTGGAACAAGGGTACCTAAAACTTTTAACTTAGAGAAATTTTGCCCTAGTTTAGGTAGGATTTTGACCCATCTTCTTGGCCATTTTTCACATAGTTACACTTGGATTCTTAAGTTTAATTTCAAATATGGATTATAGTACATGTTGTAAGCTTTCGAAATTGTCCAAGAACTCCTCAAACACATTTGTGGTTAGGGAGAATCGAATGCTTGAAGTTGGCAAAAACTCACTTTGTAACCATGGCCAATACATGTTCATACCACTTGCAAAATCTGACCAAACTAGCTTAGTACATAATTACAGGCCTCTAAACCAATTTACACTCAAAAATTGAATGCAAATACATTGGACATTGGTGTTATTCCGATCAAGGGAGCATTATACTTTCCATTTTGGGCATAAAGATCACACTTCCATTTTCATAACGCATAACTTTTGCAAAGTTGTCTTTCTTGAACCTTGAACTTTTTTATTTGCAGCAAACAAGTTCCACAAACTTAGGCAAAGGTACAAGAAGTTGGTGCATGCTTGGAGATAGCCTGTACAGGCCTATCTCATTTCACTTCAAACTTTTCTTTCAAAACAAGTCATTATGCCAAAAGTCAAGAACACACACATCTGATATATTGAACTCAAGCAAAGTTTTCAAACAAGTTTTGCACATCCTTGCAAGCCAGAAACACGAGCCTTTCACCTCTAAAACACCCTTGTACTCAAAAACCACATTTTCTTGCAAAACAAGGCAGTTGCTGCAACTTGAGTGCCATAGTTCATCTTGCTCGTGCGTTTTGCTCCCTTCCACTTCAAACACCTTCCATTCAACTCACTCAAGCTGTCCCAAACCCCATTTCCAACTGTAACTCCATCTAGAGTGTTCACCATTTCTGTTTCAAGCTTGTGCAGGTTGACTTCGGTAGAACGATTCAGGTCACTTCAAAACAAACTAAGCATTGGGAAAGTTTCAGGGAACATCAAGCAAGCTCAAAAGAACCTCAGGCCTCACTGAAAGTTGATGCATTGCCATACTCGTGTCCAACTGAAACAGGTTTTTCATGAACTTCTATCTCTCTATTTAGGAACATTTAGCCTTAGGTTTGTGAATAAAAGATGTTGTACTCATTGCCCTAAAACCATACATATGCTCAGTTTTCATTTATATTAAACGTACTAAGAGAATTTTGTCCATGAACTTTCTGAAAAAACTAGGTTAGAAATTAGGGCCAGAGAAATTCTCTCTGGTCCTTGAGAGTTAGATTTAATTTTTTATATGGTTGAAATCGTTGTTTGATACTCTACAAGTTTCATGTTTTGAGTTTTGGCAAAAGAGCACGTTTCCAGGATGTTCAAGCTTGTGTAACAGGGCACGCGTTTTTCTGTTTGTCACAAGGAAGAAGATGAAGTATGGGTTGGGCTTGGTTTCTTGCTTCTAACACCCTCCTTTTGCTAAATGCACCCCCTGGCCCATTTCCTTTATATTTTGTCATTTTTTTATTTTAATTTTATTTCCGACTTTGTTTATTTATTTCCAACCATAAAAAATGCTTAAAAAATATTTTTCATAATTTTTACATTTATTTGATATTTATTTTAATTATTACTAGTATTAAAATATTATATATACTTGAATATTATTTTGTTTAAACGTGAAAATAATGTAAATAATGTTTTTTTTTTCATTTCTTATTTTTATTCACATTGAAAATATTTTCTTGAATATATATATTTTTGTAAATATTTTATTTTTATTTTATACATATTTAACATATTTAATATATATATATATATATATATATATATATATATATATATATATATATATATATATATATATATATATATATATATATATATATATATATATATATATATATATATATATATATATATATATATATATATATATATATATATATATATATATATATATATATATATATATATATATATATATATATATATATATATACACACAGATACATAGATACTTTTATTTTATTTAATACTTAGAATAAAAATACAAAAATATTACATTTTTATTTTTATTATTATTTATACTAAAAAGTAACTTTTTCAATATATTTTTATTTTTGTACATATTAATATATTTTTGTATATAAATAATACAATTTTATTTTCTTTAAGGAGAATTAGGGTTTACCCTAAAAATAAATAAAATTAACTTTTAATTATTTTAATTCTTTACATTTCTTTCCATTGAAAATACTTTACATACATAAAAAACTTTTTTTTGCATAATACATTTTATTTAATATTTGTTTATTTAAATAATTGTACATTTAAATATTATGCATTGTAAATTCAATTTGGTTGTAATAATTTAGGGTTTTATATTTCTTGTCAAATACCCCCTATTCAAAATTTGTACCCCCCTCCCTATATCAAGTTGTAATAGCTTAGATTTATTTTCACGCACTTAAATGCTTTCAATTATGCCATGCTTAGAGAATTAGGGTTTGTATGCCAAATCAAAACCAACAATTAGTTTGACCTAATCAAAGACAAAAATGCATGAAAAACAAACACAATGCACACTTGCTCCCCTAGGGTTTCAATCCACTTGTTGCCTTAAAAAATGGGCCATGATATGCATGTTAAGTACTTTGGCAAAACAAAAACAAAACAAAAGATCATAGTCCCTCGATGACGCTATCTGAGTTGCATAAACAAAATGATCAAGTCCCTTAAGAAAATTGCCAAAAAATACTTGACACAATTGCTATCATGGTCTATACGATGACCCGCTCCTGTCCTGTTTAACATCCTAACACAAGTTTGTTCACCAAATACAATGGTGAAATGACATTGTTAAAAGGGTTAAAAAACATAAGAAAGATCTTTGAATAAAATAGGGTAGATAGCTCTTAGTTACTTGATCAAAAGCTTGCAAAAACATCCTTGCTATCTTCAAACAAACTTCACAACCCTACTTTCAAATGTTGGAAACTTTTCAAAAGACAAAAACACCTTTGTATACATTCAAACAAGAATCATTACAAAGGTTGCCACAACGATGGCCTCTTTTCAAAACATCTTTCAAAACCACACACAAAGCACCATTTCAAACAATTGAAGAGCACCATTTCAAACAATTGAAAAGCAAAGCAAGTGATCTAAACAAGTAACTAAGAGCCCATGGATAACCATGGATAGAAAGGGTGCTAATACCTTCCCTTTCTATAATCTACTCCCCGAACCCAAAAAAAATCTCAAAGGTCTTTCCTGTGCTTTTTGACCTTTCCTTAGGATAAAATAAAAAGTCGGTGGCGACTCTTGCTAAACCGAAACATTTGCGAACACAAACGCAAAACCTCAAGTCAGTTCTCCCACCGTATCACAGAACTGGCGACTCTGCTGGGGACAATCTTTAAAAGTGGAGTAACCTTAGGGCTTAGATCACATTTGCATGATTATCTTGATTGCTTTGTTTGCTTTATATTTGGTTCTCTTGTTTGGGCTTAAAATCCTCTACCCGGATTTGGGAAACATTAATAGGTAAATAACAATACGTTGTGGAAACTGTGCGGGGTATACCGACATGGTTGAAGCAATAGCTATATTAGTGCGACATATTTGTGAGTACTGGTAGCCTTTGAGTCAATCAAAGAGAATACGGGGCCGCTGAGTGATGCCATGAAGCACTAATGAACTTTTAGAACCTTACTTGACCATCTTGGCCTTTTTTTTAGGGGTAGTGAGATGACCGACTTTGGTAAAGTCCGAAGTTGGTAGATACTCGATACTACACTCATTGAGGGTTGTTTTCTTAGAATATTTTGGTCGCTAGTTAAGTGGCTAAACCAAAACAATGAACATAGAAAACAATCCAGTGATATTGAGCTCCTTAGAACCCGGTTACTATTTATAGGACAAGTTTGAGCCAACTAACTCAAGAGGGTATTTACCTATGAAACCTCATGCAAGCCTGAAACTAGGATCTTGTGTGACTTGTTTGTACATGTGCTTGTGCATTCATCATGAACATCATAAAACATCATATACATCCACTAACCATTTCAAGGGTTTGGATCTTCATCTTTGTTCTTGTTTTGTAGGTCATGGAATCTCTTCACAGGAAAACAGTTCAAGTCAACCTTGTGAGAATCCCTCCTCAACTCAAGGAGCTTAATTCCAGGATTCCAGAGAATTCTCTCTTCAGTGAAAGACATGGTAGACTTCTCAACTTGGTCAACTCCAACATTGAAGAAGACATGGTGAAAGTTCTCTTCCAGTTCTTTGACCCCCTACACCACTGTTTCACATTCCCTGATTACCAACTAGTACCTACTTTGGAGGAATTTTCTCAACTCCTGATAGTTCCTATTCTTCATCAACTACCCTACAACGCTACGGAAAAAGAACCAAAGCCTGAAGATGTTGCTCAAGCATTACACTTGCAACCATCTGATATCAAGGGTCATTGGGAAACCAGAAGTGGTGTCAAGGGTTTCTTGGCAAAGTTTCTGTTTGAGAAGGCACAAGACTGCTGGAACTCTCTAGATCTACAAGCTTTCGAAGAGATTGTAGCACTCCTCATCTATGGGTTGGTCTTGTTCCCAAACCCTGTTCAGCTTATAGATGTGAATGCTGTCAAGATTTTCATATCCAGGAATCCTATACCTACATTGCTTGGGGACATCCTACACTCATTTTGCACACGAACAATGAGGAAAAGAGGTGTTCTCATGTGATATACTCATCTCCTATCAAGGTGGTTTATTTCTCACCTTCTACAATTAGTTTTGAAGAATGAGCAGGGTTTAAGGTGGTCACAAATATTGATGACTCTCACGCATTCTGATGTTCATTGGTGTTCTAGGTTCAGGGAAAATGTCATCATCATTGATCATTGTGGAGAATTCCCTAATATCCCACTACTTGGCATTAGGGGAGGCATCACCTACAACCCCTGTTTAGCTCTAAGGCAGTTTGGATATGCTAGAAAGGATGGTCCTCATGACATGCTGATCCCTGACCTGGTTTTTGACTTCGACAACGATGCGCAAGGACTTCGACAAAGGTTCATCAGAGCTTGGAGGATGCCCAACAAAGTGGATAGTAAGACACTGGGGCACAAGAATTCCATCCCCCTTGAGCCTTACCTCAAGTGGGTACGAACCTCCGCCCAGAATCTTATGATGCCATATCCTCACATTCTCCCCGTGATCAAAGAGCCTGTTATGGAAGGAGAGGTTCCATACACCCTCCAATATCCTGACATGCCAACATCATTGGAAGAATTACAAAAGAGTTGGATCCAACTCAAAGAAGAACGGAATACTTTTGAAGCCAGCTTCTACGCCAGTGAGAAGAAGGTTTTGGAGCTTACCCGCTGACTTCATGAGGAGGAAACTCTCAACACTTACATCGCACCAAAGAGGATGCGCAATGTCGTTTTACATTAAGAATTTATTAAAATTTTGCCCATGGGGCACTTATGTACTGACAAATTTCTTCTTAATATGACATGTGTTCTATTTGTTTGCAACAAATTTGAATTTCTGAATCCTTGAATGTGTTACATGAATAACATATCATTCATCATATGCATAAACAGGTCTTCACACCAGGTTTCCTTATCTTTCTGTTGTTTATTTTAGCAAGATGGATTTGGAGCAGACGATTAAGGATCTGCAAGCACAGAATTCTCAATTCCAGCAACTCCTCATGACCTTAGCAAAGGGTCAAGAGGACCTCAAAGCACTGTTGGAGAAAGATAAAGAGAAAAAGAAGAAAAGGCCTGGTGTGGCCACTATGGGAAGAAGGTTTGAAATCAATGCTAGAAAAGTTCTCGAGTTCCCCTCAACGTCTGATGAAGGGGCTGGTAAAGGAAAAGGAACTGGGATGCCTTCTGAATCTGAAGTTAAAGAAGAAGAGGAGGAAGAGAATGAAGATTACTTCGAACAGCAATATCCCTCGGCGGATGATAAATATAAAAATCTTGAGGATCGATTGGCAGCCATGGAGTTGCAGAGAGTACCTGGTCTAGATTTCGAAGAACTAGGGTTGGTCGCTAGGATCGTCATTCCTCCCAAGTTCAAAGTACCAACATTTTCTAAGTATGACGGTCTGTCCTGCCCAAAGATGCATTTGAGATCCTATGTCAGAAAGATCCAACCCCACTCATCTGATAAACACCTCTGGGTACACTTTTTCAAGACAGTTTGTCAGGAACACAATTGGACTGGTTCTATCAACTCGAGAGATCGGAGGTTCATAACTGGGAAGATTTAGCTGCTGCTTTCTACCGGCAATACAATACAATGCTGATTTAGCGCCCAATCATACTCAACTACAGAGTATGGGTATGGCTTCTAATCAAGGATTTAAAGAATATGCCCAGAAGTGGTGTGATCTGGCTGGAAGGGTACATCCACCATTGTCGGATAGAGAGTTGGTTAACATGTTTTTAGGGACCCTGTCTGGCCCTTTCTTCAATCATTTAATCGGGAGTTCCTCTGCAGGATTTACCGAATTAATTTTGACCGGCGAAAGGGTCGAGGCCGGTATTAAAAGTGGTAAGATTCAGAAAGATACCTCTGCGTCCACTACTGTTAAGAAGACCTTCCCAGCTAAGAAGGAAGCTTCTGCCGTTTATTCTCAGAAAGGTCAAGAAAGAACCGAGCGCCGACCAACTGTAGGGGCTGTGATGATTCAAAACTCTTCAAATAATCAACCTCGCAGCAATCAGCCAAGACCTAATCAACAACGGGTAGAAAGGCTACAACGACAGTTCACCCGAATCAACATGACGCCAGATCAAGTACTCCCTCATTTGCTAAAACTGAATCTTACCAATTTGAAGGAGGCGCCAAAGAACCCTAATACATCTTCTCCATATTACCACTCCAATGCCAAGTGTGCTTACCACTCTGACAGTGTAGGGCATGATACCAACAACTGTTGGGCTCTTAAGAACAAAATCCAAGACCTGATCGACGCTAAGGAAGTAGAATTCGATGCGCCAGAAAAGCCGAATGTGATTTCTGCCCCAATGCCCAAGCACGGTCATAATGTTCATGCCGTTATGGAAGACCTTCATGTTACCAATGTTGCTGACCTTTTGACTCCGTTACCAGTGATTAAAGTGAATTTGATGAGAGCCGGGATATTCCCAGGTTGTGGAAAAGACTGTTACTTTTGTTTAAATGTACGAGCTGACTGCCCAATATTGAAATCAGGCATCCAATGCCTAATGGATACCCAAGAGATACTCTTCCAAAAGACTCCTGTTGATACCTTCACTCATGTTACTCCTGCTACTTTTGCTACTTCAATCAATGACATTGTAATAATAACCATCTCCGACAATCTTCCCAAGGCTTGCAAAAGGCCTGTCAAGATTACGCCTGATCCCAAATTTGTACCATTGAAAATCACCATGCCGGGGCCTGTCCCGTATCAATTTAACAAGACGATACCATGGAACTATGGAGGAGAAATCTTCTATCATGGTATCAAATAGATTGAATCAGTCTAAGAGAACTCTGATGATGAAACCCCTGATATAGGGAACATTGTGGAAACAAGCAAGATAACTCGCAGCGGACAGATTTTTTCTCCGGAGATTGCTCTCCCACGAGCAGTCTTCGGACCCTCAAAAGCTTTTGTGTCTGTTAAGCTGTCTGTGCAAGGCCCGATTATTGAAGAATTAGATACTCCTGAAGTTAGACCATCCGTTGATACTACCGATAAGGGTAAGGGGATACTAGAAGCGCCTGTCAGGATGAAGGCTCAGACTGTGGTAATCCCCGAGACCACCCAGAAAGAAATGGAAGAGATCTTTAAAATAATCAAAAGGAGAGATTTCGACATCGTGGAACAGATAGGGTAGACCATTTCCAAAATCTCCATGTTGGCTCTTCTACTCTGCTCTGAGGCCCATGCTAAGGCCTTAATCAAATTCTTAAAGACGGCACACGTGCCTCAAGAAACATCGGCTGACCAGTTTCAAGAGTGCGTGGCCAGCCTAACTGCTGATAACGGTCTTGGTTTTTCCGATGCTGATTTGACCCCCAAGGGAAGGAAGCACAACGACGCGCTGCATGTCTCAGTATAATGCAGAGGAACCACCCTTGCCCATGTCTTAGTTGATACTTGTTCATCCTTGAATGTGCTGCCAAAGAAAGCGTTAGACCGTTTAGACTGCGAAGGATTGACCCTCAAACCCAACAACATCATTGTTAGGGCCTTTGATGGGTCCAAAAGAATGGTTCACGAAGAGGTTGACATTCCTATCAAAGTGGGCACAGAAGTTTTCAACTCCACCTTTTATGTGATGGACATCCGTCCTTCATATTCGTGTTTGTTGGGAAGGTCGTGGATCCATTATGCTGGGGCAGTTACCTCCTCTTTACACCAAATGCTAAAGTATCTTGTTCAGGGTAAGATTATAACGGTGCACGGCGAGGAAGAATACATGATAAGTCACCTTAACTCCTTCCGCTATGTGGAGTTGGATAGCGAATTCATAGAAACGCCTTTCCAACATTTTGAGGAAGTTTCTCCTGAGGTCGCAGTTGCGAAGACAATGGTGGAGGTGCCTATCATTCCCAAGCATGTATCTAGGATGGCATCTCTCAAGGACGCAGAGGTTGTAATCAAAGAAGGAAGGAGTACAGTGTGGGGGCAACTGCCTGATTTTCCCCATAAGACGGACAAGTTTGGACTAGGGTTTACTGCTGCTGGCCAGAAAGCTATGCGTTGCTCCAAGGCTGAAGGACCACCCATAAAAATCACTCACCATGGAATTAATGCCTTAGAAGCTGATGATGAAGAAGACAACTTTGAAGATTGGATCTTTCCAACTGTCGAAGGAGGGTTAAGCAACTGGGAAGCAAAGGACTTTATTCCCATCACTTTTATTAACTAGTAATTTATCTTTGAACAATTTCCTATTTTGGTCTGTAATAACTAAACAACTCGTACACTATTTTCACCTTATGCCTCGCCCGGGGCATATAGGTCCATTTGTAAGGGCTTGATTTTCTTCATTATCATATGCCATGTTTTAATGAATCATTGGACGTTTTTATCTATAAACTGTTGTGTTCATTTTCTTTCCTTTTGCATTTTGTTTTGTTTAAGGATGGTTATCCCTTACACACACCCACACTCACAAAATGCAGGTACCCATCCACTCCGGATTCCATGGGTGACTATTCTGCTTTAGCCTTCGGTGACTCTGAAGATTTGGCCAATCATGCTGAGGACGAAGTTGACGAAGACTGTGAAGTGCCGGGAGAGTTAGCCAGACTTTTGCAATAAGAAGAGAGGGCAATTCTGCCTCATGAAGAGTTGCTAGAAACCATCAACTTGGGAACAGAGGAAGACAAGAAAGAGGTTAAGGTGGGTGCCAACCTGGAACCAGATGTCAAAGAGCGCTTAGTGCAGTTGTTGAACGAATATGTTGAGATCTTTGCCTGGTCCTATGAAGACATGTCGGGATTAGGCACATATATCGTGGTTCACTGTCTCCCTACAAGAGAAGATTGTCCACCAATCAAGCAAAAAGTCCGCCGAATGAGGCCCGACATGTCTGAGAAGATCAAAGCTGAGGTAATGAAACAATTCAACGCTGGCTTTCTGGCTGTTACTTCCTATCCACAATGGGTTGCTAACATTGTGCCCGTGCCTAAAAAGGACGGCAAAGTCAGAATGTGTGTGGACTATCGGGATTTAAACAGGGCTAGCCCCAAAGATGATTTTCCACTACCACACATAGACATCTTGGTTGACAACACAGCTCAACACAAGGTATTTTCCTTCATGGATGGATTCTCGGGATACAATCAGATTAAAATGGCCCCCGAGGACATGGAGAAAACTACTTTTGTCACGCAATGGGGTTCCTTCTGCTACAAAGTGATGCCATTCGGACTGAAGAATGCCGGAGCAACCTATCAACGCGCCATGGTAGCTTTATTTCATGACATGATACATCATGAGATTAAAGTTTACGTAGACGACATGATAGCCCGGTCACAAACAGAAGAAGAACACCTTGATCATCTGCAAAAGCTGTTTGTCAGGTTGAAGGAGTTTAAGCTCAGACTGAATCCAAGCAAGTGCACTTTTGGAGTTAGGTCTGGTAAACTTTTGGGATTTATCGTAAGCAACAAAGGCATTAAGGTTGATCCAGCTAAGGTAAAAGCTATACAAGAAATGCCTGCCCCTGCACTGAAAAGGAGGTTAGAGGATTCTTGGGACGCTTAAACTATATCGCAAGGTTCATCTCTCATCTGACATCTACCTGTGAGCCAATCTTCAAACTGTTGAAGAAAGATCAGGTAGTTGAATGGAATAATGATTGTCAAGTTGCTTTTGATAAGATCAAGGAGTATTTACTGGAACCTCCTATTTTGATGCCTCTCGTCGAAGGAAGGCCGTTAATCATGTATCTGACTGTTTTAGATAACTCAATGGGCTGCGTACTGGGCCAACATGACGAGTCTGGCCGAAAAGAGCATGCCATTTATTACCTTAGCAAAAAGTTTACCGACTGTGAGACTCGCTACTCACTGCTCGAGAAAACTTGTTGCGCTTTGGTATGGGCTGCTCACCGACTAAGGCAGTATATGTTGACCCATACCACTTTGCTGATTTCCAAAATGGATCCGATCAAGTATATCTTTGAGAAGCCTACTTTATCTGGAAAAATCGCTAGATGGAAAATGATCCTGACTGAGTATGACATCCAGTATACTACCCAAAAAGCTATAAAGGGAAGTGTACTAGCTGACCATCCAGCTCATCAAGCCGTCAAAGATTACCAATCTATGAGATTCGACTTCCCTGACGAGGACATCATGACATTGGACAACATTGAAGGTAAAGGACCGTATGACGGACCTGAACAAGGATCCCGATGGACCCTATACTTTAATGTTGCTTCAAATGCACTTGGAAACGGTATCGGTGCGATACTCATATCTCCGGAAGGTTACTGTGATACGGTGGGAGAACTGACTTGAGGTTTTGCGTTTGTATTCGCACTTGTTCGGTTTAGCAAGAGTCGCCACCGACTTTTTATTTTATCCTAAAGGAAAGGTTTAAAAAGCACAGGAAAAACCTTTGAGATGTTTCGTGGGTTCGGGGGGTAGATTATGAAAAGGTAAGGTATTAACACCCTTTTTATCCATGGTTATCCATGGGCTCTTAGTTACTTGTTTTAGATCACTTGCCTTGATTTTCAATTGTTTGAAATGGTGGTGTGTGTGTGTGTTTTGAAAATGTTTTGAAAAAGATGCCTTGTCTAGGCAACCGTTGTAACAATTCTTTACTCGAATGTTTTACAAAGGTGTTTGTCTTTTCGAAAAGATTTTTCAATGTTTTTAAAAGTTGTTTTGAAATTGTGTTGTGGGGTACGTTTTGAAAGTAGACAAGTGTGTTTTGCAAGTTTGATCAAGTAACTAAGAGTTGTCTACCCCTAAATTTACTCAAAGATTTTTCTCATGTTTTAACCCTTTTAACAGTATTATTCCACCATTGTATTTGGTGGACAATCTTGTGTCAGGACGTTAACGGGACAGGCGCGGGTCATCGTTTAGACCATGAATGCAATGGTGCCAAGTGTCTTTGGCAATTTTTCCTTTAAGGGACTATGATCATTTTTAGGCAACTTCGAAAGCGTCATCGAGGGACTATGATCATTTGATTCGTTTTGTTTTGCCAAAGAAACTCAACATGCAAGCATGGCCCATTTTGGAAGGCAACAAGCGGGATTACCCTAGGGGTGCAAGTGTGATTGGTGTATTTGATTTTCATGCATTTATCTTGTATTAGGTTATCTAGTGGTTGATTTTGAATCTTCGCATACAAACCCTAATTACTATACAGTATATAGAAAGCGATAAATTGCGGGAATTTAAAGTCTAAGCTATTACAAATAAGTATCCGGGAATGAGGGTACAAGTGTTTACAAATGGGGATGAGACTTATCAGGATAGTAGTGTCCAAATGTTATTTACAACCAAATCGAATCGCATTCCCAATGTAAAATGTAGCAATGTATAAGAATAAAAGCAATGTATCGAAAGTATTTGTGTATGTGATTATTTACACGGGATGCAAGATGCTAACTGTTGTACCCCAAAATTTGCCCTCCCATATTCTTCAAGATTTGCCAAGATCAAGGTTCAAAATCTCTCAAGGGTTGCACAGTCCAATTGCCTCCTAACAGACAAAAATTAGGGTTTTGGTGCTGGCAAAGAAATTGAAGCTTCCAAGGGTCCAAACAAGTCCCACATGCCTACATACATTGTCAAGCATCCTTATGTCAAGTTCCAAGACTCACAGCACCATATTGCACAGTCAAAAACCCTAATTGCTTCACAGTCAACTGCAGGGGCAAAATGGTCATTTGACAGTCAAAAATCAAAATTTTTGGTCAACATCTTATTTTGAAGCCACAAACATCATTTGATCAATTCTTGATCATGATTCTCAAAGCATGGCTCAAAAAGTCTCAAGATGCAAAAGTTTCTATTTTTGGACAGCTGAAAAAGTCAACTACAAATTGACCAAGGCATAACTTCCAAATGTTTTATCAGAAAAATTCCACCCAAAGCTCATTTTGAATAGAATGACATTTCCTACAACTCATCTTCACACTTCAAGTCCAGTAAATGCTCTCACAAAAAGTTATCAATCTCAACATTATATGTCATTTTCAAAAGTCAACAAAAAGGCACTTTAAGTCAAAGACCATAACTTGAGATTGGTAAATCAAAATGACATGGGACCAAAGACATTGGTTATAGGACTTCAAGACCTTTCCAAAATGTCCAAGAACATGATCAAAGCTTAAAAATTGAGCAAGATATGCCTTGTGGAAGTTGGGAAATTTTTGGGAATTTTGAAAAGTCAACTTTACTTCAAATGCCTCAAAATTGCTAATGGGCCTCAATTTCTTCCATGAATCATTATCCAAGGGCTATGCACGACCCATTGACATCCAATGGAGTTATTTTATCATTTTTGATTAATTATTTGAATTTTTATTATTATTAATTCACTTAATTAAAATTAAATATGAAAAAATAGCAAATCACACCTTTCAAATCTTTTTATGCAGAGATTTCACTCATTATGTGCTCAATATCTCGTGTACCATTCAAAAAGGAAAGAATCTTCCATGATTTGGCATAATTGGCATGAAAAAGATTGAAGAAAAGATATGGAAAATCAAATATTCAAAGTCATAAATGGATGGATTTTGGGCTGGCTTTTTGACCTAATTCTATTCATATACATGTGCACAATTGAAACCTAGGCCAATAGACACACAAAAGCTGCGCTCAGAACACAAGAACAAACTTGCTTTTTTTTCACAAAAACTTGAAAATTGTTTTGGTATCTAGAGGACAATTCAAGGCTGCAAAAGTATTCCAAAAGCTTGCTGACACCACCAGGAAACTATTCCAATCGAAACCAGCCTTCCATACTCAAGGAATTGGTATAACAGAATCTTACTTTTCTTAAAATCATCCAATATCGTGTTTTGATTTTTAAGCATTGTTCATGCATTTTGTTGATTAATTTATACTAACATGAGCATTCTGAAGCTATTGGTGCCCTTTAATTGAACTGATAATGTCTGTATCAAAAGTTGCCATGGACGTTTCTTAGGGTTTCCGAGTTCCAAATTTGGGGCTTTACACATCTGGAAAAATTGGCCAATCAAACCAGTACCATTGAAATCAGGACATCCAGACGAATCATTTGACCACCTCGCGCCCTTTTTATAATTAACCATGTGCTAATCGTTATTTTCATACATTGCAGTTAGTGGGGGTTTAAAACCCCCACTATTTAATTATGTTACAGGTGCAAAAGGAAGAAGAAGGCTAGTGTGTATGAACGTGATTGGACCATTCAAAGTTTGGCGCGTTTTTTGGTCATTCTAGCATAATATTTGTTTTTCTATTATATTAATCACATTCCATTATTCATACAAATAAACGCGTTGGTCCAATTGGCAAATGAAGTGGCATGCAGGTATGGGGACCTGGGTTCGATTCCCAGGTCCCCCATATTTCTCAATAACTTTTGTTGAAACGTGATCAGGTGCAGTTTCTACCCAGTGATCCACCATACACGCATACGTGTTCGCCTGCCAAGTGTCCAGGGGCCTCAATCCAAAGGCCAGAACATGCAGCTCCACCATGAACGCTAGTCAACCATTCCTCACACGCGCCAGAAAGTCAACAAGGCCTTGGTTTCTAATGGGCCTGAATTTCCAATACACCTCCAAAAGGGCCAGACACCCCCATGGTTTGCCCATTTTAATTTTTCTTTGCTTTTCCTTTTTTATTCTTTTCATTGTTTTTTTAAATTATTTTCTTATTAATTCCACAAAATTAATTTTCATAATACAAAAACCAGAAAAATAAAATAAAAACATGTTTATTGTTATTAACATTTAATTCACTAATTATTTTGTAAATAAATTTTTACTAATCAATTTAGGTTAATTTAGGTTAAAATTTCAATGTTTTTCTTAAATAACTAAAAAATGTAGAAATTAGGTTTAGCATTTTTATTCTTTTTGCTTAATAAATAATTTTCTTATTACCATTATTATTAATTATTAATTATTTTCTAAATAAACATGTCATTAATTAATTAGGGTTAAAACTTAAATATTTTTCTTTAACAATTAAAAACAACTTAGAACTAGGGTTTTATTTAACTTCTAATTTTAATTAATTTCTTTTATTTCATAAATACCAAAAACCATAAAAAAACAATTTCTTTTCTTATTTAATAATTAATTAACCTTTTAATTTCATTTAATTTCTTTAAAGGGTCCAACGCCCTCGCATATTCGATTATAATTTCTCTTCGCGCGTTTGTTCTTATTTTTCGTTTTTATATTATGTAATTGCTCAAGCCTTGTAATAGTAATTAGGATTTTATTTACTTTCCGCATTTTTATTCAAAACGGGTCTTTGTTAATTTGGCGATGTATAGACCCGCGCCTTGTAATAGCGTAGGACTTTATTTTCCGCATTTAAATTTCTGCACTTTTAAACCGCTAAACTTTGCATGAAAGAATGTATGGCCTAAAATAAAAACAAGCGTAGATCACCCATGACATGTACACGATAAATGCTAAACTGAAAACAACACACAAATTCACACACCACTCTTAGGGTACGCCTCACTGTTGCCTTGCCCTCGAAACGTGGTCGTCGAGTATAGGACGTTTTAGTAAGTCCTTATGTCCATGATCTATGGCATAGGGGTAGCTTCTAAGGTGTCCTACTGTTACTCTGGTGACCACACTGTCCCTACAATCGAATTTACCCGAACACCTCCAACGGTGGTGCTACCTACCTTTCAATGGTGGGATGGCACTACCTTAAGGACTTCTACACAGTCTAATTCCTTAGGGTAGGTGGATGACTCATAGATACTTGCTCTATTTCAAAAAAAACAAATCAAAAACAACTTTTCGCACCCCACACTTTCAAAAAGTTTTCAAACAAAACACTTCATACACTCTTGAGGACTGATACAAGAGTTACTTAGAAGTTTTCCAAACGAACTTTTTTTCAAAACCCACACACACTTGAAAAGCAAACAAATTTTGAAAACACAATGAGCAAGTATCTAAGAGCCCATGGATAACCATGGATAGAAAGGGTGCTAACACCTTCCCTTTCTATAAATCTACCTCCTGAACCGAGAAATTATCTCATAAGGAATTTTGTTGTGCTTTTATCCTGTCCATGTTGGAGAAAATAAAAGACGGTGGCGACTCTTGCTTACCGCGACATTTCGCGAACCAGCGTTAAACAGTCAGTTCCAGATCCACCGATCACAGAACTGGCGACTCTGCTGGGGACCATCTTAAAGTGAGGTGTACCTTAGGACTAAGATCACTTGTGTTTTCAATTGTTGTGCTTGTTTGCTTTATTATTGTGGGTTGTTTCGGAGTTACATAGATCCTAACCCGGATCTGGGGATACCCTGTTAGGTAGCATAAGCTGTGAGGGACCTGTCCGGCGTAGACCGACATTGGTGAAGCAGTGGCTACGTTGGTGTGGCGCCTTGGTCTGTACCAATATCCCTTGTGTCGCAACGAGGAGAATATGGGTCTTCTGAGGAGTCATTAAGCACCAACCGACCTTAGAACCTTAAATGACCCAACTTGGCCAATAGAAGGGTAGCAGTATGCTACACCCATTGAGGCTAAACTCTCGCGATGGTTCTGGCCGCAAGAAAAGATTGCGATGCTGGAGTTATGACCGATTGAGGGTAGTCAGTGATATTGGGATCCTCTAGAACCCGGTTACTTCTGATAGGACAGGTCTTAATCAACCAATTTCAAGAGGGTAATACCCAGACCCCATGCTGGCCTAAACTCTAAGGGTTGTGGTGTGACTTGTGTGCTGTCGTACTTGACTACTTGCATGCTTGTTATCGGACACTTGAGTTTCTTGCAGGTTTTGTTTACAGTCCTTCATTGGGACTCATAACAGGGTTTACCTACATCACCCCATGCATAGCATAACATCATAACATCATACCATTGCATGCATCCTACATAAGGACTAATTCATTTCAAGGATCTCAAGGGCTTGTGATGCAGGTCATGATGAACCAGAATGTCTAGCAAGGGGCAAAGGGGAGTTATTTTCCTCTAGCCAGGTTGATGACTTGAGTCAGGGGCTATGACCCACTTGATATGGTGAGCTTTGACTCTTGAAGAAGGTTCTCCTATCCAAAGTTGTTTGGAAATCAAAACAAGGTTGATGACTTGAGTCAGGGGCTATGACCCACTGGATATGGTGAGCCTTTGACTCTTGAAGAAGGACTCTCAACAACATGAAATTCCTTCAATCAAGATACAAAATCCAATTCTAACAATCTTTTTGTTTACCCCGCGAGGTCCTTGAAAACATTGCATGCATATCCTATACATCATTGCATTACAGGTATCCTTGTTACAGGTCACTTACCTTCTCCGCTGTTCATTTCAGCGATGGCTTCCCAATAATAGAACCAAGACCTTCATGCTCAAGTAACTCGGTTCGGGGAAATCCTCCTGAATCTATCCAAGGGGCAGGAAGAGCGGAGAACACTTCTCATGGGGACTTTGGTCAGGAACAGTGTTGAGGATGAACGGCTGAAACATCTGCAAGCTGAGGTGGATGGAATGAGAGCCCAGATGCTGGGGCAGGTGACTATCATTCAAGACTTAGCTCAAAGACAAGAAGAGCTCGGGGTTCTCGTCAACCAACTGCTTCGGGGTAACCAACTGGGGCAAACATCTAAGGGTGAAGAGCCAGTCATCATTCAACCACCTTTGAGACAGGAAGATAAGGGAAGGGCTCCTCAAATGGTTTCAGTGTCACAAATTCAGTATCAACCTCACCAGCTTCAGCCAGACAAGCCCAAAAGGCAATTCACCAAGCTCAACGTGTCGCTACCTCAAGCTTTACAACAACTGTTGAGGTTGAATTTGGTAACTCTAAGGGACCCTCCTAAGAATCCCAACAAGACACCTTCAAGGTATAACCCCAACGCCCACTGCGCTTATCATTCTGACAGCCCGAGGCATGCTACAGATGATTGTTGGACCTTGAAGAACAAGATCCAGGACCTGATTGATGAAGGAGCTGTGGAGTTCACCCAAGATGGCCAGGCTGAGTGCTTCTACCATCCCTACAGGATTCACCATTTGAAGTAGCAAGCCCTGAGATAGGAAAACTTTTGTTCATTCGAATGTTCAAGGTGTATTTTTCTTTGGCTACTTAAACAATTATTCATGTTAAACGTTGTTATTTCATTAATGCATCGCATATGTCTGTTTTGAAGCAATATATTCGTATTCACTATATGCAAACTGTTTTCATATTTTTTTTGTGATGATCAAATATCAATTAATAATTCTAAGCCTCTTGAGGGAGGATGACGAAAACGATACCACGACATTTACAGTATGCTTTTGAACAGACCCCGCTGATGAGGTACAGGCATTGTTTCAATCCCTAAACACTGGAGTTATAAGGAAGATAATCCCTCGTCAACCCCTCTGAGCCAAAGAAGTAGGAGTTTTTCTTTTCGAAATTTAAAACCCTTAATCATAACCTGGGGCAGGGTAGTCTCTCAGTTGATCCTAGTGCCTAACGAATGGCACCAAAGAGGTCTTTACAAAACAAAAGACAGTGATGGTTCCGAACAATCATACAGACCGGCAGTCATTACTTCTCAAATTAAAAACCCATTAAGTCAAAACCTATGAAGGAGACTTACAAAACTGGGGCATCCCGCTGACTGTAATCACAAAAGAACAGTTCAGGCAAAAAAAAAATAGGGATAACAAAATCAAAAAAAAAAGGAAAAAGAAAGAGGTCTTTCAAACCCTCGACCAAACAAAAATGAATGCCTATAAACGTTCAACATCCGAACCATCACGGGAATATCAGGACAAAAAAAACTCAAATAAGGTCTAACGCACGATCAGCTGAGTTTAGGATTGAAGAACATCACGAAGAGCGGGTGGGTACAAATAATTTGAGCCTTTATCTTTTGTTTCTTAAACCATGAACCAGGCCACGTTACAACCCTTAAAAGTCCTAGCTGAAGCATGGGTTAGTTCGAAAGCATACTGTTACAAAGGTATCCTGACTCCTTAAGGCTTATGGTAAAATAACGAGGTGACATCACCGTTTTACAAAATTCACTTGTTTTTATGAAAAAATGCATTTTCAAAAACTTCAAGACAGACATAAGCGTTGCATTTTTAACATAACCTTGTTTGCATATGACTTATTGTTTGAACAGCAGAGAAATTCGCACGACGAATATCCAGTAAACAAAATCTTCTCAACAAAAGCTCAAATGGAAGAAGCACTTCCAATCAAGGGGCAGACATGATCATAGTCTATTATCTGGGGCAGTCCAATCAAGATTCGGAGAATCTCTCAAAGACCAAATAGCCTGGGGCAAATCTCCGCCTGAGTCACTTGGGGCATTCCAACAACGAATCTTGCCTGATCAAACATCTTCTGATGGCATGGCAAAACACTTCTAACAGGGGTAACTCCCTACATTCTGAGAACGTGGACATAGTCGAAAAAAATACTACGCATAATCAAAGACCCGCTAGGTTGACACACCTAGGCAAAATAAGGGCTTCCCGGCGAACCAAAAGGGTTCGGGCAAAAATAAGGGATGAAATAGAAAATATGTACACCCGGCAAGCCGAAAACCTGAAAAGGCGGCTTGGGCAAAAATGGGTATCCCGGTGGACTGAAAACCCGAAAGGGCAGTCCAGGAAAAAGTTAGGGATCAAGAGCGTACGACTATGTCCCGGCATCTCGTCACTTACCTACCAAAGGAAGATTTGTCAATCGGCAGTCATCGAGCACCTCCACAGGTATCTTCCACTCCCACATCAGAAACAGGGGCAATAATGAGTTGTCTAAGCGATCTAATTGCTCTGTCCACCAAGGTACAAAGGTAGGTTCGGTTGAAAAACATGACCAAGACATCTTAATTCCCCAGAGAGTGAGCCAGCAAGTCAATGCACTCTCCCCAAGCAGAGTTATCCTTTCAGCCTTAAGGAAGTTGGGTATCCTCCAGCAGATCTCAACATTCCCCAGCGCAATATACGAACATTCTTAACAAGCATCCCCGGTAGTCTTGATCTAAGATTGTTCCCCGGCGGTACACCAGACATTCAGAGGATCCACTTCCCCAGTACATCTCAAAAATTTCCCCAAGAGAGTCCAGTCTGAAGTTCCCCCAGGAAAGTGGAATCCATCTCCCCAGCAGTAAGCTTATCCCCAGTAGATTCTGGAAGCTTATCCCCTGCAGATCACGAACGCGTCTCCCGGCTTTCTTCAAAGTTTATTTCCCTACCAGGATATAACTGGGTTATCCTCAGCCAAAAGCCAAGGAAAGATCGTCCTCGGCGAAGTCTTCTCATCCCCAGCGGATTCTATTAAAACTTCCAACTTAACAACGGTATCCCCAACGAAGTTATCATCAACATCCCAGAAAAGTACCTCTCTTCCCACAGAGTATTGTTCCTCAGCAAGGTCGCTAGAATAATTTTCCCCCGCAGAGTAATCTCCAAGTTTATTCCCCAACGGAATCATCTTCTCCTACCGATATTCTTGCAACCATCACTCCCCAGCGGAAACAAAAACTCTACATCAGCCCAGGATTTAACTTCCCGGCACCCGTCAAGGGTTTATTTTCCTAGAAGAAAATACAATTCATAAACATCGTATCTTCATATATCATAGCATGCACATACGCATCATGAACATACAATCCCACTTATCACATCTCGCATGTCATACACCATGACATCGCATACAACTAACGTTTTGTCTTTTCAGGACAAAGGTTAATACAAAGATAATTACTATCAACGGTCGCAACTAAAGATCCGATTCCTGTATCTCGCCAGGGTGTATCTGTTGACGATCGATTCCAGACCCGATTCCTGTATCTTGCCAGGGTGCGTCTGAAGAGTTTGAGGATCCGATTCCTGTATCTTGCCAGGGTGTATCTGTTGACAACTAGCATTACCAGACCCGATTCATATATCTTGCCAGGGTGCGTCTGAAGGGTTTGAGGATCCGATTCCTGTATCTTGCCAGGGTGTATCTGTTGACAACTAGCATTACCAGACCCGATTCCTGTATCTTGCCAGGGTGCGTCTGAAGAGTTTGAGGATCTGATTCCTGTATCTTGCCAGGGTGTATCTGTTGACGACTAGCATTACCAGACCCGATTCCTGTATCTTGCCAGGGTGCGTCTGAAGAGTTTGAGGATCCGATTCATGTATCTTGCCAGGGTGTATCTGTTGACGACTAGCATTACCAGACCCGATTCCTATATCTTGCCAGGGTGCGTCTGAAGAGTTTGAGGATCCGATTCCTATATCTTGCCAGGGTGTATATGTTAACGACTAGCATTACCAGACCCGATTCCTGTATCTTGCCAGGGTGCGTCTGAAGAGTTTGAGGATTCGATTCCTGTATCTTGCCAGGGTGTATCTGTTGACGACTAACAGTACCAGACCCGATTCCTGTATCTTGCCAGGGTGCGTCTGAAGAGTTTGAGGATCCGATTCCTGTATCTTGCCAGGGTGTATCTGTTGACGACTAGCATTACCAGACCCGATTCCTGTATCTTGCCAGGGTGCGTCTGAAGAGTTTGAGGATCCGATTCCTGTATCTTGCCAGGGTGTATCTGTTGACGACTAGCATTACCAGACCAGATTCCTGTATCTTGCCAGGGTGCATCTGAAGAGTTTGAAGATCTGATTCCTGTAACCAGCCAGGGCACGTCTATGTAAAGAATTTTAAGACCAACTCCTGTAACAGGCCAGGTAATTATCTTTCTTTTTCAGGTACGCAAGTTCTCGCTAAGGAAACTCTTACGCGTTCGACACCCAGATGGCATCTATAAGCCCATCCACCTATCCTTCACCTCTCAACATGGCATCTGTAAGCCCATCTTCCTATCCATCAATCTCCAAATGGCATCTGTAAGCCCATTCCCACCATCATACTGCTAACACTCTACATGTGAGCGCAAATTTCTGGGCACTCTAGTGTTCAATCATCTTCTACCCTCGGATTACGAAAGGCACGCCAGCCAATCTACATCCTCAGGTTTAAGAAGATTGAACAGGGGCAACTGTTGTACCCCAAAATTTGCCCTCCCATATTCTTCAAGATTTTCCAAGATCAAGGTTCAAAATCTCTCAAGGGTTGCACAGTCCAATTGCCTCCTAACAGACAAAAATTAGGGTTTTGGTGCTGGCAAAGAAATTGAAGCTTCCAAGGGTCCAAACAAGTCCCACATGCCTACATACATTGTCAAGCATCCTTATCTCAAGTTTCAAGACTCACAGCACCAGATTGCACAGTCAAAAACCCTAATTGCTTCAAAGTCAACTGCAGGGGCAAAATGGTCATTTTACAGTCAAAAATCAAAATTTTTGGTCAACATCTTATTTTTAAGCCACAAACATCATTTGATCAATTCTTGATCATGATTCTCAAAGCATGGCTCAAAAAGTCTCAAGATGCAAAAGTTTCTATTTTTGGACAGCTGAAAAAGTCAAATGCAAATTGACCAAGGCATAACTTCCACATGTTTTATCAGAAAAATTCCATCCAAAGCTCATTTTGAATATAATGACATTTCCTACAACTCATCTTCACACTTCAAGTCCAGTAAATTCTCTCACAAAAAGTTATCAATCTCAACATTATATGTCATTTTCAAAAGTCAACAAAAAGGCACTTTAAGTCAAAGACCATAACTTGAGATTGGTAAATCAAAATGACATGGGACAAAAGACATTGGTTATAGGACTTCAAGTCCTTTCCAAAATGTCCAAGAACATGATCAAAGCTTAAAAATTGAGCAAGATATGCCTTGTGGAAGTTGGGAAATTTTTGGGAATTTTGAAAAGTCAACTTTACTTCAAATGCCTCAAAATTGCTAATGGGCCTCAATTTCTTCCATGAATCATTATCCAAGGGCTATGCACGACCCATTGACATCCAAGGGAGTTATTTTATCATTTTTGATTAATTATTTGAATTTTTATTATTATTAATTCACTTAATTAAAATTAAATATGAAAAAATAGCAAATCACACCTTTCAAATCTTTTTATGCAGAGATTTCACTCATTATGTGCTCAATATCTCGTGTACCATTCAAAAAGGAAAGAATCTTCCATGATTTGGCATAATTGGCATGAAAAAGATTGAAGAAAAGATATGGAAAATCAAATATTCAAAGTCATAAATGGATGGATTTTGGGCTGGCTTTTTGACCTAATTCTATTCATATACATGTGCACAATTGAAACCTAGGCCAATAGACACACAAAAGCTACGCTCAGAACACAAGAACAAACTTGATTTTTTTTCACAAAAACTTGAAAATTGTTTTGGTATCTAGAGGACAATTCAAGGCTGCAAAAGTATTCCAAAAGCTTGCTGACACCACCAGGAAACTATTCCAATCGAAACCAGCCTTCCATACTCAAGGAATTGGTATAACAGAATCTTACTTTTCTTAAAATCATCCAATATCGTGTTTTGATTTTTAAGCATTGTTCATGCATTTTGTTGATTGATTTATACTAACATGAGCATTCTGAAGCTATTGGTGCCCTTTAATTGAACTGATAATGTCTGTATCAAAAGTTGCCATGGACGTTTCTTAGGGTTTCCGAGTTCCAAATTTGGGGCTTTACACATCTGGAAAAATTGGCCAATCAAACCAGTACCATTGAAATTAGGACATCCAGACGAATCATTTGACCACCTCGCGCCCTTTTTATAATTAACCATGTGCTAATCGTTATTTTCATACATTGCAGTTAGTGGGGGTTTAAAACCCCCGCTATTCAATTATGTTACAGGTGCAAAAGGAATAAGAAGGCTAGCGTGTATGAACGTGATTGGACCATTCAAAGTTTGGCGCATTTTTTGGTCATTCTAGCATAATATTTGTTTTTCTATTATATTAATCACATTCCATTATTCATACAAATAAACGCGTTGGTCCAATTGGCAAATGAAGTGGCATGCAGGTATGGGGACCTGGGTTCGATTCCCAGGTCCCCCATATTTCTCAATAACTTTTGTTGAAACGTGATCAGGTGCAGTTTCTACCCAGTGATCTACCATACGCATACGTGTGTGCCTGCCAAGTGTCCAGGGGCCTCAATCCAAAGGCCAGAACATGCAGCTCCACCATGAACGCTAGTCAACCATTCCTCACACGCGCCAGAAAGTCAACAAGGCCTTGGTTTCTAATGGGCCTGAATTTCCAATACACCTCCAAAAGGGCCAGACACCCCCATGGTTTGCCCATTTTAATTTTTCTTTGCTTTTCCTTTTTTATTCTTTTCATTGTTTTTTTAAATTATTTTCTTATTAATTCCACAAAATTAATTTTCATAATACAAAAACCAGAAAAATAAAATAAAAACATGTTTATTGTTATTAACATTTAATTCACTAATTATTTTGTAAATAAATTTTTACTAATCAATTTAGGTTAATTTAGGTTAAAATTTCAATGTTTTTCTTAAATAACTAAAAAATGTAGAAATTAGGTTTAGCATTTTTATTCTTTTTGCTTAATAAATAATTTTCTTATTACCATTATTATTAATTATTAATTATTTTCTAAATAAACATGTCATTAATTAATTAGGGTTAAAACTTAAATATTTTTCTTTAACAATTAAAAACAACTTAGAACTAGGGTTTTATTTAACTTCTAATTTTAATTAATTTCTTTTATTTCATAAATACCAAAAACCATAAAAAAACAATTTCTTTTCTTATTTAATAATTAATTAACCTTTTAATTTCATTTAATTTCTTTAAAGGGTCCAACGCCCTCGCATATTCGATTATAATTTCTCTTCGCGCGTTTGTTCTTATTTTTTGTTTTTATATTATGTAATTGCTCAAGCCTTGTAATAGTAATTAGGATTTTATTTACTTTCCGCATTTTTATTCAAAACGGGTCTTTGTTAATTTGGCGATGTATAGACCCGCGCCTTGTAATAGCGTAGGACTTTATTTTCCGCATTTAAATTTCTGCACTTTTAAACCGCTAAACTTTGCATGAAAGAATGTATGGCCTAAAATAAAAACAAGCGTAGATCACCCATGACATGTACACGATAAATGCTAAACTGAAAACAACACACAAATTCACACACCACTCTTAGGGTACGCCTCACTGTTGCCTTGCCCTCGAAACGTGGTCGTCGAGTATAGGACGTTTTAGTAAGTCCTTATGTCCATGATCTATGGCATAGGGGTAGCTTCTAAGGTGTCCTACTGTTACTCTGGTGACCACACTGTCCCTACAATCGAATTGACCCGAACACCTCCAACGGTGGTGCTACCTACCTTTCAATGGTGGGATGGCACTACCTTAAGGACTTCTACACAGTCTAATTCCTTAGGGTAGGTGGATGACTCATAGATACTTGCTCTATTTCAAAAAAAACAAATCAAAAACAACTTTTCGCACCCCACACTTTCAAAAAGTTTTCAAACAAAACACTTCATACACTCTTGAGGATTGATACAAGAGTTACTTAGATGTTTTCCAAACGAACTTTTTTTCAAAACCCACACACACTTGAAAAGCAAACAAATTTTGAAAACACAATGAGCAAGTATCTAAGAGCCCATGGATAACCATGGATAGAAAGGGTGCTAACACCTTCCCTTTCTATAAATCTACCTCCCGAACTGAGAAATCATCTCATAAGGAATTTTGATGTGCTTTTGTCCTGTCCATGTTGGAGAAAATAAAAGACGGTGGCGACTCTTGCTTACCGCGACATTTCGCGAACCAGCGTTAAACAGTCAGTTCCAGATCCACCGATCACAGAACTGGCGACTCTGCTGGGGACCATCTTAAAGTGAGGTGTACCTTAGGACTAAGATCACTTGTGTTTTCAATTGTTGTGCTTGTTTGCTTTATTATTGTGGGCTGTTTCGGAGTTACATAGATCCTAACCCGGATCTGGGGATACCCTGTTAGGTAGCATAAGCTGTGAGGGACCTGTCCGGCGTAGACCGACATGGGTGAAGCAGTGGCTACGTTGGAGTGGCGCCTTGGTCTGTACCGATATCCCTTGTGTCGCAACGAGGAGAATATGGGTCTTCTGAGGAGTCATTAAGCACCAACCGACCTTAGAACCTTAAATGACCCAACTTGGCCAATAGAACGGTAGCAGTATGCTACACCCATTGAGGCTAAACTCTCGCGATGGTTCTGGCCGCAAGAAAAGATTGCGATGCTGGAGTTATGACCGATTGAGGGTAGTCAGTGATATTGGGATCCTCTAGAACCCGGTTACTTCTAATAGGACAGGTCTTAACCAACCAACTTCAAGAGGGTAATACCCATACCCCATGTTGGCCTAAACTCTAAGGGTTGTGGTGTGACTTGTGTGCTGTCGTACTTGACTACTTGCATGCTTGTTATCGGACACTTGAGTTTCTTGCAGGTTTTGTTTACAGTCCTTCATTGGGACTCATAACAAGGTTTACCTACATCACCCCATGCATAGCATAACATCATAACATCATACCATTGTATGCATCCTACATAAGGACTAATTCATTTCAAGGATCTCAAGGGCTTGTGATGCAGGTCATGATGAACCAGAATGTCTAGCAAGGGGCAAAGGGGAGTTATTTTCCTCTAGCCAGGTTGATGACTTGAGTCAGGGGCTATGACCCACTTGATATGGTGAGCTTTGACTCTTGAAGAAGGTTCTCCTAGCCAAAGTTGTTTGGAAATCAAAACAAGGTTGATGACTTGAGTCAGGGGCTATGACCCACTGGATATGGTGAGCCTTTGACTCTTGAAGAAGGACTCTCAACAACATGAAATTCCTTCAATCAAGCTACAAAATCCAATTCTAACAATCTTCTTGTTTACCCCGCGAGGTCCTTGAAAACATTGCATGCATATCCTATACATCATTGCATTACAGGTATCCTTGTTACAAGTCACTTACCTTCTCCGCTATTCATTTCAGCGATGGCTTCCCAATAATACAACCAAGACCTTCATGCTCAAGAGACTCGGTTTGGGGAAATCCTCCTGAATCTATCCAAGGGACAGGAAGAGCGGAGAACACTTCTCATGGGGACTTTGGTCAGGAACAGTGCTGAGGATAAACGGCTGAAACATCTGCAAGCTGAGGTGGATGCAATGAGAGCCCAGATGCTGGGGCAGGTGACTATCATTCAAGACTTAGCTCAAAGACAAGAAGAGCTCGGGGTTCTCGTCAACCAACTGCTTCGGGGTAACCAACTGGGGCAAACATCTAAGGGTGAAGAGCCAGTCATCATTCAACCACCTTTGAGACAGGAAGATAAGGGAAGGGCCCCTCAAATGGTTTTAGTGTCACAAATTCAGTATCAACCTCACCAGCTTCAGCAAGACAAGCCCAAAAGGCAATTCACCAAGCTCAACGTGTCGCTACCTCAAGCTTTACAACAACTGTTGAGGTTGAATTTGGTAACTCTAAGGGACCCTCCTAAGAATCCCAACAGGACACCTTCAAGTTATAACCCCAACGCCCGCTGCGCTTATCATTCTGACAGCCTGGGGCATGCTACAGATGATTGTTGGACCTTGAAGAACAAGATCCAGGACCTGATTGATGAAGGAGCTGTGGAGTTCACCCAAGATGGCCAGGCTGAGTGCTTCTACCATCCTTACAGGATTCACCATTTGAAGTAGCAAGCCCTGAGATAGGAAAACTTTTGTTCATTCGAATGTTCAAGTTGTATTTTTCTTTGGCTACTTAAACAATTATTCATGTTAAACGTTGTTATTTCATTAATGCATCGCATATGTCTGTTTTGAAGCAATATATTCGTATTCACTATATGCAAACTGTTTTCATATTTTTTTTGTGATGATCAAATATCAATTAATAATTCTAAGCCTCTTGAGGGAGGATGACGAAAACGATACCACGACATTTACAGTATGCTTTTGAACAGACCCCGCTGATGAGGTACAGGCATTGTTTCAATCCCTAAACACTGGAGTTATAAGGAAGATAATCCCTCGTCAACCCCTCTGAGCCAAAGAAGTAGGAGTTTTTCTTTTCGAAATTTAAAACCCTTAATCATAACCTGGGGCAGGGTAGTCTCTCAGTTGATCCTAGTGCCTAACGAATGGCACCAAAGAGGTCTTTACAAAACAAAAGATAGTGATGGTTCCGAACATTCATACAGACCGGCAGTCATTACTTCTCAAATTAAAAACCCATTAAGTCAAAACCTATGAAGGAGACTTACAAAACTGGGGCATCCCGCTGACTGTAATCACAAAAGAACAGTTCAGGCAAAAAAAAAAATAGGGATAACAAAATCAAAAAAAAAGGAAAAAGAAAGAGGTCTTTCAAACCCTCGACCAAACAAAAATGACTGCCTATAAACGTTCAACATCCCAACCATCATGGGAATATCAGGACAAAAAAAAACTCAAATAAGGTCTAACGCACGATCAGCTGAGTTTAGGATTGAAGAACATCACGAAGAGCGGGTGGGTACAAATAATTTGAGCCTTTATCTTTTGTTTCTTAAACCATGAACCAGGCCACGTTACAACCCTTAAAAGTCCTAGCTGAAGCATGGGTTAGTTCGAAAGCATACTGTTACAAAGGTATCCTGACTCCTTAAGGCTTATGGTAAAATAACGAGGTGACATCACCGTTTTACAAAATTCACTTGTTTTTATGAAAAAATGCATTTTCAAAAACTTCAAGACAGACATAAGCGTTGCATTTTTAACATAACCTTGTTTGCATATGACTTATTGTTTGAACAGCAGAGAAATTTGCACGACGAATATCCAGTAAACAAAATCTTCTCAACAAAAGCTCAAATGGAAGAAGCACTTCCAATCAAGGGGCAGACATGATCATAGTCTATTATCTGGGGAAGTCCAATCAAGATTCGGAGAATCTCTCAAAGACCAAATAGTCTGGGGCAAATCTCCGCCTGAGTCACTTGGGGCATTCCAGCAACGAATCTTGCCTGATCAAACATCTTCTGATGGCATGGCAAAACACTTCTAACAGGGGAAACTCCCTACATTCTGAGAACGTGGACATAGTCAAAAAAAAATACTACGCATAATCAAAGACCCGCTAGGTTGACACACCTAGGAAAAATAAGGGCTTCCCGGCGAACCAAAAGGGTTCGGGCAAAAATAAGGGATGAAATAGAAAATCTGTACACCTGGCAAGCCGAAAACCTGAAAAGGCGGCTTGGGCAAAAATGGGTATCCCGGTGGACTGAAAACCCGAAAGGGCAGTCCAGGCAAAAGTTAGGGATCAAGAGCGTACGACTATGTCCCGACATCTCGTCACTTGCCTACCAAAGGAAGATTTGTCAATCGGCAGTCATCAAGCACCTCCACAGGTATCTTCCTCTCCCACATCAGAAACAGGGGCAATAATGAGTTGTCTAAGCGATCTAATTGCTCTGTCCACTAAGGTACAAAGGTAGGTTCGGTTGAAAAACATGACCAAGACATCTTAATTCCCCAGAGAGTGAGCCAGCAAGTCAATGCACTCTCCCCAAGCAGAGTTATCCTTTCAGCCTTAAGGAAGTTGGGTATACTCCAGCAGATCTCAACATTCCCCAGTGCAATATACGAACATTCTTAACAAGCATCCCCGGCAGTCTTGATATAAGATTGTTCCCCGGTGGTACACCAGACATTCAGAGAATCCACTTCCCCAATACATCTCAAAAATTTCCCCAAGAGAGTCCAGTATGAAGTTCCCCCAGGAAAGTGGAATCCATCTCCCCAGCAGTAAGCTTATCCCCAGTAGATTCTGGAAGCTTATCCCATGCAGAGCATGAACGCGTCTCCCGGCTTTCTTCAAAGATTATTTCCCTACCAGGATATAACTGGGTTATCCTCAGCCAAAAGCCACGGAAAGATCGTCCTCGGCGAAGTCTTCTCATCCCCAGCGGAGTCTATTAAAACTTCCAACATAACAATGGTATCCCCAGCGAAGTTATCATCAACATCCCAGCAAAGTACCTCTCTTCCCACAGAGTATTGTTCCTCAGCAAGGTCGCTAGAATAATTTTCCCACGCAGAGTAATCTCCAAGTTTATTCCCCAACAGAATCATCTTCTCCTACCGATATTCTTGCAACCATCACTCCCCAGTGGAAACAAAAACTCTACATCAGCCCAGGATTTAACTTCCCGGCACCCATCAAGGGTTTATTTTCCTAGATGAAAATACAATTCATAAACATCGTATCTTCATATATCATAGCATGCACATACGCATCATGAACATACAATCCCACTTATCACATCTCGCATGTCATACACCATGACATCGCATACAACTAACATTTTGTCTTTTCAGGACAAAGGTTAATACAAAGATAATTACTATCAACGGTCGCAACTAAAGATCCGATTCCTGTATCTCTCCAGGGTGTATCTGTTGACGATCGATTCCAGACCCGATTCCTGTATCTTGCCAGGGTGCGTCTGAAGAGTTTGAGGAACCGATTCATGTATCTTGCCAGGTGTGTATCTGTTGACAACTAGCATTACCAGACCCGATTCCTGTATCTTGCCAGGGTGCGTCTGAAGAGTTTGAGGATCCGATTCCTGTATCTTGCCAGGGTGTATCTGTTGACAACTAGCATTACCAGACCTGATTCCTGTATCTTGCCAGGGTGCGTCTGAAGAGTTTGAGGATCCGATTCCTGTATCTTGCCAGGGTGTATCTGTTGACGACTAGCATTACCAGACCCGATTCCTGAATCTTGCCAGGGTGCGTCTGAAGAGTTTGAGGATCCGATTCCTGTATCTTGCCAGGGTGTATCTGTTGACGACTAGCATTACCAGACCCGATTCCTGTATCTTGCCAGGGTGCGTCTGAAGAGTTTGAGGATCCGATTCATGTATCTTTCCAGGGTGTATCTGTTGACGACTAGCATTACCAGACCCGATTCCTGTATCTTGCCAGGGTGCGTCTGAAGAGTTTAAGGATCCAATTCCTGTATCTTGCCAGGGTGTATCTGTTGACGACTAACAGTACCAGACCTGATTCCTGTATCTTGCCAGGGTGCGTCTGAAGAGTTTGAGGATCCGATTCCTGTATCTTGTCAGGGTGTATCTGTTGACGACTAGCATTACCAGACCCGATTCCTGTATCTTGCCAGGGTGCATCTGAAGAGTTTGAGGATCCGATTCCTGTATCTTGCCAGGGTGTATTTGTTGACGACTAGCATTACCAGACCCGATTCTTGTATCTTACCAGGGTGCGTCTGAAGAGTTTGAAGATCTGATTCCTGTAACCAGCCAGGGCACGTCTATGTAAAGAATTTTAAGACCAACTCCTGTAACGGGCCAGGTAATTATCTCTCAACATGGCATCTGTAAGCCCATCTTCCTATCCATCAATCTCCAAATGGCATCTGTAAGCCCATTCCCACCATCATATTGCTAACACTCTACATGTGAGCGCAAATTTCTGGGCACTCTAGTGTTCAATCATCTTCTACCCTCGGATTACGAAAGGCACGCCAGCCAATCTACATCCTCAGGTTTAAGAAGATTGAACAGGGGCAACTGTTGTACCCCAAAATTTGCCCTCCCATATTTTTCAAGATTTTCCAAGATCAAGGTTCAAAATCTCTCAAGGGTTGCACAGTCCAATTGCCTCCTAACAGACAAAAATTAGGGTTTTGGTGCTGACAAAGAAATTGAAGCTTCCAAGGGTCCAAACAAGTCCCACATGCCTACATACATTGTCAAGCATCCTTATGTCAAGTTTCAAGACTCACAGCACCAGATTGCACAGTCAAAAACCCTAATTGCTTCACAGTCAACTGTAGGGGCAAAATGGTCATTTGACAGTCAAAAATCAAAAATTTTGGTCAACATCTTATTTTGAAGCCACAAACATCATTTGATCAATTCTTGATCATGATTCTCAAAGCATGGCTCAAAAAGTCTCAAGTTGCAAAAGTTTCTATTTTTGGACAGCTGAAAAAGTCAAATGCAAATTGACCAAGGCATAACTTCCACATGTTTTATCAGAAAAATTCCATCCAAAGCTCATTTTGAAGATAATGACATTTCCTACAACTCATCTTCACACTTCAAGTCCAGTAAATTCTCTCACAAAAAGTTATCAATCTCAACATTATATGTCATTTTCAAAAGTCAACAAAAAGGCACTTTAAGTCAAAGACCATAACTTGAGATTGGTAAATCAAAATGACATGGGACAAAAGACATTGGTTATAGGACTTCAAGTCCTTTCCAAAATGTCTAATAACATGATCAAAGCTTAAAAATTGAGCAAGATATGCCTTGTGGAAGTTGGGAAATTTTTGGGAATTTTGAAAAGTCAACTTTACTTCAAATGCCTCAAAATTGCTAATGGGCCTCAATTTCTTCCATGAATCATTATCCAAGGGCTATGCACGACCCATTGACATCCAAGGGAGTTATTTTATCATTTTTGATTAATTATTTGAATTTTTATTATTATTAATTCACTTAATTAAAATTAAATATGAAAAAATAGCAAATCACACCTTTCAAATCTTTTTATGCAGAGATTTCACTCATTATGTGCTCAATATCTCGTTTACCATTCAAAAAGGAAAGAATCTTCCATGATTTGGCATAATTGGCATGAAAAAGATTGAAGAAAAGATATGGAAAATCAAATATTCAAAGTCATAAATGGATGGATTTTGGGCTGGCTTTTTGACCTAATTCTATTCATATACATGTGCACAATTGAAACCTAGGCCAATAGACACACAAAAGCTACGCTCAGAACACAAGAACAAACTTGATTTTTTTTCACAAAAACTTGAAAATTGTTTTGGTATCTAGAGGACAATTCAAGGCTGCAAAAGTATTCCAAAAGCTTGCTGACACCACCAGGAAACTATTCCAATCGAAACCAGCCTTCCATACTCAAGGAATTGGTATAACAGAATCTTACTTTTCTTAAAATCATCCAATATCGTGTTTTGATTTTTAAGCATTGTTCATGCATTTTGTTGATTGATTTATACTAACATGGGTATTCTGAAGCTATTGGTGCCCTTTAATTGAACTGATAATGTCTGTATCAAAAGTTGCCATGGACGTTTCTTAGGGTTTCCGAGTTCCAAATTTGGGGCTTTACACATCTGGAAAAATTGGCCAATCAAACCAGTACCATTGAAATCAGGACATCCAGACGAATCATTTGACCACCTCGCGCCCTTTTTATAATTAACCATGTGCTAATCGTTATTTTCATACATTGCAGTTAGTGGGGGTTTAAAACCCCCGCTATTTAATTATGTTACAGGTGCAAAAGGAAGAAGAAGGCTAGCGTGTATGAACGTGATTGGACCATTCAAAGTTTGGCGCGTTTTTTGGTCATTCTAGCATAATATTTGTTTTTCTATTATATTAATCACATTCCATTATTCATACAAATAAACGCGTTGGTCCAATTGGCAAATGAAGTGGCATGCAGGTATGGGGACCTGGGTTCGATTCCCAGGTCCCCCATATTTCTCAATAACTTTTGTTGAAACGTGATCAGGTGCATTTTCTACCCAGTGATCCACCATACACGCATGCGTGTGTGCCTGCCAAGTGTCCAGGGGCCTCAATCCAAAGGCCAGAACATGCATCTCCACCATGAACGCTAGTCAACCATTCCTCACACGCGCCAGAAAGTTAACAAGGCCTTGGTTTCTAATGGGCCTGAATTTCCAATACACCTCCAAAAGAGCCAGACACCCCCATGGTTTGCCCATTTTAATTTTTCTTTGCTTTTCCTTTTTTATTCTTTTCATTGTTTTTTTTAATTATTTTCTTATTAATTCCACAAAATTAATTTTCATAATACAAAAACCAGAAAAAAAAAAAAAACATGTTTATTGTTATTAACATTTAATTCACTAATTATTTTGTAAATAAATTTTTACTAATCAATTTAGGTTAATTTAGGTTAAAATTTCAATGTTTTTCTTAAATAACTAAAAAATGTAGAAATTAGGTTTAGCATTTTTATTCTTTTTGCTTAATAAATAATTTTCTTATTACCATTATTATTAATTATTAATTATTTTCTAAATAAACATGTCATTAATTAATTAGGGTTAAAACTTAAATATTTTTCTTTAACAATTAAAAACAACTTAGAACTAGGGTTTTATTTAACTTCTAATTTTAATTAATTTCTTTTATTTCATAAATACCAAAAACCATAAAAAAACAATTTCTTTTCTTATTTAATAATTAATTAACCTTTTAATTTCATTTAATTTCTTTAAAGGGTCCAACGCCCTCGCATATTCGATTATAATTTCTCTTCGCGCGTTTGTTCTTATTTTTCGTTTTTATATTATGTAATTGCTCAAGCCTTGTAATAGTAATTAGGAATTTATTTACTTTCCGCATTTTTATTCAAAACGGGTCTTTGTTAATTTGGCGATGTATAGACCCGCGCCTTGTAATAGCGTAGGACTTTATTTTCCGCATTTAAATTTCCGCACTTTTAAACCGCTAAACTTTGCATGAAAGAATGTATGGCCTAAAATAAAAACAAGCGTAGATCACCCATGACATGTACAACATAAATGCTAAACTGAAAACAACACACAAATTCACACACCACTCTTAGGGTACGCCTCACTGTTGCCTTGCCCTCGAAACGTGGTCGTCGAGTATAGGACATTTTAGTAAGTCCTTATGTCCATGATCTATGGCATAGGGGTAGCTTCTAAGGTGTCCTATTGTTACTCTGGTGACCACACTGTCCCTACAATCGAATTGACCCGAACACCTCCAACGGTGGTGCTACCTACCTTTCAATGGTGGGATGGCACTACCTTAAGGACTTCTACACAGCCTAATTCCTTAGGGTAGGTGGATGACTCATAGATACTTGCTCTATTTCAAAAAAAAACAAATCAAAAACAACTTTTCGCACCCTACACTTTCAAAAAGTTTTCAAACAAAACACTTCATACACTCTTGAGGACTGATACAAGAGTTACTTAGAAGTTTTCCAAACGAACTTTTTTTCAAAACCCACACACACTTGAAAAGCAAACAAATTTTGAAAACACAATGAGCAAGTATCTAAAAGCCCATGGATAACCATGGATATAAAGGGTGCTAACACCTTCCCTTTCTATAAATCTACCTCCCGAACCGAGAAACTATCTCATAAGGAATTTTGCTGTGCTTTTGTCCTGTCCATGTTGGAGAAAATAAAAGACGGTGGCGACTCTTGCTTACCGCGACATTTCGCGAACCAGCGTTAAACAGTCAGTTCCAGATCCACCGATCACACTAACTTAATGCAAAATTAAGTAAGTATTTATTATTGGGTTTTTGTTAATTATGTACAAACAAAAGATTTAATAAAAGAAAACAAAATGCTTAAGAAATTCTATTTTTATGTATTAATGTTTTTATGTATGAAAAAGATTTATTAAAAAGGAGTTTTAAGACAAAAGATCTATGAACCTAATTAAATCTAATATTTATGTATTTTAGTCAATATTTTTATGTACAAGGGTTTTAAAGAAAAGAAAAGAAAATTGTTTAAATTTAAGAAAATTAATGTTTATATATATTTTTTTAAAATGTAATAAAATAAAAAAGAAACAATTAAGAACATTTTGTATAAGAAAAAAAAGTGTTATTTTATTTAACAAAAATATTATTTTAGGTTATGTATAAAAAAATGGCAAAGTAAAAAAAGGGTGATTTATAGAAAATGAAAAAAGAGTTTGAATGGGCCTTAGGAAGGCATTTGGCCCAAACAAAATTTGGAAGAGAAACAAAAGGGGGTATGCACGCTGGAAGGAGGGGTCTGGCGCTAAAATCATTGGGCTTTAGGGATTTTTGGATGGGGCAAGGCCTAGAACGCGTTTCACAACATTTGTAAGGGTTTGTTTCATTTTGTCTCATATTAGGGTTTACAGCTTACAGAGGCGTCGTTCCCTTCTTCTTCGTCCTCTTCACTTTCTCAAGCCAAGCTTTTTCTGAACAGAATTCTCTGCCTATGGCCACCAGGCGCCGCCGTCAGCTCCTTCTCCCTCCATGGATTACTCAGGCAGTGATGACACAAAGGTATAATTTCTGTCTTAACGCATTTTTAGGGTTTCAGTTCATGTATGTTATTATTGTTGTGTGTTATTGATTGTTTTATGCGTTGTTTGTGTTCATGAGGTATATCAATGGACTGAGGGACTAGAAAGTTATACCTTTGGAGGGTTCGTTGCTTGGAGAGGAGGAGAGGTGGACTGGAGGCGTCCTAGGGCGGCCAAGGCAGGGAGTATGAAGCTGTGGGCCTTTGCTGGAAATCTGGTACTTGTATCTTGTTTTAGTTTAATGGTTTTATGATGATTGCCTTCTGAAAACCCTAGCTTGCTCGCTTCTTTTCCTCTCTTTTGCTTGCTTCTGTATGATGATGATGCTTGGAATCTGAGTATTGTTGTTGAAACCTGTGATGAGCCTAGCTCTGAGGGTTGTTGTTGCTTCAGTTGTTGTTGATATGTTAGTTATGAGTTGCCTTCGATATGCTTGCTCAATGATGAACCTAGGTTCTGAGAGATTGTTTGGATATGTGTGATTCTGATATCTGAGTTGTTTGCCTTTTGATTGCTAAACCCTTTGAGGAACTTATTCTGAGGGCTTGTTGGTTATAATGTTTTGATTTGTGGGGGGGTTTTTCTGGCTTGAAGACAGTTTGACAGGTTATGTTGTGATATGCTGGTTTGAAAGCTTAAGGTTTGTGTTGATGTATGTTGGAAGGTAGGAGTTTATGCTTCTGGTTCGAAAGGCTTGAAACAGGCTTGAGAGTTTGGTTGACACAGGTTTTGAAAGGGGCTATATTGTTTTTGTAATATGTTGGCTTTTGAAGCTGAGTTTTGACAGGCTTCAAGCTTGTGTTATTTGTTGTTTGAATAAGTTTGGTGGGTTCTACCTCTTTTTTGGTTTTGATGCAGGTTAGGCTGTGGCCTTTGTTTGTTACAGGCTTTGCTGTAGTTTTGTATAGTTTTACACAGGTTTTTGAAAGGGGTTGTGTTTGAGATTTATGCATGTGTTTAGGCTTTAGGCAAGCTGCTTGTTTTTGCTTGACACAGGTTGGAGGCAATTTGTGTTAGGCTTGTGGGCTTGGATTTTGACACAGTTGTGAGGTTACAAGCTTTTGTGTTATTTTTGTTATGTGGTTCTGCCTCCCTTTGCTTGTTCTGATATCTTTGTTATATCCTTGTCCTTAAGCCTGCTGTACTGTAAGCCTCTTCTCTCTCTATCAGAAAAAGCATTGTTTATTGCTTACTGTACTATTCTGAAAAAGTGTGGCTTGGAAAGTGATGTAAATTGAATATGTTTCTTGCATTGTGGTTTTGCTTTGCATATCTCTCATCTTCTTTTCCAGATTTTCTGCCTTTTGTGTACTTGTTGACAGCTTTTGGCTTTTGATATCTTTCTATATCTTCTTTGGACAGCTTTTGACAGTTTAGTTGACATTGGACTTGGTTAGGCATTTTTCAGTTTGCAATTTGTGACTTAGTTTGGAATTTTGAACTATGCAGCTTTGTACTTGGCATATTCAGTAGCTTTGTGCATTTTGACATTTTTGTTGACACTTTGCAAATTTGAAACTATGCAGCCTTGTACATTTAATTGCTTGCAAACATTTTCTATCCCTCTTTGTGAACCAAGAATTTTCTTGTGATTTGCAGAGAGGGCGAACAACTGATTCCGGCCAATCACTTTTAATGATGAGTTTTTAAATATCTGTCTACCTTTTTATTTCATCTGCATTTGACTTCTTTCTTTTTCTTTGTTTTTGCAGATAAAAATTAATTGAGCAATGGGGAGCATCAGTAGAAGATGAAGACTTAGGAAACTTTTAGGATAGCTTTATTTTATTTCCAATTATTTGTAATAACATTATTTGTAAATACTGTAAATGTATTCAAATAACATTTGTACTAATAATTAAAAATAAATAAAAGCTCTTTTGTCAATTAATCTCTTTTAATTCTTCTTCAATTGTTTATTTAATTATTTATATTTCTTAAATTAAAATAACTGGAAGTATATCCAATTATTCAAACTTAGATAAAATAAATAATTAACAAACACTTTAGTCTTGCAATCAATAATAAACCCGGCGTCCCAATTAAACATAAGCAATGCACAATTAATCAAACAAACGTCCACATGTCTTTTCTTTTACTGATTATACCAAACACTGCAAGTTCTCAATTCAAATGCCTCAGCTCATATCCCAGAGTAAATTGGAAAGAACTATAGAATTAATTCTTTCTGAGAATGCGCGCACAAACCCTAGTTCTTGATTTATTGTCAAAGAAGCGCCTGCCTGATCAAACCCTGAGCCAAACTCAACCAAACCCTAATAATCTGCTTGAACTGTTCCAGAGTCCATGAAAACCCTAATTTGGATAGACTGATAAGAAAAAGTCTGTTTGACTGATTCTTACGCCAATCTGAAAAGTCAGGGAAAACCCGAAGCTGTAATTTCTTGTGGAAAAATAGGAGGGCAAATTTTTGGGTACAACAGTTGCCCCTATTCAATCTTCTTGAACCTGAAGAGTTAGATTGGCAAGTTTGCCTTTCGCGACTCGAGGGTAAAAGGAGATTGGACACTAGAGTGCCCAAAAAATTTGCACTCGGTGATGTGATGGTAGAGGGAATAGGCTTAAAGATGCCATTTGGTGATGGGCTTAGAGATGCCATCTAGGGATGTGACATAATCTTGTCGGGGGATGGGCTTAGAGATGCCATCTGAAAGTTGCTGGTAGGAGGATGGGCTTAAAGATGCCATCTGGAAATGTTTGTTGAACTGTATGTCATTGGTGAGTGGGTGAGTATCAGAAAGGTATCCATGTTTTGGAACATCTCTGAACTGGGGGTCTGAATAAGCAATAGATTGACATCCGTATCTGGAAGCATCCATAAACTGTTTTCAGAAGTCTTGAAGTTGAATAAGCAATAGAGCAGCATCCATGTTGGGAAGCGTCCGTAAACTGTTTTCAAAAGTTGCATCTGAACAAGCGATAGATTATCATCCGTAAATTGTTTTCAGAGGTCTTGAAGTGAGAAGGAACCGGTGTAGGGTTTCCTGATGATGAGTCCGTGTAAAACTGCATCTGGGATTTTGAGAAGGAACCGGTGTAGGGTTTCCTGATGATGAGTCCGTGTAAAACTGCATCTGGGATTTTGAGAAGGAACCGGTGTAGGGTTTCCTGATGATGAGTCCGTGTAAAACTGTATCTGAATGAATCTGGAATAAGTATCAGAATGTCGCCATGTCTGGGTCACATCTGAACTATTTCTAGAAAGAATCTCGGAATATGATGATCTTTGTCTGTCGACTGATCTTTCTTGAAAAGGTAAAGAGTTAGTTGTATGCAATGTCATGATGCATGATGCAATGTATGTTATATCAATGTTTATGATATGAATGTGACGAATGCGCATGTAAGCGGATGAGCTGTCTTACTGAGGAACGACGGGGTCCTGGATAACAAAATCTTTGGCTGCTGTCGGGGGGAAAGTAAATCCTTGACTGCTGCCGGGGATTAAGAATCCTTTGATTTGTTGAAAATGAGAAGTCCTGGGACTGCTGTTGGGGGATCAATAGCTTGGGTTGTATGCCAATCTACTGGAGATTCCTGTCTTGAGGAGATCTTCACTGGGGAATATCTGAATATCCTGTGAAGAAATGAGAGTCTTCACTCTGCTTGGGGATTGATAGTTGGGAGTTTTAGCTCCGCTGGGGATTGCAAGAATTTTTTGATTGCTGCAGGTACTGATCTGGGATAAGTATCGGAATGTCGCCAAATATGGGTCACATCTGAACTATCTCTAGAAGGGAATCTGGAATAAGTATCAGAATGTCGCCAAATCTGGGTCACATCTGAACTATCTCTAGAAGGAAATCTGGAATAAGTATCGGAATGTCGCCAAATCTGGGTCACATCTGAACTATCTCTAGAAGGAAATCTGGAATAAGTATCGGAATGTCGCTAAATCTGGGTCACATCTGAACTATCTCTAGAAGGAAATCTGGAATAAGTTTCGGAATATCGCCAAATCTGGGTCACATCTGAACTATCTCTAGACGGAAATTTGATCTTGATTTTGTTAAGGGTCAGAAATTGGGAGTATACCCATCTTCTGAGGTGATGAGAATCTTCATTCTGTTAACGGTCAGAAACTGGGAGTATACCAATCTTCTGAGGTTTTAAGGATGAGAGTCCTCATTCTGTTAACGGTCAGAAACTGGGAGTATACCAATCTTCTGAGGTTTTAAGGATGAGAGTCTTCATTCTTGAGGGTTAACTGTTATCTGGTCGTAATCCAGGCTTCACAGAAATTGTTAAGCTGTTATCCGGTCACATCCGGGCTTCACGTCTTGTGTTAAAGATATACCACTATCTGGTCGACTCCAGGTTTCGTAGTATTCTTGACTGCTGTCTGGTCGTAATCCAGGCTTCACAGAAACTTGTATTGTCATCTGGTCATAATCCAGGCTTCACAATAACTAGTTGGGGATTAAACTATTATCCGGTCGAATCCGGGCTTCATAGCTTGCTCTTAGGAGGTACCACTATCTGGTCGTAATCCAGGCTTCGCGGTAGTCTGATACTGTGAATGAGTGACAGAATGGCTACCGTGTCTGGAGCGTATCTGAAACTGTATCTTTGAGTTGAGATCTGTATGAGTAGCAGAATGACTTCCTTGTCTGGAGTGTATCTGAAACTGTAATTGGATCTGAATGAGTGACAGAATAGATACCGTGTTTGGAGCGTATCTGAAACTGTATCTTGGACTTGAGATCTGTATGAGTAGCAGAATGACTTCCTTGTTTGGAGTGTATCTGAAACTCTAACTGGATCTGAATGAGTGACAGAATGGCTACCGTGTTTGGAGCGTATCTGAAACTGTATCTTGGACTTGAGATCTGTATGAGTAGTAGAATGACTTCCTTGTTTGGAGTGTATCTGAAACTGTAACTGGATCTGAATGAGTGGCAGAATGGCTACCGTGTTTGGAGCGTATTTGAACTATATCTTGGACTTGAGATCTGTATGAGTAGCAGAATGACTTCCTTGTTTGGAGTGTATCTGAAACTGTAACTGGATCTGAATGAGTGACAGAATGGCTACCGTGTTTAGAGCGTATCTGAAATTGTATCTTGGACTTGAGATCTGTATGAGTAGCAGAATGACTTCCTTGTTTGGAGTGTATCTGAAACTGTAACTGGATCTGAATGAGTGACAGAATGGCTACCGTGTTTGGAGCGTATCTGAAACTGTATCTTGGACTTGAGATCTGTATGAGTAGCAGAATGACTTCCTTGTTTGGAGTGTATCTGAAACTGTAACTGGATCTGAATGAGTGACAGAATGGCTACCGTGTTTGGAGCATATCTGAAACTGTATCTTGGACTTGAGATCTGTATGAGTAGCAAAATGACTTCCTTGTTTGGAGTGTATCTGAAACTGTAACTGGATCTGAATGAGTGACAGAATGGCTACCGTGTTTGGAGCGTATCTGAAACTATATCTTGGACTTGAGATCTGTATGAGTAGCAGAATGACTTCCTTGTTTGGAGTGTATCTGAAACTGTAACTGGATCTGAATGAGTGACAGAATGGCTACCGTGTTTGGAGCGTATCTGAAACTGTATCTTCCAACAGGTGATGAAGGAATTGTTGAACACTTTTGACATTAGAATGCCCCAAGTGATGATGAAGGAGACTTGCCCCAAGTTCACTGAACTTGAGAGATTTGTTGAAATCTTGACTGGACTGTCCCAGGTTAACTGAACTTTGAAAGATCTGTTGAAACCTTGACTGGACAGCCCCAGGTTAACTAAACTTTGAAAGATCTGTTGAAACCTTGACTGGACTGCCCCAGGTTAACTGAACTTTGAATGATCTATTGAAACCTTGACTGGACTGCCCCAGGTTAACTGAACTTTGAAAGATCTGTTGAAACCTTGACTGGACTGCCCCAGGTTAATTGAACTTTGAAAGATCTGTTGAAACCTTGACTAGACTGCCCCATGTTAACTGAATGGTGACATGTCATGCCCCCTTGTCGATAGGAGATTTGTCAATAGAAGTGTCATCCTTCTTGAAGTGATTTTGTTCACTGAGAGAGTTTTCGTTCCTCCGAACATTCGCTGTATGAATTTCTTCGCTGTCAAACAAATAACCATGTGCAAACAATGATATTCAAATAATGCAAAGTTTATGCTTGTCTCGAAGTTTTGAAAAATGCGTTTTTTAGCAGAAAACCTTTTGTAAGACAAATTCAACACAAGATTTAGGGCAAAGCCTTACAGGAGTCAGGATACCTTTTGTAACAGTATGCTTTCGAACTAACACGTGCTTCAATTAGGACTTTTGAAGGGTTGTAACGTGGCTTGGTTCACGGTTTAAGAAACAAAGGATAAAGGCTCAAAGTATATTTGTACCCACCCGCTCTTCGTGATATCCTTCAATCCTAAACTCAGTTAATTTGTGCGTCGAACTCCATTCGAATTTGGAACGACCTTTTGGTGATGGTTCACACCAATTGAATTTAGAGGGCAGTCATCCTCTCCTTTTTTCTTTTGCAACATTTTTTTTCATGTTGTTTGAGGATTTGTAGTGACCTCGTTCTTTCGATTTGTTATCCCTAACTTTTGCCTGACTGTTCCCGTTTTTGAGATCACAGTCAGCGGGATGCCCCAGCTTTCTTAAGCTTCCTTTGTAGGTTTTAGCTTAGTGGGTTTTTCTCTTTTGAGAGATAATGACTGCCTATGAGATAAGGAACCATCACTGTCCTTTGATTCCAAAGGAATATCTTTCTTTTTTGATGTCGTTCGTTGTATTACAAACTGAGAGTTTGCGACTTCAATGCGCATCTTTTTTGAATTAATTGAGAGACTACCCTGCCCCAGGTTTAAATCAAAGGTTTCAATTTGTTTAGAACAGAAAACTCCTACTTCTTTGGCTCGAAGGGGTTGAATAGGGATTATCTTCCTTATAACTCCAGTGTTTGGTAATTGAAAGAAATGCATGTACATCATCAGCAAGGTCTGTTCAGAAGCATATTGTATGAGAATATGGTATTGTTTCGTCATCCTCCCTCTAAAGGCTTGCATCTTTTTATCAAGAGTTAAATATCATAAAGAACGCATAAGAGTAGTGAAAACGAATGGATGAATTCAAGACAAACATATGCAATGCACTAATGAAACCAAGTTTGACATTAATAGATAATTGTTTGAATAACCAAGAAATTACAAATTGAAAATTCGAATGGAACAAAAGTCTCTCAGTTTGAGCTTTGTCATTTCAGATGGAGGAACCCTTAACGGAATTGTGATTGGTGGATCTGGAACTGACTGTTTAACGCTGGTTCGCGAAATGTCGCGGAAGCAAGAGTCGCCACCGTCTTTTATTTTCTCCAAATGGAAAGGACAAAAGCACAGAAAAATTCCTTAAAGAGATTGCTCTCGGTTCGGGAGGTAGGTTATAGAAAGGGAAGGTGTTAGCACCCTTTCTATCCATGGTTATCCATGGGCTCTTAGATACTTGCTCATTGTGTTTTCAAAAATGCTTGCTTTTCAATTGTGAGTGAGTTTGAAAAAGTTTCTTTGAAAGTTTCAGATCGACTCTTGTGTCAGAGTGTTTGAAAAATTTGCTTTGAAAGCTTTTGAAAAGTGTCGGTGTGAAAAGATTTTTGTTTGTTTTGAAGAGAGCAAGTATCTACGAGAACCTACCTACCCTAAGGAATTCGTCTGTGTAAATGTCCTTAAAGTAGTGCCATCCCACCATTGAGAGGTAGGTAGCACCACCGTTGGAGGTGTTCGGGTCAATTCGAGTTTGTAGGGACATGGTGATCACCAGAGCAATGGGAAGACACCTTAGAAGCTACCCTCATGCCAGGTTCCCGGATCATGAGGACTTACTAAGACATCCTCTACTCGACGATCACCTTTCGAGGCAAGGCAACAGTGAGGCGTACCCTAGGGGTGGTGTGTGCGAATTGTGTGTCATTTTCATTTGCATTTGTCTTGTCATGTTAAAGTGATCTACGCTTGATTTTATTTTAAGGCCATTCATTCTTTCATGCTTTTTGTTAACAGTTTAAAAATATTTGCGGAAAAGTAAATCTAAAACTATTACAAATGGCGCGGGTCCACATCGCCAAAATTAAACCGGACCCGATTTGACAGAAAATAAATAAAAGCGAATTAACAGAATTAAAAGTGTGAGAAGTTTAAGTTACACGGCTTTGGGAGAGATACATAATTATTTAAACGATATAAAATAAACATGCGAAATTAAATAATTAAAAATATGGGCGTTGGACCCTTTTGCAAAATATTAAAGTTAACGAGGAATTAAAATTAAAAATTAAAAAAAGAATGTTTTTTGGTATTTTTAGTGTTTTTTAGGAATTTGATGAAAAAAGAGTTAATTAAACTTAAACTAAAAGGTTAAACCCTAATTCTAAGGACTTTTAAGTTTGTTATGAAAATATTAGAATATGACCTAAATTAAACCTAAAATTTTTTTATGTACAATTTAATTATAAAAATAAATAAAATAAATGTTATTATGAGAAAGAAAAATAAAATAAGGAATAAAATTTATTTAACCTAATTCTACATTTTTTTTTATATTTTTTATTGAAAGAATTAAAATTAAAACTCTAATCTAAATTAATTTATTTACATGAAAATATTAAAATAAAAATTATTTATCATGTTTTTTATCTTTTTTCTGATTTTTTAGGCATTTTTTATATATTGTAAAAATAATTAATTAAATTAAAACAATAAAGTAAATAAAATAACAATTGAAAACAAAATAAATAAAAAAAGGAAATTGCAAACCAGGGGGGGTTCAGGCCCCAATTGTGAGGTGTAGGCCTTAGAATGCTGGCCCAAAACCCTGAGTCCATTTGACTTTTGTGAGTAGCGTGTGGGATGGTTGACCTGAGCTTATAGCGGACCTTCAATCTCAGCCTTTGATCTGAAGCAGCTAGACGCGTGGCTGGCTTGATGATGATGGAATATGGTAGTCCTGACTTTGGGCGCTGCATGAGAATTCATATGGAAAAATAATATTGGAAATTATACAGACCTGGGACTCGAACCCAGGTCTTGGCCATTGCAAAGGTGTACACCTGCCACTGAAGCGCTTGAATTACATTTAATATATAATGGTTAATAAATGTTAAAAAGGAAAAGAAAGTCAATGGCCCCAACGCGCGCGAAATTTGAAACTAGCCAGTCACGTTTTGCCACGATGTCATCGTCTCCATCATCCTGAAAAACAAACAACATAAGCAACGGTTTTTACACCGTTGCAGAAAAGGTCTTTACAGAAAATAGCGATTAGCATTAGGGCAATCATAAATTAGGCGCAATAGTTGGGTTATGATCGTTTGAGCATTCTGAAGCCAATGGTGGTGGTCTTGAGGGTTAATTTTCCCTTATTGCAAAAGCCCCAAATTCCCGTCCTGCAAAACCCTAGGAAACTAACATGGCATCTTGGCCTAGAACGCATGAAATTTCAATTAAAGGTTATGGTTAGCTTGCAAACTTCATCAGGAATGCAAAACACATATCAAAACTGGTAAAAAATGCATGAATTGGTATGCACGATTATGACTTTTATTTGATACAGTCTGCACTCATATTACCAATTTCTTGAGTCTGGAAGGATGTTAATGATTGGAACGTGATCAGTGATCTCCAAGGAAGCTATTGAGACAAGAATGGAGGCTTGAATCGACCTAAAAAGTGGTTTACAGTCTTTGAGTTTCTTTTAGAAATTTCAAGTTTTTAGAGAGGTTTTCTGCGCAGCTTTTTGTCTATGGGCATTAGGTTTATGTTCCAGCATATGTAGTGAAGGCATTAGGTTAAGAAAATTGACTAGAATCTCTTGAATTAATGGTTTTGGAAATTTGATTTCTTAAGATCTTTTCATATCTTTTTTTCATGTGTTCTTTGTTCAATCATGCTCAAATCAAACCAAATCTTTCCATGTTGGGATGTGCACGAGATATTGAGGGTAAAACATGCATGAAAAGATTTTTTAGGTCAAGTTATATATTTTCCACATATTTAAATGATTTAAATGAATTAATATGAATAAAAATTCAAATAAATAATTAAAACATGAGAAAATACTTCCCTTTGGGCCAAGTGGTCGTGCACATGCTTGGAATGATGAATCATGGAAGAAAAATGGGCCCATTAGCAATTTTAGGTCATTTGGATCAAAGTTGACTTTTCAAAATATCCAAAAATTTCCCAACTTCCACAAGGCATAACTTGCCCAATTTTTAAGCTTTTCTCATGTTCTTGGACATTTTGGAAAGGTCTTTGAGTCCTCTAACCAATGCCTTTGGTCCCGTGTCATTTAGATTTACCAATCTCAAGTTATGGCCTTTGACTTAAAGTCCCTTTTTGTTGACTTTTGAAAATGACCTATAATGTTGAAATTGATAACTTTTTGTGAGAGCATTTCTTGGACTTGAAGTATGAAGATGAGTTGTAGGAAATGTCTTTCTCTTCCAAATGAGCTTTGGATGGAATTTTTCTGATAATCCATGTGAAAGTTATGCCCTGGTCAATTTCAGTTGACTTTTTTCAGCTGTCCAAATAAGGAAACTTTTGCATCTTGATGATTTTCTGAGCCAAATTTTGAGAATCATGATCAAGCATTGATCAAATGATGTTTGTGGCTTCAAAATGATATGTTGACCAAAAATTTGAACTTTTGACTGTCAAATGACCATTTTGCCCCTATAGTTGACTGTAGTGCAATTAGGGTTTTTGACTGTGCAATCTTGAGCTGAATGCCTTGAAACTTGATATGAGGATGCTTGAACATATTTGTAGGCATATGAGACTTGATTGGGCCCTTGAAAACTTCCTTTTCTTGATCAGAACACAAACCCTAGTTTTGACTGTGTAGGAGACTTTTGCATTGTGTAACCCTTGGGGAATTTTGTGACTTGGCTTGGCAATTTCTTGAAGAATATGGGAGGGCAAATTTTGGGGTACAACAGTTGCCCCTGTTCAATCTTTTTAGACCTGAGGATGCAGATTGGCTGACGTGCCTTTCGTAATCCGAGGGTAGAAGATGATTGGACACTAGAGTGCCCAGAAATTTGCGCTCACATAGTAGCAGTGATGGTGGAATGGGCTTATAGATGCCATTTAGAGATGATGAATAGGATGATGGGCTTATAGATGCCATCTGGATGTTGATCGCGTAGGAGATTCCTTAGCGAGAACCTGCATACCTGCAAAAGAAAAAATGAGTACCTGACACGTTGCAGGAGCTGATTTTAGATGCTTGGCATAGATATGTCCTGACTGGTTACAGGAGCTGAGTCTGGAGCTTCAAACGACGGTGAATGAACCAGGGATGGTTACTGTCTTAGCATGAATGGTAAGAGAATCTTGGGCGACTTTAACTTCAACAACGCTCGTTGAGAAAAATCTTGGGTGTCTTCTACTGGGATAAGAATCAGGGAGATCCTAGGGTTGATCTGACTGAACCAGAGAAGGCCTTGGACTGGATAAGCATCAGGGAAATCTTGGGGTCGACTTAACTGAACCGGTCTAGGTCTTGAAATGTCTTCAACTAGAATAAGTGTCAGAACGTCGCCATATCTGGTTCATATCTGGACTATATCTGGAAGGAAATCTGGAAGCAGCATCAGAACGTCACCGTATCTGGTTTACATCTGAAACTATATCTGGAAGGAAATCTGGAAGCAGCATCAGAACGTCACCATCTCTGGGTTACATCTGAAACTATATCTAGAAGGAAATCTGGAAGCAGCGTCAGAACGTCACCATATCTGGATTACATCCGAAACTATATCTGGAAGGAACTCTGGAAGCAGTATCAGAACGTCACCATCTCTGGTTTACATCTGAAACTATATCTGGAAGGAACTCTGGAAGCAGTATCAGAACGTCACCATCTCTGGTTTACATCTGACACTATATCTGGAAGGAAATCTGGAAGCAGTATCAGAATGTCACCATATCTGGGTCATATCTGAAACTATATCTAGAAGGAAATCTGGAAGCAGTATCAGAACGTCACCATCTCTGGGTCATATCTGAAACTATATCTAGAAGGATATCTGGAAGCAGCATCAGAACGTCACCATATCTGGGTCATATCTGAAACTATATCTAGAAGGAAATCTGGAAGCAGCATCAGAACGTCACCATATCTGGGTCATATCTGAAACTATATCTAGAAGGATATCTGGAAGCAGCATCAGAACGTCACCATATCTGGGTCATATCTGAAACTATATCTAGAAGGATATCTGGAAGCAGCATCAGAACGTCACCATATCTGGGTCATATCTGAAACTATATCTAGAAGGAAATCTGGAAGCAGCATCAGAACGTCACCATATCTGGGTCATATCTGAAACTATATCTAGAAGGATATCTGGAAGCAGCATCAGAACGTCACCATATCTGGGTCATATCTGAAACTATATCTAGAAGGAAATCTGGAAGCAGCGTCAGAACGTCACCATATCTGGGTCATATCTGAAACTATATCTAGAAGGAAATCTGGAAGCAGCGTCAGAACGTCACCATATCTGGGTCATATCTGAAACTATATCTAGAAGGAAATCTGGAAGCAGCATCAGAACGTCACCATCTCTGGGTCATATCTGAAACTATATCTAGAAGGAAATCTGGAAGCAGCATCAGAACGTCACCATATCTGGGTCATATCCGAAACTATATCTAGAAAGAATTGCGATAGTTGATAGTAATCATTTTTGTATTGATCTCTTTCCTGAAAAGGCAAAACATAATTGTATACAAAATCATGATGCATGAACTGTATGTCTTCAAAATCAATGAGATTCGTGTAGTATGATGCCCATGCATGCTATAATGTATGAAGATGTGATGTTTATGAATGTATATTTGTCTAAGAAAATAAATCCTTGACAGGTGCCGGGAAGTCGTATCCTGGGCTGATGTTGAGGAATAGATTTTGCTTCCACTGGGGATGATAACTGCAAGAATACCGGTAGGAGAAGATGACTCCGTTGGGGGATGAACTTGGCAAATGGAAGATTCTGCGGGGAGCAAAGATACTCTAGTGACCATGCTGGGAAGCAATACTCTGTGGGAAGAGGGATACCTTGCTGAGTGTTGATAATAATTTGCTGGGGATCAGAAGGCTTTGTCGACGACGCTCTTTCCGTGGCTTTTGGCTGAGGATAACCCAGTTATATCCTGTTAAGGAAATAACTCTTTAAATCAAGCCGGACGACGCGTTCGTGTTCTGCGAGGGTAAGCTTCCAGAATCTACTGGATAAGCTTATTGCTTGGGGAGATGGATTCCAACTTTCCTGGGGAAACTGGATTGGACTCTTCTGGGGAGGTATCGAACTGTATTGGTTATGTTCTTCAACGGAACCTACCTTGATACCCTGGAGGACAGAACAATCAGATTGCTTAGACCACTCTTTATTGCCCCTGTTTCTTGTGGGGTGCTGATAGTTGTTGGCGGACAAACCTTCTTCTGGTAGACAGATGGCGGGACATAGTCGTACGCTTTTAATCCCTAACTTTTGCCTGGACCGCCCTTTCGGGTTTTCAGTCCACCGGGATACCCATTTTTGCTCAAGCCGCCTTTTCAGGTTTTCGACTTGCCGGGTGTACAGATTTTTCATTTCATCCCTTCATTTTGCCCGAACCCTTTTGGTTCGCCGGGAAGCCCTTATTTTTGCCTAGGTATGTCAACCTAGCGGGTCTTTGATTCTGCGTAGTATCTTTTCGACTATGTCCATGTTCTTAGAATGCAGGGAGGTGCCCCTGGCTGTTTATGTTGCCATGTTACCAGAAGATGTCTGATCGTGCAGGATTTGTTGCTGGAGTGCCCCAAGTGACTCAGGCAGAGATTTGCCCCAGGCTTTTTGGCCTTTTGATAGATTCTCTGGATATTGACTTAACTGCCCCAGATGGTAGACCATGATCATGTCGTGCCCCTTGATTGGAAGTGCTTCTGTTCATTAGATATTCGTCGTGCGAACTTCTATACTGTTCAAACAAAAAGTCATATGCAAACAAAGTTATGTTAAAAATGCAAAGCCTATGTCTGTCTCGAAGATTTTGAAAATGCATTCTTTTTTCATGAAACAAGTGAATGTTTGTAAAACGTGATGTCAACCCGTATTTACCGTAGGCCTTAAGGAGTCAGGATACCTTTTGTCACAGTATGCTTTCGAACTAACCCGTGCTTCAGCTAGGACTTTTAAGGGTTATAACGTGGCCTGGTTCACGGTTTAAGAAACAAAGGATAAAGGCTCAAATTATTTGTACCCACCCGCTCTTCGTGATGTTCTCCAAACCTAAACTCAGTTGATCGTGCGTTAGACCTTGCTTGAGTCTTTGCTTTGATGTTCCAATAATAGTTCAAATGTTGATGATTTATTCCGAATAGGCGGTCATTTTTGTTTTTGTTGAGGATTTGTAGGACCTCTTTCCTTTTTTTGATTTCGTTATCCCTTTCTTTTTTTTGCCTGAACTGTTTCCTTTTTCGGAATTACAGCCAGCGGGATGCCCCAGTCCCTTTTATAGGTTTTGACTTTTTGGGCTTTTCATTTATGATTTTGTTTTTGATAATGACTGCCTGTCCTTATGATTGTTCTGAACCATCACTGTCTTTTGTTTTTGGAAAGACTCATTTGGTGCCATTCATTGTGCACTTGGATCAACTGAGAAGACTACCCTGCCCCAGGTTATGATTAAGGGTTTCAATTTTCGACAATAAAACTCCTACTTCTTTGGCTCAGATGGGTTGACGAGGGATTATCTTCCTTATAACTCCAGTGTTTAGGATTTGAAACAATGCCTGTACCTCATCAGTGGGGTCTGTTCAAAAGCATACTGTAAAGATAGCGGTATCGTTTTCGTCATCCTCCCTCAAGAGGCTCAGAATTATTAACCAAGAGTTGATCATCAGAAAAATATGAAAAGAATTTTGAATATAATGAAAACAATTGTATTAATTCCCAAAACAGACGTATGCGATGCATTAATAGAATAAAAGAGTTTGCTATGACATTAATTGTTTATATAAGCAAAGAAAAACACAACTCAGAAATTCAAATAAACAAAAGGTCTTCAACGATTGGGTAACGGAGCAGTGATTATATTCGGAGTCTCAGGCACTTCAAACTGAATCTCCCCGGCGTCGATCATGTCTTGAATTTTGTTCTTGAGAGGCCAGCAGTTGTCCGTAGTATGCCCCGGGCTATCAGAATGATATGCGCACCTATCATTGGGATGATAGTTAGGAGCCGAAGTGTTCGGATTCCGAAGGGGAGCCCTTAAGGTGATCAGCCCTGCCTTCAACATTTGTTGTAGTGCTTGATCCAGCGACATGTTGAGTTTGGTATACTGTCGTTTCTCCTTGCGCTGCTGCCCCTGTCCTTGTTGAGCAGGTCCAGGATTGGAGATCTGGATTGCCCCTACCTCATGACGGCTCTTTTTACCGTGCACAGCATTGGATTCTTTCTTTCCATGATGAGGTTTTTTATCAGAAGGTGCAGCCTCTTGAATTTTCCCAGACCGGATACCAGCTTCTATTCGCTCTCCAGTCAAGATAAGATCTGTGAATCCAGCAGACGAATTCCCAATTAGGTGGTTGTAGAACGGACCAGACAGGGTCCCCAAGAACATATCGACAAGTTCCCGATCAGTCAGAGGTGGTTGTACCCTTCCAGCAAGATCCCTCCATTTCTGCGCATATTCTTTAAAACCTTCACTTGATCCTAACGACATACCCTGGAGTTGGGTACGCGTAGGAGCAAGGTCGGCATTATATTGATACTGCTTGTAGAAAGCAGTAGCCAACTCCTCCCAGTTACGAACCTTGGTCCCATCTAGCTGATAGAACCATTCGAGATGAGTCCCTGAAAGACTCTCCTGGAAGAAGTGGATCCACAAATTCTTGTCCACCGTATATGGTTGAATCTTCCGAACATAGGACCTGAGATGTAACTTGGGACAAGACGCCCCGTCATACTTGGTAAAGGATGGTGCTTTGAACTTCCGAGGAATAATCACACCAGTTGACAAACCCAGATCTCCAAGATCCAGCCCAGGTACCTGTTGGATCTCCATAGCATTCAGCCTATCCTCCAACTGTTTGTACTTGTCCTCAGCCGGAGGGTACTGTTCATCATTGAAATCTGTCTCGTTGTCGGAGACCACTAGACTGGGAACCCTTTCCTCATGGTGACTGCTTTCCCTCACAGATGGGGTGGTCCTCTCAGTTTCAGTCTGCAGTGTGTTCCCAGATCTGCGTCTAGGGCTGAACAAAACAGTCCTCCTCTTCTTCTTTTCTTTCTTCAAGAGCAAAGCCTTCAGATCTTGTTGCCCCTGGGTCAAATTCATGATCAGCCCTTGGAACTGGGCGTTCTGAGCCTGGAGGGCCTTGATGGACTGCTCAGTTGATGATTCAGGATTCATGACGATCGGCTGAAATAAACAGCGAAGAAGGGTAAGCAACCTGTCAAAGGGATACCTGCAACGCAATGAGATGTATGATATGCATGCAATGTTTTCAATGACCTCGCGGGATAAACAAGACAGTTTGTTAGAATTGGAAACCGGTAGCTTGATTGAAGGAACTTCATGTTGTTGAGAATCCTTCTTCAAGGGTCAAAGGCTCACCATGTCCAGTGGGTCATAGCCCCTGACAACCTTAGCTAGAGGAAAATAAATCCTCTTTGCCCCTTGCTAGATGTTTGATTTATCATGACCTGCATCACAAGCCCTTGAGATCCTTGAAATGGGTTAGGATGTATGCAATGGTATGATGTCATGCTATGTATGGGGTAATGTGAGTGACCCTGTTATGAGTCCCAATTAAGGACTATAAACAACCCTGCAAGAAATTTAGTACCCTGTTATGAGTCCCAATTAAGGACTATAAACAAGACCTGCAAGAAACTTAGTACCCTGTTATGAGTCCCTATTAAGGACTATAAACAAAACCTGCAAGTAGCTTATGTGTCAGATAACATGCATGCAATTAGTCAAGTACGAAGGCACACAAGTCACACAAGAGAAGCCCTTAGAGTTTAGGCCAGCATGAGGTCTAGGTGTTACCCTCTTTCAGTTGGTTGGTTCATACCTGTCCTATCAAAGTAACCGGGTTCTTAGAGGATCCCAATATCATTGACTACCCTCAATCGGTCATAACTCCAGCGTCGCAATCTTTTCTTGCGGCCAGAACCATCACGAGAGTTTAGCCTCAATAGGCGTAGCATACTGCTACTGTTCTAACGGCCAAGTCGGGTCATTTAAGGTTCTAAGGTCTGTTGGTGCTTAATGACTCCTTGGAAGACCCATATTCTCCCTGTTTCAACACGAGGGATATCGGTACAGACCAAGGCGCCACACCAACGTAGCCACTGCTTCACCCATGTCGGTATACGCCGGACAGGTCCCTCACAGCTTATGCTACCTAAACAGGGTATCCCCAGATCTGGGTTAGGATCTATGTAACTCCCATGCAACCCACAAATTTAAAGCAGACAAGTCAATACAATTGAAAACACAGTTATGAACTAACCCTAAGGTACACCTCACTTTATAAGTTTGTCCCCAGCAGAGTCGCCAGTTCTGTGATCGGTGGATCTGGAACTGACTGTTTAACGCTGGTTCGCGAAATGTCGCGGAAGCAAGAGTCGCCACCGTCTTTTATTTTCTCCAAATGGAAAGGACAAAAGCACAGAAAAATTCCTTAAAGAGATTGCTCTCGGTTCGGGAGGTAGGTTATAGAAAGGGAAGGTGTTAGCACCCTTTCTATCCATGGTTATCCATGGGCTCTTAGATACTTGCTCATTGTGTTTTCAAAAATGCTTGCTTTTCAATTGTGAGTGAGTTTGAAAAAGTTTCTTTGAAAGTTTCAGATCGACTCTTGTGTCAGAGTGTTTGAAAAATTTGCTTTGAAAGCTTTTGAAAAGTGTCGGTGTGAAAAGATTTTTGTTTGTTTTGAAGAGAGCAAGTATCTACGAGAACCTACCTACCCTAAGGAATTCGTCTGTGTAAATGTCCTTAAAGTAGTGCCATCCCACCATTGAGAGGTAGGTAGCACCACCGTTGGAGGTGTTCGGGTCAATTCGAGTTTGTAGGGACATGGTGATCACCAGAGCAATGGGAAGACACCTTAGAAGCTACCCTCATGCCAGGTTTCCGGATCATGAGGACTTACTAAGACATCCTCTACTCGACGATCACCTTTCGAGGCAAGGCAACAATGAGGCGTACCCTAGGGGTGGTGTGTGCGAATTGTGTGTCATTTTCATTTGCATTTGTCTTGTCATGTTAAAGTGATCTACGCTTGATTTTATTTTAAGGCCATTCATTCTTTCATGCTTTTTGTTAACAGTTTAAAAATATTTGCGGAAAAGTAAATCTAAAACTATTACAAATGGCGCGGGTCCACATCGCCAAAATTAAACCGGACCCGATTTGACAGAAAATAAATAAAAGCGAATTAACAGAATTAAAAGTGCGAGAAGTTTAAGTTACACGGCTTTGGGAGAGATACATAATTATTTAAACGATATAAAATAAACATGCGAAATTAAACAATTAAAAATATGGGCGTTGGACCCTTTTGCAAAATATTAAAGTTAACGAGGAATTAAAATTAAAAATTAAAAAAAGAATGTTTTTTGGTATTTTTAGTGTTTTTTAGGAATTTGATGAAAAAAGAGTTAATTAAACTTAAACTAAAAGGTTAAACCCTAATTCTAAGGACTTTTAAGTTTGTTATGAAAATATTAGAATATGACCTAAATTAAACCTAAAATTTTTTTATGTACAATTTAATTATAAAAATAAATAAAATAAATGTTATTATGAGAAAGAAAAATAAAATAAGGAATAAAATTTATTTAACCTAATTCTACATTTTTTTTTATATTTTTTATTGAAAGAATTAAAATTAAAACTCTAATCTAAATTAATTTATTTACATGAAAATATTAAAATAAAAATTATTTATCATGTTTTTTTATCTTTTTTCTGATTTTTTAGGCATTTTTTATATATTGTAAAAATAATTAATTAAATTAAAACAATAAAGTAAATAAAATAACAATTGAAAACAAAATAAATAAAAAAAGGAAATTGCAAACCAGGGGGGGTTCAGGCCCCAATTGTGAGGTGTAGGCCTTAGAATGCTGGCCCAAAACCCTGAGTCCATTTGACTTTTGTGAGTAGCGTGTGGGATGGTTGACCTGAGCTTATAGCGGACCTTCAATCTCAGCCTTTGATCTGAAGCAGTTAGACGCGTGGCTGGCTTGATGATGATGGAATATGGTAGTCCTGACTTTGGGCGCTGCATGAGAATTCATATGGAAAAATAATATTGGAAATTATACAGACCTGGGACTCGAACCCAGGTCTTGGCCATTGCAAAGGTGTACACCTGCCACTGAAGCGCTTGAATTACATTTAATATATAATGGTTAATAAATGTTAAAAAGGAAAAGAAAGTCAATGGCCCCAACGCGCGCGAAATTTGAAACTAGCCAGTCACGTTTTGCCACGATGTCATCGTCTCCATCATCCTGAAAAAAAAACAACATAAGCAACGGTTTTTACACCGTTGCAGAAAAGGTCTTTACAGAAAATAGCGATTAGCATTAGGGCAATCATAAATTAGGCGCAATAGTTGGGTTGTGATCGTTTGAGCATTCTGAAGCCAATGGTGGTGGTCTTGAGGGTTAATTTTCCCTTATTGCAAAAGCCCCAAATTCCCGTCCTGCAAAACCCTAGGAAACTAACATGGCATCTTGGCCTAGAACGCATGAAATTTCAATTAAAGGTTATGGTTAGCTTGCAAACTTCATCAGGAATGCAAAACACATATCAAAACTGGTAAAAAATGCATGAATTGGTATGCACGATTATGACTTTTCTTTGATACAGTCTGCACTCATATTACCAATTTCTTGAGTCTGGAAGGATGTTAATGATTGGAACGTGATCAGTGATCTCCAAGGAAGCTATTGAGACAAGAATGGAGGCTTGAATCGACCTAAAAAGTGGTTTACAGTCTTTGAGTTTCTTTTAGAAATTTCAAGTTTTTAGAGAGGTTTTCTGCGCAGCTTTTTGTCTATGGGCATTAGGTTTATGTTCCAGCATATGTAGTGAAGGCATTAGGTTAAGAAAATTGACTAGAATCTCTTGAATTAATGGTTTTGGAAATTTGATTTCTTAAGATCTTTTCATATCTTTTTTTCATGTGTTCTTTGTTCAATCATGCTCAAATCAAACCAAATCTTTCCATGTTGGGATGTGCACGAGATATTGAGGGTAAAACATGCATGAAAAGATTTTTTAGGTCAAGTTATATATTTTCCACATATTTAAATGATTTAAATGAATTAATATGAATAAAAATTCAAATAAATAATTAAAAAATGAGAAAATACTTCCCTTTGGGCCAAGTGGTCGTGCACATGCTTGGAATGATGAATCATGGAAGAAAAATGGGCCCATTAGCAATTTTAGGTCATTTGGATCAAAGTTGACTTTCCAAAATATCCAAAAATTTCCCAACTTCCACAAGGCATAACTTGCCCAATTTTTAAGCTTTTCTCATGTTCTTTGACATTTTGGAAAGGTCTTTGAGTCCTCTAACCAATGCCTTTGGTCCCATGTAATTTTGATTTACCAATCTCAAGTTATGGCCTTTGACTTAAAGTCCCTTTTTGTTGACTTTTGAAAATGACCTATAATGTTGAAATTGATAACTTTTTGTGAGAGCATTTCTTGGACTTGAAGTATGAAGATGAGTTGTAGGAAATGTATTTCTCTTCCAAATGAGCTTTGGATGGAATTTTTCTGATAATCCATGTGAAAGTTATGCCCTGGTCAATTTCAGTTGACTTTTTCAACTGTCCAAATAAGGAAACTTTTGCATCTTGATGATTTTCTGAGCCAAATTTTGAGAATCATGATCAAGCATTGATCAAATGATGTTTGTGGCTTCAAAATGATATGTTGACCAAAAATTTGAACTTTTGACTGTCAAATGACCATTTTGCCCCTACAGTTGACTGTAGTGCAATTAGGGTTTTTGACTGTGCAATCTTGAGCTGAATGCCTTGAAACTTGATATGAGGATGCTTGACCATATTTGTAGGCATATGAGACTTGATTGGGCCTTTGAAAACTTCCTTTTCTTGATCAGAACACAAACCCTAGTTTTGACTGTGTAGGAGACTTTTGCACTGTGCAACCCTTGGGGAATTTTGTGACTTGGCTTGGCAATTTCTTGAAGAATATGGGAGGGCAAATTTTGGGGTACAACAGGAATATTTTCATCTCGCCATCGGGCATGAATCTCAGCACTCTAATGTCAATCAGATCTTGAATCTTGTTCTTCAAGGCCCAACAGTCGTCGGTGTCATGTCCCAGGCTATAGGAGTGGTATACACAAAATGCGTCGGGATGATAGTTAGGAGCGGAGGTATTGGGCTTCCGAATAGGATCCCTCAAAGCAGTCAGATTGACCTCCAACAAGCGCTCCAGTATTAGAGACGACGGTATGTCAGTCTCAGTGAACTGTCTTCCCGACATATTTTGCTTACGCCGATTACCCCATTGACGTTGACGAGGTTGTTGATGGGCTTGTGACCCTGAAGTAAGTAGAGGAGCCTTTCCCTTGTCTTATTGTCTCAAGGGGGGTTAAGTGGTGACTTGCTCTTCAACCTCAGATGTTTGCCCCACTTGGTTGTCCCGAAGCAGTTGGTTGACGAGAACTCTGAGCTCCTCTTGTCTTTGAGCCAAGTCCTGGATGAGAGCCATCTGGCCCACCAGTTGCCCCATCATCTGGATCCTCATTGTTGCCAGCTCAAACTGCAATTCCTCCAACTGATCACTCCTGGCATTGCTTGAATTCCCCTGGACCATGCCCCTTGTGAGGAGAGCTTTCACTTCTTCTTGCCCCAAGGACAGGTTCAAGAACATCTCCTGAAGTTGAGCATTTTGATCCTGGATATCCTTGACAGTCCTTTCTAGAGACATCTCTTACTGAAATAAACAGTAGGAGAATAAGGAAACCTGAAAAGGAAAAACTGTCATGATGCAATGCATGATATGTGGATGCATGTTTTCAAGGATCGCTTGGGGTAAACACAAGAGAAAGTTAGAGGTTGAACTTCGATCTTTGATTGGAGAACTTTGCACCGGTGGATGTCTTTCCACGAGAATTAAGCTCACCATGTCAAGTGGGTCATAGCCCCTGATTCAAGTTTTTGCACATGATCTTTGATGGCATTTGTTTAGAGGAGAAACCTCTTGCCCTTTGGTAGATGTCTGGTTCAACGTGACCCTGCATCAAAAGACCCTCAAGATCCTTGAAGTGGTTAGTGAAAAAAGTGATATGGTATGATGTCATGATGTTATGTACATGTATGCAGAAGCAAGTAAGTGTATATACAGACAGTCATATTCATACAAAGCAAACAAGTCCTGAGTTTTAGGCTTGCATGGGGTTTGTAGGTAAGTACCCTCTTGAAGTTAGTTGGCTCTTCCTGTCCTAAAATAGAAACCGGGTTCTAAGGAGCTCAATATCATTGGATTGTTTTCTGTGTTCACTGTTGTGGTTTAGCCACTTAACTGGCGACCAAAATATTCCAAGAAAACAACCCTCAATGAGTGTAGTATCGAGTATCTACCAACTTCGGACTACACCAAAGTCAGTCATCTCACTACCCCTAAAAAGGCTAAGATGGTCAAGTAAGGTTCTAAGAGTTCGTTAGTGCTTCACGACATCCCTCAGCGGCCCCGTACTCTCCTTGATTGAACTCAAGGATTACCGGTAATCACAAATATGTCACACTAACATAGCTTACTGCTTCAACCATGTCGGTATACCCTGCACAGTTCCCTCACAGTTTTATTGCTATTTACCTAAAAAGGTGTCCCCAAATCCGGGTGTAGGATTTAAGCAAACCCAAACAAGGAACCAAAAAAGTAAAGCAATCAAAGCAATCAAAGCAAGTATGTAAAGGTGATCTAAACCCTAAGGTAACCCCACTTTTAATGATATCCCCAGCAGAGTCGCCGGTTCTGTGATACGGTGGGAGAACTGACTTGAGGTTTTGCGTTTGTATTTGCACTTGTTCGGTTTAGCAAGAGTCGCCACCGAATTTTTATTTTATCCTAAAGGAAAGGTTTAAAAAGCACAGGAAAAACCTTTGAGATGTTTCGTGGGTTCGGGGGATAGATTATGAAAAGGGAAGGTATTGGCACTCTTTTCATCCATGGTTATCCATGGGCTCTTAGTTACTTGTTTTAGATCACTTGCCTTGATTTTCAATTGTTTGAAATGGTGGTGTGTGTGTGTGTTTTGAAAATGTTTTGAAAAATATGCCTTGTCTAGGCAACCGTTGTAACAATTCTTTACTCGAATGTTTTACAAAGGTGTTTGTCTTTTCGAAAAGATGTTTCAATGTTTTTAAAAGTTGTTTTGAAATTGTGTTGTGGGGTACGTTTTGAAAGTAGGCAAGTGTGTTTTGCAAGTTTGATCAAGTAACTAAGAGTTGTCTACCCCTAAATTTACTCAAAGATTTTTCTCATGTTTTAACCCTTTTAACAGTATTGTTCCACCATTGTATTTGGTGAACAATCTTGTGTCAGGACGTTAACGGGACAGGCGCGGGTCATCGTTTAGACCATGAATGCAATGGTGCCAAGTGTCTTTGGCAATTTTTCCTTTAAGGTACTATGATCATTTTTAGGCAACTTCGAAAGCGTCATCGAGGGACTATGATCATTTGATTCGTTTTGTTTTGCCAAAGAAACTCAACATGCAAGCATGGCCCATTTTGGAAGGCAACAAGCGGGATTACCCTAGGGGTGCAAGTGTGATTGGTGTATTTGATTTTCATGCATTTATCTTGTATTAGGTTATCTAGTGGTTGATTTTGAATCTTTGCATACAAACCCTAATTACTATACAGTATATAGAGAGCGATAAATTGCGGGAATTTAAAGTCTAAGCTATTACAAATAAGTATCCGGGAATGAGGGTACAAGTGTTTACAAATGGGGATGAGACTTATCAGGATAGTAGTGTCCAAATGTTATTTACAACCAAATCGAATCGCATTCTCAATGTAAAATGTAGCAATGTATAAGAATAAAAGCAATGTATCAAAAGTATTTGTGTATGTGATTATTTACACGTGATGCAAGATGCTAACTTAATGCAAAATTAAGTAAGTATTTATTCTTGGGTTTTTGTTAATTATGTACAAACAAAAGATTTAATAAAAGAAAAGAAAATGCTTAAGAAATTCTATTTTTATGTATTAATGTTTTTATGTATGAAAAATATTTATTAAAAGGAGTTTTAAGACAAAAGATCTATTAACCTAATTAAATCTAATATTTATGTATTTTAGTCAATATTTTTATGTACAAGGGTTTTAAAGAAAAGAAAAGAAAATTGTTTAAATTTAAGAAAATTAATGTTTATATATATTTTTTTAAATGTAATAAAATAAAAAAGAAACAATTAAGAACATTTTGTATAAGAAAAAAAGTGTTATTTTATTTAACAAAAATATTATTTTAGGTTATGTATAAAAAAATGGCAAAGTAAAAAAAAGGGTGATTTGTAGAAAATGAAAAAAGAGTTTGAATGGACCTTAGGAAGGCATTTGGCCCAAACAAAATTTGGAAGAGAAACAAAAGGGGGTATGCACGCTGGAAGGAGGGGTCTGGCGCTAAAATCATTGGGCTTTAGGGATTTTTGGATGGGGCAAGGCCCAGAACGCGTTTCACAATATTTGTAAGGGTTTGTTTCATTTTGTCTCAGATTAGGGTTTACAGCTTACAGAGGCGTCGTTCCCTTCTTCTCCGTCCTCTTCACTTTCTCAAGCCAAGCTTTTTCTGAACAGAATTCTCCGCCTATGGCCACCAGGCGCCGCCGTCAGCTCCTTCTCCCTCCATGGATTACTCAGGCAGTGATGACACAAAGGTATAATTTCTATCTTAACGCATTTTTAGGGTTTCAGTTCATGCATGTTATTATTGTTGTGTGTTATTGATTGTTTTATGCGTTGTTTGTGTTCATGAGGTATATCAATGGACTGATGGAGTAGAAAGTTATACCTTTGGAGGGTTCGTTGCTTGGAGAGGAGGAGAGGTGGACTGGAGGTGTCCTAGGGCGGCCAAGGCAGGGAGTATGAAGATGTGGGCCTTTGCTGGAAATCTGGTACTTGTATCTTGTTTTAGTTTAATGGTTTTATGATGATTGCCTTCTGAAAACCCTAGCTTGCTCGCTTCTTTTCCTCTCTTTTGCTTTCTTCTGTATGATGATGATGCTTGGAATCTGAGTATTGTTGTTGAACCCTGTGATGAGCCTAGCTCTGAGGGTTGTTGTTGCTTCAGTTGTTGTTGATATGTTAGTTCTGAGTTGCCTTCGATATGCTTGCTCAATGATGAACCTAGGTTCTGAGAGATTGTTTGGATATGTGTGATTCTGATATCTGAGTTGTTTGCCTTTTGATTGCTAAACCCTATGAGGAACTTATTCTGAGGGCTTGTTGGTTATAATGTTTTGATTTGTGGGGGGGGGGGGGGGGGGGGGGGGGGGTTTCTGGCTTGAAGACAGTTTGACAGGTTATGTTGTGATATGCTAGTTTGAAAGCTTAAGGTTTGTGTTGCTGTATGTTGGAAGGTAGGAGTTTATGCTTCTGGTTCGAAAGGCTTGAAACAGGCTTGAGAGTTTGGTTGATACAGGTTTTGAAAGGGGCTATATTGTTTTTGTGATATGTTGGCTTTTGAAACTGAGTTTTGACAGGCTTCAAGCTTGTGTTATTTGTTGTTTGAATAAGTTTGGAGGGTTCTACCTCTTTTCTGGTTTTGATGCAGGTTAGGCTGTGGCCTTTGTTTGTTACAGGCTTTGCTGTAGTTTTGTATAGTTTTACACAGGTTTTTGAAAGGGGTTGTGTTTGAGATTTATGCAGGTGTTTAGGCTTTAGGCAAGCTGCTTATTTTTGCTTGACACGGGTTGGAGGCAATTTGTGTTAGGCTTGTGGGCTTGGATTTTGACACAGTTGTGAGGTTACAAGCTTTTGTGTTATTTTTGTTATGTGGTTCTGCCTCCCTTTGTTTGTTCTGATATCTTTGTTATATCTTTGTCCTTAAGCCTGCTGTACTGTAAGCCTCTTCTCTCTCTCCTTCTCTCTCTATCAGAAAAAGCATTGTTTATTGCTTACTGTACTATTCTGAAAAAGTGTGGCCTGGAAAGTGATGTAAATTGAATATGTTTCTTGCATTGTGGTTTTGCTCTGCATATCTCTCATCTTCTTTTCCAGATTTTCTGCCTTTTGTGTACTTGTTGACAGCTTTTGGCTTTTGATATCTTTCTATATCTTCTTTGGACAGCTTTTGACAGTTTAGTTGACATTGGACTTGGTTAGGCATTTTTCAGTTTGCAATTTGTGACTTAGTTTGGAATTTTGAACTATGCAGCTTTGTACTTGGCATATTCAGTAGCTTTGTGCATTTTGACATTTTTGTTGACACTTTGCAAATTTGAAACTATGCAGCCTTGTACATTTAATTGCTTGCAAACATTTTCTATCCCTCTTTGTGAACCAAGAATTTTCTTGTGATTTGCAGAGAGGGAGAACAACTGATTCCGGCCAATCACTTTTAATGATGAGTTTTTAAATATCTGTTTGCCTTTTTATTTCATTTGCATTTGACTTCTTTCTTTTTCTTTGTTTTTGCGGATAAAAATTAATTGAGCAATGGGGAGCATCAGTAGAAGATGAAGACTTAGGAAACTTTAGGATAGCTTTATTTTATTTCCAATTATTTTTAATAACATTATTTGTAAATACTGTAAATGTATTCAAATAACATTTGTACTAACAATTAAAAATAAATAAAAGCTCTTTTGTCAATTAATCTCTTTTATTTCTTCTTCAATTGTTTATTTAATTATTTATATTTCTTAAATTAAAATAACTGGAAGTAGATCCAATTATTCTAACTTAGATAAAATAAATAATTAACAAACACTGTAGTCTTGCAATCAATAATAAACCCGGCGTCCCAATTAAACATAAGCAATGCACAGTTAATCAAACAAACGTCCACATGTCTTTTCTTTTACTGATTATACCAAACACTGCAAGTTCTCAATTCAAATGCCTCTGCTCATATCCCAGAATAAATTGGAAAGAACTATAGAATTAATTCTTTCTGAGAATGCGCGCATAAACCCTAGTTCTTGATTTATTGTCAAAGAAGCGCCTGCCTGATCAAACCCTGAGCCAAACTCAACCAAACCCTAATAATCTGCTTGAACTGTTCCAGAGTCCATGAAAACCCTAATTTGGATAGACTGATAAGAAAAAGTCTGTTTGACTGATTCTTACGCCAATCTGAAAAGTCAGGGAAAACCCGAAGTTGTGATTTCTTGTGTAAAAATAGGAGGGAAAATTTTTGGGTACAACAGTTACCATACCCCCTTCACTGCCCGACTTTTCTTCAGCTGTACCAACAACATGGCTGAATATGAAGCTTGCATCTTTGGTCTCAAGGCTGCTATAGACTTGGGAATCAAATCTTTGGTCGTATTTGGGGACTCGGCTTTGGTTATCAGTCAAATCAAAGGAGAGTGGGACACTAGACATCCCAATCTTATCCCATACAAAGAACATGTCCTGACATTGCTGCCTCATTTCGAGCAGATTACCTTCGAGCATTTTCCGCGAGAAGAAAATCAGCTAGCAGATGCTCTAGCTACAATGTCATCTATGTTTAAACTCAACTGGGATAACGAGGCTCCCCAAATCACCATCGAGCGAAGGGACGAACCTGCGCACTATCATGAGATTAATACCGAAGAAGTAGTGGAACAACCCTGGTTTCATGAAATCAAAAGGTATCTCCAGACTCGAGAACACCCCGAAGGAGCTTCCGTCAATGACAAAAAGTTCTTAAGGAGATTTGCTGCCAAGTTCTTCCTAAGCAATGACATCCTTTATAAGCGCAACCATGATTGTGTTCTACTTCATTGTGTGGACAAGGTTGAAGCAAAGTTGATCATGACCGAAATGCATAGTGGCACATTTGGCACCCACTTGAGCGGACATACGATGGCTAAGAAGATTCTAAGGGCAGGCTACTACTGGTCTACCATGGAAGTTGATTGTCATCAACATTCCCGTACTTGCCATAAATGCCAAGCCTACACCGACAAGGTACATATTCCTCTTGTTCCTCTCAACATTCTAACAGCTCCTTGGCCATTCGCAATGTGGGCATTGACATGATTGGAGAGATCAAGCCTACAACATCCAATGGACATTGCTTCATCCTGGTGGCTATTGATTACTTCACCAAATGGGTCGAAGCAGCTTCCTATGCCTCCGTTACAAAGAATGTGGTTGCCCGCTTCATCAAGCAGAACCTCATATGCCGGTATGGTATCCCTGACAGAATCATTACGGACAACGGTACAAATTTGAACAACACTATGATCACCGCTCTGTGTGAGAAGTTCAAGATTTATCATCACAATTCATCTCCCTATCGGCCGAAGATGAACGGTGTTGTTGAAGCCGCGAACAAAAATATTAAGAAAATCATTCAAAAGATGACAGTCACCTACAAAGACTGACATGAGATGCTACCGTTTGCTCTGCATGGATATCGTACCACGACACGTACTTCAACAGGGGCAACCCCCTTTTCTTTGGTATATGGCATGGAAGTTGTTTTACCTATGGAAGTTCAGATTCCCTCCTTAAGGATTATGAAAGATGCCGGTTTGAGTGAAGACGATTGGATTCAGACCCGGCTTGATCAACTTAACTTGATCGACGAAAAGCAACTTACTGATGTTTGTCATGGTCAGACGTATCAAAAACGGATGATTAAGGCTTTCAACAAGAAATTCAGGCGTCAGGAATATCGAGTCGGAGATCTTGTAATCAAGCAGATCATCTTGCCGCAAAGTGATCCCAGGGGCAAGTGGACTCCTACTTACGAAGGACCATTTGTGATCAAGAGCATCTTTTCTGGTGGGGCAATGATTTTGACCACCATGGACGGCGACGAATTGCCGCACCCTGCAAACGCAGACATAATCAAAAGATACTACGCATAAAACGACCCGACAAGTTGAAAACCCGAAAGGGCGACTTGGGCAAAAATGGGCATCCCGATGAATCGAAAACCCGAAAGGGCGGTTCAGGCAAAAATTAGGGATAAACAAAAAATCTGTACACCCAGCAGATTGAAAACCCGAAAGGGCGACTTTGGCAAAAAAGGGTTTCCCGGTGGATCAAAAACCCGAAAGGGCGGTCCAGACAAAAGTTAGGGAATTAAAGCGTATCACCATGTCTCGTCGGATCACTTTAAGAATAATCTCTTCACCCACAAGCTCCAAGCTTCTGATCAATCCAATCATCGGTGGACGAAGCAGCAAATGGACAAGATACTCAGAGTTGTGAAGGCAATAGCAGAATGGGAACCCCATGGAATTGTTACACATAGCCATCTTTCTTTTTGTATAAATTTTTTCAATTTTTACGACAACATTCTCTTACTAGGATGTTTGTCTCCTTTGTACAAAGATACTTACAAAAGTTAATACAAAAATACTTCAAAGTGCAGAAAATTGTTTGCCTTTCCTTTCTTTTTTACACTTGTGTTTTATTTGAAAACGTCCAAAGTTTTGTTAAACAGGCATATGCATTTGAATATAATCACTGCTTACAAATAAAACGAAATTGATAAAGGATAATTACTGGTAGGTTGAAGGTATAGGAAGATATCTTTGTGCTATTCCAGAAGAAATCCCCAACGGAGCCGGTGTATTCTAAACTTTATCCCCCAGCTGAGTTAAGTTTCAGAGTTCCCATCAGAATTCAAACTCCCGATACCCAGTGGAGCCCGAAAACCCTGAAATACATATCCTTAGCGGAGCTAGAATGTTCTAAACCTTCTTCCCCAACGAATTCCAACTATCAACCCCCGGTGGGAACCGTTCAACTTCCCCCAATTTCCCCAGCAGGTTATCTTAAAAGTCCGAGAACCAAGAAGATAACAGTTAACTTCTTGGTTTATCCCCAACAAGGATGCTTCCCCAGTAGATTGGCGTACAACCCAAGCTCCTGATTTCATTGGCCGAGTAAACATTCTCCCCACAGAGTTATTTCCCAGCAGATCGAAGATTCTTGGTTTCATTTCTCCAGCAGAAGCCTCCTAGGTTTCAAATCCCTAGTAGAGATTTTCAAAGTTTTCCTTATTTCTCAGGAAAGTCATGAAGGATCCTCATTCCCCGCAGAAGTTGTCAGAACCCTTGTAAATCCCCACAAGTCACCAAGGATTTTCAATCCCCAGCATTGGTCCCAAGATTTCTCATTTCTCAAACAATCAGAGATCTTTAATCCCCAAGCAGTCAGCAAGGATTTCTCATCTTCAACAATCAAAAATTTGTTTTGGAATCCCCATCATCGGTCAAGGATTTATTTTCCCTGGTAGCAGTCAAAGATTTCTTTATCTCCAGTTATCAAGGATTTATTTTCCGCAGCAAGACATCTAATCAGCTTACATGCACATCCATTACATTCATATATCATAAACATTGATGAAAAACAGTTCAATGCATCATACATATCATGCAACATAAATTTGTGTTTTAGCTAACATTTTACCATTTTCGGGATAAGATTAAAAGGCTATCGTTAACAATTATTCAGATACAGTACGGATACACCCCAGACACGGCGGTCATTCCACTACTCATTCAGACTTCAGCAATCCGATACATACTAGATACGCTCCAGACACGACGGCCATTCTATCTCTCATTCAGATTCAACTATCAACTTCAAGTTCAGACATGCTCCAAACACGGATGCCAGTCTGGCCCTTACACCAGAAGTTTGATTCTCCCCAATGCAGTCGCCACGGAAGTCATTTTGTTACTTATTCAGATCCCAATTACAGTACAGATACACTCCAGACACAGAACTCATTCTGCTACTCATACAGATCTCAACTTCAGATACAGTCCATATACGCTCCAGACACGGTTGCCATTATGTCACTCATTAAGAACTTATCCCCAGCACACAGTCGCTCCATATACAGATGTTTCTCTGTTACCCATTCAGGATACAGATACACTCTGGACACGGCAGTCATTCTGATATTCATTCAAAGATCAAATACATTTACAGCTCAGATACGCTCCAAACACGGACGCCATTCCTTTTCTCATACAGACTCAGTCTCCAGATACAGTTCAAATGCATTCCAGACACGGATACCATTCTGATGCTCATTCTTCTGGCCTACAACATTCTAGTTCAACAAACATTCTTGGATGGAATCTTTTAAGCCCATATCTAGCAAGATTCTACCATCTCCAAATGGCATCTTTAAGCCCATTCCCTCAATAATATTTTGACGAGTGCAAATTTACGGGCACTCTAGTGTCCAATCCTCTTTTACCTTCAAGCTGTGAAAGGAAAAACATGCCAATCTAACTCTTCAGGTTCAAGAAGATTGAACAGGGGCAACTGTTGTACCCCAAAATTTTCCCTCTCATTTTTTCAACATTTCTCATCATAAGGCTCTTGGAACCCAAGACCAAGCTAGGGTTTGCTCTGCTCAAGACACCTCCTTGCACTGTTGACCTAAATTAGGGTTTGAGTTTGCACAGGGATGTTTTGACCTACAATGCCCAAATTTATTTTCATACTTCATATTGGACTCATAAGTTTTCCCATACCAAGTTTCAAGCTTGAATCAAATTTTTTGCCCAGTCAATTGGACAGTTGACCTAGAAATCAACTGTATTGGGGAAAAAGTCAACTGTGGCCAATTTACAGTCAAACCTCATGAATTTTGACCCACATCAACATTATGAACTCATATGAACAATTTGATCAAGTTTGGACCATAATTCCACAAGAAATTTGATCAGATCACCAAAAGGGCAAAATGGTCATTTTTGGGGTTTTGACTGTACAAAGGCAATTTTTGACTGTTGGACCTAACCAATGGCAAATCAAGCTCAACCATGGACTCAAGGATTCAATGACACTATCTTGACCTATTCAACAAGTTCAAAAGATCTCAAATGCATAGGATTGACAGATGAATTTTTCAGTCAACTGATCAAAATTTGACTGTACACTGAAAAGTCAAATTTTTGACTTTTTGGTCAAAATCAAGTGCCAAGGGTCATTTTTCATCAAGATGTGTCAAATTATGAAACTTTTTCATCAAGAAACCCAAAATTACAAATTCGGGTTTGAAATTGAAAATTTCATAACTTAGAAATTTTCTAAGTTATGAAATTTTCCTAATTTTTCCTAACTTTGTCCCACATTTTCACCAAGATACAAATGGATTCAAAAAAAACTTACAACATGAAAGTTGTAGCCCGTCACAAAGTCTACAACTTTTATTCACAAAGTTTTCTCAAAATAAGCTTGGATATCAAGTTATGATTTTTGGAACAAGGGTACCTAAAACTTTTAACTTAGAGAAATTTTGCCCTAGTTTAGGCAGGATTTTGACCCATCTTCTTGGCCATTTTTCACATAGTTCCACTTGGAGTCTCAAGTTGCATTTCAAATATGGATTATAGTACATGTTTCAAGCTTTCCAAGTTGTCCAAGAACTCCTCAAACACATTTGTGGTTAGGTAGAATCGAATTCTTGAAGTTGGCAAAAACTCATTTTGTAACCATGGCCAATACATGTTCATACCACTTGCAAAATCTGACCAAACTAGCTTAGTACATAATTAGAGGCCTCTAAACCAATTTACACTCAAAAATTGAATGCAAATACATTGGACATTGGTGTTATTCTGATCAAGGGAGCATTATACAATGAACATTTCCATTTTGGGCATAAAGATCACACTTCCATTTTCATAAAGCATAACTTTTGCAAAGTTGTCTTTCTTGAGCCTTGAACTTCTTTCTTTGCAGCAAACAAGTTCCACAAACTTAGGCAAAGGTACAATAAGTTGGTGCATGCTTGGAGATAGCCTGTACAGGCCTATCTCATTTCACTTCAAACTTTTCTTTCAAAACAAGTCATTATGCCAAAAGTCAAGAACACACACATCTGATATATTGAAATCAAGCAAAGTTTTCAAACAAGTTTTTCACATCCTTGCAAGCCAGAAACACGAGCCTTTCACCTCTAAAACACCCTTGTACTCAAAAACCACATTTTCTTGCAAAACAGGGCAGTTGCTGCAACTTGAGTTCCATAGCTCATCTTGCTCGTGCGTTTTGCTCCCTTCAACTTCAAACACCTTCCATTCAACTCACTCAAGTTGTCCCAAACCTCCATTGCCAACTGTAACTCCATTTACAGTGTTCACCATTTCTGTTTCAAGCTTGTGCAGGTTGACTTCTGTAGAATGATTAAGGCCACTTCAAAACAAACTAAGCATTGGGAAAGGTTCACGGAACATCAAGCAAGCTCAAAAGAACCTAAGGCCTCACTGAATGTTGCTGCATTGCCATACTCGTGTCCAGCTGAAACAGGTTTTTCATGAACTTCTATCTCTCTATTTAGGAACATTTAGCCTTAGGTTTGTGAATAAAAGATGTTGTACTCATTGCCCTAAAACCATACATATGCTCAGTTTTCATTTATATTAAACGTGTTAAGAGAATTTTGTCCATGAACTTTCTGAAAAAACTAGGTTAGAAATTAGGGTCATAGAAATTCTCTCTGGTCCTTGAGAGTTAGATTTAATGTTTTATATGGTTGAAATCGTTGTTTGATGCTCTACAAGTTTCATGTTTTGAGTTTTGGCAAAAGAGCACATTTCCGGGATGTTCAAGCTTGTGTAACAGGGCGCGCGTTTTTCTGTTTGTCACAAGGAAGAAGATGAAGTATGGGTTGGGCTTGGTTTCTTGCTTCTAACACCCTCCTTTTGCTAAATGCACCCCCTGGCCCATTTCCTTTATATTTTGTCATTTTTTTATTTTAATTTTATTTCCGACTTTGTTTATTTATTTCCAACCATAAAAAATGCTTAAAAAATATTTTTCATAATTTTTACATTTATTTGATATTTATTTTAATTATTACTAGTATTAAAATATTATATATACTTGAATATTATTTTGTTTAAACGTGAAAATAATGTAAATAATGTTTTTTTTTATTTTCATTTCTTATTTTTATTCACATTGAAAATATTTTATTGAATATATATATTTTTGTAAATATTTTGTTTTTATTTTATACATATTTAACATATATATATATATATATATATATATATATATATATATATATATATATATATATATATATATATATATATATATATATATATATATATATATATATATATATATATATATATATATATATATATATATATATATATATATATATATATATATATATATATATATATATATATATATATATATATATATATATATATATATATATATATATATATATATATATATATATATATATATATATATATATATATATATATATATATATATATATATATATATATATACACACACACACACACACACACACACAGAGATACTTTTATTTTATTTAATACTTAGAATAAAAATACAAAAATATTACATTTTTATTTTTATTATTATTTATACTAAAAATACCTTTTTCAATATATTTTTATTTTTGTACATATTAATATATTTTTGTATATAAATAATACAATTTTATTTTCTTTAAGGAGAATTAGGGTTTACCCTAAAAATAAATAAAATTAACTTTTAATTATTTTAATTCTTTACATTTCTTTCCATTGAAAATACTTTACATACATAAAAAACTTTTTTTTGCATAATACATTTTATTTAATATTTGTTTATTTAAATAATTGTACATTTAAATATTATGCATTGTAAATTCAATTTGGTTGTAATAATTTAGGGTTTTATATTTCTTGTCAAATACCCCCTATTCAAAATTTGTACCCCCTCCCTATATCAAGTTGTAATAGCTTAGATTTATTTTCACGCACTTAAATGCTTTCAATTATGCCATGCTTAGAGAATTAGGGTTTGTATGCCAAATCAAAACCAACAATTAGTTTGACCTAATCAAAGACAAAAATGCATGAAAAACAAACACAATGCACACTTGCTCCCCTAGGGTTTCAATCCACTTGTTGCCTTCAAAAATGGGCCATGATATGCATGTTAAGTACTTTGGCAAAACAAAAACAAAACAAAAGATCATAGTCCCTCGATGACGCTATCTGAGTTGCCTAAACAAAATGAACAAGCCCCTTAAGAAAATAGCCAAAAAATACTTGACACAATTGCTATCATGGTCTATACGATGACCCGCGCCTGTCCCGTTTAACATCCTAACACAAGGTTGTTCACCAAATACAATGGTGAAACGACACTGTTAAAAGGGTTAAAAAACATAAGAAAGATCTTTGAGTAAAATAGGGTAGATAGCTCTTAGTTACTTGATCAAAAGCTTGCAAAAACATCCTTGCTATCTTCAAACACACTTCACAACCCTACTTTCAAACGTTGGAAACTTTTCAAAAGATAAAAACACCTTTGTATACATTCAAACAAGAATCATTACAAAGGTTGCCACAATGATGGACTCTTTTCAAAACATCTTTCAAAACCACACACAAAGCACCATTTCAAACAATTGAAGAGCACCATTTCAAACAATTGAAAAGCAAAGCAAGTGATCTAAACAAGTAACTAAGAGCCCATGGATAACCATGGATAGAAAGGGTGCTAATACCTTCCCTTTCTATAATCTACTCCCCGAACCCAAAAACAATCTCAAAGGTCTTTCCTGTGCTTTT